>OX419724.1:11210857-11816285 GCA_948477245.1 Thumatha senex | reverse complement strand
CGGATCCTTGTGCCGTTCCATACGTTGTGGTAATGATCTCACTATAAGTATTATCTAGTTTAACCCTGTACTTACGATCAAATAAATAATTTTTGCACCAGTGAAGTAGCGGTCCACGTATACCGCAGTTGTTGAGTTTTTTTGTAAGCTTAACATGATCTAGGGTGTCAAATGCACGGGAAAAATCAATAAATACAACTAAAACGCTTCTCCTATTGTTTAAATTTTTATTTACCTCATCCGTGAACTTAGACAATAGTTGTATTGTACCTTTTTTTGGTTGAAATCCAAATTGATTGCTAAAAATAGTGTTGTGTTGTCTATAAAAAGAATGTATTTGTTCACACATAAATTTTTCAATTATCTTATCAATAGATGGCAAAAGGGTTATTGGGCGATAATTGGAGTATTCAGACCGTTTACCTTTTTTGTAAATTGGGCGAACACACCCTTGTTTTAGCTCGTCTGGATGTAAACCTTCTTTTACACTACAATTTATAAGATTTACTACCGCAATGGACATATCTTCACCTGCCATCTTTATATCCGATACTTTAATTCCATCAAGCCCCGGGGCTTTGTTTGAGCTTAAGTTCCTTATGATACTATACACTTTATTCTTAGTAGCCTTATGAAAACGAATACTGGAGTTCGCGTCATGATTTTTGACTCCATTCAATAATTTAATACTACAAGAAGGTATTTTTTTTTAACGGCTTCGTCAAACCCCTTAGCAAAGTTATCAGCCACTTCTTTTTTAGTCAGCCCTTGTGATTCAAAAGCATTAATAATTACTTCATCGATTGATAACGTGATTCTACCTAACATCTGGTTAATTATATGGTATAAATTTTTGCGTTATTAAAATTATTTTCAATGTGTTTTATATAATATGTGTTCCTACGATGTTTTAAAATTTTATGTACTTTGGTACGAACTTTGTTATAATTAAGTCTTAACTGTAGATCAGTAGGGTTCTTTTTCCACAACGCAAAAAGCTTGTCGCGGTTATCACATAGTCTGGTGATATTGTGATTAACCCAAGGTACACGAATTTGTTTTTGATGTTTTTATAGGTAGTAGTAGAACTTGACAATATATATGCATGATCAAATGACTCAGAAATGAAGGTGAAAATTTCATTTGGACTATTCATATCACTAGTTTGTTCCCATTTTATTTTATTCAATTCTTGTTTATAATTATTATAATTTACAATTTTTTTTGAAACACCTGTATATCAGTCTGCATACCATCGCTTACGCTGGCCAGGAGCACGGCACGATGGTCGGCTAGTGTAAGATCAACCGCGGCCGCATACGGACTTAATGTGTAGAATCGAGCGAAAACGTAGTGAATACAAGATTTTGTTGTAACATTAAGCCTATTTTGAATTCTGGTGTAATCAGTGATTCCACACATTAATCCGTAACTGCCCAGTGTATTCAAATATGAGTCTTTGTAAGATGATGATGTTTTTAAATCTATATTTACATCACCAATAAGCAGTAGGTTGTGTTTTGGTTCAAATTGAGATATGCATTTGTCTAGTTCCCTCACAAACAAGGTTTTATTTAATGATGGTGGTCTATACACAGCACACACAACTACAGCGTGGTCATCAGTAGATTTTAGTGTTCCAAAAATACTCTCAAAAATAAAAGTTTTATAGGGAATTTGGGTAAATTTTGGACAATTTTTAGTGTAGATTATTATACCACCGCCTTTTTTATATGTACGCAGCTGTGTATACATATTATAGCTAGGTATGTTAAACAAATAAACTATACTGTCAGACACGGCTACCTTCGATAAAACAACTACATCTAACGGTACAGAGCAGCTATGAATTACTTGCAATAGTTTACTGTGATTTTTAATTAGCGACCTAATATTAATATGGATACAAGAAAATTTTAAATTACTATGAGTTGGTAATATTTTGAAAAAATGATTAACGGTAGTACAGTCGAATAATTCCTTAATATAACAATTATCCATATAATTAATGAGTTAATATGATAAATATAAAAAATCAGAAGGTAACGACAGTCTCACTCTTCTGCTTGTTGTTTTAATTGACTAATTTTTGTTGCCGATCGAATATAATATATTTTGGAATTGTTATCCTTTCTAGCACATAACTTTCCATCCTTATACCATACGAATTTGAATGTACCATGTAATTGTTGTTTTGAATTATAAAGTAGTGTTTTCATCGACTTGGTAAGAGCTTCTCTTACGAAAATGGCGTCTTCAGCTTTTTCTATAGGTGCTTCTGGTAGCACTGCTCCGACCGTAATTCGTTTCTCCTTGCTGGCTGAGATCCATTGATTTTTTGTAGCATGGGATTTCATTTCGACTATGATAATTCCAGGTTTATTTTTAGCCACTTTGATACGACGAGACGATTGTACATCTAGCTCACTAACAGAGAGTTTGCTTTCAACTTTACTTATTAATTTATTCACTTCTTGAATAGGGACATCCGGCAGCCCCGCAATTTCCAATGAAGTTGCTAAACTTTTTTGTTCATATCGATGCATGCTTTGTTCCAATACAGACATTCTTAGTTCTAGGTTTTTGTTCCTATTATATAGATCCAAGTTCCTGTTCTCTAATTGTTTAATCCTAGTGTCTTGGGACTATATGGACATGTTCATGGTGTCGATTTGGTCACTAAGAAACTGCAGCGATGCCTTGAGATCTCCTATTTCCTCCCTAAGAATTTTTTTTGCTAGTTTATTTCTTGTACTAGTTTACGTGGATCAAAAATTGGCTGTTCGCTGATACTATGACCTGATTCAGATTCATCGTCGCCTTCCTCTTCTAGGATGATAAAAGAAGATCTACGTGATAAATTTTGGATGCAACTGTCACAGCTCCATTCAATACCCGTAGCATTCCGAAGAGTACTTATCTGCTTATTCGATAGTTTTGAGCAGGCTGCTTCAGCATGTACGATCTTGTTACATTGGCTACACTCTAGACCCGGCGATTTTTTAGTTATATTATTTTTACATGTCGAACACTTTTTCGGCGGCATACTGAGGGTAAAAGGTTTTTAATAAAGCTGTCACACAACTGTTACGAACGGGTACAAACACCGGACTGATGTTATTATTAATGATTTATGACTTGCTAGTGCGCGACGGTGTGCTGACCCCCGTACAGCGCTCCGACTGGGCCACGCCGATTGTCGTCGTACCCAAGAAGGACGGTCATATTAGAATATGCGCTGACTATGGTTACATTGAATAAAGTATTGGATGTCGACCGTTATCCTTTGCCACGGGTAGAGGACCTCCTCGCTAGACTTTCGGCCGGGGAACGTTTTACTAAAATAGATCTCTCCCAAGCATACGCCCAATTAGAACTCGATGACACTCGGGATTACACGGTTATCAACACTCATAAGGGTATGTTTCGATATAACAGGTTGGTTTACGGTCTAGCGTCCAGTTCCGGTATCTTTCAAAAGATTTTAGAGCAACTTATCGTTCATTTACCACACTTAGGTATTTTTGAATGATATAATAATAAGTGGAAAGACAACCGCGGAACATTTAGATAATTTACATAAAGTGTTTAGCATTTTACAAAAAAAAATGGTTTAAAAGTACGTAAAGAAAAGTGCACATTCTTTGCCGAATCGGTAACGTATCTGGGGTACGTTATTTAGGTATTTCAAAGGAAGGGGACACACACACGTGCCCAGAAAAAGTGAAGGCCATCACGGACACAACGGCACCAAACAATGTGTCAGAGCTCCGTTTATTTCTGGGCATGGTCATATATTACGCAAAGTTCATTCAAAACATGAGCACCATAGCGGCACCGTTGTACCATTTATTGAAGGCAGGTGTAGATTTTAAATGGGGCGAGGAATATTAGGCGAACAATATCAAGCGTTTGTTATCTTCAAGTAAGTTCCTAGGGCACTATTCGACCGAGCTGCCCCTTGTTTTGACAGTGGATGCGAGTATTGTTGGGGTTGGAGCGGTTATATCTCACATTACAGAGAGCGATGACAGACCTATAGCGTACGCGGCTCGAGCATTAAATAAGGCCGAATGCGCCTACTCGCAAATAGAGAGGGAAGCGTTGGCCATTATCTATGGTGTACGCAAATTTCATCAATATTTGTATGACCGAAAATTTAAATTACGAACCGATCATAAGGCACTCACAACCATTTTCGGCAGTAAAATAGGTATTCCGGTGATGGCGGCCAGCCGAATGCAAAGATGGGCTGTAATACTTTCGGGTTATAATTATGATATAGAATATATTCCTTCTGCGAAAAATTGTGCTGATGCTTTATCACGTTTACCTGTGGGGAAATGTCATTCAGAGACTACTGAATTAACCTATAATAATGTTGTCTCCAGTCTCTCCCAATGACGGTCGGAAAGCTACAGTCATAGATCCTTTGCTTAGTAAGGTACACTTATATTTTCAATTTGGTTGGCCGGCTGTTTGCGACAGCGATCAACTTAAACCGTACCAAATCTGGCGTAATGAGTTGTATTCAGATGCAGAATGTGTTATGTGGGGTTACCGGGTCGTGATTCCGCAGTCATTGCGTTCTCAAATATTGAAGCAATTACATAGTAGTCATATGGGAATAGTAAAAACAAAGTCGTGTGCTCGTAGTTACGTGTGGTGGCCCAATATTGATGCGGATATCGAGGAGGTGTGTCGAACTTGCGAAACTTGCGCCCTAGAAATGGCGGACCCCGCGCGCGTACAGCCGCTGCCTTGGTCCTATCCTGAGCAGCCGTGGTCCGGCTTACACGTAGATTTCTTGGGTCCGATACACGGTGCGACGTTTTTAGTCATCGTTGATGCCACTTCAAAGTGGATTAAGATATTTGAGAAGCCACGTACGACAAGCACAGCTGTAATAAAAACATTACGCCAACTATTTGCGAGTTTTGGGTTGCCAGTAGAAGTAGTATCTGATCACGGTCCCCCATTTCAAAGTAAGGAATTCGAAGATTTTTTAAAGATTAACGAAATTAAACAAAAATTTTCACCAACGTACCACCCAGCTTCAAACGGTTGCGCCGAAAACGCCGTTAAGCTGTGCAAGCGAGCGATAAAAAAGGCTATCACTGATAAAGTGAATGTGGACGCGGCTTTACAAACGTTCTTATTAAACTATCGAAATACCCCTCATAGTACCACAGGCGACACGCCGGCCTTTATTTTACAGCGTAGGTCACTACGCACACGCCTAGACTTGCTGCGTAGCTGTAGAGCAATCCTTAGCCGGGTGTGCGAGACGCAAACAAAACAGGCAGAGTCTGCGGGCGGCAGCAGTCTTCGACAATTTCGGCGCGGAGATGAGGTGTGGAGTAGGAATTACCGGGGCCGAGATAAGAGGGAGAAGGGAACGGTGATGAACGAACAGGGTTCTCGTAGGTTACTTGTGAGAGAGGAAAACGGTCGACAAACCATTAAGCACGTGGATCAGTTACGTCGTCGGTCACGCATGTCTACTGTTTCTTGTCCGAATGAGGTACCGGCCGTTCTTGACGATGCAGCCGAGGGTAGTAGACAGGGCACACCACAGAAACGAAGTGTTTCTAAGGGTTATCCCACTACCATGACTAGACCAAGGCTCACACCGCCAGGTGCAGTGATGGAGAGGCACATTGAGCAGGAATTATTTAGCACGCCGTCAACGGCCGCACTACATGTCTCACCCCGCATCCCGGCACAGGACTCTCAGTTACAGCCAACTGAGGCGTCATTGAACCGTACCAGACGTCTTCGTAATCCTGTATCTATGGTCGTCATTGAGCCATAAAAAAAAATCGTGTCTTCATCTACAATAAGTATATTTTGTCAGATATTAGATTTAGTGTTAAGTCATACTGTTGCATAAATTAGGGGTGGAGGTGTAATGTATTTGCAGTTAGGTACCTACCTGTTATTATTATGTTCTACTTAATGTAGGTAGATATAAAAGGTTGTAGTGAAATAAATGGTGTATGTGCTAGACGTATTAATCTGAGTTATTTATTTCTACCAAATATAAACTATGTTCCTTACGTGGTTACCTTGGGGAGCATCTGGGCGAACCACGAGGAAGCGTAGGATTTCACTTCCCTCTCGCTCTGGCCTAGCAAGCGGGTCTAAGCAATCGCTCTGTTATTATATTCACATTTTTTTAGTTTTACATTTGTTTTCCCAGCTCGTGAATTGGTTTAAGTAAGATATTAGTGATTGTGTTCGGTAGCACGTAAGTGGAATTTAGTTTTTATTGTCGTTAATCGTGTAAATATTGTAGTTTATCATTCGGTGAGTTTTTACTTTTTTTCTCTTACGTGTAGGTATCTGTGAATAAATTTTACTTTGAGTTTGAATGCGCACCTTGTTTACATTATTTGCTTGTGCCGTTAAATAATTTTATAAAAATCATGTCTTTACGAAATGAACCCCCCGATAGAGGGGGAGGTACTCGTGTATGTGCAATATCGAGGTCGCCCCCGGCAAAGCGACTATCTAGTGAAATGCCACCGGTTTACCATATACACTACACATTAAACAAACGGGTACAGACGGTTAAATTAATAAACAGTGACCTCTCGGAGCATCATAGTCAGGATGAATACTGTACTTTAGTCGAGCAAGCTAACAGCTATTTAGCATCCATCAATAATTTAGTTAACGATCAGGGATCTCGTATCACGCTAAGTAATAAAACATCAATCATGGACCAGCGCTTGACCGGTATTATTTCCATGTTAGCATTTAAATCATCTTGCAATGAGACTAAGATAGCAAATATGGCCAAAGAATTACAATCTGTTAAATGTCAACCGAAAATGACTTATGCCGATTAACTGAGGCTACGTTTGCCGACAAAATCAGCCCCAGCTCCCACCGCAGTGGAGGCTCTTCCCGCCCGGCCCTGCGTGGTAGCTTACCCCGCACCTGATCGTACTAGCGAATACACAACATCGTCTGCGACTAAACAGGCTCCTTTGAAGGCTATCAAGCCAAGTAATGACGGATATCAAATAGTAGGCGTTAAAAAAACCGCGAAATCGGGTGTAGTCTTACGTGTTAAGAGCGAAAACCAGCTAAAGAAGCTGGAGTCCGTGGACGCCATAAAATCAGCGGGTTTGCGTTTAGAAAAACCTAAAGGTCGTAAACCAAGAATATTAGTAAAAATGTTCCTGGGTCTATGGAAGACCATGACTTTATTAGAGCATTATATCGTCAAAATATAAAGGACGAATTAAAAGTTAGCGAGGACGACTTTATAAAAAATTCAAAAATTGTCTGTAAGCGTCGGTTGGACAACGGTGGTAAGTGGATTGACGTGGAGTTGGATCCAGAGATCCGGAATCATTTAGAGACCACGAAAGATAAATTATTTATTGATTGGGCCACTTGTAGATTTATTGATGACCTCGATGTAGTGCGTAGCATGAAATGTTAACAATACGGTCATGTCCACAAGTTTTGTACCAGCAATTCACCCAGCTGTGCTAACTGCGGCGAGGAACATGATACACGAACATGTCCACATAAAGACAGTTCTGATTTTAAGCCGATCTGTATCACATGCAAAAGGTTTAAGAAGCCACGTGACCACCGTTGCGGCTCTAGGGATTGTCATACCTATAAGCATAGACTACAGCAGCTCATTCTGAGCACAAACTACTTGTAGTTATTTCATTTAATTAAAAAAAAACTATTGTAACATGGAAAATCTAATTATAGGACAATTAAATTTACACAACGATAGGGCAGCCACGGCGGAACTGGACCGCCTAGTTATAGAGAACAAACATGACATTGTCCTCTTACTGGAACAATATCAAAGTGCCCACCTGCGTAACAGAGTGGTACAATTAGATGCCAAGGCACGAGCTGAAATTTATGTTTCTAGTACAAATTTTACTGTAACATCTTTGAGCAACCTCATGACATCTCATTGTGCTTTTTTTATTTTATTTTTTTATTTTGGTGGTAGATGCGGTAAAATACAGCTAAGCTGGCGACCGTTCTGCGCATCTCCAACGGCTCAAGATTGCCAGTACCATCTGGACAATCTATGATGCGGATGGCACGTCGCTGCAATGCGTCGAGAGCTTCAAGCAGGTATTTGGCGGAGCCATCCCAGAGATGTGAGCAGTATTCCACGCACGGACGAATCTGACACTTATTTAATAAGCATCTCTGTTCCGGCGTGAAAAACCGCCTCACCCTGTTCAGGATTCCGAGCTTGCGAGAGGCCAAGCTGATGCACCCCTCGATATATTTTTTATTGTTGAGCTCTCGATATACGTCCAACCCCAGAATGCTGAGGTAGTTTTGCAGCGGTAGGGTTGTGCTCTGAAGAGTTGGAAGGGGAAGGAAAGGGGATAATTTTGCAGTAAATGCCCACGCCTGCGTTTTCCTGGCATTAAACTCGACCAGATTATCGAGACCCCACCGAGAGATGCGGTCCAGTCTCCGATCGAGTTCCGCCACAACTTGTCCCCTCATAGCCTCAACATCCGTCCGCTTTACCGCCGGGTGACTAATATATCCCCCATGTAGTGTACTATCGTCTGCATAGCAATGTATATTGCCCAGGGACAACATATCATTGATATGCAGAAGAAAGAGAGTGGGCGACAAAACGGACCCCTGCGGCACGCCAGCATTTATCTGCAAGTAGTCGGAGGCCTGACCGTCGCATTGGACCCGAATACGGCGCTCATGCAGAAAGCTGACGAGCCATGTGCATAGTTGAGGTGGCAGGCCATATGCCGGAAGCTTGGAAAGAAGTGATGCGTGCCAGACTTTATCGAAAGCCTTGGCGATGTCCAGGCTGATAGCCAAGAATTCGCCATGCTTATCCATAGCGTCACCGGTGTGTAACGTATGCTAGAAGATCACCCGTTGACCGTTTCGGCCTAAATCCGTATTGCCGGTCGTTTATCAAGGAGTGATCTTCCAAATAACGCATGAGCTGCGTGTTTATGATGAGCTCAAAAACCTTACAGATGACTGAGGTGACGGCTATGGGGCGATAGTTGCCTGGGTCTGACCTATCCCCTTTCTTGGGGATCGGTTGCACGTTAGCCTCCCTCCACACATACAGCACACTACCCGTAGAGTAGGATAGGCGAAACAGGCGTGTTAGCACTGGAGTCAACTCCGCTGCACACCTCTTAAGAACCACCGCAGGAATACCATAGGGCCACTGGACTTACGGACGTCGAGCGACCGCAGTACCTTCCGGACGTCGCACTGCCTGATTATTATGTCTGGCATTGCACTGGCACAACTAGTGACTGTTGGAGGCTGCTTGCCACGGTCGTCGATCCGGGAATTGGCCGCAAAGAGGTTGGCTAACAAGTCAGCCTTCTCTTGGGCCTTGTGAGCCAGGGTTCCGTTAGGGTAGCGCAGCGGTGGTAGCGAAGATCGGCAGAAGTTAGATTGCACGGCTTTGGCCAGTTGCCAATATCCTCGGCTACCCGTGGTATGTGAGGCAAGCTCCTGGCCAAGCTGCGCTATGCGCTGGGTATCCACTCTTATGGAGGCCTTTTTGCTGGCTTTCGTCGCTCTGTTGTAGGCGGCTCTGAGGTTGGCCACATTCGGGTCACCTGATGCCCTAGCCCTGGTCCAAGCGCGATACGCCGACTGCTTATGTCGAACTGCATCAGCGCATTCACGCCCGAACAAGGGACGGGCTTTGCGGATGCTGGCGACATCAGTGTAGGGGTTGTAGTATTCCATCCCCAGACTGATCTCCCCAGCAACAGCGGCGGCGCTCTCCGAAGGGGCCTTTCCTCTAAAGACACGCTGACCCCATGGGACGGACGCAAACAAATCACGTAAACCGTCCGAATCTGCTGACGAGTAGTGCCACAATCTGCGCGCCGCAACCGCAGGACATGCAGGAGATAACACCTGCATTTCGGCGCGCACTACGCAGTGATCGGAAGTACCTAACGGAGCACCTACCGATACACTATGCTGGGCTGGGCTGTTGGTCAGCAGAAGGTCCAACAGAGCGTGCGCATGACTTGCCACATCTGGTATCCTGGTGGTCTGGCGTACTAACTGTGTCAAGTCATGCGAAAGAGCGAATGCATGGGCGGTTTGTCCCGCATGGTCGGTTTTGAGGGAGCCCAACCATTCTGTATGGTGTGCATTAAAGTCCCCCAAAAACACCAATTCCGCGTTCGGGAACCGCACCTGCGCATCATCTGCCGCCCCTCCGAAGTATTCAAAGAGCCGAGTTGTCTCCATATCCCCTTTATGGGAACGGTAAAGGCACACGTAGATCTGGCTAATAGAACCAAGATCCACGTGAAGCCAGAGGACAGAGAAGGATGGGTCTTCCAGGCAGCGCAGACAGCGAACACAAACATCCACCCTAACAAACACACATACCCCGGCCCTTTTAAAGAAGCAGTCCTCGACAAAATAGCCGAGATAGCACAAATACGAGGTATCGTCAGGGTGAGGTATCATATTTGCGTCTCTTTAAGGAACAGCAATCCGGGCCGTGCCGTCTCAAGATGGTGGTGGACGACGTTGAGGTTTGTATGGAGTCCACGGATGTTTGTGAACTCCACCTCAAAAAGAAAAAACTGTTGCTGAGGTTACTTCTTCGGCCTATATTCACATCATGTTGATCCTCACTTACACCATCTTCGTCACGTCCTGCAGTCTCTTGCGGGTCAAAGAATAATCATAAGCGCTGATGTCAATGCCTCTTCTACATTATGGTATTGCAAACTACGTGTTACGTGTTACGCAGCTGTTGAAAAAACAAAAGGTAATTTGCTACGTAAACTAGTGCATGGGCTGGAAGCTGAGGGTCCGTGGTCGCCTATATACCATGAGTTTAGGGCCAACCGTTCAGTTGATCTTGCCTATGTACGAAATATAAAAATTAACAACTCGCATACTATAGGCCTGAAGGAAACCGCGGATTACCTCTTGGATTCTCTTATACCGGAAGACTGCTCGGAGAACGATAGTGATTATCACAGACAGATCAGACAGTGGGCTCTTGAACCAACCATTCTCACCTCAGTCAGACCTACCAACTTCTAATGAGTTTCTCGAAAATTTTCTCGTTGTCCATAGGTAAGGCGTCGGGTGATGATAAAATATCTAACAAAATGATAAAGGAGGCTTGCAAGCTGTCGGGTGAAGTAATATTAAATGTTTTTAACCGATGTATTAACGAGGGAATGTTCCCCCGTATTTGGCGATGTGGCTATATTCGGATTATTCCTAAAACAGGCGACAAGCCGCCAGATGACCCTAAGTCGTACCGACTGATTACATTATTGCCCTCCTTGGGAAAGCTTTTAGAGCGTCTCATATTACCCCGACTCCTGCCGGGCAGTATTAAATTTCACGAAAATCAATTTAGATTTACAGTAGGAAAATCTACTATTGACGCAGCGCTATCAGTGCGAAAAACTGTCACTTCATCGGTTTGTCAATATGTGCTGGCCATATTCTTAGATATTTCCGGGGCTTTCGATAATGCTTGGTGGCCAATGTTATTAATGAAATTAAAGTCTCGCGGTTGTTATAAAAATATTTACTCTCTTATTTATTCATATGCTTCACAAGGTACAACAACTTTAAAATTAGGTCATTATTCTGCTACCAAAATGTTAACAATAGGCTGTCCTCAGGGATCTGTGCTAGGTCCACATTTGTGGAATTTAGGATTTGATGACTTTTTTAGTTTTCCAATACCGGAGGGCTGTTCAATGACCGGATACGCCGATGACGATATGTTACTCGTTCAGTCAAATACTCGTGCGGGACTCGAGAGCTTGGCTCACACGTGCTTGCTCGTCGTTGCGGAGTGGGGCGTACGAAACAGGTTATTTTTTGCTCCAAACAAAATATTTCAGCTGCTTTTAAAAGGAAGTTTGAAAGTACCACCGCGCATAAATTTCAATAACGTTTACATTAAAAATAAAACTTCGGTTTGCTATTTAGGATTGATTTCAGAGATAAATTTTGCATTCATTGAGCACATAAAAACTGTAGGTGAAAAGGCTAAAAATAGCTTTTACGCGTTGTCAAGAATATCTACTGCTACATGGGGACTTTCGTTCAAAACACTGAAGGTCGTTTACGGGGCCACTTATCTAGGCTGTATGTGTTACGAGGCGCCGGTATGGGCCGATAAGGCTACTATTGGGGCTACACGGTTTAAGTTACTGCAAAGTCAACGCCTTGCCTTGATATTTTTATGCAAGGCCTACAGGACGGTTAGCACGGAGGCTCTGCCGGTGATGGCAGGTGTCCTCCCGGTTGACCTCGAAATTCAGAGAATCGCGGCTTTATACTATTCGGCTAAAGATGGCATGGATGATAGGTTTTTGTTAGCAAGAGATCGCCATAGAATTGCCACGCTGTATCGTGATAATGTACGTCAACAACTTTTAGATGAATGGCAGCTGCGTTGGAACACTTCCATCAAAGGGCGCCACCTCTACCAGTTTTTCCCAGACGTTCGTGAACGATTGAGAATATCCTGGCTGGAGGTTGATCACTGTGTTGCTCAATTTCTTACGGGTCATGGTAACTTTAGGAGCAAATTACATTCGTTTAAGCTGGTTGAGTCACCGTTCTGTCAGGGTTCAACTGCTGACGCCAAATATACTGCATACCGCCCATCATATACTTTGGGACTGTAGCATTTGGCAAAATGAGCGATATACTATGCTTAATTGTTAACAAGTAACGTCGGGAGTAGTTTACTATGCGGATCTCGTGGCATCGAGGGTGAATTTTCGTGCTTTTAAACGTTTCTGCCATACATATTACTGGAATCAAACATATCTCACATAGGACCCTATCTACTATTACCGTGGTGCTTCCCTATTTCTATAGGATTAACACCTAGTTGCTTTCCAAGTCTCACGCTTTTCAATGGAGGGAAGGGGCATTACGTTCTTTTCCTACTTCCTCACATTATCTTGAGATGGTGTTTGAGAATAAGGTGTTGGATAAAATTCCTTAGATCAACTATCACCATACATTAATTTTCTGGAAATATCGTTGCAAAAAAGACAAACAAATTAATACAATTTGACATTACCTTCACATATACACGTAGGAACAAAACTGTATACGGAAAATAATACAACAAAATTGACTTACCAACGTAACTTGTTATGGCCAAGCAAAAAACCAAAAATTGCATGGTGACTGTAGGACTGTACTGTGCAACTGTTAACAAACCGAGTCTTTATACCTGCAATACTATATTTCTAGGTACCGGATACTAATACCTACCATAAACATGAAAGTGAGTTTGTTTGTTCTTCATTCAGATTATAAGACTAAGTCAAGTAACTACTTTCTAAATAAAAAGAGTAACAACGTATTTATAATATATAATTAATGTGGAAGACAAGCTTACACGAAAGAAAGGAAATCGGACCTTACCGTATACATACAAATACTCCAACCATAAATATAAACACCGTCTATGGCTAGTAGCGCAATAATAGAAAGGAGCCGTGGGCATAACATTTAATATATCCTCAGAGCACAGAAAGTTGTAGAAGTGATAGAAAATCCAAAAAAAGGCAAAGTATCTCCTGTCGCCACGGATTTCAGTACCGCCCGTAAGTAGAAGATTGTCCGAAGTCATCATAGCTACCTCATTCTACAAGTCGAAAGGTCGAAATTGGTATACAGGGATACCAGCCCAAAGGTGACAATAGTATACTTCCTGTATGACCGCATTTTCTGCTTAAAGAAAAACAGTGTTTCCATCGCAGTAAGGTACTAACTGCTGCGTCCTGTTGAGCACTTTGAACTTTTTAGACGCCAGCTCGGCCTTATCTTTCAAATAACTATGGTATTGGACGTCACTAAAGATCTCATATACCATCTGATCCACTTGACTTATGATAATTGAGGGATTGAGATCCCGCTGAACTTCTCGCTGAGTGAATTTAAGACAGACCGGAGTACTGAAGCGGTTCGTATAATGAGTGTTACAGTCAAGATATCTGTGAGCAGCTCTCTCTGCAAAGTCAGTGCGCAGAGAACCCAACCGATCAACATGGTGATCGTTAAAATCCCCAGAATCAGCATCTCAGTGGAGAGATACAGCTGATAAAACACTATCAGTCGATTGTTGCAGGTGGTCAAAGAGACAAACTGTATCGGCGGCACAGTTTGTAAGGCACACGTAAAATCAGGGTGAAGCTTTTAGCCAGGGTACATAAAGTATGTATCGGATGGTCATAAAATCTTCGAAAAATAGGGTCATTTACGTAGTCTTTACAACTATTGCGCTATGGAATAATATTTATAAATGTTTCTATGTGCAATGCAGAAAAATAAAGGGGGCCTAAAAAGGTGGAAAGTTGAAGACCAGTGGCGTAGGAGACTAAGCGTAGCCCCCCGGTCTCCTCCTTTGGCACGAAAACAGCATCAGGGACATTACACGGCCTGTTGCATGCAGAGATTAGGTGATCCCCAGGTCCCGAACCTGGGGATCACCTAATCTCTAAAACCCGTATAGCTCGCAGACGGCCAGTTTTACTAGTTATCACTGACCGCTGTACCAACATTCTGCTCCTATACTAGTCCAGAGACATAGATCTTTGGTCTTGCCATCACCGAAACAGAATCATCCCAAAGAGCTCTGAAACTTTGCTCACCGGCGGAAAACATAATCCAGCAGGAACATGTTACAATCACCGTGGTATTGCACGAAGCGGGCTGCTACTCAAAAGGAACCCTGCTACTCAATACGACCCATCCCTCCTAATATAAAAATAGGCATTAATTCCTTTAAGAAAATACTATACAATCAATAGTATAGCCAAAACCGGGCATCTTCTACTACAATAATATAAATAAATTGATAAAGAGACCATAAACTTGATGGCTAACTAAACAGTGTTCAGGAAATTAACTTTATTAGCAAATATTTAATGATATATATTTAATGACATATTCTGTTTCAAGTTCTATAGCCGTCATTGCCCTGCTTGCTCAATGATCTGAAAACAATTACTGCGATAAATATCATCCTTCAACTAAGTGAATCCCCTGGTATCACCTAGTTGTCTAGTTGTCCTGTCTTTAGTTTCAGTATCACCTACGATAATTTCACAAAAAAACTACAGCGCCACCTAGGGATGTTTGCAAAAATAATTTATATTAATAGACAGGGTTACAGTTACATAGCCCTTGTTAGTATCCATTTTTTCTATCAGATTTCACTATGAAACACCCTACCCCACAAACCTTTTTGGAGATAGTCGATTTTTATTTTTTTTTATAAAAACAAACGTTTTTTTTGCCATTCAATATGATATTTCAAAATTAGTTAGCCTTTTTACGAGTGGGTGGGGGTGTGGGTGAGGGTGAGGGCTTTTTTTTTTGGTTAACTTGAATTAATATCAAAGAAAAACAAAGGTATGCTATGCTATAAGCCCAAACTTCGCATTGGGGTTCCTTTAAACACGTAGGTTTCCCTTAAGAATGGATTTTTCCGAAATTCTACCTCTAAGGAAGTAAATCAGCGATAAACCGTTGTATGGAAGTTCGTCATTTTCAAAGTTAGAAACATGAATTTACGTAAACCTGTTTTTGGTTATAAATAAATGGGCACGTGTATCGCGGTTTTGAAACATTTTACCTATAGTGAGGTAAAACAGCGGTTGTATTAACTGACTCATTAATAACGAAATTCATGGGTCTAATGGAGCTATAAAGTCCAAACTTCACATTAGGGTTCCTTTTAACACATAGGTGCCCCTTGTGAAGAAGTTTTGCAAATTTTTACCCCTAGGGACGTAAATAAGGGATAAATTGTTGTATGGAAGATTGTCATTTTAACATCAAGTTACGTACCTACACCTGTTTTAGAAATATCTACTAAGGCCTGTATTATCAGCGAGTTGGGTGTTCCCACGGGAACCTAAACTATGTGAGTAAATCACGCACAGCCTAAACATTAAACACGGAAACCTAAAATTTGGAGAATGTATACTTTAAGTCTTTGGATAAGCAATAAAAACGGGATTCTCGAAATTTCTATGGAAACGGGACCTACGCGAATGAAACCACACACAGTCTAAACTATCAAACGTAGGTACATCCCTGAAATTTGGTGAAAGCATTCATTAGGTATCTATCTTGAATCAGCACTAGGAAGGAAATACCCGGCATTCCCACGGGAACTGGAACTACGTGGGTAAAACCATACACAACCTAAAATTTGGTAAACGTATTCTTTACGTACCTACGTTACATGAGCACCAAGAAAGAATTCCCGGTATTCCTACGGGAATGTAATCTTAATAATATTATACACTTCGATTAAAAAACCGGAAAGATTATTTTTTAACGTGCCGAACGACCTAAAATTTCTTAAAAAGTGGTATTCCGTTGTAAAAAGAGATGTTAAGACTTCACAATCTACCCAAGCTACAAGATATTGCTGTGAGGATCATTTCGATGTACGGTTACATATTAATAGTTGATTTGGAAATAAGTTTGTATAGGTATATTAGTAGGTACACTAGGGTAACTTCGCCTGTTCACGACCACTTAGTGGAGTTGGTAGGTTGGAGCAAGAAAATAAAAATGTTAGATTAGGAATTTCGAATGAAAAATGGATTCCACATATTCTGTATATAGTCTTGTTAAATTTATTATACAGTTTTGGAGAAACCGTTTGATATATTAATAAATAAATAGACTAATAGCCAAAAGATATGATTTACCCATTTTGCGTCCATAAAATTCAGATAGCAATACATTCAGACATAAATATAAGAGGAAAGTATCTTAATCTTAGAAAAAATAGAGATTTTTGGTGTAGCATTGTTGACAGGGACTAAGCGCAAAAGCGGCGATGCCTTATGGCTCCAGGGTGGATCTGGAGCAGGCACTTTTTGTGTGTGACTAAATGGTGGACGCAATCTTTTTTAAGGTCTCACCTATAGGTACAGTTTGCGGCCAAGTATGATTTTCGACATCTGTATCTATTTCTGTTATCGTTGTAGTGGACGCAAAGGGGCTATTACAATGTGTTTGTTAATAATGACGGAATCAATATAAAACTAATAATGTTTGTCATAATTTGTGATTTAATAGGAATTGTTTGGATAATAAAGGAAAAGGAACAGCAAGAGTGCAAAAACTACCGCGGCATAAGCTTGCTCAGCATCGTCGGCAAATTGTATGCAAAAGTTTTGATAAAAAGAGTGATGAATGAAACTCAAGGAAAAATGTGGCATATACAAGTAGCATTTATGACAGGAAGGGGATGCACGGATCAGGTCTTTTCCTTACGATGCGTAGCAGAAAAACTTATGGCGAAAAGTCAAAAGGAAAAGGAAGAAGTTATATGTGGGTAGTTGAAATATTTACATGAAAAATAAAAAGCTCTGTATAAAATTTTAAATATATTTACACTAGTGTAATATACTGATATAATATATGTATAAAATTAATCAATAAGCATATATACCTGCTAGTTTTGTGTAACATCCAATCTTAGTGAAGCAAGTTGAAAATTATATAAGTATGCACTCTGCTAGCACATCTTTGAAGGGATCCTTCGTGAATATCCAGGCTACATTTGAAGAGAGGATGGCCCGCTTTGAAGCTGAACTGAATAAGAATCCTTCTAATGGTTGACTGGTCTTGCATAAGACTTCGCAGCTGTTAAGACTCTAACCTTGGTGACATTGAAGTCTTTTCAACAAGAACTGGACTTAATCACTAACCAAGTTGATAAAATGGAGTCGCGCAGCCGCCGGAAGATGCTGCTGGTTCACGGTGTTAAAGATAATAAAGAGGAAGACATACTTCAAGTAGTTACTGGAACAATATCCAGTCATCTCCAGCTTGAGATATTTGCACCAGAGAACGTAACTAGTTGTCACCGGTTGGGACGGCAGCCGTCTGGGGACTAAGCCCAGACCTATTTTGGTCAAGTTCTCAACTGCTGCATTACGAGACAGAGAGAGATATACGCTGAAGACAAAATAAAAGGGCACTGGTGTCACAATCACTGAGTTTCTCACACGGCAACGGCACGAGGCTTTCACAGCAGCCAGACAAAGATTCTTAGTCTCCAAATGCTGGACTAGGGACAGTTATGTTATTGTGATTGGTTCCGATGGCAAAAGGCACCGCATTACTTCCATAGGCAAATTAGCACGAGTGGAGCCGCCCCCAAAACAACGCAGAAATATCTCGAAGAAATAATTGTAGTTTGTATTATTTGTTTAGAACACTGTACTGCGTGGCGTGGGTGATAAGTGCACTACGAATGGGTACGCGCGTAAGTATTTGTTTTATCTCATAAATAAATATAAATTTGCATGAATTTTACATAAAGGTTATGATTCAAATTAAATCGACTTCATGCGTATGGTATTTACTTTAAAATCACAATGTTTGCATTATGTTGTACGTAATTATGGGAACCGGTTTGATTTCACTGGTTTGATTATTATTATAAACTTAATAATAATCAAACCAGTGAAACCTTTCACTGGTTTGATTGACGAGATCGTCTCGCCTAATGACATATCTGACGTACTTTGGTTTTGACATCTGTGCGTGTCAACAATAATCTGGAGCACAGGCGTTTGATTTTTTTTCCGCCCATGCAGTGAGTGTTGTCATAGTGTTGCGTTTTATATACCTAGTTAAATTTTCATTGTTATTTGTACTTATTTTAGTTTTTTTGTTGCGTTTTATATAGTTATTTTTTATTGTTAAATGTTCTTAATATCTTATGTACCTTAATATAAAGTACTTTAGCTTCTTACGGATGAACACGTGACTAGCGGGTGGTTTGACAATTTGACAAATCAAATAAGTCATTTTAAGATTTATATATATACTCGTATATGTATACTTAAATATTTATTTTCGTAGTTATTTATATTATATTTTATTTATGGGGATGAAGAGTAGAAGCGTGCACGTGGCCATCCCTGCCAGCTACGGCTGCAATTCTACTCCAACACGAGTGCCACCAGGGCGAATGATGCTAGGGCGTGCCCCCGAGGCGACGCGCACCAGTTCGTCCCCGCTGGTGTGAAAAGTGTGTGCCAGAGCGGCGTAGGGGACCGCCACCCTACACAGTGCAGGGTAGCTGCGTGGAATGTTAGGGGAGGAATGTCAGATAAGATGAATGAGTTGATGGATGTTATGAATGAGAGAATGTGGAAAGTGTATGGCAGAACCGTAGGGATAGTATGGTAAATGCCGCTGTGGAAGTGTGTGGAGAAACGAAAAGAGGCAGTAGTAATAAGCGTGACGCTTGGTGGAATGAGGAAGTGAAAGAAGCAGTTCGAATGAAGAAGAAAGCATGGTTAGACTACTTAGCCTCGCGGAATGATTTTAATATGAAAGAGAGATACAAGCTGCAAAAAGTTAACACGAAGGCACTGATAGATGAAGCTCGTGAAAGGTGCAGAATGAAAGTGGATGAAAGGTAGTCGTCCAATTTCCGGGATAATGCCAGGCTCTTCTGGAAAGAGGTAGGCAAGACCCGGAGTTGTTCGGCAATTGGTCAGCTTAGCTAGTAAGGTGTATGCAAAGATTATAACGGCAAGAATGCAAGAAAAGTCTGAAAGGTATTTATGGGAGGCTCAATGCGGATTCCGACGTGGAAGAGGTTGCATGGATCAAGTGTTTTCTCTCCGCATGATCTCGGAGAAGTTTCTGGCTATTAGCCAGAGGGTTTTCTGCGCTTTTGTGGATCTGGAGAAAGCATTTGATAACGTTGTGAGGGAAACTCTGTGGGATTTGCTGCTCGGATATGGTGTGGACGGCTCGCTGCTGCGGGCAATACAGTCGCTTTATAAGGACTGTAAGGCTTGCGTGCGAGTAGGGGGGATGTGTCACCTCTTTTTGATGTCTGTACAGGCGTCAAACAGGGTTGTGTCATGTCCGCCTGGCTGTTCATAGTGTATCTGGACAGTTGCCTGCAGAAGTTGAAAGATTGTGATATGGGTGTGAATTTGGGTGACTTTTCAGCAAACAGTCTGCTGTACACTGATGATGCGGTGCTCATGGCCTCATCAGAAGCCGACCTTCAGGCATTAGTCACTAATATGAAAGAGGAGTGTGAAAGTAAGGGTCTTCGCTTGAATGCAAGTAAGACTAAGGTTCTAGTATTTGAAAGAGATGACGTAAGAACTAAATGCGAGATTAGGGTAAACCAGGAACGTCTAGAGCAAGTGAATGAAATTGTGTATTTAAGGAGTATGTTTAGCGCGGATGGAAGATATGATTCGGATGTAGAACGGCGAGTAGCTGCCGGAAACAGAGTTAACGGTGCTTTGTCCCAATTAGTAAAGCGACAAAGCATCGTAAAAGAAGCACGACTGGCGATTCATAACGCAGTGCTAGTGCCAACTTTGCTTTACGGTAGCGAAACCTGGGTATGTCAGCAGATGCATGAAAGTAAATTGAATGCTGTGGAGATGCGATCACTTCGAAAATTGTGCGGCGTTACCTTGGCCGACCGAATACGTAACGAAGTGATACGCAATATGGCAGGTTTGAATGAAAGTGTCAGCGTTAAGCTGGAAAAGGGCGTGCTCCGTTGGTTTGGACACGTCCAACGAATGAGTGAGGAACGATTGACGAAGAATATATATTGTGCGAAAGCAAAAGGTAGAAGAGGTCAGGGTAGGCCGAGACTTACATATGAAGACCACGTGAGCAGATTGCTCAAAAACGGAAAGGTCAAAAGTACTCGGATACCCAGACGTGCGTGTATGAAGCGATTGATGAATCTCGATGAAGCGAAAGAAGTATGCATGGATCGCGAAGCCTGGCGATCTGTCCTCTCTGACTACCCCGTCAGGGATACAGCGTGGAGATAGTTAAGTTAAGTTAAGTTATTTATTCACTGATACATATTTTATTTTAAAATGATATTTAAGTACATAGTGTTATACTTGCCTAGTTACAATGTCAGTTTTTATGAATGATAGTTTTGCCTCGTGCTTGTCCTCATCTACATCGCTCGAAGGCTTTGCTAGTGCATGTGATATAAGTGATGATGAACCAATTCACCTTCGAGCCCAGCTCTTTTCTCTATTTTCCTGCTATCCTAAATTATTTAATGTCGTTCACATTAATGCTCAAAACATTCCGGCTCACTATTGTCATCTTCTGTCTTCTTTCGATTCTACCGTGGTTCATGCTGTCCTTGTGAAGAGCCTCTTGAAACCTGCACTGCCCTCTACACAGTATTCTCTAACTGTATATAAACTTATACGTAATGACAGATCGGGTAAACGTTATGGGGGGGTAGCAATTTATCTTCGTGGAGACATCCCACATAAGGTCATTGACCAGTCGCCAAGTGAATATTCAATGTTTGCAGAACATCTGTTTATTGAAATAGACCTAAATCATAGTAAAACATTATTAGGAGTTTATTATAACCCTTCCAGTGAATTCGACTACTATGGGTCATTAGAGACCAAACTGGAATATTTAAATTCCTCATACGACCACACTATTATACTTGGCGACTTCAATACCTGCTTAATTAAAAACGACTCCCACAGTCATAAACTCCAATCTATTGTACGTTCTGTCAATATGCATATCCTTCCTCTCAATGCATAAAGAGAAAGGATAAAAAAAGTTGTAAAAAAAAAAAGTCTGTCTCATAAAGTTTCCAATTGCAAACCTTCACTCCTGGACTTAATTCTAGTTTCCGATCATCAAAAAGTTGCCACACATGGTCAGCTCACTGCTTCGTTTTTATATCATGATCTTATCTACCTATGCTACAAAATTCGTCCTCCTAAGCGTAAGAGTAAATTCCTATTACTTCGTCGCTTTAAAACAATTGATCTGGAACGTTTGAGTGTAGACGCAGGCGGTATCGAATGGTCCGCAGTGTTTGACAGTCATGCTTTGGACGATAAAGTTACCTTTTTTACTAAGGCTATCATAGAATTATATGATGTTCATGCTCCGCTAAAAAAGGTACGAGTGAAGCATCTCCCGGCACCATGGCTTACAACAAATATTAAGGATCTTATGTCAAAGCGAGATAGGGCTAATCGTAGGTACAAAAAGTCACCCACAGTTAAAAACTGTGAAGAATATAAGAACTTACGTAATCGCTGCAGTCGTATGTGTAGAAGATGCTAAAAGAAGTCACATTCACAACTCTAAACAAAATCTCAACACATCACAGGTATGGCAATTTCATTCGATCACATTCGGCATTGGTAAGGCCTCACTAAGTCCTAATTCTAATATAGAAATTAATGAGCTTAATTTTTCGAGGTCTCCAGCTACCATTGCCAGTGATATTAAAAATTCAACATTAAAATCTTTATCTTCTCTTTCTATGCCAATAAATACAACTTTCTCATTTCACCCAGTAACGGAGATGGATATTAGGAGATGTATACAGTCTATATCAACAAAGGCTGTAGGATATGATGGCCTTCAAATACAAATGATCCTGCCTATCTTGAACCATATTCTTCCTATTATTACCCATATTGTTAACCATTCTCTGATTACCAATTTGTTCCCATCAGCTTAGAAAAAAGCATTTGTCATACCTTTTCCCAAAGTAAATGATCCAACTATCCCATCCCATTTTCGTCCCATATCCATCTTTCCATCCAAGTCCTTGAAAGTGTCGTTCAAAGTCAACTGTCTACATACCTTTCCTTTAATGTCCTGCTGAGTCCATACCAATCTGGTTTTCGACGCGGTCATAGCACTGTTACTGCTCTGGTTAAAATTACAGATGACGTACGATGCCACTCAAATTGCTTTTAACAAACATGTAAAAGATCTGAGTATCTATTTAGATTCTCACCTATCGTGGGATACTCAAATTTCAGAGGTGAGTAAAAAAGTTTTTCTTCCATTTCAATCGCTCAAACGTCTCCAGAAATTCGCTCCCCATTTTAGACTACGCTGATGTCTGCTATCTTGATGTAAAGGAGGAACACCTTAATAAACTCGAACGCTTGCAAAACCTGGGTATTCGCTTTATCTATGGTCTTCGGAAGTTTGACCATGTCTCCGAATTCAGAGCGAGATTAAGGTGGCTGCCTATTCGGCAGCGTCGAGATTACCATATTCTTTTCCTTCTTTTTACTATACTCCATAATCCTAATTTACCTCCCTAGGGATGAACCTTGCCGCACTTCTTCCTCACTTCTTCTTCGAACTCCTTCTCATCGCACCAGTTGTTATGACAACTCATTCACTATTCGAGCTGTACGATTGTGGAATTCGCTGCCTCATTCTGTTCGCGATAGCTCTTCTTTGGCTGTATTTAAGGACAGGGTAAAAGTAATGTTCCTTTTGCAAATAATATAGATTAGGCTTAGTTAAGTATGGTAAACATTGTAATATATTATTATAATATAGGGTATTGTATATGTTTATTGCTACCCCTCCATAACGTTTACCCGATCTGTCATTACGTATAAATTTATATACAGGTAGAGAATACTGTGTAGAGGGCAGTGCAGGTTTCAAGAGGCTCTTCACAAGGACAGCATGAACCACGGTAGAATCGAAAGAAGACAGAAGATGACAATAGTGAGCCGGAATGTTTTGAGCATTAATGTGAACGACATTAAAGAATTTAGGAAAGCAGGAAAATAGAGAAAAGAGCTGGGCTCGAAGGTGAATTGGTTCATCATCACTTATATCACATGCACTAGCAAAGCCTTCGAGCGATGTAGATGAGGACAAGCACGAGGCAAAACTATCACTCATAAAATCTGACATTGTAACTAGGCAAGTATAACACTATGTACTTAAATATCATTTTAAAATAAAATATGTATCAGTGAATAAATAACTTAACTTAACTTAACTATCTCCACGCTGTATCCCTGACGGGGTAGTCAGAGAGGACAGATCGCCAGGCTTCGCGATCCATGCATACTTCTTTCGCTTCATCGAGATTCATCAATCGCTTCATACACGCACGTCTGGGTATCCGAGTACTTTTGACCTTTCCGTTTTTGAGCAATCTGCTCACGTGGTCTTCATATGTAAGTCTCGGCCTACCCTGACCTCTTCTACCTTTTGCTTTCGCACAATATATATTCTTCGTCAATCGTTCCTCACTCATTCGTTGGACGTGTCCAAACCAACGGAGCACGCCCTTTTCCAGCTTAACGCTGACACTTTCATTCAAACCTGCCATATTGCGTATCACTTCGTTACGTATTCGGTCGGCCAAGGTAACGCCGCACAATTTTCGAAGTGATCGCATCTCCACAGCATTCAATTTACTTTCATGCATCTGCTGACATACCCAGGTTTCGCTACCGTAAAGCAAAGTTGGCACTAGCACTGCGTTATGAATCGCCAGTCGTGCTTCTTTTACGATGCTTTGTCGCTTTACTAATTGGGACAAAGCACCGTTAACTCTGTTTCCGGCAGCTACTCGCCGTTCTACATCCGAATCATATCTTCCATCCGCTCTAAACATACTCCTTAAATACACAATTTCATTCACTTGCTCTAGACGTTCCTGGTTTACCCTAATCTCGCATTTAGTTCTTACGTCATCTCTTTCAAATACTAGAACCTTAGTCTTACTTGCATTCAAGCGAAGACCCTTACTTTCACACTCCTCTTTCATATTAGTGACTAATGCCTGATGGTCGGCTTCTGATGAGGCCATGAGCACCGCATCATCAGTGTACAGCAGACTGTTTGCTGAAAAGTCACCCAAATTCACACCCATATCACAATCTTTCAACTTCTGCAGGCAACTGTCCAGATACACTATGGTAATTTACTATCTAAAGTAACTCCCAGGTCTTTTACATGAGGCACTGTTTCAAGTTGTTCACCACACAATTTGTAATTTGTAATAGTATTATGTCTTTTTTGTGAGAAAGTTATTTATGACATTTGTTAATGTTAAGATCTAAGTGATTATCTCTGCAGTACTTAGAGAAGCGATCTAGGTCAGATTGAAATTTATTTTGATCATTAATATTTTCAATTACTTGATATATTTTCAAGTCGTCTGCATATAAGAGAAACTCGCAAAAATGGAAACAGTGGCCCACATCATTAATAAACAAGATGAAGAGTAGCGGGCCTAAAATTGACCTCTGAGGTACACCAGAAGTTATAGAAACGCTTTCTAAATCCGTCGACACACTAGGAACTTACACAAAACTGGCCGTACTTGCCCACCACCTTGAGAAGGATACCTGCTTACCCAGGTATATGTAATTATCCACATATTCGATTATATTTCCTTTGATGTTAATAGTCCTCTTATTGCTATTACTCATAATTTTGGTTTTATTGGCATTCATTTCCAGGCCTACTCGGGAGCTTTGATTGGTTAATGGGAGTTTAATTGGTTAATCCTTGGGAGTCTCAGCAAAAATAACGATATCGTCAGCGAACCTTAAGTGACTTAAGTAGCTACGTAGCCAGTAGTAGGCCACGTCTCACTGCCATGTAAAAGGACAGGTCTAATAATGGTTTTGTAGACCTGTCAGATCAGATTTAATTAAACAAAAAAATAATAGCCAACACGAAAAAAACGAGTTAAGAAAGTTAAGAAATCTATAAAAAGAGACTACACGAAACATAGGGAAGAAATAATAAAACACACATCGCAGGAACTCTCGCATCCGCGGCAGCCTTCACGTCCGTGACATTGCAGACAAGTTGCAAGAGTGTCGCCTTCGTTGGTATGGTCACGTCTTGCGGAAACCGCCGGGCTACGTAGGTAACAAATGTCTGGCCATGTCAGCCCTGCCGGGTCCCGGTAAGAGGGGAAGACCTAAGAAGTGCTAGCTTGACGTCGTCAGGGATGACATGCGTGCCAATGGTCTCACTACAGGGGACGCCGACGACCGTTCGAAGTGGAGGAGAAAATGTAGGAAAGCGGACCCCGGGCGTCGCGAGACGCAACTGGGACATACGCTCGGATGATGATGATTTCTGTGCCATCTTCTCTATGTATCTCCACATGTTATGTCCTATTTGTTAGATAGCTGTTAAACCACTTTATTGCATCTGCTGAAAACCCATAAAATGCCAATTTTGATAATAAAAGAGTTTGATCCAGTGAATCAAAAGCGCGCGAATAGTCCAACAACACAAGCGCCGTACCCTCTCCTCGATACCTTGCTTCCAGTATATTCCCCACCACGTCAGATAAGGCAGTTGTTGTGCCTCTTCTCTTCCTAAAACCTGATTGCTTATCAGGAAGTACATTGCCCATCACAAGGAAGTCCATTACCTGCATATAGACAACCTTCTCAAGGACCTTCGACAGACATGGCAATATACTAATTGGACGTAAGTCCTTGACAGTGTTTGGTTGACTAATTTTAGGTATATAATATAATATAATGTTTTTCCTTGTGGCAACCCTAGGTATAACAGCTGATTTGAATTGGCTCCGTATTTTATATTCTAATATTGCAAAAATAATTATAATTTTAATTAAATACCAATTCATCATTGCCAAATAATACCATATTGAGTGTTAAATAATCATTTTCACCATTTATTGTGCTAAAAGTAAATAAATATAAACTTAAAAATTGTACCGGTGTAGTGACAGTTAGAACATCGGAAAAATTTTCAATATTTGAAATTATTACTTGGATTTGGCAAGATTTATAAAACTAATCGTTTTTTCAATCAAGGTTTGTGAGTTTATTTACTTTTACATCCTCATATGTCCATTAATAGTGTGATTTTGTAATTTTCTATGAATAAAACATAACCTCGTTTTGTTTCGCATTTCTTTGCTCTAAGTCTACTTTGCTAATAATTACTGATTCTGTAGCACGTAATTATAACAAAATGTCGAATACTAATAACATGATAATGACGCGTAAGGCCTTGGCTCGTCAACAAGAGACAAGGCTTCAATTAACGTTGAAAGAATTACAGATTTTTAGGGAGAAGTGCGATAAACTGAACAAGGAAAGGGACGAAAATGAGTTAGAACTGCTAGGTATTTTAAGTAAGAACGGACAACTCAAAAAAGAACTGGCACAGTTGCATTCACTGTATACTGATACCTTACAGGATCGGGATAGGTTACAACTTATAGTTGACAGTTTTGACTCATGTAGGGAACATTATGAACAAACTCTGCACCAAATTAGAATACTAAAGGAGGAGCTACAACGATCGGAAATCAAAATATCGCAACTAGAAGACAAGAAACAGAGCACAGTGGTTCAATCTAATCAGAGTTTGTTCGATGAACTGATGGCTACAAGCTTAGATACTGCTACAGCTCACCCTTCCATTGTCATAGACCTCACTTCTGATGATGAAACGGGGGGCTGTTCTAAATCATTAAAAATTATTAAGTGTAGTAAGAATAAGTTAAAGAAATATTTAAAAATTAAAAAGTTTATTACTAAATCTAAAAAAATGATACATAAATACAAGTTTTTTATAAATAGCATGTCACTTAATAGACAGAGATTGCAACTGATTGACCAGGTAAATATGTATATGTTAGAACTTGATACTGTTGCACAACAGTACAAAACTGATACACAGGCCCTTCAATGTCAGATTGACCGACTTCAAGACTCTTTGAAATCAATTTCATATAAATATGAAACAGCAGAGAAACAGAGTAGGGAACAGGTGTTAGCCATAGGTAAATTAGTAAATTCATGTCATTGTCAAAATGACCAATTGACATCCGCAGGCCATGTTCCCTCCTCACCCTTAAGTTGTGAAAGAATTAGATGCAATGATGAATTTTCACCAATTAAAACTGTGTGCAGTGTGGATAATAGTATATTAAGTTCAAGTAGTAATTGCGAGGCATCTACGAGTATAATAGAAAAGTTGCAAATAAAAAGTGATGCAAAGACCATAGTCTATTGCGATGAAATAGGTAAAAATTTTGGACATTATTTATCACAGTTAAGTCATTCTGTAATAAATCATACATATCCAGGAGCTTCATACTCTCAAATTACAGATTTTATATTGACTGGTACACACTGCATGCAGTCTACTATAGTGGTGCTGGTTGGCAGAAGAGGCAATATAGTGACAAACTTTTAAAAATTTTTGATAAGTTATCAAGTCTGCAAGTAAAACAAGTAATTTTGTCCACCTTGCCATACAGCACTGCTATGAGCCACAAGGAAAATCACTTAAGATACAAATTAAATATGAAACTACATACCATGGTATCATATTCCAAAAAAATTGAATTGTTCGATTGGAACATAATCTTCAATAATAATAGTTTGTTGACATTAGATAGATATTTTCTATCAAAATTTTTTCAACGAAAGGTAGCTCTGTTGCTATCTAATTTTTTAATTTTTCAAGCCAAATTATTGGCAAGTACAACTGCTTTTATTGAGCAGGATAGTTTTGATACTTCACATTTGGAAAATGAAATTCCAAAAAACTAGTTTATAGGACAACAGATAATAAATCTGGCCAGTTGACTTTGGCCCCTGAGAATAATCTTAGTAAAAATATTGTTTTTATAAACCTGGTGCACCATAATGTTAGAGGTTTAATAAATGGTAAAGATTTAGAGTTAGAGCTATACATTAATGCAAATTCTATTAATATTTTTTGTGCTACAGAGCACTGGTTAAAAGATCATCAAATCACATTGTTGAACTTCGTAAATCACCAGGTTGCTAGCTCGTTCAATAGAAAACATTCTAAACGTGGAGGCTCTTTAATATTAATTAATAAAAACTTAAAATTTAAAGAACGTAAGGATTTAGTAGCCCTCTCCATTGAGCGAGTTATTGAGATTGCCAGTATTGAGTTTGAGCATTTCATCTTGTTAAGCGTATACAGTCCCCCTGATGCTTCTTACATTAAATTTGAAGAAAAGCTTGAAGAAGCACTGTTCAAATGCCAATGTTCTAAGAAATCTATAATTGTTTGTGGAGATTTTAATGTTGATATATTAGATACATCATTAACTCCATCAGAGAGAAATAAAATGAAAAATTTATTTAAATCCTTTAATCTGCATAGTACATTCTTAGAACCCACTCGTATTACAGCCACCAGTGCAAAATGTATTGATAATATTTTTACTGATATTAAACCTATAGATAAAGGTATTGTGGATCCTGTGGAGTCAGATCATCGTGGCCAATGGATAAAATTTCCTAAAAGTAGTAACAAAGTCAGCAAAAAACAAATTAAATATGTACCAATTAACCAAAGTCGTTTGAATAATTTTAAAGAAAATGTATTAAAGAGATTACCATATCTACCTAACTTCACTTGTGTAGACCAGTCATATAAACACTTATTTAATTTGATTAATGATGAGTTTGGCAAAGTTTTTACCTCAAAAACTCTACAGATTGGTGGTCGTCCTGTTTTCAGTGACTGGGCAACACCAGGTATCTTTAAAAGTAGAAATAAATTATTTGAATTATATTCAGAAAAATCATATAATTTTAGGCAAACCTTTCAGGAATATGTTAAAAATTATTCAAAGATATTTAAACAAACGTGTCATCTTGCTAAGTCAAACTTCATTAAAAATAAAATTTCTAATTCTGTAAATAAAATAAAAATGACTTGGAACATCATTAACTCTGAATGCGGTAGATCTTTAGTGACTGAAAGGGATTTCCACTTAAAAGTAAATGGTTGCCATGTTACAGGGGACCTGGAAGTGGCTACGGAGTTTGAACACTTTTTCAAAAATATACCTATTTTGACAACAAAATCTCTCCAAGCATCTTCCAGTTCCGCTGAACTTATATTAGAAGAATCTGTTCTTTGTTGCAGGGATGCATTTGTATTCACAGATATTTGTGCTCAGGACATTGTAAAAACATTTAAATGTATCGAAATTAAGAAAACCGCGGACATTTGGGGGTTATCGGTCAAAACTGCATCATGTATAATTGAGGTAATTGCGCCCCATCTAGCAACTGTGTTTAATGACTGTGTTTCTAGTGGTACATTTCCTGATTTAATGAAACACAGCAAAGTCGTTCCCTTGTTCAAGGCTGGCAGCGCTACAGAGCCGTCTAATTTCCGACCAGTGTCAGTGCTGCCAACTTTGAGCAAAGTATTTGAAAAAATAATCTTGAATCAAATGCTATCCCATTTTAATAGTCATAAAATACTCCATGCGAATCAATTTGGGTTTACGAAAGGGCGCTCAACTTCCGATGCTGGTGTTGAGTTATTAAAATGTATTCATGAAGCATGGGAAGACAAGCACGATGCATTAGGTATATTTTGCGATCTATCAAAGGCTTTTGATTGCGTTCAACATGAAACGCTGTGCAAAAAATTACACCACTATGGAATAAGAGGCAAAGCTCTCGACCTTCTGTCTTCATATTTGAACAATAGAATACAGAGGGTCGATATTAATGGTACACGTTCTGTAGGATCCATGGTTACAATGGGTGTGCCGCAAGGCTCGATACTTGGGCCATTCTTGTTTCTCATTTATATTAATGATTTACCATTTTATGTAGGGGACAGGAATAGGATTGTTTTGTTTGCAGATGACACCTCATTAATTTTTAAAATTAAAAGACAATTAGATAACTATGACGATGTAAACAATGCAATTGCAAGAGTAGTTCATTGGTTCAGCTCAAATAATCTTTGCCTTAATGAAAATAAAACTAAATGTATAAAATTTACTCTACCAAATGTAAAACAAGTTGCGGCCAATGTTCAACTGAATGGACAAGTGTTAGAGTTTGTAGAATCAACTGTGTTCCTAGGTATAACTATTGATGCCAATTTGCAGTGGGGCCCACACATAGAAAAGACAGCCTCTAGATTAAGTTCGGCTGCATACGCTGTAAAAAAGATCAGGACTCTAACAGATGTGGATACGGCTAGAATGGTTTACTTCAGCTATTTTCATAGTATTATGTCTTACGGTATTCTCCTTTGGGGGAGTGCTGCAGATTTAAATATTATTTTTGTTCTACAAAAGCGGGCTGTACGCGCTATTTATAATTTGGGCCCCAGAGTTTCTCTCCGAGAAAAATTCAAAGAAGTGAATATTCTAACCGTACCATCACAATACATTTTTGCCAATCTTATGTATGTCCAGAAAAATCTATCACAGTTTTCTAAACTCTGTGATAAACATAATATAAACACTAGAAATAAAAATAATCTTTCAGTCCACCACAGTCGACTACATAAGATTGGCGATTCTTTCCAGGGTAACTGTATACGCTTTTACAACAAGCTTCCCTGTGACCTGAGAAATTTACCTTTAAATAAATTCAAAAAGTTTATTAAAAACAAGCTTTGTGAATAAGGTTTTTACTCCGTTACAGACTATTTGCAGGACAGGGACGCCTGGAAATGATCTGCTGGCAAAATGAAATAATATAAAATTGTAAATAGGCCATCAAAAAAAAGCCTTCCTAAGTTTCTTGCCGGTTCTTCTCAGGTGGGCCGCGTTCCGAACCGGTGGTCGCTTTAAATATTTTAAATAGTGTATGACATTTTGTAAGCGCCGTTAAAATGGTCTATGCAAAATAAAGATATTTTTTTTTATTTTTATTTATTTATGGGCCGTACCATTTTACACATTTCCAGAGCTTAGGAAAAGTATGAGTTAGACCCGGCCAGGGCGTCTTGTATGCTGTGCCTACCAGTATAGTTTTACCCATGCATACCAAGGAAATCCAATACTCTTCTACCAGTAGATCAATTGGGTGTTGTCTAGTGCTTAAACTCACTCCCTCCTTTATATAGAACCCAACTCCTCCTCCTTTTTTACGGTTTGTCGAACTAGGTCTTGGACTGTGCCTATAGCCGAGCACAGAAGGAGCCCTACTATCCTCATCCACCTTCAACCAGGTCTCATTTATGGCCATAATGTCAACTGAGTGGTAGTCCATGGCCACTAGGAACTCATCATGCTTATTGCCTAATGAGCCTGCATTAAATAGCCCAAACTTTAAAAATTTACTACGAGTCATAATTATATATTAAACTTCCATTCATACAAAGGTTACACTGCTGTAACAAAATAATACTACAATCCCCATCATTGCTGCTATGCATATGAATGTAGTACATTTGACAAACAGTAAACCTGACAATAAAATATCAGTATGTCTAGAATGAGCATTATGTGCATCTAATATACAACCAACATGCATGATATCGACCCCCATGTAACACAAAACCCATTGACCATGCAATCTGTAACCCATACAGCCACATACTACCCAAAACTTATCAATTGATTTTTCATAATAATCTGAAAGTTGCAATAAGACAACAAAATTCAAACTTTTGGAAATTAAATATAAATCTGTGTAAATATTATATAATTGATTCCAGTAAATATTGTAATTTATTTTACTTTTCTTCTACTAATGTATAGTCTTATCATTATTATTTCCGATTTATACGGTATTAAAATTGTTATATAAAAGTAATCCTTGTAAATAGCATGTATATAATCCAAGTAAATACTGTATGACTTCCATAGCATGTAAATATTTTTCTTAGTAATATAATATCTTATCACTAATATGTTATACACATAGGATACTAAAATGTTGGGTGAATATACCCCAAACAGTTGCAGCATATAAGAGAAGTTCATGTAAATATGTAAATAGTTCATGTAAATATTATAAATTTTTGTTGTCAGAGAGTACCTTTTTTTAATTAAAAAATTTCTTAAAACTACCATGTATAATACATATAGAAATACAACGATTACTTGTAAATAGGGCATGCAAATAGTATTTAAGTAAACAAAGCAAACATTGAAATATAACTTTAATATTATAAAATTATTCTTTCCACTGACATTTCTTATCACTAATATGTTGTTCACATAGAAAAGCAAATGTGTAGGGTGAATTAAACACGAACAGTGGCAACAGTTTCTTTCCCAAAAACCCGTTCAATGTCAGACTCTGCACGGATAGTGTGGGTGCGCTTACCTTCAGATTCCCTCACATATATTCGTCCCCGCTTAGTCCAGACAAACTTCCAACCGTGTTCTGATACTGCCTGCCGTGCGAGATAAAACAATTGCTTGTTGCCTCTAGTCAGTCTTTCGTTCACATAGAACCGTTGGGGACGCTCGCCCAGGCCAAGGACAGCTGATGTGACCTCGCCTTACCCGTGCACTTTTAAGCAACTCGTCACGAAGGTCACGCCGCGCTAGGCGCACTACGATGCGCCTACTCCTGCTAGCTTCACCAGCACCAGATGCTCTCAAAGTCTGCTCTGCCCTAGGACCGACCCGCTCCGCATAAACTATGTCACGATCCTCTAATGAGACTCCCAGCTTCCTTGCTGCTGACTCCACTATGTGAACAACATTCTCCCCATTAACCTTTGGCATATTAGTAATTTCCAAATCAGATAATAGCAATTCTTGATCTCTTTCGTTTAAGTCTGATTGTAATTTATTTATTATTTGTTCCAGCTGATGTGGATGTGAGAGGTGCTGTTCTTTTTTAATTTGTTCCAGGCGAGTCTCCAAGTTAAACAACCTTATTCCGGCATACCACTACAGCCTGACGAAGATCGGCCATCTCCATCCTAATCTCTGCTTTAATGTCATCCCTCATGGCCTTTATCTTCGTCCTCAGGAGGTAAAATTCGTGACTCATTTCATTATGGGCTGTCACTGGTGGTTGTGTTTGCCTACTCCGCACCTTGCCACGATCCCCGGAACCATCAGTTGACAGAGAGAGATCAAGACCATCCATCGCCTGAGCGGTAGCGGATCGGGCGGCTTATTTCGGCACCTTTCCTTTACAGCTCTTGCACTGCCAGTCGGTACCAATCTGTGAAGACATTAACATGCCGCAAACCGCACACTTGCCAGCCATGTTATTATTATTATGATAAATAATTAGCCAACAAAAATCACAAATTGGAGTATCCCGTCACTGGCCAACAGATAGCGCCGTTCTCAATTAACTTTCCGAGGCAATTTATGGAAAAATAAATTTGATGCGGCACTTATAAGCTCGAATTAACTGGCCAAGCACAATACTACACACAAATAAATACTTTCACACTAGTAGATTTCTATTTAAATACACTTAGCTTTTTATTTTTCTAGTTTAAGGTAGGTATCAATAGTCACTGTTAGGTCTATAAGTTAGTTTAAGCTTTTTTATTTGATATACTCAAATTTCTCGAGACAACAATGTATGGATGTTTTTATAACTTTGTTTTAAGAATTATATTAATATCTTCTACTATATAACACTGTCTAACTATTTTTAATAAACACTATCAAAATAGAGCGCATTACCATCAGCAAAGCCAGATGTCGCAGATTTTCCATGGGAATTTATCATTACATGGGAATTGTCAAAACTAAAGCTCTGGCCCGTAGTTATATAACTCACTTTTTCTATTATATATCGATCTCTGAAGGCCAACCATCTCTAATGTAGCTTTTTACGCGACCAAGAATTGGATCACGTCTTTCCTTTTTTATGACTTTATGATCCAATAATAAGGCCTTGGTCGAAAAATGTTAATAAGTCTGTTCAGGCAAGTCGTCCTCTTTCGAAACTATTTAATGTTTTTGTGACTCGATTAAGCGTGAAAGTTCTTCTCGACTAGCTGCCGCACTCGGTACACCTATATTTGGACCGAAAATGCTTACAAGGGGATTGTGGGGCCGTACGAAGTACAAACCGCCTTCCATACAAGTACTGGTGGAACTTGTCAATTGCATAAATAATAGCAAGCGCCTCCTTGTGGATTTGACTATAATCAACTTCGTAAGCGGTGAGTGAACGTGAGGGCGAACGCGACCACTCGCTCCGCTCCGTTCGGCTCGCGCGGCGCGAGGACTGCGCCCAGTCCGCGTGCACTCGCGTCTACTGTCAATACGTTTTTGGGTGCAAGGGGTCCCACCAAGATCTTTGGGGGCCCAAGCGACCTCACCTGCAAGTGGCGCACCTGCTGACTAACGGACGAGGCTCCGACGCTTTAGGGTACCCACGTGGTGGTATTACTCCCGTGTGAGTGCCAGGTGGTACAATGTGTTGGTCCGGGGGGATACCACCGTGCAGCTGTGTCAGGCCCCACAAGTAACCCAGCTCCGATTGGGTTGCGTTAGGGGCTCAGCAGCTGCACACTTGATGCAGCAGGCATGGGACCAGTGGGCGCTTAGTGGAGTCTAGTGTGGGTGATGTGAGTCGATCCGTCGGCCAGGGCGACCTGTAGAAACGGTGGTGCCGCTGGCCGCCCGCGGCATAGTACAGGAGCCCAACTGGGACTAACCACGTCAGGAGGCTGCCTCACCAGGTCGCGCATATTCCCGATGTGGATCGTCGTGCCGGAACCCCGCAAAATTTGCTTTCGAGGTGGAGTTCACTAACATCCGTGGACTCCACTCAAACCTCGATACCGTCCACCACCACCTTGAGACGGCACGGCCAGCTGTGATGTTCCTCACGGAGACACAAACACGCCGCCCTGACGACTCGTCTTACCTGTGTTACCCCGGCTATATAATCGAGGAGAAATTTCGAGATAAAGCAGGGGCGTGCGTGTTCGTTAGGGCGGATGTTGCGTTGCCTTGAGAACTCCTCCTACTCTGTCCTTTGGCTGCACGTGGATCATGGCTCCATGAGCCTGATCTACGTGTACGTGTACCGTTGCCACACAGGGGAAGCGGAGACGACTATACTGTTTCAATACCTCAGCGAGGGGGCCGATGACGCGCAGGTGCGGTTCCCGAACGCCGAGTTGCTGTTTCTGGGGGACTTCCAAACGGGAACGGTCACCACACTGAGAGGCTGGGGTCCCTCAAGACCGATCTTGCGGGACGTGCCGCCCATGCATTCGCTCTCTCCCATGGTCTGACCCAGATGGTACGCGGGATCACGCAGATACCAGACAGGTCAGACCACGCGCCCGCTTTGCTGGACCTACTGCTGACGAGTCGCCTAGACCGGCACAGTGTGTCGGTGGGCGCTCCATTGGGCACCTCCGACCACTGTGTTGTGCAGACTCGCATGCTGGCGTCATCTCCTGCACGTGCAGTAGAGGTAACGCGGCGATTATGGCATTACTCGTCGGCAGATTGGGATGGTCTTCGCGAGTACTTTGCGTCCATCCCATGGAGTCAGCGCTGCTTTGCAATCAAAGCTGTGTCGGATTGCCTCCGCGATTGCTGGCGAGATCAGTTTAGGGATGGAATATTACATCCCATATACTGATGTCGCCAGCATTCGCAAAACTCGGCCCTGGTTCGGGCGTGAGTGCACCGAGGCTGTTCAACAAAAGCAGACGGCGTATCGCGCCTGGGTCAGGGCTCGGGCGGTGCGCGATCCGAAAGTAGGCCGCCTCAAGGCACCGTACAACAGGTCCACTAGGGCCAGCAAGAGGGCCTTCAGGAGAGAGGATGCCCAGCGCGTCGCGTGGCTGGGCCGGGAGCTTACGTCACATCCAACGGGCAGCCGTGGATACTGGCAACTGGCCAAAGCCAAAAAAGTAATATGGAAACCCGAAATCCAGCTGAAATGAGCCAGTATTTTTCGTCATTCTTTAAGTCGGTGTTCAAATCAAATCATGTTACAAATGATTACTGTATAGATGACGCACCAGCATGTAACCCGTCGATGGATACGATCCGTGATGGTGTGCATTTGACAGAGAAAGATGTATTGAAGGGTTTGATGGCTTTGGATACGTCAAAAGGTTCTGGCCCCGACAATATCCCACCAATAAATAACACCAGACAGAATAAACGATCGTGCTCATCACACAAAGTTTTATCCTGGATGAGAATCAAACCCACGACCTCTTGCGTAGCAGTCAATAATAGTGTGATATCATGAATAGTCCAACGAATTATGGTGGTATACTATATGGACCCCCCCGAACAATAAGTCGGTAATGTGCTATTATGAACTATTTATTGTTATGCGAAATTCGGCATCTATGGGTCACATGTCTGTAATTTTTTTCAGAATTTTCCTACTGATATTAACAATGATATTTGCAATTACCACTTTATTGTACGGAAATATGTCAACACAGGAATAACCAGAAAAACTTCGTCATACATTGATACAAAACTGTTTTTCTTTTCGATATTCGGTAAGTGGTTATTACCTGTTTATTGTGGTGAAAATTTTATAGTGATTGCCGGTAAACGCCGTAGGTAGAAAATTATTAACATAATATCTGTAATATGCACGTCACTTCAAGTATTTTCCTCCGGCACCTCATTTCCAGTGCTTCTATTTTCTTTTCCTCAATTTCTTGCAGCGTTCAGGACTCGGTAGCGTACAAAAACATGGGGAATACCAGTATCCGGATAAGTTGAATATCTTCAAGTGCTGCTGTGTAAACAATCCTAATGGTAACCTGCTATGCTAAGAACTCGTGATGAAAGAGCGATGGCACTCGGTCTTCCACGACCTGCTGAATAAGCAATATTAAGAGGTGCAGTCTCCGAATCAGGGACTATATAATGCCAACTTTAAAATTATGCAGAAGTCTAGACTGTTCTTCGCTGCATGATGATTTGAAAAACTATCGAAATCGATGATCTCTCGATTATATCAAGTTAAACCACGTACTCTTCACCGAAGAGATTCCCAGCCAATGAAGGCCGAGTATTATTACTCCAGTCTTCAAATGGAAAGCGGTCGGTGTAGAAATGAGGTAGCGACCATGGCATGAAGATTTAGAGAAGATTATTAACCTCCGTATCTAGCAGAAGTGTACTCTCTTGGAGTATCAATATGGGTTTCACCCTGGTAATAAAACTACGGACCCTGTTTTTGTTCTAAGAATCCTATCATTAGAACAAAACCAGGACCCGTGCTTTTACCGCAACATTACTGGAGAAATACAGGACAAAGAGACAAACAAATACTCGTACAGGAAGAAGAGTCTGCACTTTCTGTTCGTGGACGTAAAGAATGCCTTCGACTGTGTTCTTGGAACGATGATCTGGTGGGCACTGATGTCCAAAGGTTCTAGACGCTTGCACCACTATTCTGTGGATCTGATCACACGGACGGAGTACACCAGAGCACAGAACATTCCACTTAGTCCAATTCTGATTAAGAGATTTAAATATGCAGCATCCATGGCTTACTATGAATTCTAACGATACAGCGCTGGTGGACGCGGACGAGGGCAGTTTGGTGCAACGTGTGAAAACGTGGACGGAGATGCTTAAGAGTGGTGGTTTTAAACTTAAATAATACTTCGCGTTAAACTCTACAGATTCAACCTCCATAGACTCCATCTGGTCTAGGGCATGGACCAGGTTAAATACCTGGGATATGTATTTCACACGTCACGTCACGCATTGCTACCTCATGGGCTAAGTGGCGGTTGAGGGCTGATGTCATTTGGAACCCTACAATGTCAGTGAGGTTGAAGGGACAGGTCTAATTAGCATCATTAGGCATGTTACATTGCCATGCCAGTGGGGTGTAATCAATATTGAAGCAACACAAGCAGGAGCTGCGAATTACGGAATGACAATGCTGGGGAGTATGTGTGGAATCATTCGGCTGGACCGCGTAAGAACTACCTCAATCGCAGTCTTCATGTCCGTAACAATGCAGATAGGTCAAATTTTTGGCCATGCCGTCTTCTCCGTGCCCCGGTAAGAGGGGAACACCCAAGAAGCACTGGCTTGATATCGTAAGGATAGTATGGGTGAAATTCACCCGTATATCTTAGGGTCTAGGTTTAGGTCTAGGTCTAGCCTTAGGGGCTATAGAGCAATTTTGCTGGCATAGCTCTCGCTCCGACTTTTTCCTCGTATAGATTAAATTATGTGACTGTTTTTCTGAATTTGTTAAGCAGGTTGTGGTTAAAATATGTGTAATATTTACTGAAATATTGTTTTGTGCAATAAAAATGATTAATCTATTTATTTTGAATTATTTTATTAAAAATACCTTAGTTTATTATACTCAAATGATTTTTGGGATTGAATGATTACTGAAAAATGTTATTGTCATATTTCCGGAAACAACCCTGTAATTTACTTGTACAGTATTTTTTGCCCTTTAATATTACTACAATAACTTCGTTATGATATATTATGATCACTCGTTGCTATACAAAATAACGTTATAAAAGTCCGCAGTATGTAAGTACGAATCAACACTCTTCAAAAAATTACCACAATAATCCGGTAAGTTACTATTACAGGACAATAGAACATTTTTTAAAACTGTAAGATCTTTCTTACTTCACAAATTGTAGCTTATTAGAAGCATGTAGTTTGAAACTCATAGCTAAATACTATTATAAAAAAAATTAGCTTTCATTTCATGTATCAATGATGTCAATACTCCCACTGGTTAGAAAGTAATTCAACAAAAACAGTAAATCATTTTTCCTGTAAAATTTGCTTTTTGCGATAACCGACTTATTGCCCGGAGGGGTCGATATATATACACCGGTGTTGCCCTCTGTCGCCTTACAGGCTTATCATGCCTATTGTATAGGGGGCCCATCTAGTGAGTTGGCAAGTCACCGTCTGCCAGTATTTTGAAAATAATATATTAAAATGGCAGACGCCGTCTTCATCCGTAGCTCAAGTCACCCAGTACATGTCAAATGTAACTTAATAACCCAACTGTAGTTAGCATATCGTACAATAGTTTAACTTCCATTGGAGATGGTCCATTACCGTTCTTCTACATAAGGCGGACGTGGATTGTCTGCAGAGGGGGTCCCATTCCCTGTTACATTAAAATTCTCAAAGGGCCTCTCCGTGTTGGACCACTATGTCCCCATATAAGCCTACCAAAAGACCGGGTATCTTCGTAAAAAAAAAAGAAGATACCCGAGAAGAGACCAATAATAATAATAATTTATTTCATAGGTGAAAGAAGGTACAATAATATTTATAATAGTCCTTATTCTATTAAATTGATTGGGCTAATATTAGTTACATTTGCGCCTGAACTAGGTAATCCTGTGTTTCAGGCTTCATCTGCAAGTTTGTTAATAGCCTATACTAATCATAATGCATAATATAGGTATTTATATAATCTCTCAAGTAAAAAATAAAGTAAGCTTAGTAGATCAAATATTTTCTACACTACGTATACAACAATACTAAATAATAATACTAATAACAAAACTTATTTTAACACAACTAGTAACCCCTCTGTTTCGTCGTAGGACATGTTTTGTAGTGCTATCTTTAGGACTTGCTTACACTGGTTGTAATTTAAAGGATATATATTTAGTTTTGCATTTAATCTGTTATACAAAAGTGGCCCGAGGAATAAATAAAATTTGGCTATAGATTCGTGACTTATTGCAGTCCTTTGAGTACACAGAATATCGCTACTCCTTTTTTTTAGCATTTCAGTGTCGTATGGAAGTGCTGCGTGCTGCTTTATTACAGTGCTTAATTCAAATAGTTGACGGACTGTTAACACTTTACAAGAACTGTAAAGGAGGTTAGTAGGGAACAGGAAAGGTCTAAAGGTTGATACCTTGAGAATCGCTCTTTGCGCTCTCTTGATTGGCAATAACAGTGATTTACTCGATCCACCCCACGATGTTATGCAATAAGTTAACACTGACTGACAAAGTGCAAAGTATACTTGTTTAATTACTTTAGAGTCAGCTATATACCTGATTTTCTGAAACACAAAAATCAACTTACGAAGTCGCTTAATTAGCGACTCACTGTACTGCTTAAATAAGAGGGTTTCGTCTAATATAATACCTAGGTATTTTATTGTATCGTTTCTTGTTATAACTGGGCATGAACACCTATAATATTGTTCTTTAGGGTCTTGTCGTTTAGGTTACAATGGTGAGCGTATAGTGATGGGATAGTATGGGTTGTAGTCCTTTTGCGCATCGAGAATTTGATATATTTGGATTTGTCTACATTTAATGTTAGTAAATTGTACTGAAGCCATTGATTTACGATATTGAATCCACGTTGCGCAATGTATGTACGAAAGTGAATGTAAACAAGTCGAAAGTAATGGTTTTTGAAAGAGAGGCAACTATGACGGATTGCTCAATTGTTATAGAAGGACAAAGAGTACAACATGTACTCGTAAAAGAGTTTGTAAATCTAGGTACAAAATTTGCGAGAGATGGAAAGTATGACTATGACATTGAGTGGAGAGTATTGGCAGGAAATCAAGTGAATGGAGCCATGTACACCTTTATGAGCAGTCAGATCGTGTCAAATAAGGTACGACTGGCTTTACACAGAGGTGTGCTAGGCCCCATTCTTATGTAAGGCAGTGAGAGCTGGGTATGGCAGAAAAAGCATAAAAGTAAAATAAATGCAGTGGAAATGAGAAGTCTGCATAGTATAGCTGGAGTGAAGTTGATGGATAAAGAAAGGAACAGCGCGATAAGTTTATAAAGTTACTTAATAAATTTAGTTTAAATCTTACATGAATGTCAACAAGAGATTGGATCTACATAGAGGCTACATATTATCAATATCTATATTATATATTATAATAATCATAATTTCCAAAAAGTTCTTTTAAATCTTTGCGAAGGCACTCTACCAGAGGCCGTACTTTGATAGAGTACCTTTATATGTAGACAGGTGTAGGTTTTTCTTTCGGAATATAAAAATAATAACAGTGGTTTACAGACATTGTAGTCGGTCAAAATAACGATACAAAATCAATCCGTAGTTTCTTTTCTCTTTTACAGAAGAAAGAGAAGTGAACTTATAGCGCACACCACCAACTGAAGGTCGGGCTATCGATTATGCTTCTTCTAAATCTGTATTCTTCGGAATTGTGTAACGGGACGTATATTACGAGTATATACAACTCAACTTCGAAAATTCCTATGAGTAGTGGCGTCGGCGAGCCAGTGATGTTTCCCCTGATTCCCGCCATTCTTCACAATTATCCGTTTCCAATTTAATCGCGTGCAATTCCTGAGTGATTAGCTTGACAAGGGCTCAAGACATAGGGGCAGATACTTCAATATCAGCTTCGAGTTTAGAACTCAGATTAAGTTGCATCTAATCAAACCTTGAGAAAGTGGTATTCAGTTATTCACACAATTGTACGTCGGTTTCTTCTGCGTCACCAGCCTGGCTTATAGGGTGGTATTTTTTAGCTACCGTGAGCAATTATACGACCATAGTATACAAAGAAGTTTTACAAACATTACTTTTCTTAGAATAGGAAGGTGTAGTTTTATAGGTATATTTTTTTTATTAATGTGATATAATACAACTTGGTTCCGAACAGGGATTGAACCCGTGACCTTTGCCTAACCAAGGCAATGTTTTGCGATACTAACTGTTCATCATTTAGAGCATGTCCAGAGCCATCTATGAGAGTATGTAGCTCAACATAACAACTTTGATATCAATGAACAGTGTTACAATCATTTTAAAACATTGATGCGATGGACTCCATTCAAATATGGATAAAATTTTAAAGCAATGAGTATGCTAACTTTCATACAATTGTAATTGCTTTTGTCAACAAAAAGTGAAAAAATACAACTTGGTTCAACACTGGGATTAGTTTTAGTCAGTGGTATTGCAACATAACCTTTTTCACCTGTGCTATGTGAGGCACTCTGTTTGAACACAAATATACTTATATGTCTGGGCTAAATATAGGGTATTTAATATTAATAATGTAATAATGTTTAATTGATCCAAGAAAACCACTACATACATTTTATTAAATACATATTTAAAAATGGTATTAAATATACTTTGAATATTTTTGAAAAAAGTTAGGTGTATGAATGATATAACTTTAGTATGGAATAATATACCTCAAAACAATAGCTTATTAAATTTTCTTTTTGTTGGTTTGTTAAGTTTGGTCATCAAAAACCTATGGTCCGATTTTACCTATTTGTATTACTACTACACATAATATGTGTTGAACTATATGTTTTATGTATGTTTTCAACTATACTCGTCTATGCATATAGTTCAAAACCCAAATTTGCCGAGGGATTCGGTAGAGAGTAATACTAATTTTGCATCTATCACAATTTCCACGCGAACGCAGTCGTGGGCAACAGCTAGTATGTTATATTTCTAAATACATACATATTATAAAAAAATAAATAAAGCACGACTCGAAATTCATAAGGCAATGCTAGTGCCAACGTTGCTTTTCGGTAGCGAAACCTGGATGTGTGAGAAGATGCATAAAAGTAAGTTGAATGCTGTGGAGATGCGATCACTTCGTTGTCGCAAAATTCTGTCTCGCAAGCCTCTTCGCTGGCGTTCAATATCAGCATTTTACTGCAAAAATATTACCATTTTACCGTTACCATTCTACCACATTGTAACTTTCTCCATCTGATCTCATCTACAGGATGTGGCAGAACGGTTCAAGATTAGATACAATATGAATAGAAAGTACAACAAATTATTAAATAACCTTAAAATATGAAAATTTAAAATATATTAATATAAGGAGTCCCTTTAGGCAAGGTTCCGAAGATACTGGCAGCGTTCCCCCTTTGAATAGCTAAACTAATTCTTTGATTACTAGTTATCTTGGAGCAATGTGTTCACGCACGGACGAATATGAAACTTATAATGTAATATTTTTGCAGTATGAAAGGATTCTAGGATTCCTAAGGGTATAGTGAAATTAGCTTCTTCAATTAGAGCTCTAAGATCCAATATCTTAGGGATCGACGAAAAAGCTTACATTAGGAGGGAGGGCATTAATGGTACTCCGTTCGACGAGCAGCCCGCCTGGCGCAGCACCTCCACCCTGCAAGACCGCGGTAATAGTAACCTGGCCCTGCTGGGTTATGTTCTCCGTCGGTGACAAGCCGGGGTATGTATGTACGTCCGGGATGATATCTGCTGTCGCCGTCTTAGAGCCTCGAAGACAAGGACCTGTCTACACTATGGATGCGCGTGGATCATGGGGGCCACACCCGGATCTACGCGTGCATTTACAGGTCTCACACACACAGTCACCAGTCAGTGACCACCTGCAAAACACGACTGACATAGTCATTGAGCAGTATCCCTCCGCAGAGATAGTGATGCTGGGCGACTTCAACGGTCACCATGTTGCCTGGTTGGGTTCTCTGCGCACTGACTTTGCGGGGAGAGCTGCTCACGAATTTTCCCTGACCTACGGGTTCTCCCAACTGGTCAATTCTCACACGAGGATACCAGATAAGGAGAACGAGCGGAGTGCTTTGCTGGACCTCCTGCTGACTACGCGCCGTTGTTGACGGCTGCTGTTCGGACTACATAGACATAAATGCTGGGTCCCACAGGGCTCAGTGTTGTCACCCACCCTGTTTTTGCTGCATATCAATGACATGCTGTCCATTGACGGCATTCATTGCTATGCAGATGATAATACGGGTTACATTTATTACACGGGTCGCTCCAATATCTCCCAGTCGGCAGTGGAAGAAAGTCTTGAACAACTTGTGTCTGAAACCGAGGTTACTCTTGCAAGAGTGTCCGATTGGGGTAGGCAAAATCTTGTCTAATATAACCCTACCAAGACTCAAGTTTGTGCATTCACCGCTAAAAAAGCCCCATTTACTGTAGCGCCGCAATTCCAGGGCACACCTCTCTCCATCTCTTCTAGTATTGGGATCCTTGGTGTAGAGATTTCCAGTGACGTCAAATACCGTAGTCATTTAGAGGACAAGGAGAAGCTGGCGTCCAAAAAGCTCGGCGTGCTCAATAGAGCGCGGCAGTACTTCGCAAGTGCGGCCACACATGGAGTACTGCTATCACCTTTGGGCTGGTGCACCTGAATACCAGCTTCGACCTTTTGACTCGTTAGAAGGGCGTGCTATGAGAATTGTCAACGATCCTTTACTAGCAGTCCGTGTTGAACTCCTTCGTGATAAGAGAGACTTTGCCTCCTTATGTGTGTTCCATCGCATGTACAACGGTCTGTGCTCTAAGAAATGTTTGACATGATGCCTACGGCTACCTTCTATCATCGTACCGCTTGCCATAGACAGGGTGTTCACCCTCACACTTTGCGTCCAGAGCGCTCTTATACGGTAAGTCCAATAGAGGTTTTATTCCGCGTACGCTTAGATTGTGGAATGAGCTCCCTGCCTGGGTTTTCCCGAACGTCTAAAGTATGGGGTTCTTCAAAAGGGGTTAAAAGGTTTTTAAAGGGTCGGCAGCGCGAGTGCTGCACCTCTGGTGTTGCAAACGTCCATAACGTGCATTCCGAAGCTCGAAAATAAAGTTACTATCATCGCAAAATATATCCACTAATACATTTTGAGGTGGTATTAATTTATTATATCTATAATTGACGGACTGAGCAAATCCATGTCATCAGCATAACTTAAGTAATTGATATTTCTGGCGAATTTTTTATGTGGGTTTAATTTTTACGGGGTATGGAGTCCTAAAAACCTCTAGATTGGTGCCTAATAAAAATACAGTACATTTTTCGATATTTATTATTTTTTTTATATATACCTTATTTTTTATATATTTTATATATACCTTATTTTACCTATCATTCACAATCAATTATGCCAAATTCTAGTCTTCATAAGTATTCTTAATGCTGTAGTCAACTGTGTTCACCATTACCTTGCGCAGCATAATAGTCCAATGGTAATGAGTTTTGGCGGAATTAATAAGTACTAATAGTGATCCCCTTTATTCTTATGACGTCTTCCCGCTCTTAAATTTGCGATTTGTTTGTCAATCCATTTCCTCAGCGCTGAGATTTTAGCGTAAACACCTGGGTTGTTAGGCCTTGCACAACCTTTTCCAAAAGATACTAGTCCACCAAGTTTCTTATTATGAACTAAAGGTCCACCAGAATCACCCTAGAAGTAAAAAAGAAACACTTTGATTTTTGGATAGGATAAGCCATTTATTTCATGGACACGTAAAAGTTTCCTGTCATTTGTAAAGCGTGGTTGACAATTTAAGAGCGGTGAAATCTTCAATTGGCACATTAAGTTGGCCTCTTACACATGCCCTTATCCTCGAAGTGGTGGCATTACGCCCACATTTAAAAAAAGACAAAGTCGCGGTTTATGTCCTGTCCTGAACTGAGTTGTATTTTTTCACTATAATAAACATTTATAGAAAAGTAAAATAAATTCCACTTTAAATTCAGCAATTAATATGCTATTCATTGCTAAATTTAAAGTCGAATGTATTTTCAGTCTCGAGCTGGATACGTATCAGCGTTTTCTGGCTTAACGCGCCAGACGCTGTAGCAACATAATAATTATTATTCAGTTAGTTAGATGGCAGCGACATCTAGGGGCAATCATCTGAAAGTAATATATATAATAATAGATTAAATGAAATAGTGGGCGTTGATTAAGGTTTGCTTTTGTAACGAATTATAAGAGTAATTAGAGTAAAGATTAAAATATTTTGTTAAAAATTGGATGTCACTGGCAACATAAATTTCGTTAGGTTTCAGAGCAGTTGTGACTCATAGTGCGGCTCACTTTGAAAACTGAACGAACATAAGAACCACCCATCAGTGGATAACTCATAATTATAACTAACTAACTATGTTTACGCAATATTCCTGAGGGGGTAGTCAGAGAGGACAGAGCGCCTGGCTTCGCGATCCATGCATTCTTCTTTCGCTTGTAGTAGATTCGTCAATCGCTTCATACACGCACGTCTGGGTATCCGAGTACTTTAGACTTTTCCTATTTTGAAAATATAAATATGGAATAAATCATACATTGAGAAAGTATAAATATACACGGAGCAGGAATACACACGGTGAAAGTTGGCGTATAATATGCGTCTGCCACGTCTTCGGGGATAAGGTGTGATTGATAAAATATTGTAAAGTTTACATATCAGAAGATGCCATTGGTATATACCTACATTTAATTTTGTAATTTTAATTTGCGTCAAAAATATTTGGATAGAGAAGTGACTTGGTGTTGAAGGAAGCAGTAACTGAATCTGTGATTATGTTCTGCATACTGGAGGCAGAAGATAATTATATACATATATATGTCGCTCACATAAAGCATTCAAATACTCTTGGCTCCGAATATGAGCTGGCAGCTACCTCGGTCAAAGAATTAGTCTAGCTATTCAAAGGGGGAACGCTGCCAGTATCTTCGGAACCTTGCCTAATAATATGTGACCTCTTTTAATAATATATTTTAGTTATGTATCATATTTTTAAGGTTATATTTAATGTTAATATTAAGTTAATTTAAGTTGATATTTATTAATAATGCAAGACAATATCAAAATTATGGGTTTCTGAGATTTGAAACAACGCTTTATTGATATAGTTTTTGATGCAATAAAGACAAACACGTCATTTAACTTATACCTGCCAGGAGGCGGTAAGTGTCTAAATTGCACGCTATTTCTGCTCATCTTGTATTATTTCAATATCGTTCTATCTCAGTTACTCAAAAGTGTTCAATGAAGACGCACGTATCTGACAACTCAAGGACGTCATATTTTGGATTAATAGATTATTGCAACAAATTTATTATTGGTTTGTTTACAACAAATTTATTATGTGTATTAGGTAAATCAACATCTACTAAGTACGTAGATTATCTTAAGTAGTTGATTCATATACTTAAGTAGATTCTGAATGTGCAACTAACTTACTTTTGCCGCCAAAAATAAGGCGGCATAGTAAGTCCGTTGCTTTTTAGTTAAGGAACTGATAGGCTCTTGTTAAAAATGCCTCTAATTTAGGTTGATCTTTACTGTGGATTTTAGCATTAACGTATTTCATGGAGTGCTTAATTTCTTGATCATCGGATATTTCAGTAAAATATGCCAGCATAACATTTTCTGAGAAACTTTGTGCACACGATGTTCTAAATTCAATTTAATTTATCCTCTAGCGGATAAAAACGGCTTTTGCACTCAGATATAAAAAGGCAAAAATACTATTTTCGAGATGGGGGATAATAAAATATTTCCTATAACTAAAAAGCTCATACTTCTTCAAAGAAGTCGTTTAATTCATGCGCATTTCAAAAAAAAAAACAGAAACCAATTTTACAGAAGCTCAAAGTTCTTCATTCTAGCCGCCAGTTGAACGGCGCCATTTATAAATATGCTGAAAATTAAACTAGTTAGCTGCGACATGTACGAAGAAAAGTCTTTTCTACTTTACCAATGTACTATATCAAAAGATTTATTAAAGAATCGAAAGGATGCAAAATAATAGATTGTATAGTGGGAAAAATAATTTGCTCTCGAGTTATATACTAAATAAATAAGAGACGCTGTAATGTAATAAATGAATATATTTAATTAAAACATGTGAAATGAAGTAAAAATAATTACAAATTTATATTTATATTGGATACGCTAGCGCAATTATTAATAAAATATGTACTGAGGTAACAAGAACACAAAAATAATTCGCGCGCTTTTGTATTTTCTTTTTTGCTTAGTGCGGGTCCCCGTGCCAAAAGCCAACACGTACCAGCCAGTAATTCATACAATCTGCGTTCGATTACTATGAATGATATATGTTTTAAATTCAAATCTCTTTTACGCCCACTAAAAATTTCTTATCGGAAAAGAGCTATATTGTTCCCACTTATAGAGGAACAAAGCGACACTTTTCGAATAGAAGGGATGAAAATATAATTTTACCTGGCATGAGTCCTTTTTACCTTGTGCATACCCAGCACAGAACATCCTGTTTGTGAGGACAATGGCATTTTTTAAATACATCTGGCAAGTTCGCGCGTCTATTTTAGGTACAGAAATCTCGTGTAAGACACCTTGTAAGGGACCTTTCTCCTAGGAAACATAAAAAATGGATACATTTTTGAAAACATTGAAACGGGAAAAAAACATTAAAAATATTATTAGAAAAATAAAAATACCGCCGCCATTTTATATTTAACCTTATAATGATGATGCATTTCTTTTCGTTATCAATTCTCTAACTATTTAGTTAACGGTACCATAATTTGTTCATCTGAGTGTTGGTTGATTCTGAAGCGCTTCAGAGCCTGGGGCAACATTTTCCCTTCACTTTTAATACTGATAGTTGACGTTATTAAGCAGAAGTGACTATTATTAAAACTGCTAGAAACTGAATCGAACAGGTATATTAACTACACAAATTCCAGTTTTCAAAGGTAGGCAGGTAGTTATGGTCTTAATTTACGATTACAAAATGTTGTGTAGTAAGCGTGTCCGGTCACCACTAAACTTTCATTTGATCTCAATAAGAAGGGTAGATCGAAGAGGAAGAGAAAGCACGTGAGGAATACCCGCATATATAGCAGCCCTAATGTTCGTGATATTACCTACAAAATGTCAGAGAGTTGCCTCCACAGGTACGGTGTTACGTGTACTAGCTAATTGTGCATAAAGTACCTACATCTCCAACATCTCCCAGTAAAAGTTGGATCAAAGCTGGCTGAACATGATAAAAGATTATACGTGGATTAGTGGCACTAATAAGGATGGTTAAATTGAAGTTGCTATCGCTATCGAAATGGGCAGAAAACGGTGGGACCCTTTTGTACCGTTTTCTTCTCATTTCGTTACCATGCTGCAAAATAAGTGCATAGTGACGTCACTATTACGAAGGAGTTAAGATTTTGCTATCAATGTTCTCTGAGCCCCACCTAGATCTTCGTGGCCCAAGCGACCTCACCTGCTAGCGGTGCACCTGCTGACTAACGAACGAGGCAATAATGTAGGCACCAGAGAACAGTCACTCCAAAGAATTCCAAAAAACAAAAGCCAAACTAAACTGACAAACCTTCCGAATAACAAAAACGGATCCCAGGGTCCAAATCTAGGTATGACTTGAAAGCAACTGGGAATACACTAAGAAGATGAAAATACTACACATGTAAAATGCCGTGGCCATCGGATGGTTTTGTAATAAACGTAGTCACATTAATGTAAGCCTACCTTAGTAGCTCCCCAACCAGTTACAGTAGTCATTTCACCATCAGGTATTGCTTCGCCTTCATTTTTCATTGGAATAGATTTTATTTTATTCGTAAACTCTAGATTTTCTGCTAAATGTAGTACAGTTACATCGTAGTCTTTGTATTTGTTTGTGTAATCAGGATGTATGACATAATCGTCTACTGAAATCACTTGACCACCTCTACCAAAACGTGACGAGCCGACGCGTACGGAATACCGTACGTCTATCAATGAGCTTTAAAAAAAAAATAACATAACGCATTAAATAAGGAATATTTTGACTGCCTCAGTGGCGCAGTCGTACTGTGTGTGGCTGCTGTTGCTGAGGTCACAGGTTGTGAGATTTGCAAATATTTGGATTTTACGAGTATCTTACTGTGTTTAGTTTGTATGTACTCGTATGTATTTATAAAATTAAATATAAATATTTATCAGTTGCTATAGTAGCTTACTTTGGGCTATATGGCGATATGAAAAAAGTATCTCAAATACTGACTTGCGCATTGCAGTGTAGACAGTCTTACTTAGATACTCTTAATTTGACCGCTTTTTATCACATGATGCTGCTCTGTCAGCAGTTTTTAAACTCAAATTTACACATCATAAAATTTCTACATCATAATACTGCTTGGCGTACAATAAAGTGTATAATAAATAAAATAAATAAATCCTGGTGACATCCAACTACACTTTTTCTCTTCTTGGGTCTTTAAGATTAACGGTGTAGCTTTATGATTAACAACAGTATAAAAAAAATCTGCTCTGATATATTGTTATGTTCGAAAATTGTCTCCATATTCACAGAAATCTTATTCTCAAAGAAACTTCAAGTATATCTCGTCCCAAGGATCGCTCCGCTACAATAAGGGTATGTATTAACTCAGTGAGATTCTATTCTGGTTTTGTGGATCGCTCCGCTATAATAAGGGTAAGTATTAACTCAGGGAGATTCTATTCTGGTTTTGTGGCCCAGATGATGCCCATGTCGGGTATAGTGTAAAAGTTAAACTTAATGGTAAGTTAGTATTTCATCGCTGCTTTGACTTAGTGATATTGTGATATGAGCGATGCACCAAATCTCACGTATGTAAGAGACATCAAACTTAACTCACCGGTTAAAACAATGAGCCGCCGTTAGGACAATATCATGTGCAACAATGACGCCACCACATCGGGGTTTTTTATTGATAAGCAAAGCTACTTGATATGGAGCGTCTTCGATTAGAATATCATGACCTCCAACAATTTTTTGCACATTGTCTGATTCGGATTCTGAAACAAAATTAATAAAACGTGGATCTAATCTTCTGACATTTCTGAAGTTGCGTTTTACACTTTTTCTGTTACTAATAAAGTGGATGTTCCAAACCCACTTATACAAATGTCACCAGAAAAGGATAAGAAAAAATCATTCATCTTAAAAATCTGACCTGGCCCGACAGAGAGATCTACCCACTAAACAACCGCAGTGTTCCGCCTGAGCTTAAACCGACCCGCAGAGTGGTCCAAATTCACAAAATGCCCAAATATCAGATAGAAGTTTTTAAGACACTTAAAAACATAAATACAAAGCAATAGAGTTTACGCCTTAGGGTACGGTATACAATACCGTATGTGAGTGCATTCTAGTCGCTTTCTCAGCGCTCCACTCCAAAAATAGTTAATTTTACAGAAAAATGCTACAGCCATATTTTGTAGATAATTTTACGACAAACAATTTTAAAATGACCCGTACCTCCGAGCAATAAGTCGTGTAAGGGTTTTTTACATCAGTGAGGCCCACTTGCGTGATCTTGGGTTAATGTGTATAACTCGGAGGTATGGACTAACCCCGTGTTAAATCATTAATTTGTCTCGCATCACCCCGAGTTAAGGGTATACCTAGGGTTAAATCGCTAAAATTTTAACTCACCGATTTCTGAGGGTTAATCGTGACACGGACTCCTCAAAGTGACACGCCGCGCAAACATAATACGATGAAAATAAAATGCACTCGGCTGTCATGTTACATTCATTCGAGTAAGAAAAAGTCTTATGTGGCAAACTGTAGTGTAAAAGAGATAAACATACCTGTTTCATTCTTAGTTCAATAATTAATGTTTCGTTGGATGACATAGAGTGACATAAAACACTGTGTTAGTTAACCCTATGATATTTTTCTATGGTGCAAGACATGATTAGGGTTAAAAAGTTATTTACTTAATTCCGAGTTAACTAACTCTATAATTAATTATTTAACCCCAGCATTCACGCAAGTGGGCCTTAGAAAATGATAGAAGGTTAACTTGTTAAAACCGTTTATTGTTAATTACTCAAATCACAAGTTTACTGTAAAACTAAGATGAAATGAATAATATTGATACGATGACACACTTGTTAGGTCAACCGATCGAGTACGGAGCTTGTTAAGTACTAAAATTATACACCTAAAAATTATATTAGTAAATTAAGTGAATCGCACGAGTCGGCGTAAAATGCTGACTCGGTAATGTACGGGTTCAAAGACCGTACAAGTCGCGAGATAACTTTTTTATCCAGCACGATATTAATGTCGATTTTTCACGTCTTCATTACAACGCCGTAATAAAGGTCAGTACAAAAATTCAGCTCACTAGGAATTTTTCTGCAGATAAATCTAAAATGACTGGACTATTTGAGCTCCTGAGTCAGTTGGATTTTGTACGGCCTAAGTCTCACTCTCACGGACAGCAGCGAAGTTCTCGACCGATTTGGCATTCCCCCATCATGTCATATACCTGGACAACCGAGTGGCCCAGGCCAGAAATATTAGAGTAAATTGCACTTTTGGCTAAGGCGTCAGCACATTCATTTCCAGTAATACCACTATGGCTAGGTATCCAAACAATCTGAACGAGCTTCTGATTCTTAGAGCAATTGAAGAGTACTTTTTTTATCTCTAATAAAAGTGGATTATGTTGTCTGGCTCGAAATGGGCTATGAGCCAGGGCCTTAATGCAGCTAAGGGAGGCACTGAATATCACCCCCTTATAGATGTTGTGTGATTCAATGTATCTGCATGCCTCCAAAATACCGATACATTCACCTGTGAACACTGAAGATTCCCGAGGTGCCTTAAATTTTAAAACTGTTTTCGATGTCTGGTAGTAAACAGCTATTCCTGTGTGGCTATTGGTATCGAGTTTTGAAGCATCGGTGAAAAATTTTTAAAGTATCTCCAGTACTTATCTACTGTGGCATTAAACAAACTGTTTGCTGAGGGTGTATTTGCTAATTGGAGGAATCCTGGTCCCACGTGTGAAGATCACAACCGAGCTCTTTTGGGGGGAGAGACTCAAACCATGGTTTAATAGTCATTGGTTCAGAGAGTCCAGGGAGAGGCAGAGAGAGGAGGCAGCATCAGAGATGGAGATATCAGACACATACAAGGCCAGGTCATCAGCATACTGTAGTATCGAGCAGTTGTTGTTGAGGCATGATCCTATGTCAAAGGTGTAGAGGTTGTACAACAGTGGGCTGAGGACCGAGCCCTGAGGTAATCCCTTCCATGAATTCATACGTTCCACTAGCTCGCCCTGCACCCTACGAATCAACGATCGCGACATCAAGATATTGCATATGCACTGCACCATCATCGCCGGCAATCTCAGCTGCAGCAACTTCTGCCTGAGAGTGGGGAGAAGCACGTTGTCATATGCTGAGACAATATCCAGAAAAGACGCCACTACAGAGCCCTTTCTGGAAAGTGATAACCTGATATCTGTCGTCAAAATTGCGATGCTGTCCATAGTGCTTGATGCTCTCCTAAACCCAAATTGGGAGCTCGGCAGTAACCCTCGGGACTCAACAAGCCACTCAAGTCTATTTTTGATGAGGTGGTCTAATATTATTATCAGAACTGAAGAGAGGGCTATGGGCCGGTAGCCATTAGCATCATCCACGTTTTTTCCCGGTTTTAGGATTGGGATGATGACCTGAGTTCTCCATTGTTCTGGTACCCAGCCAGATTTGTAACAAAAATTATTTTTTTTTAATAAATATGATTTTGTCTTGCTTTCAGAGTGAGAAATGAAGGAGTAGGGGATGCCATCTCTACCGGGAGCCGAATCCCGTACATGGCTGAGGACGGTATCCAGTTCTGCCTCAGAAAAAGGAGCATCCAATTGGTCAACTGGAACCGGGGAGGAAGGTAGTTGGACTTCCTCTAAGGAAGGGACATAAGGGGGGGGCAACTTTGGCAAAGAAGGCTTCAGCAGTCACCTGTGAAATTGGAGAGGTAGAGGCGGGAGAACAGCCGGTCCTAAATCGGTTTAACCGCTTCCATACTACAGATGTTGGAGTAGAGGGGGATAGCGAAGAACAGAATTCCATCCACCCCTGGCGCTTTTTCTTGCGGAGTAGTCTTCTTGATTTAGCAAGGACTCTTTTGTATTCAATAAAATTTTCCACAGTCATTGCTGAGTTGTAATTCCTCTCCGCTTCCTTTCTTTCCCTAATCGTCCTAGTGCAGTCTTGGTCCCACCAAGGGGGAGATGGGATCTTTGCACGGGCACTGTTTTTGGTTGGGAAGGTAGCTTCTGCAGACGAATTAATGGCTGAGACTAGAAGGTCACAGCAGTTTTGCACATGGCAGTGACCGCTATATTCAGTAGAATGAGTGTTTAAATTTGGAAGATTGTCTATTCCTAAATCTAATTGTGTTTTAAATTTAGGCCAGTCAGCTTGTGACAGTTTATATTTAAGTAGAGGGATGGTAGCTTTAGATAGAAAGGTTCTGTTAGTCAGAGTGATAGTAATAGGGTGACCATTAGGTCACTGCCATGTGTCAAATCTGTGCAAACCCAATGAGCAGCTGCTGCCAGATCAGGGGAGCAGAAAGTTAAGTCAACACAGCTCTTCCTCTGTCCTGGTATAGGTTTTCGAGTTGGGCATCCAGTGTTAAGAATACAGAGATTAAGTTCGTCTAAAACCTCCACCAAGGCTAGTCCGACTGCATTGCAGCGCTCAGAGCCCCATCTAAAATGATGGCAGTTGAAATCTCCCATGACTATTAGTGGGCCATCAACAGCCTGTAGCATGGACTTTAGACAGGAGATAATATTTATTTGAGGGTGGGCAACATATATGGAGAAAACAGTAATGTTTTGTATCTTTCCAGCCACTACATTTAAGTCGTCAGATATAGGTAAGGGTAAAGGGGAAAATGGAACCAGATTGGAGACAATGAGAGCTGAGCTCCCATATCCATCAGATCTGTCACACCTAGGTGTGATGTATTGTGGGATTCGAAAATTGAGACTTGGTGTTAGCCAAGTCTTCGTGATAGAGCAAATTGTGGGATAATATTTGTTCAGTAGGAACGTGAGGTCATGTTTCTTAAAGAACACGCTCCTCATGTTCCACTGGAGAAGGACTAGAGTGGAAGGGAATTTTATTGTTAGAAAGAAGAGATAATAAAGTTAGGGCATCGTTGGGCGGTAATTGGGAGGATTTCTGTACAGTGGAAGGGGATTGGGAAGAGGTGGTTGAAATATATGAAGTTAGGAGTTGTAAGAGTAGGTCTATGATTAGGGAATTGTTGTCAGAGGAAGGAAATGCGTGTCCGTTGGGATGTGAGGATTGTGGTTGGGAGATAATTTGTGAGTGAGCAACTCTATCGTATGTGGGGGTGAGCGGGGCGCGGGGTTTCGGTTTTAGGAATACAGTCTTGCGGTAGGATTGGGATAATGGGGTGGATTTGGTGGCTTGGGCATATGAATAGGATGTGGGGTTGATAGGGGTCACCTTGCTAGCCTCAGCATATGAGACGGAGTACTCAGACATCATGGCTTTAATCACCCTCTGTCGTTTGTACTCTGGGCAGTCCCTGCTATTAGCAAAGTGATTGCCAGAGCAGAGAATGCAGAGTGCATGCTCTTGAGGAGTATCACATCCAGTCCCAGGATGGTCTTGCCCACATTTTGAACATCTAGGTTTGGACCTGCAGACAGACTCGACATGACAGAAACGGCAGCATTTCCTGCATTGTATTGTGGGGTAAACATATTTTTGTACAGCAAGGGAATTGTAGCACAGGAATATTCGATTTGGTAGGACCTGGCCATCGAAAGTAAGGACACATGTTTCGGTAGGCTTCCATTCAGGAAGGCCATCATTAAGAATTTTCCTATTTATGCGTCTTATCTTAAGGACTTTTCCGCCTGGACGGCGATGGGTCCTCGCGGTGTATCTTAGTAAACCTTTTTAACCGCATACTCCTCAGCGGGCAGATCCCAAACCAATGGAGACTGAGTATTATTACTCCAGTCTTCAAAAGTAAGGGGTCAGTGCAGGAGTGCAGGAGCTACCGCGGTATAAAGGTGATGTCCCATACCATGAAGATCTTCGAGAGAATTATAGACTCTCGGATCCGGCAGGAGTGTACTCTCTCGGAGTGTCAATATGGGTTACGCCCTGGTCATGGGACCACGGACCCTGCTTTTGCCCTCAGGGTTGTCGCAGAGAAATACAGGTCGAAGAACACGCCTCTGCACTGTTTGTTTCTAGACATGCAGAAGGCCTTCGACTGTGTTCCTCGTGCGATGATCTGGTGGGCACTGCGGTCCAAAGGGGTTCCAGAGGTCTATATGGACACTATCCGGGACAAGTACTGTGACTCCGATTCAATGGTTCGGACTGCTGTTAGCGACACGAAACCCTTCCCCATCACCCTCGGGGTACACCAGGGTTCGGTCCTTAGTCCGCTTCTGTTCAGTGTAATATTAGACGAATTGTCGGACAGCATCAGGAACTCGCATGAGCAGCCTCCATGGTTGCTCATTTATGCTGACGATATTGCGCTGGCAGACGCGGACAGGGGCAGATTGGTGCGACGTGTAAAGGCGTGGAAGAAGACGCTTGAGAACGGCGGTCTGAAACTAAATGTGGCGAAGACCGAGTACTTGGCACTAAACTCGACAGATCCCACATCCGTCCGCATAGGCGGTGATTTGGTCGAGTGCTCAGACCAGGTTAAATACCTGGGATCTGTATTTCACACGTCCAGAGACATCGATTGCGATGTCAAGTCACGCATTGCTGCCGCGTGGGCCAAATGGCGGGAGATGACCGGTGTCATTTGTGACCCTAAAATGCCGATCCGGTTGAAGGGACAGGTCTACAAAACCATTATTAGACCTGTCCTTTTACATGGCAGTGAGACGTGGCCGATATTGGAGTGACACAAGCAGGAGCTGCGTGTCACGGAAATGAAGATGCTGCGGGGGATGTGTGGAGTCACGCGGATGGACCGCGTGAGGAACTCTCACATCCGCGGCAGCCTTCACGTCCGTGACATTGTAGACAAGTTGCAAGAGTGCCGCCTTCGTTGGTATGGTCACGTCTTGCGGCATCCACCGGGCTACGTAGGTAACAAATGTCTGGCCATGTCAGCCCCGCCGGGTCCCGGTAAGAGGGGAAGACCCAAAAGGTGCTGGCTTGACGTCGTAAGGGATGACATGCGTGCCAATGGTCTCACTACAGGGGATGCCAACGACCGTGCGAAGTGGAGGAGAAAATGTAGGAAAGCGGAGCCCGGGCGTCGCGAGACGCAACTGGGACATACGCTCGGATGATGATGATGATCTTTAGGACTTTTCCGCATCCTAGGGGGGTGGATATCAAGACTCTGGCCTCTTCCTCGTCCATATCAGTAGGAATACCTGTGACTACTCCCATACGCGTCACATTGAAGGACGGTATGGAAGCATCATATTTGTTTTTTCTTAACATTGCATTATTGAGGAATGCATTAGCATCCTGGTAGGATGAGAACTCAACTGAGACTCGGTTTCTACCTGCTTTCTTTACGCCATCTTTACCAATGTTTGCAAAATTGTTTTTGAATAGGAATGATCCAAACGTAACTGGGTGGAGAGTAGTACCCGAATCAGGTTGAGATTCGCATCGCGCGACATTTACTAGGAAGGGGCCTTTGTCATCAGAGGTATATTTTGATCTAGCGATCTGGCTCCTCTGTTGTTTTGTTGGTCGGGTGGTTGGAAAGTCATCCGTTAAAGTATAGTCACCCGGACGTTTGCGGGGACGCGTTTGAGATAAGTTAGCATCGACAGGAGAACTATTAAGGGCAGCGGCAGCTAGCTGGGAAAGAGGACTGTCAGATATGGAAGACGGGAAGATTGGAGTGGGCGAAAATATTGAGGTTGAAGGAGTGGTATCCATCAAGGGATCTGGGGGATCAGGAGGGTCGGGAGGTTTATCGGCCATTATGGCCGGTTAACAGATAAGCGACAAACACAAACAACTTACCAGTTACCAGGGACAACACAGACACAAAATAAAACAAATAAGATCAAGGTGAGGTGGTGGGGATGAAGAGTAGAAGCGTGCACGTCGCCATCCCTGCCAGCTACGGCTGCAATTCTACTCCAACACGAGTGCCACCAGGGCGAATGATGCTAGGGCGTGCCCCCGAGGCGACGCGCACCAGTTCGTCCCCGCTGGTGCGAAAAGTGTGAGCCAGGGCGGCGTAGGGGACCGCCACACTACACGCGCGGCCCGACACGGCGGGAAGTGGAGGATGGAGTGGAGGGTAGCTGCGTGGAATGTTAGGGGAGGAATGACAGATAAGATGAATGAGTTGATGGATGTTATGAATGAGAGAAAGTTAGATGCAGTGTGCCTGACAGAGACCAAGCGCAAGGGCAGCGAAGTCTTGGAGCTCCCGGGCGGGATGCTCGCGCTTTGGTCTGGAGTACCAGAGAGCGAGCATGGCAGTCGGGGGGTTGGAATTTTGCTGTCCTCGCGATTGGCCTCCGGTATGTATGAGTACAAACTGGTAGGTCCTAGAATCCTCTGGATCCGTGCAAAACTTGGTTTGACGAAGATTTTCCTGGTAGCTGCTTACGCGCCAGTATCTTCGTCGAACGCGAGTGAGCTAGAGGACTTCTGGGAGAGTATGAGTGGAGCTCTAAATGTGATAGAAGGAAATGAAAGACTTATAGTATGTGGAGACTTGAATGGATGGGTGGGTACCGCTCGCGATGTTTTTGAGTCGGTACTCGGGAAGTATGGGGATAAAAGGGTGAACGACGCTGGCAAGCTAATACTGGCATTTTGTAAGGAAAAGGATTTGTTAGTGGCGAACACAATGTTCAACCACAAACAAATTCATATGTATACGAGGAGATGTAAGTCAAATAGAAGCATGATAGATCTATTCCTAATGGATAGTCAGCTCCGTAAACAGGTGATGGACACAAGGGTTTATCGAGGCGCTGAGCTGGGATCAGACCACTACCTAGTTATAACTAGGATTAGGGGTCTGTTCGCGGGTTGGCGTCATCGTACCGAGTGTCCTGAACCTGAGCCGATTTATAGTATCAAAAGCTGGAAGCTGCAGGATGCATCCATTAGGGATAAATATAATGAAAGGGTAGCCGTAAAGCTTGGCTTGGCGACGTCAATGTAAGTTGTGAGAATGTGGAAAGTGTATGGCAGAACCTTAGGTATAGTATGATAAATGCCGCTGTGGAAGTGTGTGGAGAAACGAAAAGAGGCAGTAGTAATAAGCGTGATGCATGGTGAAATGAGGAAGTGAAAGAAGCAGTTCGAATGAAGAAGAAAGCATGGCTAGACTACTTAACCTCGCGGAATATGATTGTAATAGGAATGAGAGATACAAGCTGCAGAAAGTTAACACGAAGGCACTAATAGAAGAAGCTCGTGATAGGTGCAGAATGAAAGCGGATGAAAGGTTGTCGTCCAATTTCCGGGATAATGCCAAGCTCTTCTGGAAAGAGGTAGGCAAGACCCGGAGTTGTTCGGCAATCTGCAGTATGAATAAAGTGCTCAGTGTTAACAATGACGTCCTAACAGACCAAACTGACGTCCTGCATAGGTGGAGTGAATATTATGGATGTATGCAAGAAAAGACAGAGATGCCACATCGGGAAGTGGAGCTCACTTCGATGCTCCGGATCCCGATGTCATTGAAGTAATTAGTATGAAAGAAATAGAACAAGCGATAAGAAGTATGAAATGTGGTAAGGCTGCGGGAAAAGACAGAGTTACTGCAGATGATCAAGTACGGTGGGTCGCGTGTCTGGGACACACTATGTCTGTTATGCAACTTGTGCTGGCGGACGGGTGAGGTCCCAGATGACTGGCGAGTAGCAGTTGTAGTACCTATTTACAAAGGGAAAGGCTCGCGCCTAAACTGCTCCAGCTACAGGGCGATCAGCTTGGTCAGCTTAGTTAGTAAGGTGTATGCAAAGGTTATAACGGCAGGAATGCAAGAAAAGTCTGAAAGGTATTTATGGGAGGTTCAATGCGGATTCCGACGTGGAAGAGGTTGCATGGATCAAGTGTTTTCTCTCCGCATGATCGCGGAAAAGTTTCTGGCTGTTAGCCAGAAGGTTTTCTGCGCTTTTGTGGATCTAGAGAAAGCATTTGATAACGTTGTGAGAGAAACGCTGTGGGACTTGCTGCCCGGATACGGCGTGGACGGCTCGCTACTGCGGGCAATACAGTCGCTTTATAGGGACTGTAAGGCTTGCGTGCGAGTAGGGGGGGATGTGTCACCTCTTTTTGATGTCTGTACAGGCGTCAAACAGGGATGTATCATGTCCGCCTGGCTGTTCATAGTGTATCTGGACAGTTGCCTGCAGAAGTTGAAAGATTTTAATATGAGTGTGAATTTGGGTGACTTTATAGTAAACTGTCTGCTGTACGCTGATGATGCGGTGCTTATGGCCTCATCAGAAGCCGAACTTCAGACATTAGTCACTAATATGAAAGAGGAGTGTGAAAGTAAGGGTCTTCGCTTGAATGCAAGTAAAACTAAGGTTCTAGTATTTGAAAGAGGTGACGTAAGAACTAAATGCGAGATTAGGATAAACCAGGAACGTCTAGAGCAAGTGAATGAAATTGTGTATTTAGGAAGTATGTTTAGCGCGGATGGAAGATCTGATTCGGATGTAGAACGGCGAGTAGCTGCCGTAAACAAAGTTAACGGTGCTTTGTCCCAGTTAGCGACAAAGCATCGTAAAAGAATCACGAATGGCGATTCATAACGCAGTGCGAGTGCCAACTTTGCTTTACGGTAGTGAAACCTGGGTATGTCAGCAGATGCATGAAAGTAAATTGAATGCTGTGGAGATGCGATCACTTCGAAAATTGTGCGGCGTTACCTTGGCCGACCGAATACGTAACGAAGTGATACGCAATATGGCAGGTTTGAAAGAAAGTGTCAGCGTTAAGCTGGAAAAGGGCGTGCTCCGTTGGTTTGGACACGTCCAACGAATGAGTGAGGAACGATTGACGAAGAATATATATTGTTCAAAAGTAGAGGGTAGAAGGAGTCAGGGTAGGCCGAGACTTACATATGAAGACCACGTGAGCAGATTGCTCAAAAACGGAAAGGTCAAAAGTACTCGGATACCCAGACGTGCGTGTATGAAGCGATTGATGAATCTCGAAGAAGCGAAAGAAGTATGCATGGATCGCGAAGCCTGGCGATCTGTCCTCTCTGACTACCCCGTCAGGGATACAGCGTGAAGATAGTTAGTAAGATCAAGGTGATCAAAGGAATCCAGAAAGAATGTCAGAAAAGTTATTCACACGTGCTAACCAAATAACACTCCGAATGACAGCCTCCATCAGTAACTTAAGAAATAACAACGCATTTGACAGATGCCACCAAAACAACATGGCCGCCACAAACTGTCAACATCGACCCGAACTATTTGAAAAAACCAGTTAATTTTGAAAGGCATACCTGCCTCCTTGGGAGAATGTAAGCATCACGGTGATTGTTGGTTCTGCCATAGCTATAATTTGTATAGAAAATTCTATATTTTCCGTTTGTGAGCAGATTGCTCAAAAACGGAAAGGTTAAAAGTACTCGGATACCGTCAGGGATACAGCGTAAAGATAGTTAGTTAATAATATGACCCTAGAAAAGGTTTATTTTCTTTTGTATTAAAGGTCAAAATACCTCCCGAATGGATTCCCGATTTTTGAGCGGCTATAATGGTACTGAGACTCCTACTACGTAACCAGTGAGAAAATCGTTTTACGGCTTGTTTTTCATTTAAAGGTTGCACAATTTTAAATTTTCGGAGTCACCATCTGCTTGTGCGATTGACAACTCCATGAATATTTCAGTAAGTTTTTTACCATAATCATTTATTGACATTTTATACTGTCGCAAGGATTGTAGTTTATTTTGAAGAGTAACAGAACTCTGTTTAAATAATAGGAATTTAAGTATATCGGATAACAACGAATCTACTGACACATTAATTGACTTAAGTTTTAACTTAGCTGTTTGGGTAAGGCGTCGTTTCACGGAAACGAAGTTCACTAAACTCGCTTTACATTGATCTTTTTCTAAAGTTGAACTATAATAATCGATTTCATCGATTAATTACCTAGTTACAGTTTCCTCAAATTCGAGACGACTGGTTCAGTAAACAACCAACCAACACCCTTACGTCAAAGGAATGCCAGATCGGTCGAGAACGTCGCTGCTGTCCGTGAGAGTGAGACTTGGGCCGTACAAAATCCAACTAACTCAGGAGCTCAAATAGTCCAGTCATTTTAGATTTATCTGCGGAAAAATTCCTAGTGAGCTGAATTTTTGCACAGACCTTTATTACGGCGTTGTAATGAAGACGTGAAAAATCCCAAATGTAAATGTCACAAAGTAGTCACCCATCCGAGGAATAGCTATAGTTAAAGTTACTTAACGCAGTAATCGTTTACAGAACACTGAGTGAGCGGGGCCACGAGCACTTCTTAGGGCCGTATTCCAGAATGTTTCTCAATACACAATCAACGCTCGAGAGTAGATTTAATAAGGCAAAAACTAGCCTCAAGCGTTGATTGAGTATTGAGAGACGTTCTGGAATACGGACCTTAGATTCTGTGGCATCGCGTATATATCACTATACGTTTCAAGCTTCGAGCATTAGTTAGTTTATACTAAAACTTACTTACCAACGTAACTTAAGATGGCAACAAAACAGAAAACTGTAGACCACATTTTCAGAACTGCAATTAATAGCCATGCTGACAAATTGAACATTTATAGCCGTAAAAACACATAAAAACACATTAATGCATAAGTTAACTGATAACGAGACTTTAAGCCTATTTGATAGATAATCCTTCCTTACAGTTCTGTAGTTAGTACAGTTACAATAATGAAGCCTAATATGGAAGAAAGACAAAGAGTTTAATTTTGCCCAAGGCGACACAATAAAGATAAATATAAAAATAACAATTTGTATCAAATATTTTGCCTACCTATTATATAAAAAATATTAATAATTTAAAAAAAAATCTAACATATTACATATACCTATAAAAGATAGGCACACATCAACGACAGGCGTATTTATTTATTCATTTATTTATTCATTTATTTATCCTGTGCCCATCCTGAGCAAAAAACGGCCCTCTCTCAGCATAATGCTGTCAGTGTCAAAAAACATTGACAGCGCTGATATTCTGAGAGCGCCAGTGCCGAGGTGGCGCCACTACCCCACCCTGGCTGTGTATTGTGTCCCCGTGATACACAATGATTAATACATTATAATATCATAAAAAAAATATAAAAAAAACGAAAAAGTACATCAAACACAAACAGTAATGCTACACCTACGAAGGTCACCATTGTTGAAATTATGGCGCAGTGTGCAGGCGTGAAAATGCCACGTGACCTTCGCCATGATAGTACAAACAGCAAACACAATGCGTCGCCAGCCACACACTACCATATACAAATTTAAAATTGAATTCGTACCAGAATATGCAAATACACTTTGTGATACATACTACGTACAGGAAGCGAGCCAATGACCAGTGCGAGACTCATAAAATAATAAAATATTAAAAGGATTTCAGAACAACCCAAATTAAGATTTCCTGTGTTCAAAATAAAAAAAAAAAAAAAAACATAAATAACACCCAGGATAATGCCATTGAATCTGCACTCTATGAAATATAATGTAAGTATATACATTTAAAATATAAAAATTATGTGATATCGTGGGACACCAGGTAGGAACGAAGTTAACAAGTTCACGATTCAATTAATCATACAAAAAGTCACCGTTTGTACTAGGACTCGAACTCGGGCCTCTTGCGTCTCAGCCGAGCAGTATACCAACCAAACTACACAGCTACGTTACTTCACTTTCCAAATTAGTGTTCACTTCACTGAGGTAAATAGACAGTTTAAAAATCGACACAATTTGCAAAACAAACGACTGTCGCGCCTGCGCACGTCTCATTTATCGCCTTTACTCCACGGAATTTTTCTTACGGTTTTACTATCACATATTTTTCAGTTCGGTCGCGCAGTAAAATCCCTATCTCCTCCAAGCCTGCCGTAAGGAACTTCGTTCCAATAAATAATTATGTTAAATTAAGATATCTATTGGTTTTTTGAGGTTATCTATAACAACTTATGAAAGTGACTTAAGTTAATTACCTGATTCACTTCCACAAACCATTACAGATATGTTAATTAGTACAAAAGAAAAATAAATTGTTTGCTAATTAATTAATTGTTTCATCATAAGCGAATGTCTCAAGTGAAAAATTAATGTCTTTTTTGTTTTTAGGTTGCGGATTGGTGGTGAAATAAAGTTCCAACAGTGTGTTGCAGCATACCTAAAACAGCCCCGGAATGCAGCTGTCCTGTACCTTTGAATTGAAAGAGGCGGCACAGCGGCTCTTAGGCTGTATCGCTCCTTCTCGTGCCTCCAACTCAGTTTTTCAAACAGATAAGTAGGTTGTTTAGTTTTTACCACTCCAAAAATCAAACTGGCCATATGTAATTGTCTCCTGGCCATCTTCAAAAGTTTTAAATCATTGATATATGAAGTAACATGACCTCGTCTAGGAATATTGACACAGAAACGGACACAGGCATTCTGTACCCGCTGGATTAAGTTCTCTGTTCGTTTGAGTATACAAGGGTCGTAAACCGTATCACAGTAATTAAACTTGGAAAGTATCAGACTGTCAACCAATAGCTTACGTAATGGTACACTTAGGTACTCTCGCACATTATAAAGTACCTTCAATTTGTAAAAACAGTTGCTTACTACTTTGTTTATGTGACTCTCAAAGTGCAACTCTGAGTCAATAGTGAGTCCAAGGTTAGTAGCAGTGTCCACCCTGTCATTCTTCTCCCCCTTTACCAAAATCTCAGGGTCATGTTCTCATATGGCACTAACCTGACACTTTGAGCCCAGCACCATAAATTTTGATTTGGTTGGGTTCAACACCAGTGAGTTATTTTTTGCCCACCCCACCACTGCACTCAGATCAGCATTTATCTGTTCAATTGCAGATACTGTTTCAGTGGGCCTAAAGGATTTGTAGAGTTGAATATCGTCAGCATAAATATGAAATTTACAGTTTCTAAAAATACTTGTTACGTCTGCACTAGACATAATAAACAACAGCGGACCCAATATCGAGTCCTGTGTTGTTATGAGCCAATGTGAGCCTGAGGACGGGGAGGAGAACGAACATTAATCTTCGTTCTGTAATTCAATACACTGGGTCCTGCCCAAGAGGTAACTATGAAACCATTCCACTGTTTGCCTGAAAACCCATAGTAAGATAACTTTGAAAGCAATAGCGTTGGATTTTTGGCATTGAAAGCACGACAGAAGTCTAGCAAAATCAGAATAGTACCCTCCCCCACATCCCTAGCCTCAAGCACACTGCCAACAACATCTGATGAAGCAGTGGCTGTGCCACGACCCTTCCTAAAGCCGGATTGAAGCTCGGGCAACAGATAATTCGTCTCCAAATATTCCACAACCTGACTATACACCACACGTTCTAGGACCTTTGAAAGTCAGGGAAAGATACTGATGGGTCGTAAGTCCTTGTAATATGTCGGATTGTTTTTTTTAGCTATCGGACGGACCACAGCATGTCACAACAGATTAGGAAACGTTCGAGATTCAATAGATGCATTCACAATATCAGTTACAGCCTGGATAGTGGCTGGCAAGACCATGGACAGCATTTCCTTAATAATCCCATCCACACCCAAAGCATTTGTTTGGATGTCCTTAATGATCCTGAACACTGCCTCAGAGGGACTGGCTGCAGATTAAATTGACACGAAGTACATCTATTGAACTCAAAATACGTAAGCTGAGATATGGATACCTGACAGAAACCTGGTACACTCAACAATTTGATTCGAGACAGGGATTGAACCTGTGACCTTTGCCTAACCAGGGCAATGTTCTAGCCACCTGAACTACCTGAACCGTATAGAATCAAGTTGATGTTATGAGAAATTTAGCAAATAATTGCTTTAAAAATTTATCAATATACTGAGTGGAGTCCATTGCATCAATGTTTAAAAATAGTTGTAACACTGTTCATTGGTATCGAGTTGTTCATTAGCTCGATAGATGGCTCTGGTCATACTCTTAAAATGACGATATAAATATGGTGGAGCATTTCAACTTGATTCGATACGGTTCGGGAATATTACATGTTTCATTCCTCATCATGTTCTTTTTAAGCCATTAATTTTAGAGAGGTATTTTATACAATATTAGTAGTTGATAAATCAATTCTAATTAAATGAAGATTTAACAAGATATTACTTGTGAATATTATGATATCTAAAACAAACTATTAACTTTAGTACAAACACGCCTTCGACCAATCACATTACTAGATTATTGTGTTGCCTAAGCAACTAAACCCTTCCTCCGACATATATATACATTTTATTAAGTTGGCGGGCACTGTCGTGCTCCTAGGTAATGAAGCATGATAATATACAGATTATGTGTAGACCCGACCTACTCTTAATGTTTACCCATCACGCCTTATCCCCGAAGGGGTGGCAGAGGCATATTATATGCCCACTTTTCACCGTGTGTTTCAAAAGTTTGGAAAATCCAAAAGTGCACGCCTCACGCGCTTTTATTATATAATAAAAAAAACAGTAAAGATAACAAAAAATATTTAATTATATATATATATATATATATATATATATATATATAAGAAAGATGTAAAAAATATACACAGTCGGTATCAAATATTGTTCAATACGTAATACATTTATCTCCCGTGGCGTTGTTTGAGAAAAAGGGAAAAATACAGTATAAACAGAAAAGAAAAAATAAAGATATAGATATCCTAAAACTATGAAGAACAGTCGATATTTTGTTTTTGTTTATTTAATAACAAATAAACCACATCGAATCAGACCGTGAAAATTGAAAGGGTTCTATTCCCAATTATACTGAAGCGTATGAGAAAAAAAAGACTCGATTAGTAAAGTATTTCGGTCGTTATCGTGATAACAAAAAAAAAATCCGCACATACTGACACACGGACGTCCAAGACGGAACTTTTATAAACAGTTTTTTAACTAGTCTAAATAACAAAAATGGCATCAAAAATATCATGAGTGTTAAAAATAGTGTTTTTTTTTATATGTGTGTGTATATATGGTTTTACAAGTGCAATATATGATAAATAGAGACATTTTACGTTTGAAAATCAGATGTTTTGCGCGAAGTGACAGTAGTACCTACCTCAACGCTTCGCTTATGAGGCGTGCAATTAAATCCGATCAGTAGTTTTAAGTCTTCCTTTAGTCTTATTTTTAACTACTTCAAGAGATGACGACGTTACGCCGCGCGCCTCACTGATGGCGGGAAGGCCAGCACTCCGCGGTGCAGCTCCCCAGTTTGCATGGAGATACATCCGGAGGAACCAGCTCACGGCATTGGTGACACCTACAGCCATGAACCAATCAGGGCACGGCGGACCCTCGTCACCTCGAACCTATTCTATACTCTCCTCTTTTATTCTAATTCTCTTTATCATTCTAGTTCATACACTACCGATCTTTTATTCTATGTTTAAACTATCTAATTCTTATTCGTATCATATTTTATTCCAGTCCTTCTAGTACCATACCTGTCTCACTCGTATGCCTCTCGCATTTTCATACTTGAAGGAAGGGAATGAGTCAGCCTTATTGGGAAAGGGGGATGGGTAGGATTTTAATGTCTTTGTGTATTTTGAATTTTATCTTTTTATTTCTATTTACAGTTTTTCCTTATTTGCTAATATATTTTATGACTTTTGTATTTTTCTTGTGGACTACAGTTACTTGTTTTTACGCACGTTCCACTTCGCCTTTTTATAACACGCCTTTTTAAACGCACATTAAGGCTTTTTTGACAATTATTGTCATAAAAGTCTTAAAATGCGTACAATTAGAAATTATTAAACATGAAGGGAAAACATTGTTGAACCAGCAGACCGATTTCCACACTTACCCCTTAACCTATTTATTTTCGAACAGTCAACACAGATCACGTAGTATCTCGGTGACGAGTGGAGATAGTGGAGATTGTGTTATAATAAGGCGGAGCGGACCGCGCTGAGCACACTTGCTGTTAAGCAGTCTTGATAATGCCTTGTGTGTAGGCGAAACACGTGTCGACTTGTCGACTAAGTGCCACCTTGTAAAGCGGAGTATTGCAAAAATTTGACAAACTGGAGGGTAAGGTTTCCTTTTACCTATTCTACTTCCCTTTTCTTGAGGAGTTCGGTTCGTCATTCTTCCGTTACAACGAGTAGAGGTTATCCTTGACCGTTGTGCGTTGAGATTGACGAATCGAGGGTGTGTGGTGAAATCCTCCTCCCCTCATTTATTATCGTTCTACCATGGATTTCTGCCATGTAACGCCCGATTCAATTAGTTATATAAACTGTTTGTTGGAACCTTTTTTTAACGTATATGTCGGAGATGCAGAGAGATTTCTATTTGAAATATCGTCAGCGTCCGTCATATTTAGTTATTGCACGTGGTTAGATAGAATCAGTCCGCACACCCGGCGCGGTCGAGCTCTAATTGTCAACTGCGTCGCGTCGCTAACACACTGGTCTCACCTTGGCATTTGACAGATGTCAAATGTAACATGCGACGTCCATAGACAACCTCGACTCGAACTACTGACTCAAGGATAGCTGTGATTAATCGAATTGTGTACCTCAAACTTAAGTAGATGGCGCTACTAGTACAAATTACTTCACTGCTCCGACATATATATTTTTTAATAATGATGTGTGGCTCCGTTCTATTTCAATGAATCGTGTTTTAAGAGTACCACCCCAAATAGAGATACAATATGTAATAACAGATTGCACTAATGAAGTGTACACTCTGTGTCGTAACGTTTTGAATAGCCAGTTGAATTTTCTGATAGGTACTAGCGATTATATGCTCAATTTGAGGGTACCATGGTGATTATTTTAATTCATTTTATTTATTTATTTATATTTCGTAACATTACTTGAACAATATTTAAGTGCTATTTTTTATTGGGCTCTTATATTATTTTGTGACCAAATTTAAGGATAGAATAATTTTGGAAAATTTCTGCTATCATATTTTCTCCAGTTTTCAACTCCAAATCTGTCCTGTCTACGAGATAAATTGTGCACTCGGTCAGGAGTTGGACGATTGTCTTCTCAACACCTGCCTCACAAACGCACGATGAGTCCTCCCTACACTTGAAACGAGCCAAGTATGAGAAGAACCCACCCGTCTGCAGTTGGGTTGTGATGCTTACGACTGTCATCTTCCAAACGATACTACGCTTCCACTGACCATGGAAAGAAAAGCTTTGTTACATCCCACCCTATCTGTATGTCTTGTTCCACTCGTCAAGCGTGCCCCGTCTAAGGGTACTGTTTACAAATGAGACAGGATACAGACCGTAGTCTGGTGCTCTGTTCAGCGTCAGAGCCGCTTTTTTCGCGATCTCATCAGCGTCAGAGCCGCTTCCTTCGCGAGCTCATCAGCTTGTTCATTACCCTCCAACGCTGTGCGGGCTTTGACCCTGAATAAGGAGATTTCCTTACCCTGGGCCAATCCGTGTTGAATTGCGACCCTGGTCTCCACAGTTATGGGATGGAAGGCATGTCGGTTAACTACCGTAAAAAGAGCGATTCTGCTATCGCTGAAGATACTGAACGCAGACGCGCCCTGCCTGAGGACCTCACTGGCCGTTATGCATAGCACCAAGAGCTTGGCCTGGTAGATTTTGTGCAATGGGGCGCGAGAGCAAGTTTGAGGGCGTTGGTTTCAGTCCGATTATTCCAAAACGAATACTGCGGTGCTGACTCGGCCCTCAATCTTGCTCCCGTCCGTAAAGATGCTCACCTCAAAACGGCTTGCATGCTCCGACTGCCCCACGTCTACCAGAATATGAAATCCAAGGCTACATGCACCACGGGGTGAGGGTCCTTAATAGCCGGGGCTATTTGTTTATTCTCCCAATAATAATTGGCACTCATAAAACTATACACCTGCGGCTTCAATCTCCATTTAGAAAAATTCTATTTTTACCGCCTAATTTATTGACATATCTAGGTTGACATATGTGGTTACACTAGAGGTTATCTTGTGTAACCACACTACTTACGCAGTCTTTTTATTTAAACGGTAATTTAATACCATATTTAACTAAAACTAAAAACTAACTATCTTCACGCTGTATCCCTGACGGAATAATAATACCATACCATATTTATTGCGGAAACAGCACGGTAGAGGGTTAGGTATGTGGCCAAAGCATTACAGACAGACGGACGACGGTCCTAGTGATCTATGTGGGTTCAATTTTTTCCTAATGAGGGATACGGGACCCTTAAAAGAAATCTTTCTCAGTAATACCAGGTAGTTTTAAAAATTAATTACACTTTACAATATTTTTTCAACACAAACTGATTCAAACAACAAATTCACGGTCTATAATGCCCAACGCTGTATCCCTGACGGGGTAGTCAGAGAGGACAGATCGCTAGGCTTCGCGATCCATGCATACTTTTTTCGCTTCTTCGAGATTCATCAATCGCTTCATACACGCACGTCTGGGTATCCGACTACTTTTGACCTTTCCGTTTTTGAGCAATCTGCTCAAGTGGTCTTCATATGTAAGTCTCGGCCTACCTTGACTCCTTCTACCCTCTACTTTTGAACAATATATATTCTTCGACAACCGTTCCTCTCTCATTCGTTGGACGTGTCCAAACCAACGGAGCACGCCCTTTTCCAGCTTAACGCTGATACTTTCATTCAAACCTGTCATATTGCGTATCACTTCGTTACGTATTCGATCGGCCAAAGTTACGCCGCACAATTTTCGAGGTGCTCGCATCTCCACAGCATTCAATTTACTTTCATGCATCTGCTGACATACCCAGGTTTCACTACCGTAAAGCAAAGCTGGCACTAACACTGCGTGAAGAATCGCCATTCGTGCTTCTTTTACGATGCTTTGTCGCTTTACTAACTGGGACAAAGCACCGTTAACTTTGTTTCCGGCAGCTACTCGCCGTTCTACATCCGAATCACATCTTCCATCCGCGCTAAACATACTATAGAATACTATAGAATACTATAGAATAGATCTATCATGCTTCTCTTTGACTTACATCTCCTCGTATACATATGAATTTGTTTGTGGTTGAACATTGTGTTCGCCAGAAACAAATCCTTTTCCTTACAAAATGCCAGTATTAGCTTGCCAGCGTCGTTCACCCTTTTATCCCCATACTTCCCGAGTACCGACTCAAAACCATCGCGAGCGGTACCCGCCCATCCATTCAAGTCTCCACATACTATAAGTCTTTCATTTCCTTCTATCACATTTAGAGCTTCTCTCATACTCTCCCAGAAGTCCTCTAGCTCACTCGCGTTCGACGAAGATACTGGCGCGTAAGCAGCTACCAGGAAAATCTTCGTCAAACCAAGTTTTACACGGATCCAGAGGATTCTAGGACCTACCAGTTTGTACTCAACATACCGGAGGCCAATTGCGAGGACAGCAAAATTCCAACCCCCCGACTGCCATGCTCGCTCTCTGGTACTCCAGACCAAAGCGCGAGTATCCCACCCGGGAGCTCCAAGACTTCGCTGCCCTTGCGCTTGGTCATCGTTAAGCCCACTGCATCTAACTTTTTCTCATTCATAACATCCATCAACTCAATCATCTTGTCTCTCATTCCTCCCCTAACATTCCACGCAGCTACCCTGCACTCCATCCTCCACTTCCCGCCGTGTCGGGCCGCGCCTGTAGGGTGGCGGTCCCCTACGCCGCTCTGGCACACACTTTTCGCACCAGCGGGGACGAACTGGTGCGCGTCACCTCGGGGGCACGCCCTAGCATTGGCTGACTAGGTTACGCCACTTATATCATGAACACTAAAGAGCTCCCGGAGGTCGAACATTCGTAAAGCGAGGCTGACGCTTAAAAGCAATCAAATCTTCAACTAGCACATCTATTAAGCTTATCAATCACGCCTTTATCCCCGAAATGGTGACAAAAATATCAATAGATTGAGTAAAGTTCATCGCATCAATGTATGAAATTGGTTGTAATACGTTCACTGATATCAGAGTTGCTACGTAGCTCGATAAATGGTTCGCCATTGCATGCTTTTTATTTTTAAAATAAAAAGGAAATAGAGCTATTTTATAATAAATGAACAAATTTTGCAAAGAAATTTTATAATAAATTATAACTCATAAGAATCGCTAGAAATAAGCGAACATTTAAAATGATTGATATCAGCCTAACGCAGTCCACTGCTGAACGTAGGCCTCTCCTAATTTAGTGCCATCATTAAAAGAGGATGGCTTTTTTATATAACAGAGCAAGGAATATAAAAAAAAAAAAAAATATCTTTATTTTTTGCATAGACCATTTTAACGGCGCTTACAAAATGTCATACACTATTTAAAATATTTAAAGCGACCACCGGTTCGGAACGCGGCCCACCTGAGAAGAACCGGCAAGAAACTTAGGAAGGCTTTTTTTTTGATGGCCTATTTACAATTTAATATTATTTCATTTTGCCAGCAGATCATTTCCAGGCGTCCCTGTCCTGTAAATAGTCTGTAACGGAGTAAAAACCTTTTTCACAAAGCTTGTTTTTAATAAACTTTTTAAATTTATTTAAAGGTAAATTTCTCAGGTCACAGGGAAGCTTGTTGTAAAAGCGTATACAGTTACCCTGGAAAGAATCGCCAATCTTATGTAGTCGACTGTGGTGGACTGAAAGATTATTTTTATTTCTAGTGTTTATATTATGTTTATCACAGAGTTTAGAAAACTGTGATAGATTTTTCTGGACATACATAAGATTGGCAAAAATGTATTGTGATGGTACGGTTAGAATATTCACTTCTTTGAATTTTTCCCGGAGAGAAACTCTGGGGCCCAAATTATAAATAGCGCGTACAGCCCGCTTTTGTAGAACAAAAATAATATTTAAATCTGCAGCACTCCCCCAAAGGAGAATACCGTAAGACATAATACTATGAAAATAGCTGAAGTAAACCATTCTAGCCGTATCCACATCTGTTAGAGTCCTGATCTTTTTTACAGCGTATGCAGCCGAACTTAATCTAGAGGCTGTCTTTTCTATGTGTGGGCCCCACTGCAAATTGGCATCAATAGTTATACCTAGGAACACAGTTGATTCTACAAACTCTAACACTTGTCCATTCAGTTGAACATTGGCCGCAACTTGTTTTACATTTGGTAGAGTAAATTTTATACATTTAGTTTTATTTTCATTAAGGCAAAGATTATTTGAGCTGAACCAATGAACTACTCTTGCAATTGCATTGTTTACATCGTCATAGTTATCTAATTGTCTTTTAATTTTAAAAATTAATGAGGTGTCATCTGCAAACAAAACAATCCTATTCCTGTCCCCTACATAAAATGGTAAATCATTAATATAAATGAGGAACAAGAATGGCCCAAGTATCGAGCCTTGCGGCACACCCATTGTAACCATGGATCCTACAGAACGTGTACCATTAATATCGACCCTCTGTATTCTATTGTTCAAATATGAAGACAGAAGGTCGAGAGCTTTGCCTCTTATTCCATAGTGGTGTAATTTTTTGCACAGCGTTTCATGTTGAACGCAATCAAAAGCCTTTGATAGATCGCAAAATATACCTAATGCATCGTGCTTGTCTTCCCATGCTTCATGAATACATTTTAATAACTCAACACCAGCATCGGAAGTTGAGCGCCCTTTCGTAAACCCAAATTGATTCGCATGGAGTATTTTATGACTATTAAAATGGGATAGCATTTGATTCAAGATTATTTTTTCAAATACTTTGCTCAAAGTTGGCAGCACTGACACTGGTCGGAAATTAGACGGCTCTGTAGCGCTGCCAGCCTTGAACAAGGGAACGACTTTGCTGTGTTTCATTAAATCAGGAAATGTACCACTAGAAACACAGTCATTAAACACAGTTGCTAGATGGGGCGCAATTACCTCAATTATACATGATGCAGTTTTGACCGATAACCCCCAAATGTCCGCGGTTTTCTTAATTTCGATACATTTAAATGTTTTTACAATGTCTTGAGCACAAATATCTGTGAATACAAATGCATCCCTGCAACAAAGAACAGATTCTTCTAATAAAAGTTCAGCAGAACTGGAAGATGCTTGGAGAGATTTTGTTGTCAAAATAGGTATATTTTTGAAAAAGTGTTCAAACTCCGTAGCCACTTCCAGGTCCCCTGTAACATGGCAACCATTTACTTTTAAGTGGAAATCCCTTTCAGTCACTAAAGATCTACCGCATTCAGAGTTAATGATGTTCCAAGTCATTTTTATTTTATTTACAGAATTAGAAATTTTATTTTTAATGAAGTTTGACTTAGCAAGATGACACGTTTGTTTAAATATCTTTGAATAATTTTTAACATATTCCTGAAAGGTTTGCCTAAAATTATATGATTTTTCTGAATATAATTCAAATAATTTATTTCTACTTTTAAAGATACCTGGTGTTGCCCAGTCACTGAAAACAGGACGACCACCAATCTGTAGAGTTTTTGAGGTAAAAACTTTGCCAAACTCATCATTAATCAAATTAAATAAGTGTTTATATGACTGGTCTACACAAGTGAAGTTAGGTAGATATGGTAATCTCTTTAATACATTTTCTTTAAAATTATTCAAACGACTTTGGTTAATTGGTACATATTTAATTTGTTTTTTGCTGACTTTGTTACTACTTTTAGGAAATTTTATCCATTGGCCACGATGATCTGACTCCACAGGATCCACAATACCTTTATCTATAGGTTTAATATCAGTAAAAATATTATCAATACATTTTGCACTGGTGGCTGTAATACGAGTGGGTTCTAAGAATGTACTATGCAGATTAAAGGATTTAAATAAATTTTTCATTTTATTTCTCTCTGATGGAGTTAATGATGTATCTAATATATCAACATTAAAATCTCCACAAACAATTATAGATTTCTTAGAACATTGGCATTTGAACAGTGCTTCTTCAAGCTTTTCTTCAAATTTAATGTAAGAAGCATCAGGGGGACTGTATACGCTTAACAAGATGAAATGCTCAAACTCAATACTGGCAATCTCAATAACTCGCTCAATGGAGAGGGCTACTAAATCCTTACGTTCTTTAAATTTTAAGTTTTTATTAATTAATATTAAAGAGCCTCCACGTTTAGAATGTTTTCTATTGAACGAGCTAGCAACCTGGTGATTTACGAAGTTCAACAATGTGATTTGATGATCTTTTAACCAGTGCTCTGTAGCACAAAAAATATTAATAGAATTTGCATTAATGTATAGCTCTAACTCTAAATCTTTACCATTTATTAAACCTCTAACATTATGGTGCACCAGGTTTATAAAAACAATATTTTTACTAAGATTATTCTCAGGGGCCAAAGTCAACTGGCCAGATTTATTATCTGTTGTCCTATAAACTAGTTTTTTGGAATTTCATTTTCCAAATGTGAAGTATCAAAACTATCCTGCTCAATAAAAGCAGTTGTACTTGCCAATAATTTGGCTTGAAAAATTAAAAAATTAGATAGCAACAGAGCTACCTTTCGTTGTAAAAATTTTGATAGAAAATATCTATCTAATGTCAACAAACTATTATTATTGAAGATTATGTTCCAATCGAACAATTCAATTTTTTTGGAATATGATACCATGGTATGTAGTTTCATATTTAATTTGTATCTTAAGTGATTTTCCTTGTGGCTCATAGCAGTGCTGTATGGCAAGGTGGACAAAATTACTTGTTTTACTTGCAGACTTGATAACTTATCAAAAATTTTTAAAAGTTTGTCACTATTAATATTGCCTCTTCTGCCAACCAGCACCACTATAGTAGACTGCATGCAGTGTGTACCAGTCAATATAAAATCTATAATTTGAGAGTATGAAGCTCCTGGATATGTATGATTTATTACAGAATGACTTAACTGTGATAAATAATGTCCAAAATTTTTACCTATTTCATCGCAATAGACTATGGTCTTTGCATCACTTTTTATTTGCAACTTTTCTATTATACTCGTAGAATGTTGCTTACTACCTTCTGCTCGAACTTAATATAAACCTGATTTGAAAATGATAATTACTGGGTGCCAAGTTTATTTTAAACTGTATGCGAAAATCGTATATTCGACCTGCCAATTACCTACCATTCATATTAGTGTAATCTTATCAGACATAAAGCATATGAATCGTTCCTCACTCTTTCTTTGGATGTGTCCAAACCAATGGAGCACGCTCTTTTCCAGCTGAATGCTTTTATTCAAACCTGTCACATTGCGTATCACTTTGTTACGTATTCGGTTGGCCAAGGTTACGCCGCACAATTTTCGAAGTGATCGTATCTCCACAGCATTCAACTTACTTTTATGCATCTTCTGACATACCCAGGTTTCGCTGCCGAAAAGCGTCGTTAGCACTAGCACTGCGTTATGAATTGCAAGTTGTGCTTCTTTTACGAGACTTTGCCACTTTACTAATTGGGACAAAGCACTGTTAACTTTGTTTTCGGCAGCTACTCGCCGTTCTACATCCGAATCACAGCTTCCATCCGCGCTAATCATACTCCCTAAATACACAATTTCATTCACTTGCTCTAGACGTTTTTGGTTTACCCTAATCTCGCATTTGGTTCTAACGTCATCTCTTTCAAATACTAGAACCTTAGTTTTACTTGCATTCAAGCGAAGGTCCTTACTTTTACACTCCTCTTTCATATTAGTGACAAATGCCTGAAGGTTGGCTTCTGATTAGGCCACGAAGGAAACCACTCTAAAACGCTTAACTTGGACCAATTGCTCATGCTCAACAATGTTACCGAGAATTTTAGAGCTCAAGTCGGCGTGTTATTTTTCCTTTTAGTGTGCTTCCCCTCTCGATGGTCTCGAGAGAGATTCCTGAGAGGTAGAGAACGAGCAAGTAGTTGCTAAGGGGCATCCCTGGTTCATTCACCGATCCCACGTCCCGCAAACTACGAGCTTATACTACTCGGTGGTAGACGATGTGTTCATTTCCTGTGATAAGTTGCACGAGGCACTGTCGCCTTTCCGGGCGCCTTTTCTAATTCCAACGTTTAATTTTTCGTGACTCTGTTGCGTTTGAGACCTCCAGACTACTCTGCAAGTTTTTATTCCCGTCGGCAGTACATGTAATAAAGGGTATAGAGAAGCGTTGCAGTAAATAAAATAACAATATTTGCCAATATTTTATAACATTTATGTTGTTGTGTTTCACCCCCGTTATTAAGCACAAACAGGGTTCAGAGTGGAGCATGCAAATCAAGAAAATTTTCATACACGAGCTACATTCATTTTTCATATACTCCTAACTTCTACTACATCACCATCCGATAACAATTAATTGCCTATAAAACATGTATCACTCATTATAAAATTTTTCAAGAGCATGAAACTACTGAAATAACGTATTTAACACTCAAGAAATATTTTTCAAGTGAACTAAACACAGTCCAACAGACAGCAACAGTAATAAAGGGTCGGGTCTCGGAACAATGTAATACAGAACATCTGACAGTGGAGGTCGAATGTATAATAAAAAGTAGATTTTACTAAGTACAGCATCCGATTTGCAATACATCGACAAATATAAAACTTATCGACTGCCCCATCATTACATGTTGTTCCCACCTTTAGAAACTAGTGGCATAACGTTATTGCATGACCAGCATCTTGACCCCGGTTTATAGACGCATTGCCCCCGCGCTGGCCCCACTCTGTAGGCCGACGGAGGGCGGGGCGACTCGCGTCCCTGCTTCTTACGCTGGATATCACGAATCCATTGTATGGTATATTTATTAGCACTTGTTAGTATTTTTTGGCTTTTACAGTCATCTGTTTAATGCAAAAAGCAAATGTTAATACAAAACTTTGCATCATTGTTTTTACCCGTGATACCTAATTGTTTTTTAAATTCTGTCGTAACGAATCATTAAATTATATAAGCAATACAGTTTTTGGAGGCGCCTTAGCCTGGTGAAACTATTTAAAGTGTTCATGATTGTTATTTACATGTAAGTAACACTGTATTATTGGATGTTAATAAAGACTTTTTAAAAACAAAACATACTAAGTTCCAAAACCTCTATAATATAAGTTCACAAAATGCCCAAATATCTGATAGAAGTTTTTAAGATACTTAAAACATAAATAAAATGCAATAGAGTTTACGCCTTGGTGTACCGTATACAATGCTGTATGTGAGTGTATTAGTCGCTTTCTCAGCGCTCTAATCCAAAAACAGTTAATTTTACAGAAAAATGCAAAAGGCTTTTTTTGTAGATAATTTCACTTCAAACAATTTTATAATGACCGGTATTTTTGTGATTTTCGTGACCTTTTGACCTTCATAACTATTTTAACGATAGTAATGGCTATTTTTCACATCTTCATTACAACGCCGTAATAAAGATACATACATATTATCACGCCTGTTTCCCATCGGGGTAGGCAGAAACTATGATTTTCCACTTGTTCCGATCCAAAAGGTCTTCGATTTGATTGACATACGTACGCCGAGGTCTACCCCTACCAGTTTGCCCATTCACTCTAGCCACATAAATCTGCTTCGTCAGTCTACTTTCATCCATCCTCTCCACGTGTCCGAACCATCTAAACATCCCTTTTTCTATCTTAGTCGCTACATCTTCTGTCATACCGCAATGTTCTCTAATCGCATTGTTCCTTTCTTTATCCATCAACTTTACTCCAGCTATATTTTACTTACTTTTATGCGTTTTCTGCCATACCCAACTTTCACTGCCATACATAAGTGTGGGGACCAGCACACCTCTCACACGGCACAGCCAGTCGTGCCTTCTTCGACACGTTCTGACTGCTCATAAAAGCGTACATGGCTCCATTCACTTTATTTCCTGCCAATACTCTTCGCTCAATGTCATAGTCATACTTTCCATCTCTTGCAAATTTTGTACCTAGATATACAAACTCTTTTACTTGTTCTACGTTTTCTCCTTCCAAAACAATTGAGCAATCCGACTTGTTTACATTCGCTTTCATTCCTTTGTTTTTTAGCGAATCATGCATAATGTTAACCATCAACTGCAACTCCTCCGCCGATGATGCTAGTATTACCTGATCATCAGCATATAGGAGGCATTTGACGGTCAGGTCATCCATTTTTAAACCACACGTACTCTCCTGCAGTTCTTTCAAGCAACTGTTCATGTATAGATTAAACAGCAACGGTGATGCTACACAACCCTGTCTCACACCTTTTTCAATGTGAAAATAGTCTGTGCGAGCTCCGTTGTTCCTGACACAAGCACTGGAGCCCTCATAGAAAGATATCAGTGCTCGTATCAAGTGGCTTTGTACTCCATACCTGGCCAGTATTGACCACAGATCATTCCTCACCACTCTATCATAGGCCTTTTCCAAGTCTACAAATTTGCAATAGACCTTTTGACTTTTCGCCAAAAGTTTTACCGCTACGCATCGTAAGGAAAAGACCTGATCCGTGCATCCCCTTCCTTTCATAAATCCTGCTTGTACATCCCACATTTTTCCTTCAGTTTCATTCACCACTCTTTTTATCAAAACTTTTGCATATAATTTGCCGACGATGCTGAGCAAGCTTATGCCGCAGTAGTTTTTGCACTCTTGCTGTTACCCATTTTTCTTTATAAAGCGGCACGATGACAGCCTTACACCAATCTCTTGGTACGCTGCCATTCCTCCAACAAAGGTTAAAAAGGCATTACAGCTGGCAAGCTACCACGCCTTGTCCCGCTTTCAGCATCTCGACAGAGATCCTATCGAGTCCCGCAGCTTTCCCACTTTCATGCTATTCAATGCTTCTACTATTTCTTGTATACTTATGACTTCTTTCTTACCAATTTCATTCATTTCCCAGAAATTAGTCTGTACTTGCATCTCTTCTTTTTCAAAATATTGCTTCCATGTTTTTAACACACATTCTTCTCTTTTCACGAGACTACCATCATGGTTTCTGATATGGTTGAGATGCGATGTCGTCTGTTGACGTCTCACTGTTCTTATGGACTTCCAAAATAATTTCATATTCTGTTGGAAGTCATCAGATAACCTTTTATCAAATTCATCTCTGTCATTCTCTTCTTTTATTTTCATAACCTCTTATGCAACACGCTTATTAAATACCCTATGTACTCCTTTTTCGCCATTTTTAGGTCCACATCCGTTGCCTTCTGCATTCTTTGATTGACTTTTGTAGTCAACCAGTCCAACCATGCTTTCTTCTTATCAAACAACGCCTTTTGGACTTCTGCACACATTCTCTTTCTCTTACATCCTTGACTTCTCTTGTTTACCCCACACACTTCCACCGCAACTTTCACTAGACCTTCCTTAAATGACTTCCATACTTCTTCGATCTTACATATGTCATCAGAAATTTCAAATTTCTTGCTCAGCTTGCACATAAATTCCTCTTTTATGCCTATTGTAATGATGCGTGGCCCAGCCGCGCCATCATACGACTAACGCCATCTATCGGACGCATGCGGCATTGAAGTTACTCCCGTATAAGCGTGGAGGGGAGTTCGAGGTCCCGTCTCCCGCGCCTCGATCCACCCCTGGGCCCTATATAAGCAGTTGACAGGAAGTTTCGGGAACAACCTAGATTTGTCTATTACGCTACTGTGTACTACAACACAACAGTTAGTCTTGACATAATTTACAAATTAAATAGAAGAAAGAATCATTTATAAAATATTTGTAAAAAATATTGGACCCGGAATATCCCGGTAAGTTCTAATTATAATCAATCATCCTTACTAACTTTTGTTCCTGCAGGAGGGAGTGTTTAAATCTAATTATATATATAGTGTTCTTACCTATTTCCTTTTCAGCGTATGTATTACCGCAATTAATAGCTATTTTTATAAATAGTAAATCTATTACAATCGCTAATTTTCAGCCATAGCTATAAGTGGGTAGGAATATGTATAAAGCTTTTATTTTTACTAGTGTGCCAACCAACCCTTATTAAATTGAATTCTATGTACCTACCACCACCTATAAGTAAGACTTCCCGCCTCTCCAGCCAACCTGGGCCTGAGGAGAGGCTGGAAGCCTTTTAGGTTTCCGGCTGAGGTTTTTACCCCAGGCTTCTGTCTTCCAGGGTCCTTTGTTACGGTTGAACCTTGACGGTTCCACCACTATACCTACTACTTGTTGGCCGAGCGTTACTCCGAGGCTCCTTCTGGTCGCGCCTAGACCGGGAGTGGAAGCCGTCGCCCAGCCGGAGAACCCTACGACTGCGAGAGGAACAACATCCGACCCGTGGAAGATCACCTGGCCCTCCCTCAGATAACCACCTTACGGTTGCCTATCTATATTGAACACCCGCGACCCTGACTAGACTTCTTTTGGCCCTATCGGGAAATATACTATATTATATTCTATCTACTACTATTTTTATTTATCTCCCGTAGGGTCCTGTACAACCTTAAGGTTTACACTATCCCTTGCAAATTTTCGACTTTTATGCGTTCTAGTACACTAACAGTTGCATGCACACGATGCCGCGACCGTTGCAACAGACCTCTTACTCGACTGACAACCAAGAAGTGGTCTGTGTCAATCCCGGCACCGCGGTATGCCCGAGTGTCTAACACTTTCTTTCTCATCCTTGCATCTACAATCACAAAATCAATCATGCTTCTCTGGCTTCCTCCTTGTCTCGTAAACAAATGGATATCCTTGTGGTTGAACATGGTGTTGGTTACCACAAGTTTCCTCTCCAAACATATTTCAAGCAAACTTTCTCCATTTTCATTCACTCGTTCGTCACCATACTTTCCCAATACACTTTCATAACCATCACGCTTAACTTCAACCAAACCATTAAAATCACCTAACATTACTATTCTTTCATTCGGTTTGCATTTACTCAGAATATCGCCCACACTCTCCCAAAATGCCTGCCTCTCACTTTGGTCTCTTGAAGATCGGCGCCACCGCTAATCTTGCGGAGCATAAAGTCCTAAAACAAAGATGCGGGTAAGCCCAACCTTCAGCCTCAACCAAAGGAGTCTTGGGCTCACACATTCCTATTCTGTCACACATTCATTCATTCTCGCGGAGAGTAACACACTCACACCCTGGCACGCTGTACTGGTCGTGGTTATACCTGACAAGTAGGCCGTATAGGGTACATGTGTACTGGTGTCACATCCTTTCCTCTTTATTTCATTCATAATTGCCTGATTGCGACTTTATTAATTACCATGACGATTTGCATACATTTTTACTATTATTCATTCGCTTTTCATAATATGTTTGAATGGACTTATTAATACAGATTCTTAAAAGTTTTGAATATTGTAAATATTTGTGTTTGTTGATTGTTGAACTGTTTCTATAATAGTTAAATCGTAACATCCTCTTCGTTCTACAACACCTACGTAGCCCCTTTGTTATCCACCCTGCATTACACCCTTTATTATGTATCTTTATTTTTATTATAGGAAAACATAGGTTGTAAAACAGCAAGAAAGTGCTGCCAGAGACATCTTTAAAGGACAGATTTGTCTGAAATTTCATAATATAACTCTTGTTATAATCCCTAAATGTGATATATTGCAGTAACATAGACGCATTTTTATTAATTGCTGGTATATTTAGGATTTGGGCAGTATGGTGGTCTGACAAACCTCAGTGCAAAAGTTTACCAATTGCTGTGTCATAATTACTCACAAGGTCTATGCAATTTTTTTCCAGGTGGGATCCTGAATGTGTTGCGTTAAGCCATAGTTTTTTAACAAATTTCAAAACTCCAGTGCCTTCATAACAGATTTTAATGTATTTATGTTTAAGTTCCCAGCTAGAACGAACTTCTTATCACTCTTAAATATAAGTTCCCACAGTAACCTATTTAATTTCTCAAAGCAAATATTCAAATCATCACTGGGAATTCTGCATAAACCTATGACTATCATATCTTGATCGGGAACGACGATACCACAACATTCAAAGTGGTTGTCCACTGACAAAACCCGGTTTTTATGAATATTCATACTCCTCCCCTTTTGGTATGGTTTTGTCTACTGTAGGACGCAGCCATAACGTATGCCCCAAGATTAATATGTTTTTCATGGCCCAATTCCACAAAGGTTTCCGTCAAACATATAATTTCTTGATCCCTCTTTAGTTTACTAAGTTCAAAGACGTTGATTTCTAGAAATTGGTGTTTTTTTTCAATTCCTGCAATATTCTGATGAAGTATTCTAAAGTATGTGTTTCTACTATCTCTAGTTCCGAAAAAACTGGTTCTCGTGATCTGTATTAAAAAGAGATGGGAAGCGGTTTGTTGGAGGGATGGTAGGGATTTCTGTTTGAGTCGATTTGTTATTCGTAGCGGCCGTTTGGGTAGTTCTGTCAATAATTCGTGATCGTTTTTTTTAATAAACCTAGCATTACTTTCACCGGTAAGATTCAGTCGCATTTGTATCTCCCGCTTAGACTTAGTAAAATACAAAAATGTGCGATTATAATACAATTGGTCTAGTACGGAATTTATTTCTTTACAGTCCGGTCAATTTAGACCAAAAAATGAGGGTGAAGTTACATAAAGTCCCAACAAGCTGAATTTCTGTGAAGTTGTTCAAAACATAATTATAAACAATGTCTCCAAGTTCCCCATCATTCCCGTTTAAGGAAAAAAATTTATTCAAGGTCAAAGGTCAAAAAATGAGTTTTTCGCGATTTTCAGCAAAACGGTAAGTTTTATCATAAAAGTACATCAGACAAAAATTGTAGATCATAAAATTATCTATAAAAAATGTTTCAATACTTTTTTTCTTACGAGCCACCGTTTCTGAGATATAACGATTCAAAAAGTTATAAAAGTTGTTATCGTCATAATATGCATGAGTACGCCACGTATATACATCTAGAGTTGTTATATTTTATTTATATATATATATTATATATAAATATTAAATATTTAAATATTTTTCTATCGGTCATTGTAACTTATACTTACAATATAAAATATACATAAGTTTTAACTATAAGAATATCAGGTCAAATAAAACCCAGTCCCTTAATCTTTAAGCCAGTGTAACTTCGAGACATCTGTTTCTTGTTCTATTGTGTGCGTGGCTAGGGTCTTATACCTGCTATAATAAATGAAATACCGTTAGTCTTGAGCGTCACTATGTAGTGAAAACACGTGTTTATCCTAACCTATATTGTGCTGTTTTGAGTTTTATATTAAAAATGTCTGAATATTGTTTTATTTGTACTAAACTTTTAATTGAAAGTGAAGTTGTTACTGTTGAACGTGGTATGAAGACATTAATTAATGCAAGTATCGAAAGAGCTGATGATTTTTCGGAATATCTCAAAAATCAGAAATCTGTGACAATACATGAAAATTGCCGTAAAAATTATACTCGAAAGTCTTCTATTGCTGCAGCTAATAAAAGACAACGTGAAGAACAAGAAGCCAGTACATCCACAGCAAGTCCTCCTCGTACTAGATCACGTATCAGTGAATCAGCTTTTTGTTTCAAAGAACTATGCTTATTCTGTGGCGAGAAATTAAATGAAGAGAGTGAAAGAAGAAAATTCTCAGATTTTCGGCGTCGAATCAGCCAAGTAAGTACACTTCAATTTAAAGATTCAGTTCTGGAAACAGCTCGGGCTCGTGACGATGCTTTAGCAAAAGCTGTTCTTGCTCGAGTCGAATTTCAATATGATTTAGTTGCTGCTGAAGCTAAGTATCATCGAGATTGCTATGCTAATTTTTTATAACCTTCCACTGGAGCTAAAATGGGTCGTCCCAAAGACGAAGCTACGAATTTGGCAATGGAGGAAATATTTACTTACATTGAAAATAGCGATGACTGTCAGTTTACTTTGAACGAATTACAAGAGGTTTGCAAAACTACGACTCTAGATAACAGAACGATTAAGCTACGACTAAAAGTAAAGTATGGTGATAAACTTATTATCACTGAGAAATCGGGAGCATCAACATTCATATGCTTAGTGGATAATCATCATCATATTTTGAATCAAGCCTGGTACGAAAAAAAAAATGAATAAAACAGAAGAACGATTGAGAGTCCTAGACGCAGCTGCAGCTATTATTCGCGAAGATATTCAAACCGCAGTATTTGATAATTCTAACTACCCTCCACCAAGTCGCATGTTTGAAGATTTAAATAATGAAATTCCAGAATCATTGACATATCTTGTGGAACGAGTGATTTTAAAAAATAAACGATCAAATTTAGATCATTTAAAATTAATATGCACAAATATTTGCCATTGTATCATGAGTGCTGTTCGACCAAGGTCTTTTAAATCTAAATTACAATTAGGCCTCGCAGTTTTTTTTCATCGAAGGTTCGGGTCTAAACGTCTTATACAAATCTTTTCGGCTTTTGGTTTATGTGCTTCTTATAATAATACAATAATGTACGAGGCAGCAGCAGTTTTCCATCGTCCTCCTCATGTCCTACCACCAGAAAGTGGCACTCTTATTCAATTTGACGTTGCAGATAATGCTGATATTAATGTAAATACGCTAGACGGCAATAACACGCTCCACATAATGGGTATTATTCAAATTGTTACTCCAAAACATTCAGTTTTACTAGAAGAACCTATGCCACGAATAAAAGAAACTCCTTCAGCAAATGATTTCAAGGCAAAAGCTCATGTGCCGATACAGACTTATACAAATGACGGTGTAGTAGGCTATAGTAAAATAAATGTTAAAAATTTTGTTTATGGATCTAAAACAGTATCTTTTCTGAAAAAAGCTGATGTAGTATGGTTTTATGGAAAATGGAAAAATGAGTCTTTACCCGGTTGGAATGGTTTTATTGAACGTTTAACAAATAATCATACAAATTATTCTAAATCTCAAATTTCATTTTTACCATTTATTCACCAACCAGCCAGTAACTATAATACTATCTATACGACTTTACTTTGTGCATTAGAGAATGCAAAACGGTATGGCCACACTGTATGCATCGTGACTTTCGATCAGCCCCTGTATGCTAAAGCTCGAGAAATTGTATCAGCCGCACCTGAGGGCTCTGAATTATCAAAAATCATCATCAGACTTGGATCATTTCATTTATCGATGTCTTTTATGGGAGCAATTGGTCATATTATGCAAGGAAGCGGCATGAAAGAAGTACTAGCAGAGATCTATGCGTCAAAATCATTAGAAAAAATGCTCAATGGTCATGCTTACGCAAGAGCTGTTCGAGCTCATACACTACTTCAGCTTACTTTGGCAATTATAATATTAAAAGAAGTTGAAATGAATGACATAATGGATGCAGATCTAATCATGAATATCGAGCATATATTAGGTAATACTCTTTCATACAATGATATTGAAAATGACGATGAAGTATCTGGAGCTTTACTTAATAAATTTAATCAAAAACTTAAAGAATATGAGGCCTCGTTCCTCATATTCTTTAAGTTTTTGATTGTAGCAACTGCAAAACTTTGGATTCAATATTTTTGTATGGTTTCCATTGCTAAAGAATTCCTAAGAGCTGAGCGTATGGGGGATTGGAAAGCTCATTTAAACTGCGTCAAAGAAATGCTTCCTTATTTTCACGCGTCTGGACATTTTCCTTATGCTAAATCTGCACACCTTTACTTGCAGGATATGGAACAATTACAGAATTTGATGGATCCAGAAGTTTATGAAAAGTTTTCAGGAGGATTTTTTACAGTTAGACGTTCAGACAAATTAAGTTGTGGAACTTCAACGGACATGGTAATCGAGCAGTCTATGATGAAAGCTATGAAGACAGATGGAGGTATTGCTCGAGGGAGAAGTACAAAAGAGAGCGTCATCAGTAAATGGGTTTATAGTATGCATGCTATGAATACAGTTTGTGACAAATTAGAAGATATCGCTAATGTTAGGATGGATACGACCGAGCAGCATGTTGATGCAAGTGATTCACGAGTAAAAAAAGATGCTAAAGACATACGAAGACTTTTAGAGTGGTTCTCAACGCATGATCCTTTTCCAGAGGTTAACAAAATTGTTTCTATTGCGAGTGGTGTCGTTGGTGACGATAAAATTAATTGTTATAAAGCTCGTGAAGTTGGGCTTGCTTCTATGGCAAAAATGACAGGACTGACATTCAATAATATTAAATTAAAACGCGCTGATAAAGTTGTTCCTCTCTTAGCTATGACTAGTTCCGTAAAAGTTCATGAAGAAAAAGTACCTATTGACCCTGTATTATTGTTTCAACGCATGAGTATTACTGCAGCATTTCAAGATGAAATAGAAAAATATTTTGAATATGAATTAGCTCCCTACCCTTTATCGTTATTTGATGACATCGGGATGCGTAAAACACAGAAATCTACCATTTACGATTGTTTTGAAAAAGTAAATATTGATATTATAACTAATGCGACATACATCATTGACGGAGGATACTTACTACACCGCGTTGTGTGGGATAGCGAAGAAACATTCAACGTTATCTTAGATAAATACGTTCAATATGTACGTAGACATTTTGGTTCCAGAGTTACTGTCGTATTTGATGGCTATGATGATTGCACGAGAAATATCAAAGCTGCAGAACAACGTCGTCGAACTTTAGCAACATCTTCATCTTCTTATATTTTATTTGATGAACTTATGACAGTCCCAACCAGTCAACAGAAATTTCTTACAAATACCCACAACAAGTCTCGGTTCATTTCAATGTTGAAAGAAAAGTTTACGGCTGAAAATATATTGGTAAAACAAGCTAATAATGATGCTGATGTATTGATTATTGAAACAGCAATAGAGCAATTCAATTTGACAAAAACAACTATTGTTGTTGGTGAAGATGTTGACTTACTTGTATTACTCACTGCTCGAACGCCAGCTGAAAAAACTATTTTTTTCTTAAAACCAGGAAAAGCTCAGCATCAATCAGATATATATTCATCAAAAAGTTTATTAACTTTTGTAAAGTGTCAAGATCATGTACTATTTTTACACGCAATAACTGGCTGTGATACGACATCTGCATTTTACAGGAGGGGTAAAACAGCAGTTTTCAAAATGTTTGAAAAACAAGATTTAATTCAATGTGCTGAAGTTTTTAAAAAGACTAATTCAACTCAACAAGAAGTTATTACCAACGGCATCCGCTTTCTTCTTTCTATGTATGGAGCTCCTAAAAAAACTACCTGTTTAGATAAGCATCGATATGCATGTTTTGTTAAAAATACTAAAAATAAAAAACAAGTTCAAATAGCTTGTCTTCCTCCAACCTCAGTCGCTGCTCACCAACATCTTTTTCGAGTATATTACCAAGTTCAAGTGTGGCTTGGTAATCAGCTAGACCCTACAGACTGGGGTTGGAAGTTGGTCAACAATATATTAGAGCCAGTTCAAACTTTACTTCCACCTGCGCCGGAAAAACTGCTGAACACTATTTTTTGCAACTGCAAAAAGGGATGCAGTGCTAAATGTGGTTGCAAAAAAGTCGGACTGTTTTGTTCTTTGGCATGCACAAATTGTCAAGGCCGGTCGTGCTCTAATATTGAAACACAAACAATGGAAGATTCGTTTGACTCCGACGAAGTATCATGCGATACATCGCTATTGGCGCAATTTACTTGCATCCAAAATGAAGATGAAGAAGAAGCAGGAGGAGAAGAACAAGAAGAAGATCAAGAAGAAGAACAAGAATTTGAAACTTACGAATAAGACAAATAAACTTCAACACTTTTTTTAAATTTACATCGCTTTTATCTTTCCCAATCTTTGAAAATTTCCGTTATTTTGCAATAGTTTTACATTAAACAGGATCACAACTGACCGGTGGAGTAGGCCTACTGGGGAAACCACGTTAAAAAAACGCGCTAAGTACACTACCTCATAGGTGGCGTGGAAACGTGTGCTTATTTTGACGATAACAACTTTTATAACTTTTTGAATCGTTATATCTCAGAAACGGTGGCTCGTAAGAAAAAAAGTATTGATACATTTTTTATAGATAATTTTATGATCTACAATTTTTGTCTGACGTACTTTTATGATAAAACTTACCGTTTTGCTGAAAATCGCGAAAAACTAATTTTTTTGACCTTTGACCTTGAATAATTTTTTTTCCTTAAACGGGAATGATGGGGAACTTGGAGACATTGTTTATAATTATGTTTTAAACAACTTCACAGAAATTCAGCTTGTTGGGACTTTATGTAACTTCGAATGTCTAAATTGACCGGACAGGTTCACCATTCCCAAGAACCTGACGACACCCTGGATAAACAAGAGCCGTTGAGTTATCCACTTTCTGATACCAACAAAAAAATGTATCAGTAAGTTATTGAAAAGCTCACATCCGCAGGGCAGCTTGTGGCGAGCTGAATGTGCGTGGCTACACATCGGTCCCGATTCCTCAGAGTTTTGTTGCCCTTCTGCACCAGTTAAGATTTAATGACCTAACGGGAGAGCAGTGAGAGTGCTACTCCCGGGAGTGCAGCAAATCTCAACTCTGGCTTACCTTAATTGGCCGGTTAGAGGGAGGGAGCCAGAGCGATATGCTCGGGGGTGGAAGTGTCATTTTCAAGGGCATAACTACGGGGAAGCCCGCTCCGGGCCTGTCCCGCGAAGGTGAAACCGGCGCCGCACCGCTCGACACCCCAAGCCGCTCACACCGGTGTTGCCTCCTGTCGCCTTACAGGCTTATCTTGCCTATGGCGATTGTATAGGGGGCCCATCTAGTGAGTTGGCAAGTCACCGTCTGCCAATATTTTGATGATTTTATATTAAAATGGCAGACGCAGTTTTCATCCATAGTTCTAGTCACCCAGTACATTTAACCTCCAACTCAATAGCCCAATAGTAGTTAGCATATTGTACAATAGTTTAACTCCCATTGGAGATGGTCCATTACCGTTCTTCTACATAAGGCGGACGTGGATTTTCTTGCAGGGGGGGTTCCATTTCCGATTATAATTTAAAATTCTTAAAGGGCCTCTGTGTGTTGGACCAGTATGTCCAACATGACAACTTTATAAAAATAAATGCAGTAGTTACAATCATTACAATCATTTTTCTTCCAAATGGTGTTGTGTGAGCTGTCCCAACGATATTTATTTATTTCTGAATATTTTTAATAAACTACCATAACGACGACGGTTAAAACGCTAATTAAGTAAAGCGACATTTTTTTAAATTTTCAGGAGAGCGTTAAATCGCTCTCCTGAAAATTTAAATAAATAATTATAATAAATTTAAATAAAAAATTAAATTTTTTGAAATTTTAGCTAGTCGCTTTACTTAATTAGCGTTTTAACCGTCGTCGTTATGGTAGTTTATTAAAAATATTCAGAAATAAATAAATATCGTTGGGACAGCTCACACAACACCATCTGATTCCAAACTAATCAGAGCATGTACTATGAAACCAGATAACTGATAAACATACCTATATATTTCTAAATACATACATATTGTAGATAAATAACACCAGACACAGAATAATGGTTTATTCTCTCATAACACAAAGTTTTATCCTGGATGAGAATCGAACCCACGACCTCTTGCGTAGCAGTCAATAATATTTATAATGTTGCAGTCTACTGTATTACATCATTACCATAATATTGAATATTCCATCGAATTATGGTGGTATCAATAATTACTAATAAAATAATAATCATTTATTTTAGATTCATCCTTAGATTACATTCATATTTGTTAGTATAATTGTGAGCTTATAAACTAGTGTTAGTAATAACTAATTGAAAATACTGCGCAAAGACAGGGCAGGGTTGACTCCCCAATGGTGGTAAATTACTATACAACTGCATGTAACCTTATCCAGCAATTCAGCATCGGCGAATCCCACCTGTCCAGCACGCTTAGGATAGTGTTGGGACTGTCGCGCGTGCGACGCATGACAGACGCGCACCGTTTGCGCATGATAGCCGCGAAACCTTCTATGTTCGCCGTCGCGAACATTACTGAAGCGGTGCAGTGATGCGGCAGGCCCATCTACCCTTGGAACGTAGGTATTATTATATTGAACACGCAGATCGCTGTATGCCCGATGTGTAAAGTTAACCCACAGACTGCAGGTGTAAAATGACTGACAGTACGCTTTAAAAAGTGCAACTTTGAAACCGTCAAAATCTGTTGGCTGTTACATCGGACAGACTGCGCACTGCACTCACTACCAATATCTATGTGGTCCCTAAGGTCATATTTAATTTTGTACTTACATTCGCGACCACGGGCGCTGCAACGCGCTCGAAACGTCGGTGAATGTAAGTACAAAATTGTTTCGCGTGAAGTCCCGAGTAGTATATAAAATATGAGTATAAACCGCGAAAGTTTAAAAATAACATGGTCCTGAAGGTCCTCGGTGACCCAATACTTAAATTGTTCAACTTTGTGTAGAACAGTAACGACTGTACGACGTTTCAATCAAAAGTTTTCCGGGGTTGTCGGGGAAATGTAATGTAACATTTTTTACTTACTTTTTTAATTAAATGTTTTATTATACGTTCTCTCCAAATTATCTGCATGGCCATTATCTGTAACATTCCTAGGCCTTTATATTTCGAAATACTTACGATTTTCTAGTTCTCTCATAATGTTTGTTTACCTTTTGTAATTTTTAATGTCAGTGTCAAGCCTAGATTTTATTTTTAATTTATTGTTAGAGCTGCCAGTAGGTTAGGTTGTTTAGATATTAGACCTTGTAATAAATTTAGAAAATATGTTTAGAATAATATTGTTTAAATTTTGAAATGCTCTGTAAAAGAAGAGAGCCGGGGCCGTCAGATCAGTCTACTTTTGGTGCTCACCTTGAGAGGAGGTGCTGATGAATAAGTGCTGAGGGAGAGGGTTGTGCCCTCCAGAAATAGTGAAGTGATTGTCTGTGGTGTTGTGTGCTGTTAACCGGCTCTGTTAAAGACGCCGACGATTCGTTAGTTTCAGCCCTCTACCTGCCTGAATTAGCGACCTGCTTCTCCGAGGTCGGCGACGTGGAGACCTTGAGGGGTCTTGAGGCCCCTTCTTAGTGACTTGGAGGCCTACTCGAGGCCCCTTCCTAGCAACGTGGAGGTCTACTTGAGGCCCCTTCTTAGCGGCGTGATATGTTAACCGGCTCTGTTGTTGAAGAATCAAGATCTTAATTTACCCCCGGCTTTCCTTGGTTTTATTTTTTTAACATTTTTATATTATATTAAACTAATTTTCTCCCTTTTTTTTTACTTATCCTTTTAAGCCAGGACTCCTCCAGTCCTGGTGATAGTTTTCTCCTAGACTTTACCATTTTCCCCTCGCGGAAAATAGAAACGTTACAAGTTCTAAGGCCAGCCTACACTTTAAGAAGAATCTAGCAAGAAATTCAATGGATGCTCTTTTAAAATGTAGGTGTGGCTTACATTAAAATTACACTTACATTGTTCCTTTGGATTTATGCGAGACTAAACTTAGTTTGCCTTAAACTTATATAAAATGATGATGTAGAAATGTAATAATACGAATGATCCTATGAAGGTTCTATTATTTTATCTTTTAAGGGTTACTTACCTCCTAAATTTTTTTGAATGCCGGTAAATATTAAAATTAATTACATTTTCCAATATTTATTCAACATAATATACTTTACTATAATTCTTCAATATTTATTTAACATAATATTCTATATTATAAATATCCATCAGGCCTTATCCCCGAAGGGGTGGCAGAGGCATATTATATGCCCACTTTTCACCGTGTGGATTCCTGTCCCACGTAATAGGTGGTGAGCCCATTGCCGTGTTGAAATAGACAGACGCAAGTTGTGGCTACCTGCTGCTGAAGTTTTCAAGCCGCCCATAAGGCCTTCAACCAGGCTTAACGACTGCCATTTTACTGGCAACCGGGACCAACGGCTTAACGTGCCTTCCGAAGCACGGAAACGCTCGCAAATGTAAATGCCACAAAGTGGTCACCCATCCGAGGACCAGCCATAGTGAAAGTTGCGTAACTCAGTGATCGTTTACAGAACACTGAGACCGCTAGGCCACGAGCGCTTCATATTTTATAATTTTTTCATATATTATAATTTTCGCTATTATACCAAATTCTAGGCTTATGTTGCAGTCAACTGTATTGCATCATTATTCTTGATAATCATTGTAGTGATCATCTTTATTTTTATTACGTTATCCCGCTCTTAACTTTTCAATTTGTTTGTAGATCCATTTCCTCAGCGCTGAAACTTTTGCGTAAACACCTGGGAATTTACGCCATGCACAGCCTATACCAAAAGAAACTAGTCCAGCAAGTTTTTTCTTATGAACTAAAGGTCCACCAGAATCACCCTAAAAGAAAAAAAGACACTACAATGTCAAATAAAGTGGTTAGACGCGGTTACCTGACGACTTAAGAGTAGTAGTCAAATCTATTTAGTAGCACAAGCATACTTTGTAATAAAAAACAAGTTGCTTTAACTACCGTCCTGTTTGTAACTATTTTTTTTTACTTCAATTAATAATTATAGAATAAGTTTGCATATCAATCACGCCTATATCAAATTTGCATTAAAAACGTATCCATAGATTGAGTGAAGTTCATCACATCAATGTATTAAAAAAAAATTTTTAATACATTGATTATATTAAAAAAGTTCATTGATATCATAGTTGCTAAGTAGCTATATATAGATGACTTTTGCCTTACTGTTGAAATGCGTTTGAAGAATATTAACTTCTTTCTAAAGGTCACAGGTTCAAGTCCTGTTCATTTAGGTAGGTGATTTTTTTGACCGTTTATAAGTGTATAAAATATTCCGTAAAATAGTAAAGCTTAAAATCACTGTTGTCAATCACACAATCTCATGTTGTTCTAAAACACCGTTAATTACGGCTAATTACGGCAGTATCCTCTACTGATGCAGAGTACAAGGCTTTAGCAACTGCCATACAAGAGGCAATCTAGCTAAAACAATTTGAAAATGAATTTTGGGAAATTTTCGTACGTATCGATGCTCGTTATCATTTTCTGAGTGAGAAGATGGCTAGAAAATAAATATCTGTACGTTAAAAGTGTGAAAATAAATATCTGTACGTTAAAAGAAGTGTATGAGGAATACCCGCATCTATGGCACTATGGCCTAATGTTCGTGATATTATTGACAAAGTGTCAGAAAGTTGCCATTGATACTCCAATTTACGGATAATTAAGGTATATTACAATAAGTACATCTCCAACGCTCCTAGTAGAATTTGGATCAAATAAATGCTAGCTGAACACCATAATTGATGATAAGAAGATTCACTTATGAAAAAGAAGTTTCTGTGTCACAGCTGTGTTTGACAACTTCTCTAAGAAGTTAAGATTTTATTATCAATTTTCCCCGAACAGATATTTTACACAGGCCCTAGATCTCCACTCTACCGACCACACCTGCTAGCGATGCACCTGCTGACTAACGTACAAGACAAAGACGTAGGCCTTACGGGGTTGGGAAGTTAGACAGCCAGTCGCTCCTGATATTGCCAAAAAATTACTGCCTGGGTTTTCCCGAAGGTCTACAGTATAGGGTTCTTCAAAAGGGGTCTTAGAAGGTTCACAAAGGGTCGGCAGCGCGTTGCTGCACCTCTGGTGTTGCAAATGTCCATAGGTTACGGTGACCACTTTCCATCAGGTGGGCCATATCGTTGTCTGCCATCTCAGTGGTATAAAAAAAATAAACGATAGCTGCTCCTAGCAGTCAAATGAAAGTAAGCCCCAGGTTCCAAATCCAGAGATTGGAAGTAACTGAGAATACACTTAAATGAAGACGATACTGAGATACACATAAGAAGTCGTAGGCGTTGGCTAGTTTTGTAATAAACGTGGCTTACCTTAAGACGTCCCCATCCAGTTACAGTAGTCATGTCATCGTCAGGTATTGCTTCGCTTTCTTTTTTCATTTCAATTGATCTATTTTATTTGTAAATTGTAGTCTTTCTGCTATATGTAGTACAGTAACATCGCAGTCTTTGCGTCTGTCTGTGTAAGTAGGATGTATGACGTAATCGTCAACTGAAATCACTTGACCCCGTCTATTAGGATATGAGGAGCCGACGCGTACCGAATATTTACGACGCGTACCGATGTTGGTGTGCATTCCTCTGATGTTGCAAAAAAACGATGTCTTTTACTAAAATATAGAGGAAAAAAGAGGGTTAAAAAGGTGAAGATTAAGGGGTGCCTGTGTGTCGGTGGCATAGGAGACTAATTCCATTGTGAACAAAGCCTATAGAATGTTTGGTTTTGTAATGAGATCTTCTCGTGACTTTGTGCGTCCCGCAACATACTTATTGTTATACAAGACCTTGATACGATCCCAATTAGAATATGCCTTTCCTGTCTGGAGCCCTTATTATGATAAATATAAATTAATGCTTGAGATGGTACAGAAAAAGTTCCTACGCGCGATGAACTATAGATGCTCCCGTTCAAAAGTTTCAAATTCTCAGTTGTTGGTACGTGGCAATATTTTGAGATTGGAATCCAGACGTATGCTTTTGGATGCCATGATGTTGCATAGCTTGTGCAACAATCGATACGACTGCACTTACTTAACAAATAAATTATACTATATAGTGCCAAGGACCGTTTTTAGACGGGGAGTGCGCGTCCCTCGACTTTTCCACACAGAAGTGAGTATGACTAACTCTGGATTACGAGTACCTCTCCGTCGTCTTGTCGACATATATAATGGCTATTTTATGGATTTGGATATATTTTCTCTGTCAAACCTACAATTTAGACGGAGATCAATTGAGCTACTAGTCAACTTACAATTGCAGATTTAATTGGATGCACATTTGTTTATTGTTTATTTTTATTAGAACTTTAATTTTTACTTAAGTCTTATTAAGCTATTGCATAGTTTTTATCGCGGGCTTTGAGTGGGCTTTAATCAAGAAAATCCGTAAGGAAAAATCCCTAAGACGAAGGTCGAGACGAGGTCAAACGAAGTTCACCGAGCACGGCCTAGCGTTGGTTTAACGTGTATGTACATATATTATATAGTACGATTGTACGAAGCTCGCACGGATCGAGATGTGATGATAGTGAGTGTGAGTGTGAGGGTGAGGGTGAGGATGAGGGTGACTGTTAGAGTGAGGGTGGGGTGAGGGTGAGGGTGAGGGTGAGGGTGAGGGTGAGGGTGAGGGTGAGGGTGAGGGTGAGGGTGAGGGTGAGGGTGAGGGTGAGGGTGAGGGTGAGGGTGAGGGCGAGGGTGAGGGTGAGGGTGAGGGTGAGGGTGAGGGTGAAGGTAAGGGTGTTTTTTTTTAATTTTTTTTTAATTAGTTTAACTTGAATTAATATCAAAGAAAAACAAAGGTATGCTATGCAATAGCTTTACCGCGGCAGTCTCAGAGTGCCACAAGTCTTTTTTACTTTTTTTAATAACCAGCTAAAACTATTTTGTGACAATATAAAATTACAAAACTATATGTTCACATTGTTAAGTTAATTCGTGGACAATTGTGTGGGTTGTATGATTGTTAATATTGTTTACCTAAAATTTAATAATTTTATAACTATTTTATCATGTAACTGTTTTTTGTAACTATTTAACTAACTATCTAACTATCTTCACGCTGTATCCCTGACGGGGTAGTCAGAGAGGACAGATCGCCAGGCTTCGCGATCCATGCATACTTCTTTCGCTTCTTCGAGATTCATTAATCGCTTCATACACGCACGTCTGGGTATCCGAGTACTTTTACCTTTTGGTTTTTGAGCAATCTGCTCACGTGGTCTTCATATGTAAGTCTCAGCCTACCCTGGCTCCTTCTACCCTCTACTTTTGAACAATATATATTCTTCGTCAATCGTTCCTCACTCATTCGTTGGACGTGTCCAAACCAACGGAGCACGCCCTTTTCCAGCTTAACGCTGACACTTTCATTCAAACCTGCCATATTGCGTATCACTTCGTTACGTATTCGGCCGGCCAAAGTTACGCCGCACAATTTTCGAAGTGATCGCATCTCCACAGCATTCAATTTACTTTCATGCATCTGCTGACATACCCAGGTTTCACTACCTTAAAGCAAAGTTGGCACTAGCACTGCGTTATGAATCGCCATTCGTGCTTCTTTTACGATGCTTTGTCGCTTTACTAACTGGGACAAAGCACCGTTTCCGGCAGCTACTCGCCGTTGAACATCCGAATCACACCTTCCATCCGCGGTAAACATACTTCCTAAATACACAATTTCATTCACTTGCTCTAGACGTTCCAGGTTTACCCTAATCTCGCATTTAATTCTTACGTCACCTCTTTCAAATACTAGAACCTTATTTTTACTTGCATTCAAGCGAAGACCCTTACTTTCACACTCCTCTTTCATATTAGTGACTAATGCCTGAAGGTCGGCTTCTGATGGGGCCATGAGCCGTATCATCAGCGTACAGCAGACAGTTTACTGTAAAGTCACCCAAATTCACACCCATATTAAAATCTTTCAACTTCTGCAGGCAACTGTCCAGTTACACTATAAACAGCCAGGCGGACATGACACATCCCTGTTTGACGCCTGTACAGATATCCAAAAGAGGTGACACATCCCCCCCTACTCGCACGCAAGCCTTACAGTCCCTATAAAGCGACTGTATTGCCCGCAGTAACGAGCCGTCTACACCATATCCGGGCAGCAAGTCCCAGAGCGTTTCTCTCACAACGTTATCAAATGCTTTCTCTAGATCCTTGACTTGATCCATGCAACCTCTTCCACGTCGAAATCCCATAAATACCTTTCAGACTTGTCTTGCATTTGTGCCATTATAACCTTTGCATAAACCTTACTAGCTAAGCTGACCAAGCTGATCGCCCTGTAGCTAGAGCAGTTTAGGCGCGAGCCTTTCCCTTTGTAAATAGGTACTACAACTGCTACTCGCCAGTCTCGCCTTTTTTGTCAATAATAAATAAATAAAATAAAAATATATAAAAAAATATGTGCGGCTCCAACTCTCCAACGGCAGGCACAGGTAATGCGGCTTGCTGGCACGGTGAAGGGAAGGGCCCCGGTCCTCCCTATAGCAGTGGCTCCATGAACCATGAAACACTGCTCCCTGACATAACCCAGCATGGCCAGATTATTATTAACGCGGTCTTCTGCAGGGCAGGCTGAGGTACTACTCCAGGCGGGCTGCTCGTCGAATGAAGTACCGTTAATGCCCATCTCTCCTAATGTGTGCTTTTTTGTCGATCCCTAAGATATTGAGTCTTAGTGCTCTAAATGAAGAAGCCAATTTCACTTTGCCCTCAAGGTGTTGCATTAGCCTCATTATGATGAAACGTTACAAAAGTATGTCAACGTTAAAAATCCCCACACACTACAATTTGCATTTTAACAACGAACAAACGCTTTAATATATTTACCAATCCTACATCTAATAAATTGCATTTAGGTTTCCTCCATATATTAATACAGTAAATCAATTGTAATAGTAGGATTAAATAATCACAATTTTAATAGGAATAATAGTGACTTGTTTCGTATATATAGTTATTTGTAGCCATTATTTTTGAAGTGCTTGTGTCCCCGCGTATTCAATGAAGCGCTTGTGGCCCCGCGGACTCAGTGTTCTGTAAACGATCACTGTGTTGTGCAACTTTCGCGTCGCGGATGGGTAGACCACTTTGTGGCATTTACATTTGTTTGTTTACGTTGGTTCCGGTTGCCAGTAACATGGCAGTCGTTAAGTCAAGTTGAACGGCGTATGGCGGCTTGAAAAAATTCATCGGTAGGTAGCCACACCTTGCATCTGTCTTTTTTCAACACAATAATGTGCTCACCACCTATTACGTGGGACATGAATACACGTGGTGAAAAGTGGGCGTATAATATGCCTCTGCCACTACTTTGGGGATAAGGTGTGTTTGATAAAACACGTGGCGTTAAAACGATAGCGCGGCACCGACTCGGCCCTCAATCTTGCTCCCATCTTTGAAGATGCGCACCTCAAAACGGTTTGCATCTTCCAGTTGCCCCTCGTCTACCAAGCTGGTGAACTCCAAAGGCACATGCTCCACGGGGTGACGGGCTTGTGCGGTGCGAATTTCAGCTTCATTCCGACGCCCCACTCCCGCACACGTTCGAGAGAGGCATTGGCGTGTCCCTCGATCTCCAGAGCCGTATCCCCATCGAAGACCAGCACCACGTCGTCCGCAAAAGCCTGCACATGCACACCCTTTCGCTCAAGTTCTTTCAACAACGGATCCAGAAGTAGGTTCCACAGTAAGGGACCGCCGATCGACCCCTGGACGCACCCTTTACCCGTAGGTCAAATGTGCTCCTCACCCGCATACCTTACCCTCACCCTCCTGTCGCCAAGGTAGCTGCTGATCACTCGCCTCAAGTTTGCCGGAGATCTTTCCTCAGCCAGTCGTACTTTTATGGCTGGCCACCAGGCGCTATCGAAGGCCCCCTCTATGTCCAGGGACACCATAGTGACTATCCTCTTCTGTTTGAGTTTAGCCACTATGTGCCCCATGAGGTCATAGAGGGCGTCCTCGGTGCTCTTCTGGGGCATAAAGCCGTACTGGCGAGTACTCATCCGCGGCAGTAAATGGTACTTGAGTCGAGTGACCAACATCCTCTCGTACACCTTTCCCAGAACCGGTAACAGACCAATCGGTCTGTACGATTTGGGAACAATGTACGAGTCCTTACCAGGCTTTTTCAGCACCACCACCACGGCTTCCTTCCATATTTTAGAAAAGTAGCCGTGGCGGAGGCACCGATTAAGCAGCTCCAGGAAGAGCGAAGGGTCGGCCCCAATGGCATGGGCACAAATATCGGCTGTAAAGCCGTCCGCCCCCGGTGCTTTTATCGGGTTAAATTTATGGAGTGCATCGAACAGTTCGCCCACCGTAAAAGGTGGGTCATCAACATTATGACCCTCTCTATCTTCGACCTTTTCGGATCTTTCGCGTATCTGCCCTCTCTGTCCTGCTTTCCACAAAAGTTCTTCCAACTCTCGACCTGCGCCTTTTTTACTTCAGATTCATACATCTCCTTGCTCTCTAGGTACCGCAGAACTACACCGTCACGTCGATCGGGCGCTGCATTCCAGATCCGACGCCTTTTGGTGTTGACGTCCCTTTACAGGGCGGCTAGCCTCTCCGACCACCACGGCATGGTAAGCACCTCGTTCGGTCTTTTCTTTGGGATGGCTTCCTCACAGGCCTCACTTACGAAGCCTGAGTACTCAGCGACTGCGCTTTCCAGATCTTCTGTACTTGCCATTCGCCGAGCACCCAGACCCCGCAGAGAAACCTGCTGGGCAAACTTGGCCTTGACGCCATCCCAATTGGCTTTTTTAGTATTATAGAGCCTTGTGGTACGAGATACACTCGTAACTTTGGCCCGCTCTAGCCTTAAGTTGAATACTATGCCGTTGTGGTCGGAGCTGACGAGCCCTTCGTCAACCCTCCGGCCGTGACATCTACGTAGCTGCGGAGCCTCCTTCCACCCCTCACAGTGTCGAAAGTCGGAATGCCTCCGCTATTCAGGAGATGGAGGTCCATCTGTTCGAGAGCATCCCTCAGTAACCCCCCTCTATCGTCTTCGAACGGATGTCCCCACCAGGTGCTTTTGGCTTTGGCATCACTTCCAAAAAGAAGACGCTGGGGTCCCAGCTCATGCTCTATCCTCTTAAGTCGCTCCAGGTATGGCCCTATGGGTTTGTCTGGTTCGAAGTAGAAGGACACCACCGTGCTCGTGCAGGCACTGGTTCGGATCCTCACCACTACGACATTGCCGGTGGTGAGTTGCGGGTACTGCAAGACATCCAACGTCGCATCGAACACAACGATGGATGCCTTAACTGTCCCTTCTCTTTGCCCAGTGTTCTGGAAGACCCTGACGCCCTGGTATGCCTTCATCCTCTTCACCGACCCTACCGTAGGGCTCTTGCACTAGAGCGACTACGGCTTTACGCCTTGAGGCTTCGAGCATGAGTTCCTCGGTAGCCAGTTTCTTCCTTTGGAGGTTCGCCTGCAGCACTCTGTACGGGGGCACGTTCTCCGGGGGGCCGTTAGCAATACTGAATGGATGCTCTCGCTATTTTATCCCATTTACTTTTTACCGGGCATGAGTCGCTGAAAACACTGTGCCTCGTGCTGCCCAGTTTCTCTCTCCTGCAGTTGCAGCAGGTCGGCTCTGCTCCAACGGCATATTCTGGGCACTGCGCCCTCATGTGCGTCCTACCACAATAAGTGCAGTTGGGCTCTGATGCTTTGCAGAACCGCCTACCATGCCCGTATCCTAGACACAGGGAGCACTGCATTGATGGGGATTGATCTGCAACTCTCACTGGCTGCAGATCAATGTACAGCCTCCCTGCATCCAGGGCACGAGACCAAACCACGGGGGAGACCCTGAGCACCACGTGGCACGTATGCGGGTTCCTCGCCGTCCTCCTATATAGTACGGCCATCCTATCCTGCTCTGGGTTCAGGTCGCTGAAAACCCCACGGTTTCGCGACCTGAGTTTTTCGAGCAGGTATGAGGAGTTATTACAATAACCTCTTCTATTAGCTGACTCAAATATCTAAAAGGTTCAAATATTCTCTGAATAATTAAAAGGTACGCTGACTGGGTGTGGCGGTAGAGTTGGCCGAAGTACTCTCTAAGCGGAGGGTGGACGTGGCGTCCCTACAGGAGACTCGGTGGAAAAGCAACAGACCCTAGCCTCTCCAGAAAGGCTACAAGCTGTAGTACACAGGTGCGCCTGGTGGGGAGAACGGGGTGGGCGTGGTGCTCTCCGAGAAGCTGCAGAGTAACATAGGATTATTACCCACCTTAAAAGTGCCTATGCTCCACAGGCCGATTGTAGCCATGCCGATAATATATATGTCGCTTTGGGGCCAACTCGAGGGAGTGCTTCGGAGCATTCCGTTGTCACAGGGAATCGTTTAGGGCGGCGATCTATGCGGTCATGTGGGTGAGGGTGTGAAGCATTTAAACCCTCGCAAATAGAAATGCGCTATACTTTATTAACCCCTTAAATACTTAATAACTTATTTGTAAGTTATTAAGTATTTAAGGATTTTTTTAAATGTTAATTGTATCGTTACTTGCTGAAATCTGTTATTAAAACACATGTTCTACAATACGTCACTGATATCGCTGGTCGTTTAATAAATAAAAGTCATTTTCAAGTTGCTTTATTGAACTTCACAATCATAAATTAGGAACTTTTAAAAATAACGACAATTTACCTGACAAGCATCCACTGCACCTTCTGGTACTCCAGCACATAACATCCTTGGGGTAATCGCATAATCTTCTGCATATTCTTTTCTACATTCCAGATCGCTGACTTTTGGTAAAGAGACTCTTTGTAACGTTTTCGGCCCTGTACCATTCTCCTACAAAACAAGAATTAAGTATCTTAAATAAATCAATCCATCAAAAAAATGAAATAATAATTACATGGTTATTAACAAATTAAAATTTAACATATTTACAGAAAACAATACAAAAAGAAGGGGGCGGGTGGTGGGAATTATTACAAGACTGACAATGATGCCCCGACTAGGTGTCGAAGAATTCCTCCCCATCAAAATCAACCGGTAAGGTTCCCATGAGGCTGGCCGCATTGCCACGTTGTATGGCAATGCTTATTCTCTGAGCGAGAAAGAGGCCAGCCCTATGGTCACGAGAAGAATCGACCAGTCGCTTTGCGATATCACTATACAGTGAACGAGAACGTGAATTTGGGTTTACGAAAGGGCGCTCTACTTCCGATGCTGGTGTTGAGTTATTAAAATGTATTCATGAAGCATGGGAAGACAAGCACGATGCATTAGGTATATTTTGCGATCTATCAAAGGCTTTTGATTGCGTTCAACATGAAACGCTGTGCAAAAAATTACACCACTATGGAATAAGAGGCAAAGCTCTCGACCTTCTGTCTTCATATTTGAACAATAGAATACAGAGGGTCGATATTAATGGTACACGTTCTGTAGGATCCATGGTTACAATGGGTGTGCCGCAAGGCTCGATACTTGGGCCATTCTTGTTCCTCATTTATATTAATGATTTACCATTTTATGTAGGGGACAGGAATAGGATTGTTTTGTTTGCAGATGACACCTCATTAATTTTTAAAATTAAAAGACAATTAGATAACTATGACGATGTAAACAATGCAATTGCAAGAGTAGTTCATTGGTTCAGCTCAAATAATCTTTGCCTTAATGAAAATAAAACTAAATGTATAAAATTTACTCTACCAAATGTAAAACAAGTTGCGGCCAATGTTCAACTGAATGGACAAGTGTTAGAGTTTGTAGAATCAACTGTGTTCCTAGGTATAACTATTGATGCCAATTTGCAGTGGGGCCCACACATAGAAAAGACAGCCTCTAGATTAAGTTCGGCTGCATACGCTGTAAAAAAGATCAGGACTCTAACAGATGTGGATACGGCTAGAATGGTTTACTTCAGCTATTTTCATAGTATTATGTCTTACGGTATTCTCCTTTGGGGGAGTGCTGCAGATTTAAATATTATTTTTGTTCTACAAAAGCGGGCTGTACGCGCTATTTATAATTTGGGCCCCAGAGTTTCTCTCCGAGAAAAATTCAAAGAAGTGAATATTCTAACCGTACCATCACAATACATTTTTGCCAATCTTATGTATGTCCAGAAAAATCTATCACAGTTTTCTAAACTCTGTGATAAACATAATATAAACACTAGAAATAAAAATAATCTTTCAGTCCACCACAGTCGACTACATAAGATTGGCGATTCTTTCCAGGGTAACTGTATACGCTTTTACAACAAGCTTCCCTGTGACCTGAGAAATTTACCTTTAAATAAATTTAAAAAGTTTATTAAAAACAAGCTTTGTGAAAAAGGTTTTTACTCCGTTACAGACTATTTGCAGGACAGGGACGCCTGGAAATGATCTGCTGGCAAAATGAAATAATATTAAATTGTAAATAGGCCATCAAAAAAAAAGCCTTCCTAAGTTTCTTGCCGGTTCTTCTCAGGTGGGCCGAGTTCCGAACCGGTGGTCGCTTTAAGCATTTTAAATAGTGTATGACATTTTGTAAGCGCCGTTAAAATGGTCTATGCAAAATAAAGATATTTTTATTTATTTTTTTTTATTTTTTATTTCTTGGGCCCCACGAGCCCAGTGTCTCGACCCCAAACGGCTCAAAAATATAATTACCTATTAAATTATTATATTTGCGCCGCTTGAGAGTCTCGGCGGATGCAGCAGCAGCACAAGCGCAACTCGCCGTGCTATGAAGATGAGAAGGAGCCAGGGTGTCAACACAAGTTGCATCCCAAACTAAAGGCTTTCCCATCTTCCATGGCACCAATGACATACCGTCTGGCCTCTTGCCATCGTCACGCGCCAAACCATTAGGTTCTAGAACGGCTGGAACACCGGCGGTGACAAGAGCCCGACGGATAATGTCATTAAGGTATGCATGACGTGACCTGCGACCTGCACTCCTGCTGCATGAGAGACCGTGATGCCCAAGGCTGTCGACTACTTCACCACATTGACAGCAATGCGGAGAAACGCAGGGAGCACCTAAACGAAGACAGACAGCAATTCTGAATGTAGTGTCGTCCAACATAGTACCTATGTTGGGCGATGGAAGAGCCTGAAGCCAAACACCTGACTCCCATTCTCCCACAGCCAATAGGCGAGCACGTTCTGCAACATTCGAACACGTGTTCAATAAATTTTTTCTAACCTCGTTGCAGAGCGGCCTATCCCACTGCCTCTGGGAGCACGGGTTGGTCGGTAAAACAGTATCTGGGCACTTAAGTTTCCAAACATTTATGGCTTCAATCTTGCCTGGCACTTCAGAATTGACCAGTGTAGGAATTAAAATTTTCCTGGTCAATTCATCAGTGCCGTGTACTGAAGACAAAAATGCAGGTAAACTTATATCAGAGATGTTACGAACACCGAGGCCGCCCCAGCGTATTGGTAAAGACGCTTGGAGCCACGCTCGGTTGTCCAAATCTGCATTCAAAATTTTGGAAAGCGTGGTATGAATAATTTTGTCCATATTTTCCAAAAGGGTCGGATGTTTACAAAATTGAGATGAGCGAAGGGCATGAGTTAATTTTGGGACGAAAAGACAATACCGAATAATTGTAAAGGCCGATTGTATATTTATTTGAAGGAGTCGATCCGAAACTTCACAAAAATTTTTGATCTTTTCCTCAATGAAAGATTCATAGGCATCTTCTAGAACGGGAGACCCAAGGAGGCGTAGAGAACAATTCTGAATGATTTTCAAATTTGGAGCCAAAACATTGAATTTTGAAATAGTAGAAACACTATCAATATTGTCATTTAGAAAAAATTTACACTTTGAAGGATTCAGATCCAAACCAATTAATTTAAATTTATCTTTTATCAATGCCAAATCTCTGAAAACTGTGTCTACATCTCCTCCTAGAGTGCCGTCATCTAAATACCAGACGTTAAATTTAGAATTTAGCTGGCTAATTATTGGATGTATTGATAAGCTGAAAATGAGTGGCCCGAGAGGGTCACCTTGTTGACAACCCACTGCAGAATCTAAAATATTTTCCTTATACATTAATTTTGATGGGTTTCTGTAGCACTGCCAAAGAAAATTAAAAATTTTGGGTGTTTCCAATTTGGCTTGTGTCAACAAAGTGTCCCTGTTTACTGAATTAAAGGCATTCTTCAAGTCAACTTTAAGAATGACCTCTCCTTTCCCGCAGCCAAGGTAAGTAGACAGGGCATGTATGGCAGCTTCACAACCCCCTTTTGATCCAAAACCGAGCTGTATGGGTTGGAATTTGCCAGACAGTTCCTCCTTATAAAACTGACAGCAAATTTTGGCTACCATACGCCTGAAAGTACATCCCACGGCAATGGGACGAATTCCACCCTCCTTCTTGCGAAGAGCACACAGATTGGCACCATAAAGGATGTCGATGATGCCTTCGTCCACATTGCCGGACAACATAAGGTTAGCCAAACCTGTTAGCTCCTTCAAGAGTGCCTCACCGGCCTCCCCAGCGGCCGGACCCAATAGGTCCTTTAAATGTTGTGGAGTCAAACCATCAAGGCCACCAGCAGAACCACTACGGAAGGAGTTAACAGCTGTCAGAACTTCCTTGGCTGAAACAATCAAAAAGTCAGATTCAGAATTTGGAGGATCGGGAAAGGACAAGTCATCTATTGGCGCAGGATGCTTGCTCCTCAGATCAGCAAGAGTATCTGGAGAGCAAGGCGCCACCACGTCGCTACTAAATAATAACCTGGATGCTCCTCTTATGTCACCTTCTCTTAATTTAGATTCTACATAATGAATGATAAATGGAATTCTTATGGAAGGTTGTGAATTTGGGGTCAAATAAACGCGACGAATTACAGTTTTCTTTAATTTGGCTAGTCAAAGATTTATTGGTTGTCTGATTTTTAGAAATATGTAGAATCCTATAAGTAAAGGTAAGTAGTTGCTCCCAAGCAAAAGTAGAATTCTCCCGTACTACAAGGCCAATACAGTGGGCTAGGTTTTGTGCCACTGCAGGTCTTGCAGCACGAGGAATCCTTTTTAAAACCGGAACAGAATTTTTATATTTAGAAATAGTTTGCCAAAAAGAAATTTTTATCTGCTGGGCCTCAAACGTTGATATGTTCGAAAGTACATTTTGGGATTTATGTACCTTCCCAAAATGTACTTTCAAACCTCGCTGACCCTTAAAAAAACGAGCTTGGGAACAATTAGGACAGCGAACCAAGCAATTTAGAGACGAGGTCGGTTGACTACTTACATTCAAAATGCCACCATCACCGCAGTCTTGCAACATATATGGATAAACTTAAAACTTACACGTATAAATCAATAAAAAAATAAAATAATAAAAAATACACCACAAATACACTTATTGTTTGTAACGCCACGTGTAGTTGTTACCGTGGGATACGGATAATGCAGCCTCTTACAAACTGTTGCCGCTGATAAACTCTCCAAGAACAGACGGCGCTTTCCGCATCAGTTTGTCAGTGATGTGTTCAAGAGTGGTGGGATATATTGCGCTAAACATTTTCATGGCCTCGTGGAAATGACTGTACTCTATGCTCTCAGGCTGGAACTGCGAAACATGTACTCCTCCTGTCCGGTGCTGCTGTGTAACTTTGCGTTTTTCAAAAATTTTACAACACCATCAATGTTGTTATTTCCTAAAGCAGCTTTTCTTTAGCAGGGTAAAGATAGTTTCCATTCTTTTTGTAACCATTGATATAAAATAATGATTTAATATTTTTTCATATATTTTTTATTTTTTTTTTATGATTTAATCCATCAAATCAGCCTAATGTTAAATGCTTTACAGCTTATGTTCACGCCTAATCTTATTCTAAAATGAATGACGAGAAATGCAATATAAAATTTTGAATGCAGTAAACTTCATTTGTACACCAAATAGTACAAAGTCACTAAAGAAACCAATCACTGCGAGTTAACTTTAGGATGGACAACAAAGATAACTATTGTAAAATAAATGGGTAGGCTGGCGCAGCAAAAGAATACACGCATAAAACAATCAATCAAGATAGCCTTAAATTATTATTATGTTGTTAAACAATCACGCCTTATCCTCAAAGAGGTGGCAGAGGCACATAATACGCCCTCGTTTCGCCGTGTGTATTTCTGTCCCACGTAATAGGTAGTGAGCCCATTGTCGTGTTGAAATAGAATTTTCAACACGACATTCATTGCAGGTTGAAGCTACCTGCTGTTGAAATTTTTCGAGCCGCCAATAAGACCTTCACCTTGGCTTAACGACTGCCATGTTACTGGCAACCAGGACCAACGGTTTAACCTGCCTTCCGAAGCAGAAAAACGCTCGCAAATGAAAATGCCACAAACTGGTCACCCATCCGTGACCAGCCTCGGCTGCCTCAGTGGCGCGGTGGGAGTGTATCCGACTGCTACGCAAGAGGTCCCGGGTTCGATTCCCGGGTCGGAACAAATATTTGTGTGTTTCGGAGTTTGGGTGTTTCCTATGAATAATATGTATGTATTTAGAAATATATAAGTATGTTTATCAGTTATCTAGATCCCATAACACAAGCTAATATTAGCTTACTTTGGGCTAGATGGCGCTGTGTGAAAAAGTGTCCCACAATGTCCCACCAGCCATAGCAAAAATTGCTTGACACAGTGATCGTTTACAAAACATAGTCAGTGGGGCCTAAATACGAAATGGGCAATTTATTAGCGAGTTCAGATAAATTCAGACGGCGTTTGCCATTTTTATACCTTCTTGTCAAATTAAATTTATAAACGGTAACTTGACTAGATGTGCCCTGATGTTCCCCCTATACAATTGCCATAGGCAAAATTGACCAGTGAAGCGACAGAGGGCAACATCGGTGTGAGCGGCTGGGGGTGTCGAGCGGGCGGAAAATGACAGTTCCAACCTGGGCGTAGAGCCTTGTCTTCTTATCTCTGACTGGCCAAATAAGGCAGTCAGAGTTGATATTTGTTGCACTCTCAGAAGTAGCATATTGCTCTCCCGCTAGTGCATCTAACGTTTGAGAAGGACAACAAACTGTGAGGAATCGGGTCTGATGTGTAGCCATGCACATTCAGCTCGCCACAAGCTGCTGGGGTTTATAATCAATATAAAAATACTATAATTTTTCTGAAATCTCCGAGCTTACCGACCGACCGACTGCCTCTGTGGCGCGGTGGGAGTGCATCCGACTGCTACGCATGAGGACGTGGGTTCGATTCCCCCCCAGGATAAAACTTTGTGGGATGAGCACGATGGTTTATTCTGTGTCTGGGTGTTATTTATCTATAATATTTATGTATTTAGAAATATATAAGTATGTTTATCACTTATCTGGTTACCATAGTACAAGCTCTGCTTAGTGTGGAATCAGATGGCGTTGTGTGAGTTGTCCCAACAATATGTATTATAATATTTACCTGGATCTTACCCCAACTGGATACAATTGTCATATCACCATCAGGTATTTCCTCGTCTTCTTTTTTCATTTCAATAGGCATGACTCTGATACTGAACTTCAATGGGTTTGATAACCTCAGTATAGCTATATCAAAGTCCATTACTTTGTAGTTATAACCAGGATGCCAAATCAAATCTTCTACCTGATACAATTCACCTCCGCTTTCATTATACGAGGAGCCAACACGGACATGATACTGGTTTGGTTTTGCGCTTAAGATTAAAAAAAAAACAAAAAAAAATTTAAGGAACTTAAAAAAAGGTGAAGTTAATTTATTTACATTTAGGTATATATTTTAACTGTTACACAATTAATGCAACAATTGACCTCAACAACAAATCTAATGGAAATCATGTCCAATCACCACCTCTCGCGTAGCGTCATAAAAGAAATAACCACCATCATTTATGGTGCTATTTAGCAATATAAATGAAAGTGGTCATTTTTTAATATTCACCATGAAATAAAATAAAAGATAGAAACTGTTATTATTATAATTTAATATAACCTCGCTGTCGAGCCTAGGGCATCGGGTGACCCGAATGTGGCTAACCCCAGAGCCGCATACAACAGAGCGACGAAGGCAAGCAAAAGGGCCTTCATGGCTTGGCCAGGAGTTTACCTCGCATCCCACGGGTAGCCGAGGATATTGGCAACTGGCCAAAGCCGTGCAATATAATTTCTGTCGACCTTCGCTGCCACTGCTGCGGTATCCTGACGGAACCCTGGCTCACAAGGCCCGAGAAAAGGCGGACCTTTTAGCCAACCTCTTCGCGACCAACTCCCGGATCGACGACCGTGGCCTAGCAGCCTCCGACAATCACAAGTTGTGGCAACGCAATACCCGATATAAATATCAGGCAGTGCGACGTTCGGAAGGTGCTGCGGTCGCTTGACGTCCGTGTGGTCCCGGTGGTATTCCTGCGGTGGTCCTCAAGAGGTGTGCAGCGAATTGACTCCAGTACTACCACGCCTGTATCGCCTGTCCTACTCTAAGGGTAGTGTGCCGGATGCGTGGAAGGAGGCTAACGTGCAACCAATTCCTAAGAGAGGAGATAGGTCAGACCCAGGCAACTATTGTCGCATAGCCATCACCTCAGTCATCTCTAAGGTTTTTGAGCTAATCATAAACAAGCAGCAACAAGCAAACAAGCTCATAAGTTATCTAGAAGTTCACTCCTTGATAAACGACCGGCAATAAGATTTTAGGCCAAAACGGTCGACGGGTGATCTTCTGGTATACGTTACACACCTTTGGGGTGAGGCTATGGATAAGCATGGCGAATCCTTGGCTATCAGCCTGGACATCGCCAAGGCTTTCGATAGAGTCTGGCATGCATCACTCCTTTCTAAGCTTCCGGCATATGGCCTGCCACCTCAACTATGCACATGGCTCGCCAGCTTTCTGCATGAGCGCCGTATTTGGGTCCAATACGACGGTCAGGCCTCAGACTGCTTGCAGATAAATGCTGGCGTGCCGCAGGAGTCCGTTTTGTCGCCCACTCTCTTTGTTGTCCCTGGGCACCATACATTGCTATGCAGATGATAGTACATTACATAGTAGCAGGTAAATATGTAAGTCACCCGGCGGCAAAGCGGACGGATATTGAGGCTATGAGGGTACACGTTACGGCGGAAATTGATTTTGAATTATCCTCTTTCCTTCCCCTTCCAACTCTTCAGAATACATCACTACCGGTGCAAAATTACCTCAGCATTCTAGGGTTAGACGTTCGTCGAGAGCTTAATAATAAAAACTACATCTAGGGGTGCATCAGCTTAGCCTCTCGCAAGCTCAGAGTCCTTAACAGAGTAAGGCGGTTTTTCTTAGTATGGTCCCACTCAAAGGTTAAATAAGGTAGTGATAAAGAAAGCAGTTTACGAAAGTACAATGAAGAATGTTATTATTTAGTTTAAGCACTATGTATATTTACTGTCAACTACTTTTACAATAATTCTAAATAAATACAGCGTTAATCTAAGCATCAAAAGCAAGCGATTAATATTATTATAGTGTAACAACGTAAGCGCGCGACAAGGTATCACAGAGTTGTGTCAGTACTAGCTGGCAGTGGTCGGCCGGCAAAACCGGTCCTCTTCGGCGTTGGTCCAAGTTGCATGAGCGGAGCGGAACGCTTGTTCTTACCTGAATGTAAGGACATTGTCCGCTACATCTTCCCCCGACCAAACCGTGACTACTGTCGAAAGAAGTCAGGGAATCGCACTCTTATGCCACTTTTTGTCCTCTTCTCTTCTGCGAAAGCTGGTGTCGTAGAAGGAAGAGAAGGTGGTATTGACTGTGCTGCTTGATGTGGAGGTTCTGTCAATAGGTACGCCGGTTTTATCCTATCGACATTGATGGTTACTTTCTTTCCTTGAACGTCTATGGTGAAGAATTTAGGCTGCCGGTGTAGAAGTTTGAAAGGGCCAACGTAAGGTGCTTCTAACGATTTTCGAACGCGATCTTGTCGCAGGAAAACTTGTAAAGAAGTTGCCAAATCTCGTGGTATGTAGAAGGGAGATGAAGATGTATGCCTAGCAGTAGGTCGAGGTGTTAACTTTGCCATTTGAGAACGAAGACTATTGGCATATTCAGTAACGTCAGCTGCAGTATAGTCATCTTTGGGGCATATGAACTGTCCTGGTAAGCGGAGTGGCTCACCATACACAAGTTCTGCAGGTGAGGTTTGTAGATCCTCTTTCAGAGAACTTCGTATTCCAAGGAGAACAATGGGAAGTACTTCAGTCCACTGTGAAGAGTTATGGCACATGATTGCCGCTTTCAACTGGCAATGTAGGCGTTCGATGATACCGTTGGCTGCTGGGTGGAATGCTGTAGTATGGAAATGACGAGCACCAACCAACGCAGTCAGGGCGTTGAAAAGGTTACTCTCGAATTGACATCCTCTGTCTGTGGTCACACGTTCTGGACAGCCGAACCGAGAGATCCAGCCGGAAACAAGGGCTGCAGCACAGGTTTCTGCTGTTATGTCTTTCAGGGTAAATGCCTCAGGCCATCGAGTAAATCTATCGATTACTGTGAGACAGTACCTGTAATCAAAAGAAGGTGGTAATGGTCCTACCAGGTCAAGGTGAATGTGTGAAAAACGGGAAGAAGGAGTAAGGAAAGACGCTGGAGGGGAAATGCTATGCCGGGAGATCTTACTTCGCTGGCATTGTAAGCAATGCTTAGACCACTCTCTACATTGTTTACGCATCCCTGGCAACACAAATCTTTGCGAGACCAGTCGTACAGTAGCAGTACTTCCTGCAGATTATGTATCGTGTCAAATACTTGTCGACGAAGTTGTGGTGTTATATAAGGTCTCGGTAAATGAGTAGATACATCACAATATACTGGTTGATTGTAATTATCAGTTTTGAGCTTCTTTAGTAGTAGTGATGAACCATATTTGATTAGATCTTGCAGTTCTGGGTCATTTTCCTGATAGCTTGCAAGGTCTTCATAATTTATGCAAGGTGAGATCTCGTCAATTCTTGACAAGGCGTCAGCTACGACGTTTTTGTGCCCCGGTATGTATCTCACATCAGTGATAGTGGTAGTGGTAGTCGATGAAATCGAGGTACCGAAACTGACGCGGGGAACATTTCTCCTTGTTCGTCGTAAAAACATAGGTGAGAGGCTTATGGTCTGTAAATATAGCAAATGTTCTTGCCTCTATCATAAATCGAAAATATTTTATAGTTTCATACATAGCTAAGAGTTCTCTGTCGTATGGACTATACTTTTTCTGCGATGTAGAAAGTTTGTGCGAATAAAATGCTAGCGGTTGCCAGTGGCTGTCTATGCGTTGTTGTAATATAGCTCCAATAGCCACGTCCGAGGCATCAGTTGTTATCGCAAGTTCAGCGGATGGATCCGGGTGACTAGAGGTAAATGTAGCTTGAGAAAGAGATTTCTTACACTCGATAAAAGCATCAAGCAAATGTTCACTTATGTCTACTGGTTGTGAACCTTTTATCTTCGGTTCTGCTAATAGTTCGTGAAGAGGTGCTTGACACTGAGCTGCATTTCGAACAAAGCGACGATAGTAGTTCAGCATGCCTAAAAATCGTCTAAGCTCCTTTACAGTTTTAGGCACAGGAAATTCATCAATAGCTTGAACTTTAGAGGCTAGTGGTTTAGTTCCATCCGCAGACACATTATAACCTAAGAAATTTACATTTTCTTGACCAAATGAGCATTTTTGACGTGTTGACAAGTAAGCCGTATTGCTTGAGGCGCTGAAATAACTGTCGTAGATGATTCAGATGTTCTATTTTATCATTGAAAAATATTAGAATATTGTCTATGTATCCATAGGAAAATTCCAGACCTACCAGGACCTCGTCAATAAACCTCTAAAACGTCTGGCTCGCATTTCTGTGACCAAAATTCATGTACGGGAACTCAAATAAACCAAAAGGAGTGGTTATCGCTGTCTTCGGGATGTCAGTAGGGTTCACAGCTATTTGGTTGTAAGCCTTTACTAGATCTATAGTCGAAAATATAGAACATACTGCAAGCTGATACGAGAAATCGTGTATATAACGAATTGGATACCGATCAGGTATCGTCCTAGCCTTAAAATCGCGATAGTCGCCACATGGTCTCCATCCGTCGTCTTTTTTCTTGACGAGGTGTAAAGCAGAGGACCATGGGCTCTCAGAGCGTCGTGCTATACCTGACGATATCATGTCTCCAAATTCTTTTTTGGCAGCTTGAAAGCGGACTGGATCAAGACGACGTGGCTTACAATTAACTGGTGGTCCAGCAGTAGTTCGAATGTAATGCAGTGTTTTATTTTTAGGAGTTACAAATATGCCTGCAGGACGGGTTATCTCGGGGAACTCACGTAAGAGATTATGGTAGTCTGATTCACCCGTAATAGCTTTAACTGATATAATAGTGTCATCCAGCAACTTAGAATCAATGGCGTTAACCGTAATAGAAGTCACACCGTCCATAAGGCGCTGCCTTCTACAGTCAAGAAGTAAATTGTAGAACGATAAGAAATCTACGCCAATAATGGGTTTGGTCACGTCTGCAACTATGAAGCTCCATACGAAATCTCGCCGAAGGCCAAAATGCAGGTGAAGTTGTTTAGGGCCGTATGTATGAATGATGGTATTATTGGCAGCTAATAAGGTATATTTTGTTTTAAAACAGGGCGCTTTTATTGCTGACCGTGGAAAAACACACAGGTCTGAGCCAGTATCTACGAGAAATCGCATTTTTGTTACGCGGTCAGTTATGAAAAGGCGGCCTGTAGATGAGGGACAGTCGTTAGCCGCTACTTGCGACCGCCCTGAGAGTTTTCCGCCTGAAAGTTGCAAGGCTGCTTACAATTCTTTGCTTTAGCACCGTAAGTAAAATGATAATAGCAATGAGGGTGCCCAGTTGGCGGTTGTCGATGTCGCGATCGGCTGCGAGAGTGAGATCTAGAATGACAGTTGTTCCACTTACGCTGTCTCGAGGATCTCCCAGTACTAGACACCTGTGTTGCCAGTAACGCCACCTGTTTAGTTAGTTCAGATACCTGTATTGCGAGGTTGTTATACAATTGAGCAGAATCTGATCCACCTGTTGTGCTTGCTCCGTGAAACGTGAAAGGTGCAATCTCGTGTACCTTATCAGCCAGATCGGCTAGCTTATCTATTGGTAAATCATCCTGTGAAGCAATAACTGTTTGTATATTACTAGGTAATCTACTGCACCAAACAGTTTTAAGAAATCCTGTTGGCACTAACTGACCAGCTAGACTCTGCATGTGACGAAGATATTGTTTCTGTCCCCAAGCTCTTCGTACATTAATAATTGCATTACGCGCTTTTCTTGTGACGCTGAAAGTCATTTAATTAATTCAGATTTTAATTTTGTATATTTACCAGTTGGAGGCGGATTGGAAATTACGTCTTTTACCTCAGCTGCATACTGATGATCCAATTGAGAAACAACGTAACATAATTTCGTCACATCAGTAGTAATTTTTGAAACTGACTTGCGGCTTGGTTGAACCAAAGTACTGGTTCCCTTTTGGCCCTAGGAACCAGAACTTTGGATCAACTAAGTCGAAAGTCAGTTTCATATATTTCAAAAGTTTCACTCCAACTCGCCAAACCTCAGTAGTCTCGGTAACCTCAGCATCCTTAAACTCATCATCACTTTTTGAGTTGGACATAGTAATGAAAAAATCGCTCACCGCTTATGACTTCGACCAAATCCTTTTATATGTACTAAGTGCCTGAGTCAATAGATGCTTCTGGAACACCGTATTTTTATAATTTCATTTCAAACCTTGAGAAGTTATTGAAGTCCACTTGTCGAGGGTCACCAGTTGTGGAGGAATAGTAGTTGCATCCACTTCTTAGTATGCACTCAAAGGTTAAATAAGGTAGTGATAAAGAAAGCAGTTTACGAAAGTACAATGAAGAATGTTATTATTTAGTTTAAGCACTATGTATATTTACTGTCAACTACTTTTACAATAATTCTAAATAAATACAGCGTTAATCTAAGCATCAAAAGCAAGCGATTAATATTATTATAGTGTAAGAACGTAAGCGCGCGACAAGGTATCACAGAGTTGTGTCAGTACTAGCTTGCAGCGGTCGGCCGGCAAAGCCGGTCCTCTTCGGCGTTGGTCCAAGTTGCATGAACGGAGCGGAACGCTTGTTCTTACCTGAATGTAAGGACATTGTCCGCTACACAAAATATGTTTTTTTTTTGCTTATATGGCATATATAAGCAAAAAAACATTTTGTTTGCTTTTTATTTAACTTCTTAATAATCTGCAAGCGGGGCTCTGTCTAGGTGGACTTTTGTTTTCCCTTGCCTCTCGTGGGAACGCTATGGTGTTTCAAAATTTTAAAACCCAAAATGGCGGCGATGCGGTTCGCCATCCGTCACGTCCCGTTTCCCATCGAGGCGAAAAGTGGGCTATGGATAGTCGCTTTGCTACACTGAATGTTAGAGGAGGATTAAAAGATAAAATTGAGGAGGTATGTGAGATAATGCGAGAGAGACGAATTGATATACTGTGTGTGAATGAAACAAAGAGGAAAGGATGTGACACCACTACACATGGGCCCTATACAGCCTACTAGTCAGGTGTAGCCCCGACCAGTACAGCGTGTCAGGGTGTGGGTGTGTTACTATCCGCGAGAATGAATGAATGTGTGACAGAATATGAATGTGTGAGCCCAAGACTCCTTTGGTTGAGGCTGAAGGTTTGTCTCACCCGCATCTTTGTTGTAGGAGTTCATGCTCCGCTAGATGCGCGGTGGCGCCGATCTTCAGGGGACCAAAGTGAGAGGCAGGCATTTTGGGGGAAAGCAGAGGAGGTAGAGAGCGGCCGGTACGGGCGTCCGCTAAGTGGGCACCCCGTGGAACACAGAAAGGGTGCCCTTCGCCAAGTGACCAGTTGGGCGGGGTCCCCGACTTTTCGCCCACGGCAGGACACAATTCGGGGGCGCGCATGTATTCTGCACGTCGTCGCCCCCGAACACGACGTTGGGGCGGGAGCGTCTGTCCCGTACGCTCCCGCACGCGCGAAGCCTCTCGCAATGGCTCGTACCACGGCCGGCAGCGACATATCGACACCAGTTATGCCCGTGAGGGCGATACGCGGCCCGTTCCACGCCGGGCACCCGGCGAGTGTGTGTTTCGCAGTGTCCACGACGCCACCTGGGCAATGACACACGGGTTCCGGGTCCAACCCCGCCACCTCCCACAGGTACTTGGCGAATACGCCATGCCCTGTGAGGAGCTGACTAAAGTGAAACGTCGGCGCTCCGTGTACCCAAGCATGCAAGACAGGCCCATTATATTATGTAACTAGATGACCCCCACAGCTTCGCCCGTGGAATATTTCAACCTCCCGTCGGTCGCACCTATTTAATCCCTTATAAATTCTACAATGATGCATAAAAATTTGCCCGATTTATCGACATTAATGACTACTGCTCTGCTCCTCAGTGTAGTAGCGTAATAATATATTGCCTATAGCCTTGCTCTATAAATGGGTTATCTAACACAAAAAGAATTTTTCAAATCCGACCAGTAGTTCCTGTGATTAGCGCGTTCAACCAAACAAACAAACTCTTCAGCTTTATAATATTAAGTATAGATTCTATACCATATTCTGTGAAATCAGTCTACTTTACGTTTTTCATTCAACTTTGATATCAATTATTTTCTAGTAAAGTCAGAAATGAACTTGGAAGTCTTGTAAGCGAATGCAACGAAACAGTTGTTCTTCAGTGAACAGAATAACAGTTTTTCAGATAAATAAAACTAGACAATATGTGGGGTAAATAAAACTAGGCAATAGGCGGTGGTGGATAAAAAACAAAACTTAGCTCATTTAAATAAAATTTATTACATTTAAATATAATAAAATATATTGATATACATTGCCAATGTAGACTACAGTCCCGTTTCTCGTCCTGTCCCGTCCAGTTCCATCCTGTCCCGACCTCCCGTCTCGTCTCGTCATCTTCAGTCAAGTCAAATCATGGCCAGTTCATTTGAGTTTAATCCAAAATGATCCATGGTTCAGTCTAGTCCCGTCCCATCTCGTCCAAACTGGTATTGATCCCATAAGGCTGACCCCGTTTCCAGATGGCAATGCTTATTCTCTGTGTGAGACTTTATGATATTACCTATGTGGCTACTCTTAGCACTGTGCTATAATTATGGGCTTATACAAATAGAAATTTACTATTTTATTATAATACTCGTATCATGTAATAACCCAGGTACCGTTATAGATTAAAAAAATATTAATGTTTTTTTTCTAGGACCATGTACGCCATGTAGAGGAAAATGGTCTCGATGAACCTCTCTTCTTATTCTTTTGTAGCTTTGAAGTTTTGCTTTGCATCTCTTCCACATGTCTATCAATCCATTTCCTTAGCGACGAAATTTTTGCATAAACACCAGGGTAGCCTGGAAAGGCACAGCGTATACCAAAAGAGACAAGTCCAGCTAATTTCCCATCGTGAACTGCGGGGCCACCTGAATCGCCTTAAAAGGAAAACATAAATATCAGGTGGCGTACGTGGAAATCATATCAGTACAATATGAGCAAACAACGGAGATTAGTTTTACAGATTAGTTTTACGTTGTTTGCTCTAGCTGATGCCCGAAATTTCTCGTGGGAATACGGTGATAAAATGTAATTTTAGTTACTCTATATAACATCAACTAACTGTCAGTGAAAACTCTGTTAATATTAGTCCAGCCGTTTTATAGATTAGCAGAAACAAAGTGTTAGATAGACCAAAATGTTAATTAAAATATTTTTATATACTTTACTGATGTGGTAGTCATACTTATTTCGCTGCCGGCAGATTCATTAATCTTTATTATTTGTATGGATGGAATCATTTTTATTGAAATTTAATTATCATCGGATGGTGATTGACATTCTTGCTCAGCATAGGCCTCCCCTAAAGAACGACACGTCGTTTACGTAGATTTGTATATATAGAGTTCAGTATATCAAAAGGTAAAAACGGAAACATATAAGGTACTTCCCATTGTCAATGAAACTGTCTATTTTATTAAAGGGTACCCTTTAATCCGTTTATAAATGTCAAGCAGTAAATCTCACATTTTACATCGTTTTTTCAAGCAAAACCTTGTGAAAAAAAACATTTTTTCTTGAAATTTATAGTTTGAAGACAAAGATCCAAAATTCTAATATATGACTATTGTTTTACCTCACACGAATCCTTATCGCCTCGTTCAGTTCCAGCACAATACATCCTAGGTGTGATTGTTAAGATACGTTTATAACTTGATTCGCAATCTTTAAAAGCGATTTTTGGTAGAGCAACCTTCAGTAATTTATCTGAAGGTGGACCTTCATCCTAGGAGTCAAAATTAAATTCATTAATGGACAGTTATTTTTAATTTGAACCTCAAAATAATTTTCCTAATGTCATAAATTTCTTAATTATCATTTATCTCTGAGATAAAGAAATCGTTATTTATTAATTTGAATTTTGTCTAACCAGACAAAGATTGAAGCGCCCGTGCCCCCGCGGTCTCAGTGTTCTGTAAACGATTACCGAGTTACGCAACTTTCACTATGGCTGGTCCTCAGATGGGTGACCACATTGTGGCATTTAAATTTGCGAGCGTTACGAGGCACATTAAGCCGTTGGTCCCGGTTGCCAGTAAAATGGCAGTCGTTAAGCCTGGTTGAAGGTCTTATTGGCGGCTTGAAAATTTCAACAACAGGTAGCCACAACCTGCGTCTGTCTATTTCAACACGGCAATGGGCTCACCACCTATTACGTGGGACAGGAATCCACATGGTGAAAAGTGGGCATAAAATATGCCTCTGCCACCCCTTCGGGGATAAGGCGTGATGGATATATTTTTATATATGTCTAACCAGTCAATATTTTATTTATGATATTTCGGGTCTTATTTACGACGTATCTTATTTATTAGGTACAATATGTATGATTTTTTTTAACCGATAAGATGGAGACCAATAATAATTGTCAGTGTCATGGAATCCTGTCATCAGCAAGTGCAGAAACGACAGTGCGAACGGTGTACGCGAGTGTACAGACATTGTGAGTGTTGTGTGTAGACCGATCGAAATTAGAACATTTAATCAAAATTGTGCCGAAAAAGTGCGGGTAGTTGAAAAAAGCACGAGGAGGCGACGCTGAACTCATCAATCCACCCGTGACCACGGCTGGTGTAATCCGGTCGAAACGTCGGGAAGTATAAGTTATGCTTTGTAGCTAATAAAAATACGTCACGAATAAAACCCGAAATATAAATATGAGTGAAAATCGCGATAGATTAAAAACATTAACAGTCAATATTTTGATCTAAGAAAATGTTTAACCAACGTCGGGAGGCTCGGAATTAGTAGGAAAGCAGAGGTGACGGCAAATAAGAGAGCGGCAAGAACGGTGTCGTACTCGATAATGCACGAATAGTACGTTGGTTCCTCTCCCAGTTGCTTTGACGCTGTATGACTATGGACGATATACGTTTTTCCCGTTTCTGCCAAATCAAGGGGAAATAATTCAGAAGAAATGTGATGTAAATCCAAAAATATTAAATAAACAAATAGGAGCATTAATATTTCATAATAATTAACAAGACGACTAATCGACTCCAATCGATCTCCAAACTCCATACAATACTTACATAAAGAAATTACTCCTTATAATACTTACGTAGATACGTCCCCAACCTGTTACAATAGTCATTTCACCATCAGGTATTATTTCGCCTTCGTCTTTCATTCCAATTTTAGCAATTTTTTCACTAAATTCCAAAGGCTCTGATAACTTAATTATAGCTATATCGTAGTCCGTTGTTGAGTCGTTGTACATAGGATGCGGAACGATTTTTTCTACTTCACGCACTACGCCATCTTTTGCATGGAATGATGAGCCAGCGCGGATTGTATGTGACTCAATTGGAAACGAGCTAGGAAAAACAATAAGACATTTAATGATATGACGCCTCCACTGCGTTAAAATTATACACCACTGCGATATACCTGACTGTACCGATTTCGAAAAATACCACTATACTCTCCATTATGATAAGTTTAAATTATTTGCCGTACAATATTAGAGAAACTGGTGTAAGATTGCATGCATTTTATTACAAACTTATCAAGTCAACCACATGCGTTGTACATATTTCGCGTTTGCTACAGCAGTATATGATTATTATGTTTCTTAGACAAAATTTCTCACGTTAAAAATCGCAAAAAGGCGTTATAGTAATGAGTGATGCAGCAATAGAGGCTTTATAAAAATCCTCTACCTTAACATTCACGAAACGTCACATTAACAGAAACATATCTATATATTTGTAGTAGCTGTGCCGCCTGGTTTCGCCCGTTACATACTTCCACGTGTTACATTACTAATACGTGTTTTTTATATTTAATTAGAATTACATGTACGAAATTTTGTGTTGCTATCTTAAAAATAAAGAATTTTACATATAAGCTTACAACTCCTATTTTACATCTTGATAAGTAAAATTATGCAAAACCGCGATACACGTGTCCATTAATTTAAAACCAAAAGCACGTTATAGTGCACTAAACCAGCAGTCCAAGTGGATCAAATATTTTGCACGTGGATGATAAAATCGATCTCTTTGTACAAGATTTAGTAGGGCCGCTGTCAAAACAGAAATACAGTTCATCATCAGATGGAACCCAGCCAACTCCTAGAGTACTTGTGGCATTGCTGATTACAAGATTGACACCATCTCGTGAGCTTATGAAAGTGGTATTAGTGATGACATATTTGATCAAAATTTCCGTAAAGGGAAGCAACCTCTAGCGAGCGTTTTAGAAACCTCTTGTTGAATGATACGAAGATCTTGTTCTGTCTCCGCCCCAGTGAGAAGATCATCCACGTAAAAGTCTCATTGAATAATTACTTTAATTTTAATTGATGTGGGCAACGTTGAGGATGGTTCATATTCTTCACCCAACTGCCACAAGCATCGAGTACTAAGAAAACTGGCGCTAGCAAAGCCGTACATAACCGTGTTTGATTTCAAAGTTGTCAACGGTAAGGATTCATCTTCACGCCATAAAATATATTGCAGGCTACGATCAGAGTCATGCATTAAGATCTGTCGGTACATTTTTTCGACGTCACCAGAGAACGTATTTGTGCTGATGGAAACGAAACAAAATGTTGAAGATTGAGTCTTGATTATTGGGGCCAACCATCTGGATGTCATTTACAGACAAGTCAGAGAAGGATTTGGCTGAGGCGTCAAAAACCACCCTTAATTTTGTTGATTCGCTAGACTCCTTTAAAACAGGATGATGTGGAAGGAAGAAATTCACTTGCGTGTGATCCACAACAGCATCAGAAAGATGACTCAGCCTACGATATTCTTTAATAAAATCAAAATACAGTGTATCAAAATACCCCTATTCAAGCGCGACTCCAAATGCAAAAATCTTTTCTTGGCTAGATTAAAGGACTGACCAAGGCTGGACCTATCCTTGCAAAGAGGTAGTTGGACGCAGAAACGGCCGTCACTCATGCGAGTTGCGGTCGCCTGAAAATGCCGCTCACACAAAGACTCTTCTCTCGATAGAGGCCTTCCTCCAGGTACGCTCTCTAACTCCCAAAATTTTGCTACATCTTGACTTATGTCACTGTCCGTATTGTTTTGGCAGAAATAAGAATGGGTGTGATGGACCTTACTATTAGAACGCAAGGGTCCAAATACTAGCCACCCAAACTTGGAGTCACGTAAGACAGGATTACCCTTCCCTAATTACGCTGCTTAATCCCAACAATATTCCAAAATAGGTCTGCACCTAACAGAACGTCGATCTGAGAAGGTTCATAGAACTTGGGATCAGCCAAATGAACGTTACCCAACCTGAGATGACTGACATCAAGAGTGACTCTGGGTAAGCTTGCTGTAATTTTAGGCAAGACTAGGCATGATATAAGAGTTTCAAAGGATTTTGTTCTTTGATCGTATCTTGAGCGAGCACCGATTAATGCTACACTGATTCGTATTATCTCTAATACCTACAATTTTTGTGTTCGAGGGCTGGGATATCAAGTTTAAATTATCCTTTAAGCCTTCGGTAATAAATGAGCTCTGTGAGCCACTATCGAGTAATACTCGGGCAGTCATTGTAGCTCCCGACTCAGGGTTAACTATGTCTACTAGGGCAGTACATAAACGCACTTCCGATGTCGAGAGTACGGATAACGGCTTCAGAGTCTACGTTTGATGTAACGTCTCGCTGCTGACCACCATCACTTGAGGGTTGGTGTAGCAAAGAATTATGGCGCTGCTTACAACAGCTACAGCACAATGAGAGCCAGCAACGCTTAACATTATGTCCACCTTTTAGACAATTAACACACAAATTATTTAATTTAACAAATGTAAGTCTATCAGTCAGAGGTTTAGATTTAAATATTGAACACTCAAAGACTCGGTGATTATCCTTACACACTAAACAACTCGAAGGATTAGATTGCGACGCCCTATCATTACTAGATATGGAATAAGGACTTTGTTTGCGGTTTATTTCGCTTAATATCATCTTGTGACGTACAGATAGAAGCATTCTTTGAACCTTTAAATCGAACCGTTTCTAATAAATCGACACGAGTTCTCAAAAAATCAAAGAGATCCTTTAAGGAATGAATTTCCTTTAAATTGTTTTTATGCTCCTCCCACTTAAGCGACGTTTGTGGGTCGAGCTTAAAAGAAATAAGATAAATAAGTAGCATATCCCATCGATTGGTTGGTAATCCTAATGTTTCCAACGCACGTATATTTTTATTAACGTGATCAATAACGTATCTTAGTGACTTGTCAGTCTCTTTTTACACCCTTATGAGTAGAATTTTAGAATATTTTGAACCACGTATTTATTTGTTTTTTATCAAAAATAGGTTTGCAAAGTTGGTTTATTATCCTTGAAAATGAAGAATCTCACATGTAAACCTTAAATCCCTATTTTATCCCTTTACAGGTAAAATTATGCAAAACCGCAAAACACAACATGTCCATTTATTTGCAAACAAAAGCACGTTTACGTTGTTTTATGTTTCTTACTTTGAGAGTGAGAACTTCTATACAACTGCTTATCCCTTACTTTACTCCCTTAGGGGTGGTATTTGAAAAATCATTTTTTGTGGGTGTCTACATTATAAAAGTAGCATACTCCAAAATTTTTAAATTGTCGGCCCAAGCGCTTCTGCTTTGCGTTTATCATAAGAAGTTCTTAATTTTTATCAATAAAAGACAACCTCTATTTTACACCATTACACGTAATTTTTTTTTAAAACGCGATACATATATACATTTATTTGTAATCAGAAAAGTATACGTAATTTCATGTCTCTAACTTTGAAAATGAAAAATTTTCATAAAACCGTTTATCCCTTATTTTACCCCTTTAAAGGTGAAATTTCCTAAAGTATTTTCTTATGCGTAAATTATAAGGGCATCATTTAAAAAAAAAACAAGATTTTAAGCGTAGTGTAGTGATGCTGGACGTTGATGAATAATTGAGCCACCCAATAATTCTATTATTATAGGTTATGGCTCCCGATTATGCCCGTAATATACTTTGAAATCCCAATATAATCATCTTCTCCCCACTCCTCTAACCCTTACCCCTAATTAGTATTCAAATATTTTTATTCAAACTTTCACCTCCTATTTTACCCTCTTATGAGTAGAATTTTGGAAAATTCTGAAACATGTCTTTATTATTTTTTGATCAAAAGTATGTAGTATATGAGAAATTTGGTGTTGCTTTCTTTGAAAATGAAGAATTTCCCATATAAACTTAAAACCCCCTACTTTACCCCTTTATAGATAAAATTAGGCAAAACCGCGAAACACGTACCCATTTATTTGTAACCAGTAACACGTATACGTAATTTTTAGTTTCTAACTTTGCAACTGACTAACTTTCATATAAAAGTTCATTCATTTTACCGCCTTAGGGTTAGGATTTTAAAAAACCTTATCTTGGCGAAAACCGTCTATATAAGGGTAGCTCACCCTAAAAATTTTAAGTCTGTTGGTCCAAGGGTTTTGTCTGGACGTTGATTATAAGAATGAGTCACCCACTAATTTTATCAATGTGAGGCAACCTCTATTTTACCCATACACGTTTCCATTTATTTATAGTCAGAAATAGGTACACTCAATTTCACATCTCCAACTATGAAAATGATGAACTTTAATACAAAAGTTGGTCCTTTATTTTAACCCTTTAGAGTAGGAATTTCAAAAAATTCTTTCTTAATGGGAACCTTCTATATATAAAAAAAAAAAAACTTTATTTTGCATAGACCATTTTAACGGCGCTTACAAACTTACAAAATGTCATACACTACGAGAATATTTAAAGTGACTACCGGTTCGGAACGCGGCCCACCTGAGAAGAACCGGTAAGGCTATTTTTTGATGGCCTATTTACAATTTAAAATTATTTCACTTTGCCAGCAGATCATTTCCAGGCGTCCCTGTCCTGTGTATAAGGGTAGCTCACCCTAAAAGATTTAAGTCTGTTGGTCCAAGGGTTTTGTCTGGACGTTGATTATAAGAATGAGTCACCGACTAATTTTATCTATGAAAGACAACGTTTATTTTACCCGTTTAAATGTAAAATTTGCAAAACCACGATACTCGTTTCAATTAATTTATAGTCAAAAATAGGTACTTACTTAATGAACTAAATAAAAACTAAATGAACTAAATGCGAGATTTAGGGTAAACCAGGAACGTCTAGAGCAAGTGAATGAAATTGTGTATTTAGGAAGTATGTTTAGCGCGGATGGAAGATGTGATTCGGATGTAGAACGGCGAGTAGCTGCCGGAAACAAAGTTAACGGTGCTTTGTCCCAGTTAGTAAAGCGACAAAGCATCGTAAAAGAAGCACGAATGGCGATTCATAACGCAGTGCTAGTGCCAACTTTGCTTTACGGTAGTGAAACCTGGGTATGTCAGCAGATACATGAAAGTAAATTGAATGCTGTGGAGATGCGATCACTTCGAAAATTGTGCGGCGTTACCTTGGCCGACCGAATACGTAACGAAGTGATACGCAATATGGCAGGTTTGAATGAAAGTGTCAGCGTTAAGCTGGAAAAGGGCGTGCTCCGTTGGTTTGGACACGTCCAACGAATGAGTGAGGAACGATTAACGAAGAATATATATTGTTCAAAAGTAGAGGGTAGAAGGAGTCAGGGAAGGCCGAGACTTACATATGAAGACCACGTGAGCAGATTGCTCAAAAACGGAAAGGTCAAAAGTACTCGGATACTCAGACGTGCGTGTATGAAGCGATTGATGAATCTCGACGAAGCGAAAGAAGTATGCATGGATCGCGAAGCCTGGCGATCTGTCCTCTCTGACTACCCCGTCAGGGATACAGCGTGAAGATAGTTAGTTAGTTTTTTTTTTTACTTAATTTCATGATTCTAACTTTGAAAATGACGAACTTTCATACAACCGTTTATACCTTTTTTTACCCCCTTAGGGGTGGAATTTTTAAAAATTCCTTTCTAAGTGGGTGCCTGCATTATAAGGCTAGTTTACCCTAAAAATGTCAAGTCTCTACGGGAAAGGGTTTCGGCTGGGCGTTGTTAGATGAGTGAGTCACACGTAATTTTATTAATATAGATAGATATAATTATGCTGATATAGGGTATACATACCTTAATTATTACCAATAGGCATTACATAATTTATTAGGTTCTTTATAATAGTATAAATTTATACTACACTCCCAGACTCTTGAATCGAGGCACCTTACATTTCCATCACGCCTTATCCCCGAAGGGGTGGCAGAGACACACTATATGCCCACTTTTCCCCGTGTGGATTCCTGTCCCACGTAATAGGTGGTGAGCCCATTGCCGCGTAGAAATAGACAGACGCAGGTTGTGGCTACCTGCTGTTGAAATTTTCAAGCCGCCCATAAGGCCTTCAACCAACCTTACATTTCCGGGCCTAAAAGCCCAATACACAAAAAATATACTCGTACAATATAACAAAAAAGGTTTTACGCATTTTTAATGCTGGCATATTTCATCGTCTTTCCCGTATGTATTATTCCAAATTTGAATTTTAGAATTTAAAATAAAGAACATAAGCCGAGCTTGGTCACTGATTTAAAAAAATAATGACTGTTGAAAGTTGCTTTTGAAGCAATTTAATGTCGATTTGGTTTGAATTTTCGCAATTGTTGTTAACCAAAGTTTAGTTTAGTTATTTTTCTATAATTTGAACCGTTTTTGGCTATAAAATTATGGATAATTCACCTGAAGTAGCCGCGCAAGCTGTTGCACTTCTTCAATCTGGGCTAAGTCAGCGAGATGTGAGTTCACAACTTCACATAAGTCGTTCCGCTGTTCAAATAGTGTACCACCGATACTTGGAGACTGAAGGCTTCGTTTGGCGAACAGGAGGACCTCGTTACCGAGTGACAACGGCGAGACAAGATCAATACATTGTCACTACTAGCTTACGAAATCGACGCCTTAACTCTGTTCAGATACAAGAACAGCTCAGGGACTTTCACGGAGTGGCTGTAAGTGCTCGGGCCGTTAGAAAGCGACTCAATGAACGTGGTTTAAAGACCCATAAGCCAGCCAATGGACCCAAATTGACACGAGCACACCGAATAGCCCGTCTAGAGTTTGCGCGCGAACATCTAAATTGGACTCGACATCAATGGAGCCAAGTTCTCTTCACAGATGAGTCCAAGATTTTGAGGCTTGTCAGATGAGTTCAAGAGTTTCGCGCAATGCTGTATTGACGAGAAAGTGAGTTATGGTGTAGGATCATGGACAGTCTGGGGAGGAATCTCTATGGAAGGCAAAACTGAGTTAGAGGTAGTGACGGGACCACGACTGCCGCCCCTAGATGGCAATAGATACATTCGCCAATGTTTAGAGAACTACGTGATGCCATATGCTGGATTTATTGGCCAAGATTTCGTTTCAATGCATGATAATGCAAGGGCCCATACTGCGGGAATTGTCAGGGAGTACTTAAATGACATTGGTATCACTGTTATGAGATGGCCAGAGCAAAGTCCTGATATGAATCCTATAGAGCATCTATGGGATGAGCTGAAGAGGCGTGTTCGAGCTCATCATCCTGCCCCGCAAACCATGCAGAAGCTCAAAAATGTAATTTTGGAAGAATGGGAGGACATTCCTCAACATGTCATAACGACATTGATTAATTCTATGCCAAACCGTATAAGAGCTGGCATAAATGCATTGGGAGGCAATACAAGTTACTAAATAAACATTTCTTTTTATGTAAAACATGTCTTTATTTAAAAATCGATTAGATTTTTTTCCTTGAAAAAAGCAAATATGGACATGTTTCAACGTAACTCGACTATTTTAATAAACTGTAGTTCAAATTTATAACAGTGGCACTCTAAATGAATGATGAGTATACCAGCTCCAAAACTGCATCAAAACATTTTCCTTCTACATACATCTTTTATAATTTATAGTACTCCAAACCAAACAAATCAAGGTGACTCGATTTAGGTGTAAGGGAGTGTATTATAAAATTGTAAAAATAGCTGTGACGGTACATTCAAGATAAATAAAAAAAAAACAATTGTAACCGACTATACTTTGAACATTTAAGCATGATTTGCACGACAGCTCTCGTCTCTCTCTCGCAGCTCTAGCGATGCGACATAGTAGGTCAATTTGATCAATACGAGTATTTGGTTACTAATAATATGAGTATTTCGGGAGTATTTTTCAAATTTATAATCGGTATTCGAAATATTTTTAAATTAATTTCGCTAATTTTAAGGTTTGTCAAAAATCTACTCCAGTAAAGCAGTTGAAACTTTACCGGAACTATATTGTATTTAATCCTGGGTCGGAACAAATATTTGCGTAATCCACAGATATTTGTTTCGGAGTTTAGGTGTTTATTCATCATAATCATCCGAGAGTCTGTCCCAGTTGCGTCTCGCGACACCTGGAGTGCGCTTTCCTACATTTTTTCATCCACTTTGCTACTTGTCCACGAATGTTGGTTCAGAGTTTGGGTATAAATGTATGTATATTTAAGTCCGACTATTACGACTTTAATATGTCGTGCTAATTAGTGTCTAGCACATAAGACCTTTTAGCCTTTTTGTTACCACCTCACTAAAAGGCAACGGGTTCAAAATTTCTTCCAAATTTAACATCTAAAATAGACACATTTTATTAAATTTATTCGGCCCTTTAGACCCACCCTAGTTCCGTGCTTTGGAAGGCACGTTCAGCCTTGTTCCCGGTTACCGATAAAATGGCAGTCGATAAGCCAAGTTGAATATATTCTACTCTATTCATTTTAATATTTCCTCTGTATCTGTATGGAACGTCACTATCAATACGCTTTGCCACAGATAAGTATATTTAACAAAATGTGCTTACGCTCGGCACAAACGAAACGGGATGACACCCACGCTCTATAGCTTGCTTATGTATACTCTAAGGTTGTTGCTCATACAACAACAACAAACTAAATTTTATTCACTATAGAATGGATCAGAGAATTTATCACAATTGTCGTTGCTTCTCTACGAGCCCCGACATTAATCTCAAAAGCAGCTCCGACCCAGTCACTTCCATTGTCCATTTGAAATCTTAATTATGCTCTTCTTTGTTTGTCTATCAGGTAAGAAAAGCTTTAATTTTTTTCCAGAACGAGTTTAATGTTTTTAGGGCACAAAACGGTGGAGGAAGGTCGTTCCAAATACGACTAGCTGCCAACTTAAAACTACCCCAGAATGCAGCAGTTCTATGGCTTTTTGTTTACATAAGATATGTGGAACCTCTTGTGTTGTACTTATTTACATCCTTAGACCAGGTTAATCGGTTATACAGATATTTGGGTAGTAGCGTGATGATATATAGTCTATAGCCTTCCTCGATAAAAAGGCTAACACAATTTATTTTAATTCGACCCGTAGTTCCTGAGATTAGTGCGTTCAACCAAATAAACAAACAAACTTCAGCTTTATAATATTAGTATAAATTAAATACCGGCTACTCCTCCGACAAATACCCGGAACAAACAACTTGTACTGTACAGTACTAATAATAATAATAATAATCTTTATTGACATATAAACTTTCTACATATTTGATGGTGGGACCCCTGACTCCTGCGCTAGTTAATACTGTGTTGCAGAAGTCAGTATATTCCCCTCTATATGATTACACAGTAATGACAGTTTAATGTCAGTTGTACAAAATAAAAGTTACATCATAAAAACTATTATGGTAAGTGTTTAACCTTATATCCATGTTTGTGAGAACACTACGTGTCATTTGGATGCTGTGTGTGCGTGTGCACGCTCGTACGAGTACGTGGAAATGTGTTGTTTGTGCGTGTGTGTTTGTGTTATGCGTGCGTGTATTTTCGTTGGTCTTGTTAGTGCTTGTGTGTTAGCGTGGTGTATGAGAATATGAGAGTATTCAATTGACAACTGTTAAAAGCTTTTCCATACTTTCATAATTCATTGTTTCCAACCAATTTATTATAGTTTTCTTTAATTTGTTATTATTTAATTTAGTTATTTTATTGATTTTGTTGCATTGTCTATATATATATGGAGCCAGAAAGTTGTAATGTCTTTGCGCAAAACTAGTTTTGACTAAGTAGCAGTAGTATAGCGTTACTCTAAAATTTCATGATCCTTGAATTCGATGCTTGAATAGAAGGATCGCTCTCCGGTAAAGTTGCAATATTTCTTTTCTAAACTAGGTTCACGCTGTATCCCTGACGGGGTAATTAGAGAGGATAGATTCTATTCTATTAACTTCAAAGTCTTGAAATATAGTATGTGTGGTTAATTACAAGGAACTACCGTATGGGGATGAAGAGTAGAAGCCAGAGGTAAGTCGCTCTTTACTAAAACGACTCTGGGAGTCGTTTCTTTAAAGTGAGTCACTGATTTAAATCTTTTACAACGCTTGAAATGAATCTTTTGCTCTATTGAATCTCGGTTTCAATCGGCTCGCGGCGCTCGCTGAGACGATTGAGTGAGATACACTATTCGGAGCGCTTCGGATCGCGTAGTCGCCGTCGCGTCGGAGAGAGACTCTCACTGATTCGCTACTAGTGGGTGATTGATAGAGACAGCAACACTAGCTCACCTATGCACGCATTAGGTACGCGTAGTTATTATTTGTTTGTTTTAGTTGACCTTTGTTTGTGGAAGAAAACACCGGATTGTTTACGTTGGGGTTGTGATTTTCAATTACATAAGTGTTACAATAAGTAAAGAACTAAAGACAGTTTAGTAAAAGAGTAAGTCTGTCAGTCCTAAACCTGAAGAAAGTATGAAAGAAATTCGATTTTTATGGTACACATTAGGCAAATAAAATTCAATTAAATAAAATACTAACATAATATTACTAACATAATATATACCTTACATTTTTCTTCAAACAAAGGTCAATATTGACTGCCTCTGTTGCGCGGTAGGAGTGCATCCGACTGCTACGCAAGAGGTCGTGGGTCCGATTCCCACCCAGGATAAAACTATGTGTGATGAGCACGATGGTTTATTCTGTGTCTGGGTGTTATTTATCTATAATATGTATGTATTTAGAAATATAAGTATGTTTATCAGTTACCATAGTACAAGCTCTGCTTAGTTTGGATTCAGATGGCGTTGTGTGAGTTTATAAAAAAGTAAAAAAAAAAACGATTCATTTTAATTTATTTGCGCTAATAAATCGAGGTTAGGTACAAGTTAAATCACTGATACAAATGAAGCACTGAAATACTTTACTGATTCAAATCTTTGAAGTGATTCAGATACAAATGGTTCATTCTCAACAAAGATACGTTTTTGCCACTGCTAGTAGAAGCGTGTCCGTCGCCATACATACCAGCCAAGGCTGCAATTCTACTCCGAGACGAGTGCTACTAGGACGATTAATGTTAGGGCGTGCCCCCGAGGCCACGCGCACCAGTTAGTTCTCGCTGGTGCGAAAAGTGTGTGCCAGAGCGGCGTAGGGGACTGCCACCCTACACGCGCGGCCCGACACGGCGGGAAATGGAGAACGGAGTGCAGGGTAGCTGCGTAGAATGTTAGGGGAGGAATGGAAGAGAAGTTGAATGAGTTGATGGATGTAATGAGAGAGAGAAAATTAGATGTTGTGGGCTTGACATAGACCAAGCGCAAGGGCAGCGAATTCTTAGAGCTCCCGGGTGGGATGCTCGCGCTATGGTTTTTAGTACCAGAGAGCGAGCATGGTAGTCAGGGGGTTGAGATTTTGTTTTCCTAGCGATTGGTCTCCGGTATGTATGAGTATAAATTTAAAAATTGGTTGGTCCTAGAGTCCTCTGGATCCGTTTAAAGCTCGGCTTGACTAAAGCTTTCCTGTGGGCTGCTTACGCACCAGTGTCTTCGTCCAGCGCGATTTAGCTAGAGGACTTCTGGGAGAGTATGAGAGAAGCTCTTAATGTGGTAGAAGGAAATGAAAGACTTATAGTGTGTGGAGGCTTAAATGGGTGGATGGGTACCGCTCGCGATGGAATCGAGTCGGTACTCGGGAAGTATGGGGACAAAAGGGTAAATGACACCGGCAAGCTTATACTGGCATTTTGTAAGGAAAATGATTTGTTTGTGGCGAACACAATGTTCAACTACAAACAAATTCATATGTATACGAGGAGATGTAAGTCGAAGAGAAGCATGGTAGATCTATTTCTAATGGATAGTCGGCTCCGTAAACAGGTGATGGACACACGGGCTTATCATGGCGCTGAACTGGGTTTAGACCACTACCTAGTCATAACCAGGATTATGGGTCTGTTCGCGGGTTGGCGTCATCGTGCCGAGTGTCCTGAACCTGAGCCGACTTATAGCATCAAAAGCTGGAAGCTGCAGGATGCATCCATTAGGGAGAAATTTATAGAAAGGATAGTTGAAAAGCTTGGTGACGTCAATTTAAGTAGTGAGAATGTGGAATGTGTATGGCAGAACCTTAGGGATAGTATGGTAAATGCCGCTGTGAAAGTGTGTGGAGAGACAAAAAGAGGCAGTAGTAATAAACGCGATGCATGGTGGAATGATTAAGTACAGAAAGCCGTACGAATGAAGAAGAAAGCATGGTTAGACTACTTAGCCTCGCGGATTGACTTGAATATGAAAGAGAGATACAAACTTCAAAAAGTTAACACGAAGGCACTGATAGAGGAAGCTCGTGAAAGGTGCAGAATAAAAGCGAATAAAAGGTTGTCGTCCAATTTCCGAGATAATGCCAAGCTCAAAAGTTAACGGTGCTTTGTCCCAATTAGTAAAGCGACAAAGCATCGTAAAAGAAGCACGACTCGCTATTCATAACGCAATGCTAGTGCCAACGTTGTTTTTCGGCAGTGAAACATGGGTATACCGAGACTTACATATGAAGACCACGTGAGCAGATTACTCAAAAACGGAAAAATCAAAAGTACTCGGATACTAGTATACTAGTATAGTAGTATGGTATAATATAATCGTCTGAAATAGTAGTATTCGAGTACTTTTTACTTTTGACGTGTATGAAGCGATTAATGAATCTACAGGAAGCGAAAGAAGTATGCATGGATCGCGATGCCTGGCGATCTGTCTTCTCTGACTACCCCGTCAGGGATACAGCGTGAAGATAGTTAAGTTAAGTTAACTACCGTTCTACTTCTAAGAGAAGTATGTTTGCCTCAGTGGTTACTTTAGGTACTTAACAGTTATACTTTCTTTAATTTCAGTAGCCACACGAGCTTTCGAGTTTTACGACATTAACTCCTCTAATTGTAAATCCTAAAATTTTTAAAATAAAAAATGTTATCTAAAATAAATAAATAAACATCCATCACGCCTTATCCCCGAAGGGGTGGCAGAGGCATATTATATGCACACTTTTCACCGTGTGGATTCCTGTCCCACGTAATAGGTGGTGAGCCCATTGCCGTGTTGAAATAGACAGACGCAGGTTGTGGTTACCTGCTGTTGAAATTTTTCATGCCGCCCATAAGGCATTCAACCAGGCTTAACGACTGCCATTTTACTGACAACCGGGACCAACGGCAAATGTAAATGCCACAAAGTGGTCACCCATCCGAGGACCTGCCATAGTGAAAGTTGGGTAACTCAGTGATCGTTTACAGAACACTGAGACCGCGGGGCCACGAGCGCTTCGAAAATATTAAATAAATAAACATAATATTTATTTTTACCAGCACCATAAATATTTTGAATACCACAGATAAATATACTCAATTCTCAATACTTTTATTGCTAGGAATGCAGGTGTTTTACAAAAAATAGAGTATGTTCCAGTACATTCTACCTTACGGCATGCAAATAACTATAGGTACACAATATAATTAAAAAAACACAAAGTCCAATATACAATCAGTTAGGTTTGATTTTAAGTAATCAAACATAATACTGGTACTATCAATCTTTATGAAACTTAATTAATCATTAAAATATTTAAAACTACAATGCCCCGTTAATAGTCATACCACATAAATAGAAGCAAGACGAATAAAATATAATGCTGACTAGTCACAAAAATGCAATCAAAATATTATTATTTTTTACAATTGGTATAGCAATTCTTCGAATTACCGCTTTATAATTGATGTTTTTTTAAAGTATTAAAATAGATATAGGATGTTATTCTTATGAGATAGACATATATCGCCTCGGACTTTTTTGTAGACCTACATTAGAAACAGGATTGCACCATACATTATTTTGTTATATCTCAAAGGGATTAGGCAGCATTTTTGTTGAAACCACCAGACGGCTTATTTTTCCGACATCCCCAACAAATATCGTTATAATTTGGTCAATGTATACAAAAACTTATATAAAATAAAATAATACATACTACAATATGGTATTTTTTAGATATCAATTACCTAACTTAAAACAGCTAAATATTTTTTAGGTTTTCGTAATCTTAAATTTGATACTACTAGTGCCATCTAGGGATTTTTTAACTTTACTAAAAATATTTTGTTCCTATTGGTACCCCCTGTTAATACTTACTCGTTATAACAATGAGCCGCCGTTAGTAAAATCCTTTTTTTTATTATCACTCCGCCACATATAAGGCTTCCGTCCCTAAGCAGTGCCACTTGATGTGGCGCTTCTGAAATCTTAATTGGTTTACCTCCAACTATTCTAAAATCATCTTTTGTATCTGTTGTTTGTGTCGATGTTAATGCTGTAACAATACATGAAGATACTCGTAAATAGTCATTTAATAATAAAATAAAATAGGCACTAATAATAATTGAAAGTGTATAGGATTTAATTACCTATACTATATATATATGAGAATTTGTGCTGGTGTCCTTAAATGAAGGACACTGTGACTATCAAATGATCAGTAAATTACTCATATAAGTGTTTAAGGTCAACATGGCCGAATTGCAAGATACCTGTAAGGTACCTACTTATTGAAACTACGAGTAATATATTGAACCCAAAATACGATATGTCTGCTGTAAGTTTTCGAAGATTTGGGTTCTCTGGAGATCATTCTGGTTGCAGCACCAGGTCAAAGTTATCAATTGATTGTCACTTAACAATAATACTGGCATACATTAAGCACTTAATCGAGTAATCATACGCCAAAAATGCTTCAAATCATTTTGGAAAGAGCTGATACTCTTACACTGCTGGACCAATATAAGCTAAAAATCCCCACAAAGAAACTGGCTTTTAAATTTAATTAGAAATGAGAAAAAAAACGCATTGGAATCGGTCCATTCGTTTAAGAGCTATGTGCCATAGACAGAAAGACACACACATACACACACACACACACATCAACATTAAAGTCAAACATAAGTTTGACGTAATATAATATACATAACTCCCCTCTTTTTGTATCGGGGGTTATAAAATAATTACAAAACTGTTCGCAGATCGGAGTTTCTATGTTACTTGATTAGATGGCTTTGATCATAGTCTTGAATGACGATTACAGTACAGCGAAGAATTTCAACTTGTTTCGGTGCGGTTTATGGTAGCTCACTGGTTGGAGCATTGCTCTAGTTAGGCAAAAATGACTTTCTCGTGTGCTCCTTTACTTGTAGAAGGCTACCCACACGCGCACACACACACACACAGCATACGGTTACGTGATGATTTCTATTAAATCGCACTACCCGTAAGCAGCGTCAAGGAGCTTCAAAGATTGAAAAAGAAAAATGTAATTGAAGTGATTTTAAAGATTCAATATTAGTAATATCAATGAAAATTCACCAGAATATCAGTGTTCCTTACGTGGTTGCCCTGGGGAGCATCTGGGCGAATCACGAGGAAGCGAAGGATTTTTTATTATTCGGTGAAATTTGGTTGCCGCGTGTTTGGCGAGATGGTGTTTGAGAATAAGGTGTTGGATAAAATTCCCTAGATTAACTATCACCATACATTAATTTTCTGGAAATATCATTGCAAGAAAGACAAACAAATAAATACAATTTGACATTACCTTCACATATACACGTAGAAACAAAACTGTATACGGAAAATAATACAATAAAATTGACTTACCAACGTAACTGGTTATGGCCAAGCAAAAAACCAAAAATTGCATGGTGCCTGTAGGACTGTACTGTGCAACTATTAACAAACCGAGTCTTTATACCTGCAATACTATATTTCTAGGTACCGGATACTAATACCTACCATAAACATGAAAGTGAGTTTGTTTGTTCTTCATTCAGATTTTAAGACTAAGTCAAGTAACTACTCTCTAAATCGAAAGAGTAACAACGTATTTATAATTTATAATTGATGTGGAAGACAAGCTTACACGAAAGAAAGAAAATCGGACCTTACCATATACATACAAACACTCCAACCATAAATATAAACACCGTCTATGGCGAGTAGCGCAATAATAGAAAGGAGCCGTGGGCATAACATTTAATATATCCTCAGAGCTCAGAAAGTTGTAGAAGTGATGGAAAATGCAAAAAAAAAGGCGAAGTATCTCCTGTCGCCACGGATTTCAGTACCGCCCGTAAGTAGAAGATTGTTCGAAGTCCTCATAGCTACCTCATTCTACCAGTCGAAAGGTCGAAATTGGTATTCAGGGATACCAGCCCAAAGGTGACAATAGTATACTTCCTGTGTGACCGCATATTCTGCTTATAAAAAAACAGTGTTTGCATTGCAGTTAGGTACTGACTGCCGCGTCCTGTTGAGCACTTTGAACTTTTTAGACGCCAGCTCGGCCTTATCTTCCAAATAACTATGGTATTGGACGTCACTAAAGATCTCATATACCATCTGATCCACTTGACTTGTGATCATTGAGGGACTGAGTTCCCGCTGGACTTCTCACTGAGTGAATTTAAAACAGACCGAGGAGTACTGAAGCGGTTCGTAAAATAAGTGTTACAGTCAAGATATCTGTGAGCAGCTCTCCCTACAAAGTCAGTGAGCAGAGAACCCAACCGATCAACATGGTGATCGTTAAAATCCCCAGAATCAGCATCTCCGTGGAGAGATACAGCTGATAAAACACTATCAGTCGATTGTTGCAGGTGGTCAAAGAGACAAACTGTATCGGTGGCACCGTTTGTAAGGCACACGTAAAATCGGGGTTAAGCTTTTAGCCAGGGTGCATAAAGTATAATGTATCGGGTGGTCATGAAATCTTCGTCTTCGTCAGGAAAAATAGGGTGATTTACGTAGTCTTTACAACGATTGCGCTATGGAATAATATTTCTCAATTTTTCTATGTGCAATGCAGAAAAATAAAGGGGGCCTAAAAAGGTGGAAAGGTGGAAGACCACTGGCGTAGGAGACTAATCGTAGCCCCCCGGTCTCCTCCTTTGGCACGACAACAGCATCAGGTACTTTACACGGGCTGTTGCATGCAGAGATTAGGTAATCCCCAGGTTCAGGACCCGTATAGCTCGCAGACGGCCAGTTTTACTAGTTATCACTGACCGCTGTACCAACATTCTGCTCCTATACTAGTCAAGAGACATAGCTCTTTGGTCTTGCCATCACCGAAATAGAATCATCCCAAAGAACTCTGAAACTTTGCTCACCGGCGGAAAACATAATCCAGCAGGAACATGTTACAATCACCGTGGTATTGCACGAAGCGGACTGCTACTTAAAAGGAACCCTATAATACGACCCATCCCTCCTAATTTAAAAATAGGCAATTCCTTTAAGAAAATACTATACGAGTACAATTAATAGTACAGCCAAAACCGGGCATCTTCTACTACAATAATATAAATAAATTGATAAAGAGACCATAAACTTGATGGCTAACTGAAAAGTGTTCAGGAAATTAGCTTTATTAGCAAATATTTAATGTTATATATTTAATGACATATTCTGTTTCAAGTTCTATAGCGGTCATTGCCCTGCTTGCTCAATGATCTGAAAACAATTACTTCAACTAAGTGAATCCCCTGGTATCACCTAGTTGTCCTGTCCTGTCTTTAGTTTCAGTATCACCTACGATAATTTCACAAAAAAACTACAGCGCCACATAGAGATGCTTTCAAAAAAAAAATATATTAATAGACAGGGTTACAGTTACATAGCCCTAGTTTCCTACGAGGCGGCGTGCCTTATTGCAGGAAGCCTCCCTTGGGATCTCGAGGCTGGAGTCCTCAAGAAGGTTTACGAGGAAAGCGCCCTGGTGCTTAGAAATGGTGGACGGCCCCTTCGGGACGAGATCGACCGCTGGAGACAGTCGGTTCGCGACGATCTCTTTCGGAAGTGGGCCGAGAGGTTGGTAGGCCCCTCTGTTAGCCCCCGGCTCGTGGGGGCTGTCCGGCCCGTCCTACGTCTGGGTAGAGAGGGCACACGGTGCGCCTACGTTCCACCTCAGTCAGCTCCTCACAGGGCATGGCGTATTCGCCAAGTACCTGTGGAAGGTGGCTGGGGTGGAGCCGGACCCCGTACTTCCGAGGTGATGGTGGCAAAACGCGAGGAATTGCGGGTGCGGGAGCGTACGGGACAGACTCTCCCGCCCCGCCGTCGTGTTCGGGGGCGTCGTCGTGAACAATTCATTCGCGCCCCCGAATAGTGTCTGGCCGTGGGCGGAAGGTCGGGGGACCCCGCCCAACTGGCCGCTTGGCGACGGGCACCCTTTCTGTGTTCCAGGGGGTGCCTACTTTTTGCGCACGCCCGTACCGGCCGCTCTTACCTCCTCTGCTTACAGAGGTGCGCTCGAGAGCGGTGGAGGTGCGGGCTAGTTCTTCAGCTCCTTAGGGAGCTCCGGGGTGGTTGCTTATCGACCGCCCCGAGACGGACCCCTCCATTCTGGGGTGCCCCTTGCCGGCCCGCAGTGATTTAACCTCAGGCCTACCCTGAGAGTCGGTTTAAGGTGAGGCAGAACACCGCGGGGATTAGTGGGTAGGACGGCCTCTCTCTCACGGGCCGGGAGCCCTACACACCGTTCTTACTGCCCCCGCAGCAGGGATGAAGGTGAGTAAACGCATTCCCCGAGAAAAAAAAAAAACATAGCCCTAGTTAGTACCCATTTTTTCTATCAGGTTTCACTATGAAACACCCTACCCCACAAACCTAACCGTTTTGGAGATAGTAGATTTTTTATGTTTTTTATAAAAACAAGCATTTTTTTGCGATTCAATATGATATTTCAAAATTAGTTAGCCTTATTATTCTCTTTATAAATTAAACCTATATATATAAAAGGCAAAATCACTGACTGACTCATTGATCACGAAATCTCTGAAACTACAAAAGCTATGAAGCTCAAACTTCGCATAGAGTTTTTTTTTAAATTATGGTTTCCGCTAAGAAGGGATTTTGCGAAATTTTACCCCTAGGGAAGTAAATAAGCGATAAACGGTTGTATGGAATTTCGTCATTTTCAAAGTTAGAAACATGAATTTATGTACACCTGTTTTTAGTTTCAAATAAATGTCCAAAGACTTCTGTACATTTTGGAAATCTACTAACAATTTGTCTTTTAAACCACGCCTACCTGTAACTGTGAATGGGTTGCAAAAACACAATTTAATCGCGGAATCGTTTGCCCGACATTTTAGTCAGGCGCTCAATCAAAATAACGTGTCTTGCTCAGTTAGTAACAATAGGGATAGGTGCGCGGCACGTCGTGTCCGGGGGACGTCGTCGCCACTAAGTTTCGTCATATCAATGGACGATATTTTTTGTTGCGTACGTAAAATGAAAAAAGGTAAGTCATCGGGACATGACAGGCTAAGCGTAGAACATATACAGTTGGGTGGTACAGTGTTATATAAATAAATGGCTATTATGTATAATGCATGTCCTAGGGCCGTATTTCAGAACGTATATCAACACTCAAAAAACACTTGAGAGTAGATTTAATAAGGCAAAATCTAGTCTCAAGCGTTGATCGAGTATTGAGAAACGTTCTGGAATGCGGACCTTAGTCATGGATACGAGTATCTTCCGAAGGATATTATGAAAACTATTGTCGTACCTCTGGTAAAAAACAGAACAGGTGATCTTTCAAACCTATCTTATTATAGGCCGATATCACTAGCAACTGTGATGTCAAAAAATTTCGAGACTTTGTTATATTCACAGTTGCATAGGTATATCGATGTTCATGGGGCGCAGTTTGTCTTCCGTCCCAGTTTATCTACAGATATGGCTATATTTGCTCTTAAAAACACGGTAAAACATTATACACAGAGAAAGACGAATGTGTATGCATGCTTACTCGATATAAGCCGGGCGTTTGATACCATCAATTATGACACACTATGGGATGGAGGAGGCGGGCAACACGGAGAAGTCAAACCAACGCAGTAAGGTAGGGGTCAGCGATGTCTAGCGAGTATACACTCAGATGTGGTGTGGGACAGGGTGGTCTTACATCGCCAACGCTATTTAATTTTTACGTTAATAGTCTGATTGTGGAGCTGAGCAGCACTGGGATTGGCTGTCACCTAAACAATGAATGTGTTAATAATCATAGTTACGCCGACAATATGGTGCTGCTGAGCCCCTCAGTCAGTGCTCTAAACAAACTAATAGCTATCTGTGAAAACTATGCCAGAAGTCACAGTTTAACATACAATGTCAAAAGGTCAGAAGTTGTTATTTTTAAATATGGTAAGGGGCCCGATAATATACCGTCTATAATGCTAAATGGCTGTGGGCTGAATGTTGTCTCAAAATTTAAGTATTTAGGTCACATAATAAAAGACACAATTAAAGATGATGACGATATGGAGAAGCAAAGGAGATCTATAGCAGCAAAAAGTAATATGATAACTCGCAGATTTTCTAAATGCTCGAAGGAAGTTAAAATTACTCTTTTCAGGGCTTACTGCCAGCTGTCAACTGTGGCGAAATTACTTACAAATGAATAATATTCACGCGGGCGACACTGTGGGATCTGAATATCCATTGTGAGAGAGGATGAAACGTGTGTAAAATACACATCTTTTATCCTCTGTTGCAAAGTCAGTATATATACTCAGATCATGCCATTATTGATTCAGTAGTCTCGGCTAAATGGTCGTTTATAGAATATTCTACAAAAACAATTTTCAATACATCTCCAATAGTTGATGCCCGCGGCTCCACTCACGTGAAGTTTCGTTAGTGCACAAAAAGGTTTTCTCGCGGAATAAAGATGCTTTCCCGGGATATAAAGTAGGTACCCGATGTATTAATTCAGGAAATATTCTACCTATATGCTGATTTTAATCTACATGTGATTAAATTACAAACATCCAAATAATATAGAAATCTCCACAAACTCTAACATGTATAATATTAATAGGATAACATTTCCGTGGGAATACCAAGATTTCTTTTCTTGGTGCTCATCTAACGTAGGTACGTAAAGAATACGTTCACCAAATTTAGGCTGCGTATGATTTTACGTATGAAGCGCTCGTGGCCTCGTGGTCTCAGTGTTCTGTAAACGATCACTGAGTTACGCAACTTTCACTATGGCTGGTCCTCGGATGGGTGACCACTTTGTGGCATTTACATTTGCGAGCGTTTCCGTGCTTCGGAAGGCACGTTAAGCCGTTGGTCCCGGTTGCCAGTAAAATGGCAGTCGTTAAGCCTGGTTGAAGGCCTTATGGGCGGCTTGAAAATTTCAACAGCAGGTAGCCACAACCTGCGTCTGTCTATTTCAACACGGCAATGGGCTCACCACCTATTACGTGGGACAGGAATCCATACGGTGAAAAGTGGGCATATAATATGCCTCTGCCACCCCTTCGGGGATAAGGCGTGATGGATATTTATTTATTTTATGATTTTACCCACGTATTTCCCGTTCTCGTGGGAATATCGGGAAAAAAATTTATTGCTTATCCAAAGACTAAAAGTATACATTCACCAAATTTCAGATATCCATGTTTAATGTTCAGATTCTGCGTGGTTTACTCGCATAGTTTTGGTTCCCGTGGGAATACTGTGTACCTTAGGAAATTCTTCTAAAACAGGTAGGTACGTAAGTTTATATTACTAACTTTGAAAATGACACTCTTCCATACAACCGTTTAGACCTATTTACGCCTTAGGGTTAAAAATTCGCAAAACTCCTTCATATGGGGGCGCACCTACGTGTTAAAAGGAACCCCAATGCGAAGTTTGGACTTCATAGCTCCGTTAGCTCCATGGATTTCGTAATCAATGAGTCAGTTACAACCCCTGTTTTATCTCCTTATAGGTAAACTTTTGCGAAACCACGATACACGTACTCATTCGTTTGTAACCAGAAACAGGTGTATGTAAATTCATGTATCTGACTTTGAAAATGACGAACTTCAATACAACCGTTAATCTCTTATTTACGTTCTTAAAGGTAAAATTTCGCAAAACGTTTCTTAGGGAAAACCTACGTGTTAAAAGGAACCTCCATGCGAAGTTTAGGCTTCGTAGCTTATAACAATATCTGTAAGTCTCAAAGTCTCTTTAAGCTATCATGTTTACTTTACTTGATACGTAGTTCCTAACCTACTCTTTGTATTAATCATCTCATTAGTCTATATAACTAACTAACTAACTAACTATCTTCACGCTGTATCCCTGACGGGGTAGTCAGAGAGGACAGATCGCCAGGCTTCGCGATCCATGCATACTTCTTTCGCTTCTTCGAGATTCATCAATCGCTTCATACACGCACGTCTGGGTATCCGAGTACTTTTGACCTTTCCGTTTTTGAGCAATCTGCTCACGTGGTCTTCATATGTAAGTCTCGGCCTTCCCTGACTCCTTCTACCCTCTACTTTTGAACAATATATATTCTTCGTCAATCGTTCCTCACTCATTCGTTGGACGTGTCCAAACCAACGGAGCACGCCCTTTTCCAGCTTAACGCTGACACTTTCATTCAAACCTGCCATATTGCGTATCACTTCGTTACGTATTCGGTCGGCCAAGGTAACGCCGCACAATTTTCGAAGTGATCGCATCTCCACAGCATTCAATTTACTTTCATGCATCTGCTGACATACCCAGGTTTCACTACCGTAAAGCAAAGTTGGCACTAGCACTGCGTTATGAATCGCCATTCGTGCTTCTTTTACGATGCTTTGTCGCTTTACTAACTGGGACAAAGCACCGTTAACTTTGTTTCCGGCAGCTACTCGCCGTTCTACATCCGAATCACATCTTCCATCCGCGCTAAACATACTTCCTAAATACACAATTTCATTCACTTGCTCTAGATGTTCCTGGTTTACCCTAATCTCGCATTTAGTTCTTACGTCACCTCTTTCAAATACTAGAACCTTAGTTTTACTTGCATTCATGCGGAGACCCTTACTTTCACACCCCTCTTTCATATTAGTGACTAATGCCTGTAGGTCGGCTTCTGATGAGGCCATGAGCACCGCATCATCAGCGTACAGCAGACAGTTTACTGTAAAGTCACCCAAATTCAGACCCATATTAAAATCTTTCAACTTCTGCAGGCAACTGTCCAGATACACTATGAACAGCCAGGCGGACATGACACATCCCTGTTTGACGCCTGTACAGACATCAAAAAGAGGTGACACATCCCCCCCTACTCGCACGCAAGCCTTACCGTCCCTATAAAGCGACTGTATTGCCCGCAGTAGCGAGCCATCCACACCATATCCTGGCAGCAAGTCCCACAGCGTTTCTCTCACAACGTTATCAAATGCTTTCTCTAGATCCACAAAAGCGCAGAAAACCTTCTGGCTAAGAGCCAGAAACTTTTCCGCGATCATGCGGAGAGAAACCACTTGATCCATGCAACCTCTTCCACGTCGGAATCCGCATTGAGCCTCCCATAAATACCTTTCAGACTTTTCTTGCATTCGTGCCGTTATAACCTTTGCATACACCTTACTAGCTAAGCTGACCAAGCTGATCGCCCTGTAGCTGGAGCAGTTTAGGCGCGAGCCTTTCCCTTTGTAAATAGGTACTACAACTGCTACTCGCCAGTCATCTGGGACCTCACCCGTCCGCCAGCACAAGTTGCATAACAGACAAAGTGTGTCCCAGACACGCGACCCACCGTACTTGATCATCTCAGCAGTAACTCTGTCTTTTCCCGCAGCCTTACCACATTTCATACTTCTTATCGCTTGTTCTATTTCTTTCATACTAATGACTTCAATGACATCGGGATCCGGAGCATCGAAGTGAGCTCCACTTCCCGATGTGGCATCTCCGTCTTTTCTTGCATACATCTTTCCATAATATTCACTCCATCTCTGCAGGACGTCACTTTGGTCTGTTAGGACGTCATTGTTAACACTAAGCACTTTATTCATACTGCAGATTGCCGAACAACTCCGGGTCTTGCCTACCTCTTTCCAGAAGAGCTTGGCATTATCCCGGAAATTGGACGACAACCTTTCATCCGCTTTCATTCTGCACCTTTCACGAGCTTCTTCTATCGGTGCCTTCGTGTTAACTTTCTGCAGCTTGTATCTCTCTTTCATATTAAAATCATTCCGCGAGGCTTTCTTCTTCATTCGAACTGCTTCTTTCACTTCCTCATTCCACCATGCATCACGCTTATTACTACTGCCTCTTTTCGTTTCTCCACACACTTCCACAGCGGCATTTATCATACTGTCCCTAAGGTTCTGCCATACACTTTCCACATTCTCACTGCTTACATTGACGTCGCCAAGCTTTTCGGCTACCCTTTCATTATATTTATCCCTAATGGATGCATCCTGCAGCTTCCAGCTTTTGATGCTATAAGTCGGCCCAGGTTCAGGACACTCGGTACGATGACGCCAACCCGCGAACAGACCCCTAATCCTAGTTATGACTAGGTAGTCTATATACTTTACTCTAATGTCACTCATTCATATATCTTTGTATACTCTGTTAACACATTAAGCTAATTAATATACTTTGGACTCAACTATCACTACTTTGATAATATAAGAGCCCGATACGCCGAATACTTGGCAGTTCATTCCTAACTCTCATCGAATTCACTCTTGTTCTTAGTATTGTAAGTTTATGTTAAATAAATAGTTTAAAAAAATACAAGTTTTGCTATTACTACGTAACAATTTGGCGTAGTCGGTAGGATTAATCACGAAAAGACGAACGCAAACGTGTGTTACTGAAGAGACCAAATCGCTCGAAGAGACACTACGGTAGCCGAAGGCTTTTAAACGTGTTCGCCGAACGTGATGCTCCTGATTACTACGTTACTCTGGTAAGTGGCTTAACTTGTCTGCTCAATTCCTACTCCTTCCAACTCTTACTATATCTATTTTATTGTAACTTTTACTCATGCTCCTTAGCATTAAAGACGAAATCACACTAGAGTCTAATATTCCATCACAAAAAATGTCGCTAGATATTGCAACTCTTTCAAAACTAATCCCTACATTCGATACCACTCAACCTCAACAAATAAATGGGTTTATTCGATCATGCGATTCCGCTTTTAAAATAGCTAATTCCGAGCAAACTTCAATATTGTTGGTTTATGCCCTTAACAATATTAAGGGACCAACAGCGTCTGACGTCCACTGTAGACAAAACAACTCATGGCAAGACCTTAAAACTTTTTTGATAGAGAAATTCTCAAACGTTAAAACTATTTCCCAACTTAATTTAGAGCTACAATCTATGTTCCAAAAGCCAAGTGAAAATATTACCGACTTTTTCCATAGAGTGACGCTATGTCGCAGTAAAATAATGGAAAAACTAAATATAGAAATTAAGGACTCAACCTTATCAGGCCGAAAAGCGTCAACAGAAGAAACCGCCTTAAGCGTGTTTATTAATGGTCTATTTTCCGAAATAGGTACCATGCTTAGGACACGATGTTTCGCAACCTTGACCGAAGCTGGACGATTCGATATGGAAGAAGAAAAAATCAGAAATATGAACAAAGAAAGACAAAATCTTTTCAAAATTAGTGCTATACAAAAATCAAACGCTATACGTAATTATATTCCAAATCGCGTAACCCAGAATACGTCCCAAATGATTGCAAAATTTTGCAATTATTGTAAGAAACCCGGTCATTTAATAACCGAGTGTCGAAAAAGGCAATATAATAATTCCCGCAATAAACCGCCTTATTCACAACCACAACGAGCGTTACCAGCTCCTACATCATCACCATCTAACACTACATCAACGAAGGTGAACAATTTAAACTTCGAAGCGTCCAACGAGGTTAGCAACTCGTTGGAAATCGCTTCAGAATCTTGCTCAACGACAAAGGAACAACTTCAAATCGAATGGTAATCAGTTTTTTACCAAACACAAACACAGTCCATCGGGGACAAATTAATAAACCAAGTTTAGAAGAAGCGTCCTCAGTCTATCGGAGACAATACAAAGACGCTTCTACTCAAACAATCGACGCTTCTATATGCTCTAGCAAGCTAGAGATCGCATCAAAACCCACGTTGGAAACTTACAAACAGGGTAAACAGCACCAAACCTTTAATTCCAACACAGTCACAAAATCTACTAAATCTAAGAAAAACGCTAAATCTAAATCTAAAAATCCTAAATCTAAACCTAATTCTTACACCCAAGAAGACGCAACCAAAATACAATCATACTCCATCTCATCATTAAACGACGTTCTACCTGAAAATCTCTTACATTGCACTTTTCACATAGAAAATCATCCAGTCACCCTTCTCATTGACACTGGTGCAGGCATTTCTATCATCAATCAAAATAAAATTGGCACTATTCCATTGAATACCTGTGAAAAAGTTTCAATAGTTGGCATCTCTAGTTCAAATTCTCCATGTGTCAGTTACGGATCAGCAGAAATCTCCTTAGACGGTCTCCCAAAATTCAAATTCCACTTTGCTAATTTAAATATTAAAGCCGATGGCATACTAGGTAACGACTTCATGACTAAATTTAATGCCAATATATAGATTCAGTTGAAAACCATACGCATCCGTAATAAAACTTATAAACTCCATTATCTTCATGAACCCATTACTAATGACCCCATTACTAATGACATTCCCGACAAACAGTTTCTCCCTTATCGATTAGAAACGATCATTAAATGCAAAACAAATAGCATCCACTCAGGAACAGCCATAATAGAAAAACAAATTCTTGATAATGATGTCATTATCCCCAGCTCATTAGTAAATGTTGTAAATAACACATTCACGATAACTTGCATTAATACCTCGAAGACAAATAAATCCATTATTACACCTATAATTAATGTAGATCCTTTCAACGCTGAAAACTACTGTAACACAATTAATAAATCATCATCCCCAATAACAATAAATAATTTAAATTCATTAGACAGACAACACAAAGTACTACAGCTTATAAGACGAGAACACTTAAATTCTGAAGAATCAGAATCACTAGATAAAATAATTTCCGAATTCTCCAACATTTTCTTTGTTGAAGGCGATTCCCTCACATTTAGCAATCACACTAAACACCAAATTCCTACAACCTTAGATAACCTAATTCACACAAAAACGTACAGGTTCCCTCAAATTCATGAAAACGAAGTAAAAAGTCAAGTTCAGAAAATGCTAGATCAGAATATCATCCAACCTAGTACATCTCCTTGGAGTAGCCCGATCTGGGTAGTGCCTAAAAAGCTCGACGCTTCTGGCAAACAAAAATGGCGCTTAGTCATCGATTATCGCAAGCTAAACTATGTTACCATAGGCGATAGTTACCCTCTACCTAATATCACTGACATACTTGACAAACTAGGACATTCACAATATTTCACAACACTAGATCTTGCCTCAGGTTTTCATCAACTCGAAGTTGAAACCAAAGATATTCCTAAAACAGCATTCAATACACCTTACGGTCATTACGAAAATAAAAGAATGCCATTGAGCCTAAAAAATGTTCCCGTTACCTTCCAACGCGTCATGGATTCCGTACTCTCTGGTTTACAAGGTGAAAGGTGTTTCGTGTACCTAGACGACATTGTAGTCTTTGCCGCGAGCCTACAAGAACACGAACAAAAACTTCGAGAAGTGTTCTCTAGACTTCAAAAATACGAACTCAAAGTACAGCCCGATAAATGCGAATTCCTGAGACGTGAAGTAGCATATCTAGGCCACATCATTTCGAATGAAGGTGTGAAGCCCAATCCCGATAAAATTAATGCTGTGGAAAATTTCCCAGTTCCTAAATGCTGTAAAGATATAAAAGCATTCCTAGGTCTTACTGGCTACTATCGTCGATTCATTCCAAATTTCAGTAGAAATACTAAACCTCTCACAAGCCTTCTAGAAAAAGATAATCCATTTATATGGGGAGATTGCCAACAAAAGTCATTCGATACGTGCAAACAATTATTAATTAGCCCTCCTATTCTGTAATATCCTACTTTCACTAAAGAGTTCATCTTAACTACTGATGCTTCAATACATGCATTAGGCGCGGTTCTATCTCAAGGCCAAATTGGTAAAGACCTACCTATTGCATATGCCTCTCGAACGCTAAATAAAGCTGAGTCTAACTATTCCACTATAGAACATAATTTAATGGCTATAGTTTGGGCTGTGAAACATTTTCGGCCCTATTCGGTAGACGATTTAAAATTATAACAGATCATAAACCGCTGACGTGGTTGTTTTCTATAAAAGATCCAGGTAGTCGACTAGTTAGATGGAGATTAAAGTTAGAAGAATTCGACTATGAAGTTATTTATAAAGCAGGTAAAAATAACACAAATGCTGACGCTCTTTCAAGACCCTCTGTTCTCAACACAAACACTATCGACCTTACACTTGATAACGACAACATTCCAAACCACACTCAAGAACCTCCAGATGACTATCTTCAAATAAATTTCTCACACTTTATCGAAAACCCCACTTATAGTTTCGACACTCCTAACCTTCATAATTCACCAGATAACCTTTTAGACGAAAAACATAAAAACATACTTATACCAATTTCATGTGAACCTTCCGATAATAACGACCTTTTTAATCTAGCCATTTCAACATGTTCTCAAGTAGATCCATATTTAGCCAAATCGAAAGCACTCTACGACGTCGACCTTTTGGTCTCAGATAAAAAACAAAATTTATTATTTGGCTGCACTCGACCAAAGCACTTCGATCCTTCGGATAACGAAAGTTATTTTAAAACCCTCTTAAGTTGCCTACAAAATAACGACTTCAAAACTTTACACATTCCTGATCTTAAAAATGACCCAATTTATAAATTATACACATAACTGCATATTTAGCAGACTTTTATAATTGTGACATCACGATCTGCCAAGATAGAATCAAACACCCATCACCTGAAGAGATACCTCAAATACTAAAAACTTTTCATGATGATCCTATATCCGGACATAGAGGTATTGTAGAAACCACGCGAAAAATTAGATACGAATACTTTTGAAAAGGAATGACCGACACTATCAAAGACTATGTAAACAATTGTCAAACATGTCAACGAGGTAAAATACAACGACGAACATATAAAGCTCCTGTGGTAATTACCACGTCTTCTACAGAACCATTCGAACGTGAGACAATTGATTTAGTGTCGTACTCTGATGTTACAGGTGACTCTAATAAATATATTCTAATATTACAAGACGATTTAACTAGATTCGTACAAGCATATCCAATTCCTGATAAACAATCTACTACTATTGCTAAGTATTTATTATATTTTTGCCAACATTATGGAGTTCCTAAGCGTTTTCACTCCGATCAAGGAGACGAATTCGTAAATAATGTATTAAAACAACTTATTAAATTATTAGGTTCCCAACACACATTTAGCACAGCATATCACCCACAAACAAATGGTGCATTAGAACGTTTCCATGCCGTTCTTAGAGATCATATTCGAATGTATCATAATCGAAATCATTAAAATTGGGATCAAATCTTACCGTTCGCTATTATGTGTCATAATACATCAATCAATCAATCCACAGGATTCACACCCCATGAGTTATTGTTTGGTTACAAACCACGCTCACTCTACTCCTTAAAAGAAAATAATGACTATACAACGAATGACTATTTAAGAGACCTAAATGAAAGACTTAAAGTATCACGAGATATTTCACGACGAAACCTACAAATCACTAAAGAACGCTACGATTCCAATATTAAACACATAGCGAAATTCAATATTAATGATCAAATGATGTTAAAAGTTCCCAATCCTAACAATTTAGATAGTAAATGGGACGGACCCTATACAGTTATCCGAATCGGTTTCAATGAAAATTATATAATCCAGAAATCCGGTAGAAACTATAAGGTGCATGCAAATCGTTTAAGACCATTGCATGAGTCCCCATAAAAATTAAATAAATATCATCTATACTTTTGTACTTTATTTCAACATTATATATTATTACAATTATTATTAAATAAATAAATTTATTCTATACTGCTTGTTTAGAAGAGAACTTGAAGCCTGAAACTCCAGAACTTAATAAGATAAAAATAAACAACATCCCACTGGATTCCTTGCAGTCTTTAAACGAACAAATTCAACAACACACCAAATTACTAACAAGAAACAGTAACTCATTTTTAGAAAGACACTATCAAAAATTTTCTTTCTTTAATATTTCCATTGGAATTGGACTTTTATTGTTCCTGATATTCAAATGCTGTAGCTGTTTATAACAAAGAAACCGTAATAGGATTTTCTCTCATCGAAATGGTTGTATTCAGATTTTTAACGGATGTTTCGGCCAATCCCGTCATCAACAAAGAATGGAGTTACCGATGACCACATTCAATACGGCGACCACTACTGTCACCACCGAAGACGAAGACAGCGACGACCAAGAAGTTAGAACTCGTCAAAAATCGGGCACAAGCGCCCAATCTTTGTTCTAAGGGGGGAGGTGTTATGTAGTACTTGCCCTCGACTTAGCATAGTTACTTTGTAATATAGTACCTAGCCTATTCCTAATGTATTTACCTAGTACAATATCTGTAAGTCTCAAAGTCTCTTTAAGCTATCATGTTTACTTTACTTGATACGTAGTTCCTAACCTACTCTTTGTATTAATCATCTCATTAGTCTATTTACTTTACTCTAATGTTACTCATTCATATATCTTTGTATACTCTGTTAACACATTAAGCTAATTAATATACTTTGGACTCAACTATCACTACTGTGATAATATAACAGCCCGATACACCGAATGCTTGGCAGTTCATTCCTAACTCTCATCGAATTCACTCTTGTTCTTAGTATTGTAAGTTTATGTTAAATAAATAGTTTTTAAAAATACAAGTTTTGCTATTACTACGTAACAAGGCCTCTGATAAAACTATCAGTGGGCTCAAACGGAATTATTGTTACTTCCCAGCAGTAATTCAGTTATTAGGTCGCCAAACGTGGCCTCTAATAATGTCAACGTACCAAAAAGAAGGTTTAGCAATGGGATCACCTTTGAGCCCCTTAATGGCAGACTTATTTATGGACTACTTTGAAAACAACCATATTGTCAAAAACAGTAGTATTTTGTATTATTACAGATAAGTTGATGATATTATTATGGGTTGGACAGGGACACATAGACAACTGAGTATCTTTCTAAATAAATTAAATGATATTTATCCTAGAATCAAGTTTAAATTAGAAATAGAACAAAACCACTTACTGAATTTTCTAGATCTATCCATCTCCAGAAAGGGCACCAATCACAGTTTCGGAATATATCGTAAACCAACTTATACAGACACTACAATTCCTTCCACATCATGTCACCCGTGGAACCACAAACTAGCAGCATTCCATAGTATGGTTCATAGGTTATTAAACGTTCCGTTAAGCAAAGAGTCATATAAAAACGAACTAAATACTATTTGTCACATTGCGCAAACCAACGGTTATAGCTCGAAGATAATACATTCTCTGATTAATAAAAAACAAAATAATATGGTTAAACTTCTTTTGTATCCATCAGTCAGAGAGAGCAAAAAGTTTACTTCGAGTCTACCCTATTTTGGCAATATTACTCAGCGTGTGGCGAGGGTACTTAGAGAAAATAATATTTATTCAGCCTATAGATCCCAAAATTCTTTAAAACGTTTATGTAATGCCAAAGATAGTATAGATCGTCACAAAAAATCGGGTATTTATAAATTAATTTGCGATCGTTGTAAAAACATATATATAGGCCAAAACGGGTCGCTCATTTGAAACTAGATATAAAGAACACTTAGCAGCTTTTCGAAATTGCCATACCGAAAAATCACATTTTGCCAAACATCTGTTGGACACCGGTCATAACTTAGATAGTAATAATACGTTAGAAGTTTTGCATTTTTGTCAAAAAAGTTTTAATCTGTGCGTTTTAGAACAATTAGAAATTATTAAACATAAAGGGGATACATTGTTGAACGAACAGACCGATTTTCACACTTCTCCATTACTCAATTTATTTTCGAACAGGCAACACAGATCACATAGTGCCTCGGTGACGAGTGGGGGTAGTGGGGAGATAGTGTGATAAAAAGGCGGAGCGGAACGCGCTGAGCACACTTGCTGTCAAGCAATCTTGAGGATGCCTCGTGTGTAGGCGAAACACGTGTCGACTAAGTGCCACCTTGTAAAGCGGAATATTGCAAAAGTTTTGACAAGCTGGAGGGTAGGGTTTCCTTTTGCCTCTCCTACATCCTTTTTCTTGAGGAGTTCGGTTCGTCATTCCTCCGTTACAATTGGTGGAGGTTATCCTTGACCGTTGTGCGTTAGGATTGACGAATCGAGGGTGTGTGGTGGGATCCTCCTCCCCTCCTTTATTATCGTTCTACATTTAGTTTTATTTTCATTAAGACAAAGATTATTTGAGCTGAACCAATGAACTACTCTTGCAATTGCATTGTTTGCATCGTCATAGTTATCTAATTGTCTTTTAATTTTAAAAATTAATGAGGTGTCATTTGCAAACAAAACAATCCTATTCCTGTCCCCTACATAAAATGGTAAATCATTAATATAAATGAGGAACAAGAATGGCCCAAGTATCGAGCCTTGCGGCACACCCATAGTAACAATGGATCCTACAGACCGTGTACCATTAATATCGACCCTCTGTTCTATTGTTCAAATATGAAGACAGAAGGTCGAGAGCTTTGCCTCTTATTCCATAATGGTGTAATTTTTTGCACAGCGTTTCATGTTGAACGCAATCAAAAGCCTTTGATAGATCGCAAAATATACCTAATGCATCGTGCTTGTCTTCCCAGGCTTCATGAATACATTTTAATAACTCAACACCAGCATCGGAAGTTGAGCGCCCTTTCGTAAACCCAAATTGATTCGCATGAAATATTTTATGACTATTAAAATGGGATACCATTTGATTCAAGATTATTTTTTCAAATAGATTGCTCAAAGTTGGCAGCACCGACACTGGTCGGAAATTAGACGGGTCTGTAGCGCTGCCAGCCTTGAACAAGGGAACGACTTTGCTGTGTTTCATTAAATCAGGAAATGTACCACTAGAAACACAGTCATTAAACACAGTTGCTAGATGGGGCGCAATGACCTCAATTATACATGATGCAGTTTTGACTGATAATCCCCAAAGGTCCGCGGTTTTCTTCATTTCGATACATTTAAATGTCTTTACAATGTCCTGAGCGCAAATATCTGTGAATACAAATGCATCCCTGCAACAAAGAACAGATTCTTCTAATAAATGTTCAGCGGAACTGGAAGACGCTTGGAGAGATTTTGTTGTCAATATAGGTACATTTTTGAAAAAATGTTCAAACTCCGTCGCCACTTCCAGGTCCCTTGTAGCATGTTAACCATTTACTTTTAAGTGGAAATCCCTTTCAGTCACCAAAGATCTACCGCATTCAGAGTTAATGATGTTCCAAGTCATTTTTATTTTATTCACAGAATTAGAAATTTTATTTTTAATGAAGTTTGACTTAGCAAGATAACACGTTTGTTTAAATATCTTTAATTAATTTTTAACATATTCCTGAAAGGATTGCCTAAAATTATATGATTTTTCTGAATATAATTCAAATAATTTATTTCTACTTTTAAAGATACCTGGTGTTGCCCAGTCACTGAAAACAGGACGACCACCAATCTGTAGTGTTTTTGAAGCAAAAACTTTGCGAAACTCATCATTAATCAAATTAAATAAGTGTTTACATAGAAGAAAGATAGAATAATGATTTCATGGATATCAATTTAAACATTATACAATGGAACTGTCAAAGTTTGCGAGTTAATAAAGTCATTGTCATTGTCATTAGAGGCACTTCTTTCACAAAAAAACATACACATAGCCGTTCTAAGCGAAACTTGGCTTGAACCAGATAGTTATTTTAATATTAGTAATTATAATATTTTCAGATCTGATCGATGTGATGGCTACGGAGGCTTAGCCATTCTCATTCATTGTTCTGTGAGAAGTAGTATTAGTCTATCACATAGCTGTAATTTAGATATAGAACTGTTACATGTTAAAATTCATAATTGTCGTTATATTGAGAATATTTTTTCAGTTTACTGCTCCTCAGCTGTACATACAGTGCAAAACGACTGGGACCATGTGTTTTCTCTCGCAAGCACCAAGTTATTAATTTTAGGCGACTTTAATGGCCACCACTTTAACTGGTCATATAAAACGGAGCCAAGAGGTCTACAAATATTTGATTCTATGATTGAACATAATTATATTTATCTTAACAATGGTGACCCGACTCAAATACAACTAGTGAATGGCGTTTTGAGAAAATCCTCCCCGGATATATCGTTTGTGACTTCCGATTTGGCCACACTGTTTAATTGGAAAGTTTGCAATGAGTCGCTCGGTAGCGATCACCTTATTATACAATTGTCAGCCATTTTTAATATATTAATATTAAAAAGACGCAAATATAAAAACAGTGATTGGCTATCATATACCTCCTACATTAATTTCTCATTCAAGGACTATATCACCCTCTAATACACAAGAGTTCTATGACATGTTAGAACGTACTTTACAGACTGCTGCCAATTACTATATACCCTTTACGAAGGTTCCCCAGTATCCCTGCAATAAATTCAAACCCAAACCATATTGGAACATTGGACCCTCAAAGGCGGTAGCGGAACGCCGATTAGCGTTGTCCAAGTTCAGAAGATGCCCTTCTCCTAATAATTTGGAAATATTACAAGAGAAGATACGAACTGCGAAAAAGACACATTAGATTGGCTAAGAGCAGGTCTTGGCAAGGGTTTTGTGATTCCATAGATAGTACCACTTCTTCGTCGAAAATGTGGAACCAAATGAGGTGGGTAAAAAGACATCAATTTAAGACGCGTAATCACTATGTGGACAAAGATAATGCACTAAATTTGCTAAATTCTTTAATTCCTGATTTTACATGTCCTCCTATACCTCTTTTTAATTAACGTAACACTTCTTTAGAATCGGAAATAAGTATTCAGGAACTAGAAAATTCTATTAAAAAGACGGACACAGCTCCCGGTAGGGATGAAATTTCGTTTTCTATGATAGCACATCTGCCGTCGACAGCTAAAATTCTATTAGTAAAATTATATAACATTCTTTTAACTACTGGGTTCGTACCTAAACAGTGGCGGGAGATTAAGATAGTTCCTATTCCCAAACCGGGCAGAGAACCTAACTCACATCATTCACTCCGACCTATAGCTTTAATTTCATGTTTATGTAAGATTTTCCACAGTATTTTGAATTAAAGATTGGAATGGCATTTTGAAAAAAGAAAACTTTTACCTGCGTACATGGTCGGTTTTCGTAAAGCTCGTTCGTGTCCAGACAATTTATTTAGGTTGGTCTCTCAAATTCAAATTGGGTTTTCTAGGAATCAGTTAACCGCGGTTTGTTTTATCGACATTGACAATGCCTATAACAATGTTAATATTACATGCCTAGTCAATACTTTAAATTCATTTGGAGTAGGTTCAAAAATTTGCTTTTATCTCTGGTCGTTTCTTATTAATAGAAAGTTGCTAATTACGGTTGATGACTATTGTTTGTGACCCATTATCTCCTCTTCTGTTCAACATAGTAACAATCAATATTTGTAATAATATCACAAATGTACACATTTCTCAATATGCCGACGACTTTGTATTATATGTCTCACAAGATAATATTGATGCCGCCATTACGAATCTTCAATATAGTTGTCAAAAATTTAGCCGTATATTAAGTAATTAAGGTCTAACAATATCTCCTACAAAATGATTTCAGAATTAATGATCAACCATTGGCTGTCGTTAACCACGTTAAATATTTGGGTTTGTGGCTGGATAGTTCCCTTAGGTGGGGGAAGCATATAAATGAAACAGCGCAAAAAGTAAGTAGACATATTAATCTTTTAAAAGTATTGTCAGGTCCAGGTTGGGGTATTCATCAAAAACACTTAAGATGCTTATATATTTCTATTATACGTAGCAGGATCGATTACGCAAGCTTCCTCTACGATAATAGCTGCAAAACCAATTTACTAAAGCTGGATAGAATCCAAAATCAGGCCCTACGTGTTATTGGCGGTTTTATTAGAAGTACCCCAATCCATGTAATGGAAAATGATATATGGCTTCCCCCCCTTGATTTGTTAAGATCAAATTCTTTTGCTAATAATTCATTTAAAGATCTTTTAAATGAGTTAACATGCTCTTGTCTGTCACACAAGCTACTGGACTAATAAGAAGATGCCTACATTGGTCAATATGAATCGCTGTATAGACACCAGGTCAATTCACTGCACCAATCTGTTGGAAATGTTTTCTTTGAATACTTGGGTCAGTAATATCCCAGTTCATCAGTTCATTGTAAGTTCTATTCCGCTAATTGACAAAGCGAAACAAAAATACTCTTGTTACCAATTGAACTCAATCTGTACAAATTTTATTGAACAGGAATACAGCCACTGTTACAAAATTTTCACTGATGGTTCTAAGCACAAAGCTAACGCGGGGTCAGCTGTTTACGATCCTCAAGCAGGTTGTTTTGTAAAACTGAGGATTGATTCTAATATATCAATTATGCATATTGAATTAATTGCAATTTCTGTAGCATTGAATTACATTGATTCAATAAACCTTTATCAATTTGATATTGACAGACTCTAAAAGTGCATTGTAACATTTGGCTCGCTGTACCTCTCCTGTGAGAGGCATACCGATTGCCTATACAATAATGGAATCAATCTTAGGTCTACAAACTCGTCAGAAAACGGTGACCCTCCAATGGATCCCATCTCATATTCAATTCGAACCCAATGATATTGTTGACATGCTAGCTAAACAGGCATCGGTTGATGGAATTCCTTTGGGAGTTTTGCCACTGTTCTCGGACCAGATTGGATGTGTTAAAACTTATTGTCAGGACATCTGGCAAGAGTATTTTGATGAACGTTCACAGGAGAAAGGTATTTGGTATCGAACTATCCAGCCACATATTGCAACGTTTCCATGGATACCATCGATTCGTCTCAACAGAAACGACTTAAAAACAATTCTAAGACTACGTTCGGGACATATTCCATCCAGAAAGTTTGCCTACTTAATGAAAAAAGTCACCTCTCCTAATTGCATCGAATGTAATGTAATTGAAGACGTGCATCACGTCTTGATGGAGTGTGTCAGGAACGAGGCTTTCAGGGCCACCTGTTTTGTTGGAGACTCGAGGATGTTTGTGGGTCAGATGAACAGTGCCTTGTCTGAACCAAGTTCTCTAAAAGCCCAACAGCTAATTAGATTGGTTGATATAGCCTTGAGCAATAATTAATGTATTTGTTAGTAATAAGACTAGATAATGATTGTTTGTTTATTACCTGTTGCCCTTACGGGACGATGTAATCGCTCAGCGATAAAGTCCTTAAAACAATAAATAAAAAAAAATAAAAAAAACACAAAAAAAATTGTCGTTTTAAAAACTACACGTGTAAAAAGTGCAATCATAAAGGTCATTTACGAAATGTGTGTGACAAAAATGTAAACTACATGGAGTCGGGATCGGCGAGTGAGGGCGATGACGGTAAGTTTTTTTAACATACGATGTGATAACACGGCGTCAATGGTGGTAACGATTGATCTAAGTAATCTGAAATTAAAATTTCTAATTGATAGTGGATCTGCCGTAACTCCTATTTCAGAGGAGACTTATAAGACCTATTTTAATGATGTACCTATATCACGTTGCAAAAAAAAACTCATAGGATATACTGGCGGCCAAATACATGCTCTCGGTATAGCCAGGCTTCCTGTTACATACAACGATATGACAACGTATTTAAGAGTATTTATTATAAAAAACGGTGGTCCACCCCTCCTAGGCAGAGATTTTATTTCAAAATTTCACTTACAAATAGCCCCCATAAATTATTGTGACGGTCAAAAGACTTCCGAAGATATAGTAACATTGATAACAAAATATAAATCCCTTTTTTCTGACCGGTTGGGTTGTTTAAATAAATATAAATTGAATCTTGCATTAAAATTAGATGCAAAACCGGTTTTCTTGAAGCCGCGGCCGGTGGCGTTTGCCATTAGAGACAAAGTAAACAAAGAATTAGATCGGTTAGTGGACTTGGATATATTAGAGCCAGTGGAATATTCAGCTTATGCTTCTCCAATCGTACCGGTACTTAAGAGAGATGGGTCGGTCAGGTGGTGCGCTGATTATTCTCAAACAATAAATTAACAACTGTTGGTGGAAAAATATCCGTTGCCAACAATAGAGGAGCTGTTTCAAAACTCGATATGTCTATGGCAAACAATCAAATAGTAGTCAATGACCCAGACAAAATCACTTGCTAACGAGACCTTTATTAATACTAATAAAGGTCTCTTTAGGTACAAGCGCTTAATTTTCGGTCTCTCTTGCTCACCAATGATTTTTCAACGCACCATAAATGCTATTTTGGCTGGATTGGAGGGGGTCTCGTGTTTCCTGGACGACATTTTAATAACGGGTTCAAATAAAACTCAGCATATTAAAAGACTAGAAGAGGTGCTTTGTAGATTTCAACAGGCAGATTTAACCCTGCATAAAGATAAATCTGAATTCTTAAAAAATGAAATAAGCTATTAATGGCATCAGAAAATCAAAAGAAAAGGTGAAAGCTATTTTAGATTCACCCATTCCTAAGGATGTTTCACAACTGAAGTCGTTTTTGGGGTTAGTAAACTATTATAGGAGTTTTATACCTCGAGCTTCTAGTATTCTTTTGCTTTTATACAAATTATTAAAAAAGTGTAACAAATGAACTGGGGTATCTAGTCATCTTAAGGCTTTTAATGAAATAAAAATAATTATAAGTTCTGACCAAGTACTCGCACATTTTAACCCAAACGCGAAATTAATTTTAACCGTTGATGCCTCACAAACGGGATTAGGGGCCGTCTTATCACAATTAGATGCGGACGGCATCGAGAGGCCAATTTCGTTTGCATCACTAACCTTGAACTCAGCGGAAAGAAAATATGCTCAGATCCAAAAAGAGGAGACAGCTATAATTTTTGGGGTTAGAAGATTTCACCAATACTTATACGCTCGATCTGAACCCTTCATTTTACGTACGGATCACAAACCACTTATTTATATTTTCGGTTCGAAGAGTGGCATACCGGAGATAACGGCAAATAGACTTCAACGGTACGCAATTTTTTTGGCAGCTTACCATTACAGCATTGAATATATTCGCTGCGAAAACAATAGTGCTGACTTCTTATCTCGCGCCCCTCTAGCTGGCCCACCTCGCGCAAATGTCGAAGAGGCCGCCAGCGAGTGTACAGATTCCGGGATCGATTGCGCTACGTACATACACTTCGTTACGGACGGCATGTTGCCAGTTACGACCGAGCGCTTGCGGCGCGAAACGGCCAAAGATGCAACGTTAATAGAACTTATAAAATGCATACAAAACGGGTGGCCTCGAAAGGTGTGTACTGGAAGTATTAAGCCGTACTATTTGTGCCGCAATGAGTTAGCCTTCGAAAATGGATGCATAATGAGGGGTCACAAAGTTGTAATCCCGGTCAATCTTAGAGAGACTATTTTAGATGACCTGCATAGTTCACATTTAGGAATAGTTAAATGTAAAGCGGAGGTGAGATCACGGTTCTGGTTTCCAGGAGTAGACGCTGAAATAGAAAAAGTTATAAACAGTTGCGAGATATGTAGACAGCTTCGGCCCTCTCCCCCCGCGCCCCGCTAGAACCCTGGCCTTTCCCGCAGCAACCGTTCGATAGAATACATTTAGATTTTTTTGTTCCTGTGAATGGTCATACATACTTGATAGTAGTTGATGCGTACAGTAAATGGGTCGAATGTTTTAACATGAAAAATAATTTTACATCGGTAGAAGTAATTTCACGACTTTGCGAGGTTTTCGCTAGATTTGGTATTCCTAGTTGTATTGTAAGTGATTATGGTATATCTTTTACGTCTAGCGAATTTCAGCATTTTTTGTTATTTTGAATGGCATAAAACACTTGACTTCACCAGTTTATAACCCATGGTGTAACGGTCAGTTTGAGTCTTTTGTGAGAATAGTTAAGAAACGGTTAAAAGGTGTACTTTTCTCAACAAAATTGCAAAATCAAGTTGCCAATAAAATGCAGAAATTTTTGCTGGATTATAGAAATTCAATTAATTCTACAACTGGTAAGTCACCTGCTGTCCTAGTATACGGCAGACCACTGAGATTACGATTGGATTTATTTAATCCCAAACAGTCGTCCGCGCCCGCCGATCTCACTGCTCATGTATACAGAAAACAGTGTTTACAGAGTAAATACTACGGAGGGTTAAACAGAGAGGGGTTTCCGAAAATGAAGACATACTATATAAGAAATATGTAATCAAAAATAAATATAACTGGCAAAGAGGAAAAATCGTACAGAGGGTGGGAAAACTATTATATTTGATTAAAGATTTGGAGACACAAACTATCATCAAAAGGCACAAGAATCAAATCGTAAGATATAAGTGTTCCACCGAAACTAGTACACTTCCAATAAGATGTTCCGCTCCAAATAGAGTCCCATTAAATGAGGAGCAATTATTTCCCGCAGTATGCCTGCCATTACCACAGGGGAGAATGGGGTCAACTGAACTACAGGCGCAGGCATCAGATTTTACAACGCCATGTCAAACTGACACAAATTAGAGTTGAATGAATGTTGAAGAGAATGTTCACTAAACGATTATCTATTGCAGGGCCCAGATTTATTGCAATCTTTGTTAGGAATAATGTTTAGGTTCAGGGAACATGCATGTTCCTGCATACTAGGACAGCAGGTGACTTACCAGTTGTAGAATTAATTGAATTTCTATAATCCAGCAAAAATTTCTGCATTTTATTGGCAACTTGATTTTGCAATTTTGTTGAGAAAAGTACACCTTTTAACCGTTTCTTAACTATTCTCACAAAAGACTCAGACAGACCGTTACACCATTGGCTATAAACTGTTGAAATCAAGTGTTTTATGCCATTCAAAATAACAAAAATGCTGAAATTCGCTAGACGTAAAAGATATACCATAATCACTTACAATACAACTAGGAATACCAAATCTAGCGAAAACCTCGCAAAGTCGTGAAATTACTTCTACCGATGTAAAATTATTTTTCATGTTAAAACATTCGACCCATTTACTGTACGCATCAACTACTATCAAGTATGTATGTCCATTCACAGGACCAAAAAAATCTAAATGTATTCTATCGAACGGTTGCTGCGGGAAAGGCCAGGGTTCTAGCGGGGCGCGGGGGGAGAGGGCCGAAGCTGTCTACATATCTCGCAACTGTTTATAACTTTTCTATTTCAGCGTCTACTCCTGGAAACCAGAACCGTGATCTCGCCTCCCCTTTACATTTAACTATTTCTAAATGTGAACTATGCAGGTCATCTAAAATAGTCTCTCTAAGATTGACCGGGATTACAACATTGTGACCCCTCATTATGCATCCATTTTCGAAGGCTAACTCATTGCGGCACAAATAGTACGGCTTAATACTCCAGTACACACCTTTCGAGGCCACCCGTTTTGTATGCATTTTATAAGTTCTATTAACGTTGCATCTTTGGCCCTTTCGCGCCGCAAGCGCTCGGTCGTAACTGGCAACATGCCGTCCGTAACGAAGTGTATGTACGTAGCGCAATCGATCCCGGAATCTGTACACTCGCTGGCGGCATCTTCGACATTTGCGCGAGGTGGGCCAGCTAGAGGGGCGCGAGATAAGAAGTCAGCATTATTGTTTTCGCAGCGAATATATTCAATGCTGTAATTGTAAGCTGCCAAAAAAATTGCGTACCGTTGAAGTCTATTTGCCGTTATCTCCGGTATGCCACTCTTCGAACCGAAAATATAAATAAGTGGTTTGTGACCCGTACGTAAAATGAAGGGTTCAGATCGAGCGTATAAGTATTGGTGAAATCTTCTAACCCCAAAAATTATAGCTGTCTCCTCTTTTTGGATCTGAGCATATTTTCTTTCCGCTGAGTTCAAGGTTAGTGATGCAAACGAAATTGGCCTCTCGATGCCGTCCGCATCTAATTGTGATAAGACGGCCCCCAATCCCGTTTGTGAGGCATCAACGGTTAAAATTAATTTCGCGTTTGGGTTAAAATGTGCGAGTACTTGGTCAGAACTTATAATTATTTTTATTTCATTAAAAGCCTTAAGATGACTAGATACCCCAGTTCATTTGTTACACTTTTTTAATAATTTGTATAAAGGCAAAAGAATACTAGAAGCTCGAGGTATAAAACTCCTATAATAGTTTACTAACCCCAAAAACGACTTCAGTTGTGAAACATCCTTAGGAATGGGTGAATCTAAAATAGCTTTCACCTTTTCTTTTGATTTTCTGATGCCATTCTTATCTATCACGTGCCCCAAATAGCTTATTTCATTTTTTAAGAATTCGCATTTATCATTACGCAGGGTTAAATCTGCCTGTTGAAATCTACAAAGTACCTCTTCTAGTCTTTTAAGATGCTGAGTTTTATTTGAACCCGTTATTAAAATGTCGACCAGGAAACACGAGACCCCCTCCAATCCAGCCAAAATACCATTTATGGTGCGTTGAAAAATCATTGGTGAGCAAGAGAGACCGAAAACTAAGCGCTTGTACCTAAAGAGACCTTTATTAGTATTAATGCAAGTGATTTTGTCTGGGTCGTTGACTACAATTTGACATATCGAGTTTTGAAACAGCTCCTCTATTGTTGCAACGTGATAACGGTACATCATTAAAATAGGTCTTATAAGTCTCCTCTGAAATAGCAGTTACGGCAGATCCACTATCAATTTGAAATTTTAATTTCAGATTACTTAGATCAATCGTAACCACCATTGACGCCGTGTTATCACATCGTATGTTAAAAAAACTCACCGTCATCGCCCTCACTCGCCGATCCCGACTCCATGTAGTTTACATTTTTGTTACTGAAACGAACATAGATTAAAATACACAAAAATTTATTTCTGGTCGGATTCAACTACTGTTTTAAATTGGATTAAGAACGATACAAAAAATCATAAAATATTTATTGCTAATAGACTCGGGGAAATCGATCAGCTGAGTGACGTAAGTGACTGGCATTACGTGTCTTCACAATTAAACATAGCCGATCTCGCGACTAAGCTTCGTGCTGACTGTGGCGCGCTGCATAGCCGCTGCGAGTGGTTCACTGAACCATCGTTTCTCCATGGTTCAGACGATCAGTGGCCGCTGCAGCCGGAATTTGTACCTGAAACAGACAATATTGAATTAGATTTGTTACACGCAGTTAGTAGTAGTGATGTTGTTACTTACCCTGTTCCCGAACCACAGCGTTTTTCTAGTTGGTTACGTTTGTTGCGTAGTTCGGCTGCCGTGTTGTTGTTTATTGAAGTTGCAAGGGAAATAAATCGCAGCTGTTTGATTTCGCTCTTATGAGGAGAGCAGAAGTGTTATTATTGCGTGACGCGCAGGCGCGTTGTTTTTCAAGCGAAATATTTTTTTTAAAACAAAGTAGGAATATTGAACGTAGCAGTCGCCTTAATAACGGCCGTATTAACGCGGTGTCAGATGTAGATAACCAGGTCAAATGACACGTAATACTTGAAGGCCGTGATCATGTCACCCGGCTGCTAGTAAAGTATTACCACGTAAAATCTGCGCTGCCAATAATGAGACTGTGGTTAACGAGCTTAGACAGAAATATTGGGTAGTCAATTTGAGACCTACTGTTCGTACCGTTGCGTCACAGTGCCTCATCTATCGGATAAGAAAAGCCACACCTGTACCACCGCGTTTAGGCGATCTTCCCAAGGGACGTCTTATGCACCACCAGAGGCCCTTTACGGTGTGCGGGCTAGACTTATTCGGCCCCATCGAATTTTCGGTGGCCCGCCAGAGGCCAAAACGGTATGGCGTACTTTTTACTTGTTTGACAGTGCGGGCTATTCATATTGAAGTAGTTGCTAGCCTCACAGCGGACTCGTTAATAATGGCTCTTCGTAGGATGGCTGCGAGACGTGGCTGGCGGCGGCTTCTTATGTCTGACTATGGAACAAACATGCGAGGTGCATGTAACGAATTAAAGCAATCTATTAAGGAATTAGATCAGCTTTTATTAGTCAATGAATAAAAAAGAACAAGGGCAGGATTAGTAATGAGACCAGCCACACGTGTGGCCTCACTTACCTTTGTTGATGAGTGGCGACACTGGGGGAGGATGTTGACGACGGCTGCTGTTAATAAATATTAATTTATTAAAATATAATTAAACATACTTATATTTATATAAACTAAATAGATAATAAGTTTAGTAAGGATACCTAAAAAGCCTAGCATTTGATTCGCGGCAACAAAGTGTTGTAAATAAAAATAGCTTATAAATTAACACAGGTTATGGGATATTACTTAAAATATAATATATGATAGATTTAATTAGTTATAAGAAATAATTTAAAATACTTACCTGTACTTGCAACCCTCTGCGTAGTTCCATTCCATGTCAGCGATAATTTTGTTATGGCAATATTGAATAAATATATTTTGACAGGTAACGATCATGCGATCGATCGATTTATAATAGTATGCGGGCGTTTTTTGAATAGTTTTTGAGTGCTAAGCTAACTTCAACCGCGACCGCACGCTCGCTACCGGAATCTCTTTTGAAACCTAAATTTACTGATTTTCATTAACCCGCATCCTCGCACCAGCGATCCATGGTCTACAGTAGTTATTACTTCCTTTATTGCTGGCAAAATTAACTCTTCTTCGATGTTGTGTAGTTTGCTTTTTTGAGCAATAAACAAAGAGATATTGTACGAAGCTCGAAAGTCCGTCGTCATCTTGCTTAGCAGCTGCCGAAAATAGTTTTGCTACACTTGGCTGAGTATTATGCTTCATCTCTAGGTCTTGAAAATATGCCACATTCTTATCTTTCTTATCTGGATGCATTTTATTCAAATGATCTTGCAGTCTTGAAGGCTTCATTGCTGCATTCGAAAATGTTTTTAGACATAGATAATATTTTGACTGCCTCTGTGGCGCGGTGGGAGTGCATCCGACTGCTACGCAAGAGGTCGTGGGTTCGATTCCCACCCAGGATAAAACTTTGTGTGATGAGCACGATGGTTTATTCTGTGTCTGGGTGTTATTTATCTAAAATATGTATGTATTTAGAAATATATAAGTATGTTTATCAGTTATCTAGATCCCATAACACAAGCTAATATTAGCTTACTATGGGCTAGATGGCGATGTGTGAAAAGTGTCCCACAATATTATATTATTATTATTATATTATATTATTATTATAGAAGGCACTGAGGCGACGATGGGTTTGTGGGATTTTCAATGAATCCGAATTTAATATATTCCACAGAGTATTGCCGTCTCTTCTTTTTTACTTCCGACATTGTTTTGTTTTAAGAAATACGTGTTGAACTTGACTGATTGCGTTGACCATAAAACACTATTGGGAAAACTCTTTTATTATGGTATCAAAGACTCTGCACTGAACCTTGTTGCCTCCTACCTAAATGATCGAATACAACATGTTGATGTCAATGGAATTCGCTCCTCTGGAGCATCTGTAGCTATGGGCGTACCGCAGGGATCAATTCTGGGTCAGTTTCTATTTTTAATTTATATTAACGATCTGTCATTCTATATACAGAACTTGTGCGACATTGTTCTATTTGCTGATGATACTTGTTACTTTGTGATCTAAATGAATAAAGATTTATAATTATTATTATTGAAAAATGAAGGCGAAGCAATACCTGATGGTGACATGACTACTGTAACTGGTTGGGGAGCTACTAAGGTAGGCTTTCATTAATGTGGCTACGTTTATTACAAAACTATCCGATGGCCACGGCATTTTACATGTAATTTGTAATTTCATCTAGCTAGGAGGACTCTTAGACACCGACAGAGCTCTCGGCTACAACTTGTGAACATCAACTAATATTAATTAAGAGATTGCTCAAACTCGGTTCGATATTTCTCTCCGCGTAGTTCATGTATCTGTCCTGTTTTATTTAATAAATAGAAGAAAAATCATGTCAATCCGTCGCTCCGTTTCGAAATGAAAGTAGACACAAACAAACAAATAAAAAGGCAATAGACACACTTTCGCATTTCAATAGTTATTAGTATTCCTAGATAGGTAATTTTCGTAGATAATAGACCGCGGGCAATCATGTTTTAACAAGTTTTTGTTAAATAACTCGATTTGTGCATTCCTGTATCAATCGGCTGATTCATAGAATACTTGTTCTTACTTGTTGAGTACAATTGAGCGTCGAATGAGCGTCGATGACCGCGGGCAATCATGTTTTAACAAGTTTTTGTTAAATAACCCTATTTGTGTATTCCTGTATCAATGTGCTGATTTATAGAAAACGAGTACTTGTTCTTACTTGTTGAGTACAATTGAGCGTCGAATGAGATAAACGAGGAATGCATGTTTGTCTTATTCCTGTCGGTGCGTGCTGCTTATGCAATCCTATATAAACAACGGAATATTTATTTTATTTTCATTTGCGGTTTCGCGCGTAATAGATAAGCAGTACTTAAGTTCAACACGTATTTCTTAAAACAAAACAATGTCGGAAGTAAAAAAGAAGAGACGGCAATACTCTGTGGAATATATTAAATTCGGATTCATTGAAAATCCCACAAACCCATCGTCGCCTCAGTGCCTTCTATAATAATAATATAATATAATAATAATAATATAATATTGTGGGACACTTTTCACACATCGCCATCTAGCCCATAGTAAGCTAATATTAGCTTGTGTTATGGGATCTAGATAACTGATATACATACTTATATATTTCTAAATACATACATATTATAGATAAATAACACCCAGACACAGAATAAACCATCGTGCTCATCACACAAAGTTTTATCCTGGGTGGGAATCGAACCCACGACCTCTTGGTCCTTCTACTTTCGAACAATATATATTCTTCGTCAATCGTTCCTCACTCATTCGTTGGACGTGTCCAAACCAACGGAGCACGCCCTTTTCCAGCTTAACGCTGACACTTTCATACAAACCTTCCATATTGCGTATCACTTCGTTACGTATTAGGTCGGCCAAGGTAACGCCGCACAATTTTCGAAGTGATCGCATCTCCACAGCATTCAATTTACTTTTATGCATCTGCTGACATACCCAGGTTTCACTACCGTAAAGCAAAGCTGGCACTAGCACTGCGTTATGAATCGCCATGCGTGCTTTTTTACGATGCTTTGTCGCTTTACTAACTGGGACAAAGCACCGTTAACTTTGTTTCCGGCAGCTACTCGCCGTTCTTCATCCGAATCACATCTTCCATCCGCGCTAAACATACTCCCTAAATACACAATTTCATTCACTTGCTCTAGACGTTCCTGGTTTACCCTAATCTCGCATTTAGATCTTACGTCACCTCTTTCAAATACTAGAACCTTAGTTTTACTTGCATTCAAGCGAAGACCCTTACTTTCACACTCCTCTTTCATATTAGTGACTAATGCCTGAAGGTCGGCTTCTGATGAGGCCATGAGCACCGCATCATCAGCGTACAGCAGACAGTTTACTGTAAAGTCACCCAAATTCACACCCATATTAAATCTTTCAACTTCTTCACGCAACTGTCCAGATACACTATGAACAGCCAGGCGGACATGACACATCCCTGTTTGACGCCTGTACAGACATCAAAAAGAGGTGACACATCCCCCCCTACTCGCACGCAAGCCTTACAGTCCCTATAAAGCGACTGTATTGCCCGCAGTAGCGAGCCGTCTACACCATATCCGGGCAGCAAGTCCCACAGCGATTCTCTCACAACGTTATCAAATGCTTTCTCTAGATCCACAAAAGCGCAGAAAATCTTCTGGCTAACAGCCAGAAACTTTTCCGCGATCATGCGGAGAGAAAACACTTGATCCATGCAACCTCTTCCACGTCGGAATCCGCATTGAGCCTCCCATAAATACCTTTCAGACTTTTCTTGTATTCGTGCCGTTATAACCATTGCATACACCTTACTAGCTAAGCTGACCAAGCTGATCGCCCTGTAGCTGGAGCAGTTTAGGTGCGAGCCTTTCCCTTCGTAAATAGGTACTACAACTGCTACCCGCCAGTAATCCGGGACCTCACCCGTCCGCCAGCACAAGTTGCATAACAGACATAGTGTGTCCCAGACACGCAACCCACCGTACTTGATCATCTCAGCAGTAACTCTGTCTTTTCCCGCAGCCTTACCACATTTCATACTTCTTATCGCTTGTTCTATTTCTTTTATACTAATGACTTCAATGACATCGGGATCCGGAGCATTGAAGTGAGCTCCACTTCCCGATGTGGCATCTCTGTCTTTCCTTCCATACATCTTTGGTCGTCAATTTGGTCTGGTAGGACGTCATTGTTAACACTAAGCACTTTATTCATACTGCAGATTGCCGAACAACTCCGGGTCTTGCCACCTCTTTCCAGAAGAGCTTGGCATTATCCCGGAAATTGGACGACAACCTTTCATCCGCTTTCATTCTGCACCTTTCACGAGCTTCTTCTATCAGTGCCTTCGTGTTAACTTTCTGCAGCTTGTATCTCTCTTTCATATTAAAATCATTTCGCGAGGCTAAGTAGTCTAGCCATGCTTTCTTCTTCATTTGAACTGCTTCTTTCACTTCCTCATTCCACCGTGCATCACGCTTATTACTACTGCCTCTTTTCGTTTCTCCACACACTTCCACAGCGGCATTTATCATACTATCCCTAAGGTTCTGCCATACACTTTCCACATTCTCACTGCTTAAATTGACTTCGCCAAGCTTTTCGGCTACCCTTTCATTATATTTATCCCTAATAGATGCATCCTGCAGCTTCCAGCTTTTGATGCTATAAGTCGGCTCAAGCTCAGGACACTCGATACGATGACGCCAACCCGCGAACAGACCCCTAATCCTAGTTATGACTAGGTAGTGGTCTGATCCCAGCTCAGCGCCTCGATAAACCCTTGTGTCCATCACGTGTTTACGAAGCCGACTATCCATTAGGAATAGATCTATCATGCTTCTCTTTGACTTACATCTCCTCGTATACATATGAATTTGTTTGTGGTTGAACATTGTGTTCGCCACAAACAAATCCTTTTCCTTACAAAATGCCAGTATTAGCTTGCCAGCGTCGTTCACCCTTTTATCCCCATACTTCCCGAGTACCGACTCAAAACCATCGCGAGTGGTACCTACCCATCCACTCAATTTTCCACATACTATAAGTCTTTCATTTCCTTCTATCACATTTAGAGCTTCTCTCATACTCTCCTAGAAATCCTCTAGCTAACTCGCGTTCGACGAAGATACTGGCGCGTAAGCAGCGTACCAGGAAAATCTTCGTCAAACCAAGTTTTACACGGATCCAGAGGATTCTAGGACCTACCAGTTTGTACTCATACATACCGGAGGCCAATCGCGAGGACAGCAAAATTCCAACCCCCCGACTGCCATGCTCGCTCTCTGGTACTCCAGACCAAAGCGCGAGCATCCTACCCGGGAGCCCCAAGACTTCGCTACCCTTGCGCTTGGTCTCTGTCATGCACACTGCATCTAACTTACTTTCATTCATAACATCCATCAACTCATTCATCTTATCTGTCATTCCTCCCCTAACATTCCACGCAGCTACCCTGCACTCCATCCTCCACTTTCCGCCGTGTCGGGCCGCGCGTGTAGGGTGGCGGTCCCCTACGCCGCTCTGGCTCACACTTTTGGCACCAGCGGGGACGAACTGGTGCGCGTCGCCTCGGGGGCACGCCCTAGCAGTATTCGCCCTGGTGGCACTCGTGTTGGAGCAGAATTGCAGCCGTAGCTGGCAGAGATAGCGACGTGCACGCTTCTACTCTTCATCCCTTAAACTCAGCTCGGCAGCCTTTGCCGTTAGTAAAGTCAGGCAGCTTACTGATGTGGCAACTGCCAGGCTGGTATACTTTAGTTATTTTCATAGTGTCATGTCTTACGGCATTTTGCTGTGGGGCAAAGCAGCTGATCTACAAGTAATTTTTGTACTCTAGAAGAGAGCTTTACGTGCAATATATAAATTGAGAGCTAGAGTGTCTCTTAGAGAAAAAATTAAAGAAATTGGCAGTTTAACGGTTGCATCACAGTATATATTTGCAAATATTATGTTAGTTAAACAGAACATACATTTATACAATAGACACAGTGACATACATTCGATAAATACTAGAAATAAGCATAAATTAATTGGAACGCATCATCGTTTACAAAAGGTTCACGACTCTTTTGCAGGAATTGGCGTACGTCTGACAACTAAAGGTTTCTAAATTGGCTGCGTTTAGTCCCAATATTTACTAATATACAATGTAATTTGAGTTTGTTATTGTGTGAGCACCATGTAGACTTATTTATTTCTTTGAAATTGAACATGATAGTTGCTGTGCAGTTTTTGAGTATGTCATGCTCGCCTAAGTGTCCTGGCAGTGGTGGGGTATGTATCGGGTCGTCTTATTCACTATAATACGGTTGAGTAAGGCGATGGCTGATATAATGCGTCATACCCGTGAACGGGTGCCGTCTGTTGGGACTGGTCAGCTCATAGCTATTATAGCAATTATTACAAATAATCTTATTTATATTTAAGGTAAACTTAAGTTTAGTCGACTGTTCTCACATAAATCCAAAGGAACAATGTAAGTGTAATGTAAGTGTAATGAATGCTAATACGTTTTAGAGCATGTTCATGGGTGTTACTTCACTCTTCTAGACCCTTCACTGTTGACTGGAGGTGATCCCGCTAAAGTGTGAGCTCCATGACCTGCGTATGTAGCTCAGCCAACTCTTGTTTGAGTTGGGTGTTTTTAATAATAATAATATAATAATAATAATTCATTTATTTCAAGTAACTCAGACTCATATACATAAATTTACATATAACAAACTTAGTCACGTATTGCATTCCAATATACTAGCATTACATTTACAAATTTACAATACATTCTATAAATTACAAAAAAATAATAATAAATGTCAATAATAAAATTAAGAATACAAAATTAAAATATCATAAATCAAATACAAATCTCAATAATAAATGTCAAAAATGATTCAAATTTAAAATTCAAATTATAAGTAAAGCAAAACACCAATGCACGCGACACACGGCACACGCATCCAGACAGAGCCTAACCCAAGTGCCCCACATGCCGCGCACAACAGTGATTCACCACAGAACAGTCAAGTCTATCGGCGAGCGTAGCCACCATGATGTTAAGGCTCCCCCGCACCCGTCTCACCAATGAGGCTCCTCTCTTGCGCATAATAGTATGGAAGCAATCCACGCGCGCCTCTGCAGACATAGCTGACGCACTACAATAGCGGGGGAGCCCCAACAGCATCCGAAACGCATTATTGAACTGAACGCGAAGGGAGCTGTACGATCTTTCCGTGTAGCTGGTCCATAGGCTGCAGGTATATAGAGTGGTGCAGTATGCTCTAAAAAGAGTTAATTTAACCTCCGTTGAGCACCTAGCCAACCTGCGTATCACCATGTTCGCTCTGATCGACAGCGCCCTTCGCTCCCGTTCCATGTCAGCATCATCCTTCAGGGCCGATGTTAATAAATGACCTAGGTATTTAAACTGATTAACTTTTACTAGTGGCGAGCCATCAAGTTCAATAGGTGGCATGTCTATTACCTTTCTAGGACCACCCTGAAAAATCATACATTGACTCTTCTTTACATTATAGAGCAGGCCATGGTCTGCCGCAAAGCCCTCACAGATACGCAATAGTTTTCTGATAGAATAGTTTTTGGCAATTACATTTAATATTTCTTTTTCACTATCATCCCGTTCCTCTAGCAACTGTTTGTTGAGATTTTTGCAAATCTCCAGTTGCTTTTTAGTGAGGTTGAACTTTTTTTGCAAGTCACGGGATACTGCACTACGGGTCGTCATTTTTATTTTATTATTTTATTCCTAATAAATATCAACAAGAAATCTATAATAATTCTCAACACACTAATGACAAGTTTATAAAAAAAAATAAGTGTAAGTATATCTATGTTTACAACAAACTAATATATTTGAACTATTTAGTATTGTATTTATTTGAACTATTTAGTATTATATTTTATATTTATTTTATTATTTAGGTACAATTTTTATATTAATATCCCAATATGTGATATGTTTTTTCGGTAGGTATTTGAATTGATATCATGTACCCTACTCTCAATTTGTATGTTCGAATTTTGTACTGGATTAGTAAAAAGTAAGTGACTATCATCACGTCTTGATCCGTGCGAGCTTCCTACAATCGTACCATATAATATATGAACACACACGTTAAGCCAGCGCTCGGCCGTGCTCGGTGAACTTCGTGTGACCTCGTCTCGACCTTCGTCTTAGGTTTTTTTCCTTACGGAATTTCTTGATTAAAGCCCACTCAAAGCCCGCGATAAAAACTATGCAATACCTTAAAAATAAAAAATAAATTAACTGTTTATTCGACACGCACAAAATCAAATACTGGTATAAATAAAATTTGATAATTAGTGCTACACTGTGCGTGCCCGAAAAGGCGCCATATCAGCTCAAGCTGCACTAACTATGTAAAAAAGTTAGACAGCGCTGATTTTCAGCTGACGCCTATGAGGGACGTCCCTTACAACGGCAATCAGACAGTTAAAAATTTCAAAATAAAACAGTAATCCTTAATCTAAAAAAAAATGTCCCATAAAGTAACCTTAATCATAAACAGGAACGCAATTACAAATTAAAAAGAAAAACATAAAACAAAAATAAAAATTTCGTTCCAAATAAAAAAACAAATTAACAGTGCTCTGCAAAAGAAAAGTTTATTTTTTTATTTATTTATTCATAAATCTTACAAGCTAACAGACATATGCTATCCAAAACGCTTACAAGATTAATTACCAACAAATTACAGATTATGTTGTAGTCATCATGGTCACAGTATGCAAATTACTATAAACCTCTTAATCACAAAAGATACAATAAGAATAAATTACAATGATAATGTACGATGCAAATAATAAAATGTCAATTTCTGTGAATGATTTACAAATAATATGTCAAAGTATATGTCATGGCAATATTATCAAATTAAACATGCTTATGATACGTCATTTAAAATTATACGAAAGTAAAAGTACGGTTACAAATGTCCCAGAGAATCGGCAAATATGTCCAGCTCGTGATGCTGAGCAAGTACGTGCGGAGCGCGCGGTTGGTGGGCGCGCGGTGCGCACGCTCGGTACGCGCGGCGGGCCGCTCCTGCAGTCTCGGGCGGCAGCGTGGTGCCACCTGACCCCCTGAATCCGATGAGATGTTTCCGGGAACTAAAATACGGACCCGCTCTAGGATTTGAGGGCTATCGATTCTATTACGAATTATCGACAGATATTGAGCAACTTGAGACATTGCCCTTCTAAATCTCAACGTTTCCATATCCACCATACCTGAGACGAATAATGAAGGATAAAGGTAGGGATAATATCCATACTGTTTCTTGTATATCCATCTGGTAAATTTCCGTTGTACTTTTTCTATCATTAGCGCATATTTTTCTTGATAAGGATCCCACACAACAGTACCATACTCGAGTTTGCTGCGTACATAGACGTTGTATAATACCTTTGCAACCCCTAGGTTATCGAATTATGACGCAGTTCTTATAACAAATCCTAAATTTTTGTGCGCTAACTTGGTATTTTTTTTAATATGCGTGTTGATCTAGTTTAGAGTCTATAATTAGTCCTAAATCCTTAACCTCATAAATTCTATCCAAAGGAGCGTCCGTTAAGTTATATGGAATAATGATGGGTTGCAATTTTCGTGAAAATGTTATTATTTTACATTTTAGGTTATTAAACGGAAGCTGATTGTCTTGACTCCATATGGATACCACATCAAAATCTCTCTCCACCGCATCTTCCCCGCTCTTAATACCTAAACTTAGCTTTAGGTCATCCGCAAATAGGAGACACTCGGAATTTTTAATAATTTCAGGTAAATCGTTAATAAATATAACAAAGAGCAAAGGTCCTAATGTACTACCCTGACTCACTCCCGACCTACTGACGCCGATTATTCAGGTAGCAGGAAAAAAAATTGAGAAGCCCTGGCGTGAAACTGATACAAGCCAACTTTTCCAAATGAATATCATTATCCACTAGATCGAAGGCCTTTTTGAAGTCAAAATAAGCCGAATCGACCTGGCTGCGGTCATCCATTTGTGAGCATACATAGTCTACATGCGCGACCAAGTTGGTGGTGGTGGAGCGAGCTCTGCGAAACCCATGTTGACTGTTATGTAGTTTGTGTCCGATTTGACCATTAGTGCGATCACTTAAAATTGCCTCAAAAATTTCAGCAAAAACGGATAGGACTCCAATAGGCCTGAAATAGGAAACATTTGTACTTCTTAAAAAACTATAATTATTTCGTTTTTAAAGGTTATTTTTGCAATATTCCGCTTTTTTAGAACGTCGTACGATGTCGACACGTGTTTCGCCTACACACGAGGCATTATCAAGACTGTCTTGATAATGCCTCGTGTGTCTTTTAAAATGGATTTCCGCCATGTAACGCCTGATTCAATTAGTTATTTGTACCTCTCTCTCCTTTAGGTACAGGAGTGACTCTGGATAATTTCCAGCTATCAGGATACACTGACTGATTTAATGAAAGATTGTATAGATACAGTAAAGGTTCTTCCAAGACTGATATACAGTCTTTAGTAAGAAATACTGGTATCCCATCAGGTCCTCCAGATGATCGCGGCTTGAGGCGCTTCACTGCCTTTCTCAGATCGATCTTATCAACTGTTATGATTGATACTGAGGCAGCATCTTGATGATTACGCGCAGTCTTTGCAGCCATATTCGGGTCCAACACTGGTTTATCCGGAAGAAATACGGATGAGAAATATGTAGCAAAAGCGTCAACTGCTGCCTGATCCTTTACTTCGGTCTATTCATATATATATGTATCGATACACCCTCTGTCCTTTTTCCTCTCTTTCACATATTTCCAAAACTGTACCGGGTCATCAATAATATTTTTTTGTAATAATGTCAAATATCTTCTATATTCATAATTAGTCGTTTTTTTTCACTTTGTCTCTGTAATAGACAAACATTGCTTTATTAAATTCTTTACCTTCTTTCTTATATCTCTTGTGATGGAAATATTTAAATTTAATATTTTTTATTATTTCATCGTTGTACCATTTTGGATATACGTATCGGCCTCTATACGTTGTTTGTTTTTTTATAGGTACAAACAGACGTATGCATTCATATAACTTATCGTAGAACAGCTGAACAGCATTGTTAATATCACTTATTGTAGACAATTCGGACCAGTCTATTTTAATTAATGCCTTATACAGACCTTGGAGATCAGCCTTGGGCCAGTTCCAAATTGGAATGTTATCCATGCGGGGTATTCGTTGTTTCGAAGCTTTCGCCACTGTTGATATCCTAATGTACGGAAAAGTTATAATTACATCGAGCATAGGATGGTAGTCATCAATTTTTACCAGAGGTTCTTCACCGAGTGATACCGCGATTCGATCAGGTTCAAAGTTGCCCAGCACGAGATCTAGCATACCACCACTATTATTGAATACAATGTTGTATTGATGTAACGAGCAAAAGTCCCAAAAAAAAGCAAAGTTAGTTTTTACATTGGCACTGCAAGATTTTAAATTAAAGTCACCTAAGATTAAAATATCTATGTCAGGATAAGTACAGATCGCATTTTCAACACATGTCAGGACATTCAAATATTGGTCATCTTTATACCTAGGAGGCAAATATACAACACAGCATAAAAAATTTACATTTTTATTTGTCAAAATAGCGAATAATAATTCTTTGTCATCAGTCATATTATCAATATCAGTTAATATTTTTACACTAAAGTAGTATCACCTGCCCTATCGTGTCGTACTACATGAAAGCCCGGGGGGACAAGTTCACTGTCTGAGACAGAGCTCATAAGAAAGGTTTCTGTTAATGCTATAATATCATATTCACTTTGCGCAATGTTATTAAATAAAGTATTAGTCTTTGTCCTTAGGCCACGAACATTTTGATAGCACAGTTTTATCTTATGGAATTGCGGTCGACACTTGGTAGTTGTTGCTCTTAGCCCGAAAGTTCTGTCGCCATGGCTTAACGCATATGTCTTTCGCCCAGGTATCGGGAGACATAACACTTTCAGCATGCTTCATTGGAACTCCAAGCTTAAACGACGCGTAGTGCCCTCTAGATTTTAGCTTTTCTACAGTACTTTCATCACTGCCACATATTGAGTTAAGATGTTCACTCACTTGCTCTTCCGTGGTGCCCTCACGCACATAATACAGGTGTGAGACTCTTCGCCTTTCAGCAGCATACAGTGTCGTAGTACCAGGTGCCGCGGTACCTCTGAGTACCCCGGGAAATGAAGATCGCGTCCGTTTGCGCCTTACTTCTTCCCAGTTTCCATTATTAGTGTCTTCGCAGTCATAGCTTTTTGAGGCAAAACCCGATCATGAAGATTCCGTCTGTTTGACCTTGTGAACACTCAAGACAGGCGCCACAGTGAGTATGAGACCTTTGTTGTAGCAGAAAAAGAAACCGCAGACGGGTCTGTATCAAACCCGGGAGACTTGGTGTTAGGTTGGGGTTTACGTTTGGCAGGCTTATTCTTTGAAGTTGATGTTATCTTAGGAGATGGGCACGACGACGCACCGCTAGGTGTGTCGGGCATTTGGTAACAGGTGTGGCTTCACAAGCCTTAGTGATGCTTAATTTGTATTGTTCTTCTAATTGTAAAACCTTGTCTGTTATCAAATTAATTTTTTCTATGAAATAATTTTTAAACATTGAAAATTGTTCAATAAGCAATTTGTTAATTTTGCTGACTAGCTACACCTCAAATCCACCTGTAGACTTTTCAACTCCTGCACAACAGAATCCTTCAATGTATTTAGCAGGATATTTTCGCCTGCGTTGTTAATAACAACAGACTGCTCATAGCGCGGCTTTGTACGCATTGTCACATTATCTGGTGACTGTATAGATATGTCGAGGCAGTCGCTAGCTGTATTTAGAGCTTGCTTATGGTATTGACGCACTGAAGTATGAGAATTGTCTCGTTTTGGTTGCTTGCTGCGACATTCCACACAGACCCAAGACATCTTAAAGGCTGTATGGGCCCAGGTTCGTTGCCTGACAAGCTTAGGGCTAATCAACGCTTATTATTCTAACTGCGCTCACCGAATCGACACATAGTAAACGTGGTGATTTCATACCTTGCCCAGTGGCGTCGTTCGTCTACGCATCTATGGTCAGACTGCCCGCATAACATAAACAAACATGGCGGGCAATGTTGGACATGACATGGTTCGATACAAACCCCAAAAATTTGATCGCAGCTCGCACCATGTATTTGAGATCCTGATACAGTTCCTTTTGCGACTGCCGCTTGGTAGCTTTAGCTCTACGGTGATACTTATCCCTGAGGTGCATCATATCCCCGATAGTGTCCGTGATCCAAGGATAGCCCCTCTCTTTTAGGAGTAATCTCTTTGAGGGAGCATGTAAGTCAAACAGTTGAATAATGTATTTACTTAATGTTTGCACGAAACAGTCAACATCACTCAGATACTTAATGGATTCCCAGCTAATACTGTTAATATCATGCTCAAACCTCTCAGCCAAAATGTCATGTAGTGGTCTATATATGACTACTGCGGTTCAGGCTTTTCAACTTCAGTTGATCTCAGCTATAATCATAACATGTCGACCAAGCTCTGGAATATGCTCCACCAATACATTGATTACTTGAGCATCTGTACAAATTAGATCAATCAGAGTAGCACTGTGGTCTGTAATATGTGTTGGCTGACTGAAACATAGTTTTTTAGACTCATGCTTACCAAAAAAGACTCCATGAGCCGGGTCTTGCAATCCTCCCCATCCAACAAATTAATATTGAAGTCACCCAATATAATTATTTTATCTGCTCCAGTGAATGATGAAACTGAATCAGTCATCGCATCTATAAATATGTTTGGGTTAAGCCTTGGCGGTCTGTAAGCAGTGCCAACTATGATAGACTGCGAGTTACGACTGAGTCTTAACCACATAGCGGGTTTCCGGGTGTGTTTCGTTATGTACATTCAGACTGCGACGCACATGGAAATCGACCCCACCACCATCACCATCACATTTGTAATTAGGACGAGGAATATATCTTAGCTTATAGTTGGGCACTCTAGGCGCCTGGTCTTGCTCGCCATCTTTAATCCACGTTTCGTTTATTGCCATAATGTCAACGGCGTGTCTCTCCATAGCCACTAAAAATTCCTCATGCCCAGTATTTAGTGACCCAGCATTAAATAATCCCACCTTCAAACTCTTCTGTCTTTTATCATACATATTTGCTTTGTTTTCTATTTATTCTACTATTACTTTCACCATTCATTTCACTATTCATATGACTCAATACCAGATTATCTTTACGTACCATGCTATAGAAGATCATTAATGCTATATGTGATATACTCAAACAAATAACACACACCACTACCGTCAAGTCTTTATCGTCACATGTGAAAAAACTCACACACCCAATTAAACAATGGGTACAGCACACAAAGAGAGGAATCTGAGCCCTATAGACATATACAACCACGACCAAATGTTCATCTTTATATGTACACAGTTAACAAGGCAACAGTAGCATTATCATTATTGAAATCAAAAACCCTTGCCAGTGTATTCATTAAGCACAAAAAAAAGATTACATAATAATTTAGCAAGTAAAATAATAAAAATAATATTGCAATAACAAAGTCAATTCCTAATCCTATGCAGCATAGATTATGGAGTGACCTCGCCAAATGGTACTGAGACGCCTACTACGTAACCCGTGGGAAAATCGTTTTATGGCTTGTTTTTCATTTAAAAGTTACATAATTTTAAATTTTCGGAGTCACCATCTGCTTGCGAGATTGACAAGTCCATGAATATTTCAGTAAGTTCTTTACCATAATCATTTATTGACATTTTATCCTGTCGCAAGGATTGTAGTATATTTTGAAGAGTAGCAGAACTCTGTTTAGGTAATAGGAATTTAAGGTGGCACAAGTCGCAAGCTCGAACTCACTGGTGGGCGTGACCAAAAAGCTCGCTGTCTCACCTAGCATCGTGATAGCAAGTGATAGTATCAGTTATGAGCAGTTTGACGCTAGTCTTTACGCACGTCAAGTTCGTACGCACACATGCAGCGTTCCAAACCGTTCCGAACAAAAACGATGTTTCACGATACACACATATGCTTATTTCATTACGTTTAGTATTCCCCGGGCGGTCATGCAGCAATCGCTCAAGCAGTGGATACCTAATCATCGTAAACAGTCTGCATACCTATTATAAATAGTTTTCATAATTACTTACTTACCTGTCTTTTTAATTTTTTTACTTACCTACCTATATGTACTCAATATCACTAACTGTAAATACAAGACACACTAAGGTCCGTATTCCAGAACGTTACTCAATACTCAATCGACGCTTGAGAGTAGATTTTATGAGGCAAAATCTAGCCTCAAGCGTTGATTGAGTATTGAGAAACGTTCTGGAATACGGACCTAAGATTGTTTTCTTAGCAAGTACCTACCTACGTACCTAAAGTTTACATTTTAGTGTCTACGATGCAGCGACGGTTTATGACGATTTTTGTTGTATTGTAGGTACCTAAATAATTATAGCAGTAGGTAGGTACTAAGTAGGTACATATTATCACAGGTATGACTGCCTCTGTGGCGCGGTGGGAGTGCATCCGACTGCTACGCAAGAGGTCGTGGGTTCGATTCCCACCCAGGATAAAACTTTGTGTGATGAGCACGATGGTTTATTCTGTGTCTGGGTGTTATTTATCTATAATATGTATGTATTTAGAAATATATAAGTATGTTTATCAGTTATCTAGATCCCATAACACAAGCTATTATTAGCTTACTGTGGGCTAGATAGCGCTGTGTGAAAAGTGTCCCACAATATTTATTTATTTATTTATGATAATCCCACATATATCTACCTACTTTGTCCGCCGCCAAAGTTGTCAACTCCATACATCAAATAGATACCTACCAACGAAAAATTAGGGTTGTCAATAAAAATTAAAAAAATAATAAATATCCATCACGCCTCATCCCCGAAGGGGTGGCAGAGGCATATTATATGCCCGCTTTTCACCGTGTGGATTCCTGTCTGAAATAGACAGACGCAGGTCGTGGCTACCTGCTGTTGAATTTTTTCAAGCCGCTCCCATTAGGCCTTAAACCAAGCTTAACGACTGCCATTTTACTGGCAACCGGGTGGCCAATTCCAATTATAAGAAATTATTTCGCAAACAAATAGAATAAACCAAGTAACTTAGGTACAGCATGATTTTTTAGTCATATCGTAGAGCGAGTAACGGAAGATTGCTACAAGAGTTGCAAGATGCTTACTCAATTATTGTATGGGTGCTTCCATAACATATTTTAAATTATTGAATAATACAAATAAAACTGTTTTGGAAATCTTTATTTCTTTTATAACATTTTTATACGTAGTCATCACATTTTCTACTATTTTTTTTTAAAGTATTCTTTACTCATTTTCTATACATATTAATTATATTTTTAAACATTTTTAGTAACAAAACTATCGGGAACAGGGTCCTAGCTGCCGATGGCCAGGGCTCTTGAAGAGCAACCTCCTAACAATACGCGCCATTTCCAGAAGAACTACTTTCTGAATCAAGCGCTTGATCCAGCTGCCTAACGTGAGCCTCGTCAGTTTTTGGTCGAGGCTCTTGTCCAAATAAATTATTATTATTATTGAAACACATTGTTTCTAAAATCAAATAAATATAAATCAAATTGCTAAAGAGACCGGAAAAAATCATTTTTTTTTATATTCCGCTAATTTTGTCTGTGCTTATGCCAATTTGATTTACATTCGATCTCTAAATGGTAGTTTGCGAGGGTAACGGGGATCTATTAACTCCGGCATAACACATTTCTGATAAAATGTATATAATTTTAAAAGTTTGTCTGTCGTTTGTCTACTGGTCAGAAATGGACCTATTTACTAGTTAATATTAAACAAGAATGAAATAATATAAATAAAATAGTTTCATCATATTATTTCTAGTTTTGTACTTTATCAAAAGTCACGGGTTCAATCACCGTGTCGACCCAAGATGTCTTTTTTACTTTAATAAAATATTTATGTGGAAGTTAGCATACTAAGGTCTTTACCTATGAAATAGGTATGTATGAAAAAATTTCAAAGATTTTTTTTCATGTATTTTTTATTTGTATTAATCGAAGTAATCACCTATTCAATCAATGCATCTTTGCCAACGCAGTAACAGTTTATTGATGCCCTTCTTAAAGAAATCAGCTGGACGGGAGGTAACAAATTCTTCAAAGGCATTTTGTAATGCCTCTCAGGTATTGATTTTTTTTTCCCGCCAAGAAGTTATAAAAATTCTGGAAAATGTTGTAGTTTGTAGGCGCAAGGTCTGGTGAGTAGGGTGGATGACGGAGAGCTTCCAACCTCAGTTCTTGCAACTTGGAGACCGTCTGCTGTGCAGTATGAGGTCGCGCGTTGTCGTGCAGGAGCAGCGGAGACAAGCGATTGACCAATGCTGGTTGCAGAAATTCCAGCTTCTCCATCATTGTGTTCAGTTATTCACAGTACACATCTGCAGTAATGCTCACCCCGTTAGGTAAGAAGCTGTGACGAATCACACCGGCACAAGACCACCAAACAGTGACCATCACTTTTCTAGGGGTAAGTTTTCGTTTAGGGCATTGTTAAAGCGCTGAACCAGGATCCAACCAACTTGCTGAGCGCTTGCAGTTATCAAACAGAATCCATTTTTCATCGCAGGTAACAATGCTTTTCAAAATTCCTTCACTTGTGTGTGTGTTGAGCAGTGCAAGGCACAACTCGACGCGTACTTCGCGCTGGCGATTATTGAGGGGCAACCATTTGTCAAGCTTTTTTACCTTGCCAATTTGACGCAAATAGACCAATATTGTTTTGACGCTAACGTCGAAAACTGCTGCTAATTCAGCCGTAGATGTGTATCATCAGCTTCCACAATCGCCTTTAATTCGTCATTGTCGACCGCGAGGTTCAATTTTCAGGTCGAAATTACCAGAACGGAAGCAAGCAAACCAATAACAGGTATGTGCAAACAAATATTGGTTTGTAGTGTTAGCTCCGTAAACGTCGTTGATGTTGCGTGCCTCTTGTGTTACGTTGCTGCCACGACGGTACTCATATTCCATAATTACTCGAATTTTTAACGTATCCAAGATGACGAAAAATATTGAAAATAAATAAAATAAATAAATAATGAAAATGTAACACTAATCAATAAAAAAATTACTACTTTTGGAAAAAGAATTCCATGTTTTTAAATAAAAGTAATTTGAAATTAGAATTCTTAGTCAAACAAAAATGATTTTGTTTTGAAATGGCCAGTACTGCAGAATGGCAATTTCAGAGGTAAAGACCTATTATTTACTGTCTGTTTCCGTCACCTCAGGATCTACTGAATAAAAGGGTATTTTCAGTTATGAATGCGAAGTGGCGGGACGATAGAAATAGAGTAAATATCAATTTGATAAAAAATGTGTAGAGTTATGGTGAGATATATAAGGCTTTCCAAAAGGACTAATTAGTTCTGTGAGAACGTCAAGAAAAATGTATTCAAAACATAAATAAAAAAAAACTGTTGATTTTTATAAAATACTGTTTAATATCCTTCTCAGACCTAAATATAATTTATTTCTTGAAATAAAAGTTGGCAACCCTATTCGCACCTGTTCTTCAATAAACCAATACAATGTTACTGGTACAGCGTCTACTCAAACCAACAATCCCAATTTGTAACTAAAATTCGGAGTCCAAACAGTGCGAAGCCAAACAGATAAAGTAGGTAGTATCGAAATCCAAAGTTCAAGCCAGAAATCAATGTAGTGTAGTAACTTAGAGCGCAGGTAAAGAAAGTCAACTTACACGTCATACGTACGACGGCGACGTAGGTCGCAGCAGTCTGAGTCGGTCGAATAAAACTAGACGAGCGTGTGACATATTGTTCATGTATGCGTGAGCGTCGTCCTCCCGCCCCTCAGCGGGGGAAACATTATTCAGTGAGATGCACGACAATTTGTAGGAAAAGGCGCGCGTTAAAAATTTGGAAAAGGCCTTTTGAAAATCGAGTTTTATGAAAAGACCACTGCATAAATCAATTACAAATAATTTATTGAATTCTTCGATAACTGTGCTTTGTCGGTACCGACTTTGTTTTGGTAATTTGACAATTATTTTATAACTAATTTACGCCCAAAGTTGCGTTAAAATTGACAATAAAAACGAATCTTTGGTAGCTCGTAACTTTTTAACGGCTTTTTATTTTACTATTCTGTTTCCGTACAGACAAAATTAATAAAGAGACAAAACGATATCAAGTTTAGCTTTGGATGTACAGTGTCAAGCAGTGGAGTAATACCCTCCCGAAATTTGTATGGAGAAAATGTCGAGAAGTGTCACCTTAAGTATATCGGATAACAATGAATCTACTGAAACATTAATTGACTTACGTTTTTTTTTTTTTTTATTTGGAAACAAATAACAATGTATACAGTACAATATAACGATGATATCCGCAATAGTATAAACTGTGACGCGAATATCAACGCCCACATCCGAACAACAATTTGATTACAATATTGAAACAATTTACATACATGCACAGTTAAGACTCTAAAAATAATATGAAAAACATGTAGTGTTTGTGTGTTGTATGTATGGGTGTGTGTAAGTGTGTGTGGGTATGTGTGTGTGTGTTATGAGAGAGTATGTGTATTTGTTTAATTGTCTATCAGTCAGTCATCGAGCAGAGATTCAGAGTCATCATACTGTAAAGTAAGCAGCCATTCTCTGCATTTCTTTTTACAATTATGCAGTAATAGTGGATATATATTTAGCTTCCTATTCATTATATTATATAATTTTGAGCTAATAAAGCAGTAATGTCTACTGGCTACTGCAGTTCGGCGAGGTAATACTGGACAAACTCTGTCAGATCTTCTCTTTTTTAACTTAGCTGTGTGGGAAAGGCGACTTTTCACGTAAACGAAGTTCACTAAACTCGCTTTACATTGATCTTTTTCTAAAGTTGAACTATAAAAATCGTTTTCATCGATGAATTGCCTAGTTACAGTTTCCTCTTTATTTATAGCAGGCAACAAACTCACCAGGTGCACTGTGGTCCATACCTGCAGCGCACTGGGCCCCTACGTGCCCCACCTCCAGGCAGCGGAAACACCGCTGCGGCCTGGTCTCGAAAAGGACAGCATGGACACGGGACCAACCGCTTAACGTGCCTTCCGAAGCACGATAACGCTCCCAAATGTAAATGTCACAAAGTAGGAATCCGATTCCCATCCGAGGAACAGCTATGTTAAAGTTACTTAACGCAGTGATCGTTTACAGAACACTGAGTTAGCGGGGCCACGAGCACTTCTTAGGGCCGTATTCCAGAACGTTTGTCAATACACAATCAACGCTTGAGAGTAGATTTAATAAGGCAAAAACTAACCTCAAGTTAGAGTTAGAGCCTTATAGTTCAACTTTAGAAAAAGATCAATGTAAAGCGAGTTTAGTGAACGTCGAATGAGAATGCGGGTGGGATTAGTCCCAATTAAAAAAAAAAATTTTGGTAAAAAACTTACTGAAATATTCATGGACTTGTCAATCGCGCAAGCAGATGGTGACCCCGAAAATTAAAATTGTGCAACCTTTAAATGAAAAACAAGCCATAAAACGATTTTCCCACGGGTTACGTAGTAGGCGTCTCAGTACCATTATAGCCGCTCAAAAAATTGACACTTTACAAAACTAACTTTTAAACTATCACGCTGCATACTATAAATGTATTAGTTATTACCGGGACTAAATGCGGTTAATTTTCATACCTTTTGTTGCCTAACGTTTCGACCAGGTTGTACCGGCCGTGGTCACAGGCTGACTGGCTCAGCGATGCACGCCCTCCGCCGTCGAGTGCGTGTGGTACAAGGTTTTTAAAAAAACATAGTACCAACAAAGGTACAAAAGGTATGAAAATTGACAGCGTTTAGTCCCGGTAATAACTAATACACTTTACAAGACGCTATACAACCAGCAATAGACGAGGAGGCGATTGCAATGCCATTCCATTCGGGAGGTATTTTGACCTTTAATAAAAGAGGAAATAAACCTTTTCTAGGGTCATATAATTCAACTGGAAATACAGAATTTTCTATACAAATTATAGCTATGGCAGAACCAACAATCACCGTTGTGCTTACATTCTTCCAAGGAGGAAGGTATCGTGCCTTTCAAAATTAACGGGTTTTTTTTAAATAGGTCGGGTCGATGTTGACAGCTTGTGGCGGCCATGTTGTTTTGGTGGCATCTGTCAAATGCGTTGTTATTTCTTAAGTTACTGATGCCAAATCACCATGGCAAGTTACACGATTGAGCAGCACGTCCAAATGATAAAACTTTATTATCAAAATGAGTGTTCGTTAGTGCAAACGTTGCGCGCATTACGTCTATTTTACGACAGACGCGGTGGCCCTTCAAATTCGACTCTCCAACGTTTGGTGACCAAATTCGAGACGACTGGTTCGGTTCGGACAACCAACCAACACCCTTACGTCAAAGGAATGCCAGATCGGTCGAGAACATTGCTGCTGTCCGTGAGAGTGAGACTTGGGCCGCACAAAATCCAACTGACTCAGGAGCTCAAATAGTCCAGTCATTTTAGATTTATCTGCGGAAAAATTCCTAGTAAGCTGATTTTTTGTACAGACCTTTATTACGGCGTTGTAATGAAGATGTGAAAAATCCCAAATGTAAATGTCACAAAGTGACTACTTTGTGACATTAGCCGCTCTAATTGGGTGACTACCCATCCGAGGAACAGCTATAGTTAAAGTTACTTAACGCAGTGATCGTTTACAGAACACTGAGTTAGCGGGGCCACGAGCACTTCTTAGGGCCGTATTCATACACAATCAACGCTTGAGAGTAAATTTAATAAGGCTAAAACTAGCCTCAAGCGTTGATTGAGTATTGAGAAACGTTCTGGAATATGGACCTTAGTTTCTGTGGCATCGGGTATATATCACTATACGTTCCAAGCTGCGAGCATTAGTTAGTTTATACTAAATCTTACTTACCAACGTAACTTATGATGGCAACAAAACAGAAAACTATAGACCACATTTTGCAGAACTGCATTTAATAGCCATGCTGACAAATTGATCATTTATAGCCGTAAAAACACATAAAAAGATTAAAATGGGTTTTATATGGCATTCATGCCTAATTTAACTGATAACGAGACTTTAAGCCTATTTGATAGATAATCCTTCCTTACAGTTCTGTAGTTGGTACAGTTACAATAATGAAGCCAAATATGGAAGAAAGAAAAAGTGTTTAATTTTGCCCAAGACGACACAACAATGATAAATATAAAATTAACAATTTGTAACAAATATTTTGCCTACCTATTATATAAATATTATTAATAATTAAAAAAAAATTCAAACTAATTACAAAAACAAAAAAATTATGCTTCTAATATAAATAACAAAAAATAAAAGAAAAAAATAAAAAGTACTAGATAAAAGATAGGCACACATCAACGACAGGCGTATTTATTTATTATATAATACCTAGTCAGGTCATAAGTATTGTCACACAGTAAAAACTTTTCTTTTAGAATGCTGGCCACAAAAAAGTTTATTAAATTCGAATTTCGAATTGTTCATGAAAATAAAAATGTATACTTTTTAGAATTTTACTCATTTTTAAATATGGAGTGGACGCTTAAAGAAGAGAGTGTTTTCCTGTTATTGCATTGCATCGTTGCGGTTACGCGCCAATTCAAATTTTTGACATACTGAAAAATTTGAATATAACCTAAAGATTCGTTTATCGTACCATCAAACGATACAATGAAGACTCTAGTGTAGATGACAGGTAAAGAAGTGGTCGCCCTCGGTCTGTTAGGACTCCAGCAGGGATAAAAGCTGTGAAGGCGCGAATTCAAAGAAATCCCAAACGTAAACAGAAACCCTTCAGATGGGGTTAAGCAGAACCGCGGTGAAAAGGGTGTTAAATGAAGACTTAGGGCTTCGGTCATATCGAAGAAAAACAGGACATGGTTTAAATGCTCGTCTAATGGACCTGAGACTGAAGAGATGCCGCGCTTTGTTGAAGCGGTACGCGGGAAAAAATATCGGGAAATTCTTGATTCTGATGAAAAAAAATTTACCGTAGAAGAGAGCTACAACAAACAAACTGATAAGGTGTACGCACACAGTAGTGAAGAAGCGAGCAACCGTATTTCGCGTGTCCAACGAATTTTCCACCCTCGCTCATGGTATGGTTGGGAGTTTCTTATTGGGGCTTAACAGAGGTACATTTTTGTGAGAAAGGTGTAAAAACGAATGCAGTTGTGTATCAAAATACAGTCCTGACGAACCTTGTGGAACCTGTTTCTCATACCATGTTCAATAACAGGCACTGGGTATTCCAACAAGATACGGCGCCAGCTCATAGAGCGAAGAGCACACAAGACTGGCTGGCGGCGCGTGAAATCTACTTCATCCGGCACGAAGACTGGCCCTCCTCCAGTCCAGATTTGAGTCCGTTAGATTACAAAATATGGCAACACTTGGAGGAAAAGGTGTGCTCAAAGCCTCATCCCAATTTGGAGTCACTCAAGACATCCTTGATTAAGGCAGCCGCCGATATTGACATGGACCTCGTTCGTGCTGCGATAGACGACTGGCCGCGCAGATTGAAGGCCTGTATTCAAAATCACGGAGGTCATTTTGAATAAACTTTATTGTCATAAGAATCTGTTTTGTTAAATTCATTTTGGTATATAAATGGTTACATAATGAATAAACTTGTTCCAATTATTTTATATTAAACATGTGACAGAATTTATGACCTGACTAGGTATATCCATCACGCCTTATCCTCGAAGGGGTGGCAGAGGCATATTATATTCCCACTTTTCACCGTGTGGATTCCTGTCCCACGTAATAGGTGGTGAGCTCATTACATACATACATACATACATATCGTCACGCCTGTCTCCCATCGGGGTAGGCAGAGACTATGGCTTTCCACTTGCTACGATCCTGGCATACAACTTTCGCTTCTTCCACTTTCATAAGTGTTTTCATACAGACACTCCGGTTAAGGGTACTCTTGACCTGACATTTTTCCAAAATGTCTTCTATTTGATTGACATATGTACGTCGAGGTCGCCTCTTACCAGTTTGCCCATTCACTCTCTTCTGATAAATCTGTTTCGTTGGTCTACTTTCTTCCATCCTCTCCACGTGTCCGAACCATCTAAGCATACCTTTTCTATCTTAGTCACTACTTCTTCTACCATACCGCAATGTTCCCTTATCACACTGTTCCTTTCTTTGTCCATCAATTTCACTCCACCTATACTCTGCAGACTTCTCATTTCCACTGCATTAATTTTACTTCTATGCTTCTTCTGCCGCACCCAACTTTCACTACCATACATGAGTGTAGGAACAAGTACTACTCTATGCACAGCCAGTCTTGCCTTCTCAGACACATTCTGCGTGGCTCATTAAGGCGTGCATGACTCCATTCACTTGATTTCCAGCCAAAACTCTTCGGTCAATGTCACAATCACACTTTCCATCTCTCACAAATTTTGAACCTAAATATACAAATTCTTTCACCTGTTCCACTCGTTTTCCTTCCACAAAAATCGAGCAATCTGTCATACTTTCCTCTCTTTCAAAAACCATTACTTTTGTCTTATTTACATTCACTTTCATTCCTTTGCTTTTTAGCGTATCATGCATAATGTTAACCATCAACTGCAATTCCTCCGCCGATGATGCCAGTATTACCTGGTCTTTAGCGTATAGAAGGCATTTGACAGTCAGTTCATTCATTTTTAAACCATACGCACTCTCTTGCAGTTCTTTCAAACAACTGTCCATGTATAGGTTAAACAGCGCCGGTGACGCTACACAACCCTGTCTCACACCTTTTTCAATGTAAAAAAAGTCTGTGCAAGCTCCGTTGATCCTGACACAAGCACTAGAGCCCTCATAGAGAGATTTCAGTGCTCGTATCAAGTGACTGCATACTCCATACTTGGCCAATGTTGTCCATAGTTCATGCCTCACCACCCGGTCATAGGCCTTTTCCAAGTCTACAAATATGCAATAGACTTAGTTTTTTTTTAGCTATTGGACGGACCACAGCATGTTGCCACAGATTAGGAAACGTTCGAGATTCAATAGATGCATTCACAATATCAGCCTGGATAGTGGCTGGCAAGACCATGGACAGCATTTCCTTGCTAATCAAAGCATTTGTTTGGATGTCCTTAATGATCCTGAACACTGCCTCAGGAGAGACTAGCTGCAGATTAAATTGACACGAAGTACATATATTGAACTCAAAATACGTAAGCTGAGATATGGATACCTGACAAGAACCTGCTACACTCAAGAATGCCATGTTAATAGCATTTGGGTCCCTCAAATAATAAGGCAGCAGTGTCTCTCCATGATTTGGCAGTATATCCGATTTTAGATTTTCCACAAATTTCTGGGATTATGTATTTGTCGATTTATATTTACTTTGAAATATGCTGATTTTTCACTGTGAAAGGACTCATTTGCAACGTGCTTCAATTGTAAATAGTAGTTACGATGCCGTTCCAAATTGGTGTTATATATATATATATATATATACATTTTATTAAGTTGGCGGGCACTGTCGTGCTCCTAGGTGATGAAGCATGATAATATACAGCTATGTGTAGACCCGACATACTCGTAATGTTTGTGCAATATTTAAAAAAAGATTGGAAAATCCAAAAGCGCACGCCTCACGCGCTTTTATTATACTATAAAAAAAATACAGTAAAGATAACAGAACATTATTTAATTATACCTATATACTCGTATATAAGAAAGATGTAAAAAATATCGACAGTCGGCATCAAATATAATTCAATACGTAATACTAAAGGGTATTATATATAACACTAAACTCAATTTGAGGGTACCATGATGATTTTTTTTATTTAATTTATTTATTTATTTATATTTCGTAATTTTACTTGAACAATATTTTGGTCCTATTTTATTTTTTGGGCTCTTATACTCGTATTATTTTGTGACCTAATTTAAGGATAGATTAATTTTGTAAAATTTCTGCTATCATATTTTCTCCAGTTTCAACTCCAAATCCGTCCGGTCTACGAGGTAAATTGTGCACTCGGTCAGGAGTTGGACGATTGTCTTCTCAACACCTGCATTACAGACGCACGATGAGTCCTCCCTACACATGAAACGAGCCAAGTATGAGAAGAACCCACCCGTCTTCAGTTGGGTTGTGATGCTTACGACTGTCATCTTCCAGACGATACGACACGCTTCCACTGACCATGGAAAGAAAAGCTTTGTTACGTCCCACCATATCTGTATGTCTTGTTCCACTCGTCAAGCGTGCCCCGTCTATGGGTACGCTTTACAAATGAGACAGGATACAGACCGTAGTCTGGTGCTCTATTCAGCGTCAGTGCCGCTTTTTTCGCGATCTCATCAGCTTGTTCGTTACCCTCCAGCGCTGTGCGGGCTTTGACCCAGAATAAGGAAATTTCCTTACCCTGGGCCAATCCGTGCTGAATTGCGACCCTGGTCTCCACAGTTAAGGGATGGAGGGCATGTCGGTTAACTACCGTAAAGAGAGCGGCTCTGCTATCGCTGAAGATACCGAACGTAGGCGCGCCCCGTCTGAGGACCTCACTGGCCGCTATGCAAAGCACCAGAGCTTGGCCTGGTAGAATATTTTGCAATGGGGCGCGAGAGCAAGTTTGAGGGCGTTGGTTTCAGTCCGTTTATTCCAAAATGATAACGCGGTACTGACTCGGCCCTCAATCTTGCTCCCGTCCGTAAAGATGCTTACCTCAAAACGGTTTGCATGCTCCAACTGCCCCGCGTCTATATGAACTCCAAGGCCACATGCACCACGGGGTGAGGGTCCTCAATAGCCGGGGCTATTCGTTTATTCTCCCAATAATAATTGGCACTCATAAAACTCTACACACCTGCGGCTTCTATCTCCATCTAGAAAAATTCTATTTTTACCGCCTAATTTATTGACATATCTAGGTTGACATATGTGGTTACACTAGAGGTTATCTTGTGTAACCACACTACTTACGCAGTCTTTTTATTTAAACGTTAATTTAATACCATATTTATTGCGGAAACAGCACGGTAGAGGGTTAGGTATGTGGCCAAAGCATTACAGACAGACGGACGACGGTCCTAGTGATCAATGTGGGTTAATTTTTTTCCTAATGAGGGATACGGGACCCTTACAAGAACTCTTTCTCAGGAATACCAGGTAGTTATAAAAATAAATTACACTTTACAATATTTATTCAACACAAACTGTTTCAAAAAACAAATTCACGGTATATAATGCCCAATTGTAGGCTTAATAATTATTATTACGTCGCCCTGCTCTTAAATTTGCGATTTGTTTGTCAATCCATTTCCTCAGCGCTGAAACTTTTGCGTAAACGCCTGGGAAGCCATACCTTGCACAGCCTATTGCAAAAGATACTATTCCACCAAGTTTCTTATTATGAACTAAAGGTCCACCAGAATCACCCTAAAAAAACAAAAAGAATTAAACACTTAAATATCAAGTAACGTGACTAGGTTAAGCCACTTATATCATGAACACTAAAGAGCTCCCGGAGGTCGAACATTCGTAAAGCGAGGCTGACGCTTAAAAGCAATCAAATCTTCAACTAGCACATCTATTAGGCTAATCAATCACGCCTTTATCCCCGAAATGGTGAGAAAAATATCCATAGATTGAGTGAAGTTCATCGCATCAATGTATGAAAATGGTTGTAATACGAGTACGTTCACTGATATCAGAGTTGCTACTTAGCTATTTTATAATGAATGATAGCTCATAAATTTTGCAAAGACATTTTATAATAAATTATAACTCATAAGAATCGCTAGAAATAAGCGAACATTTAAAATGATTCATATCAGCCTAGCGCAGTCCACTGCTGAACGTAGGCCTCTCCTAATTTAGTGCCTTTATTAAAAGAGGATGGCTTTTTTATATAACAGAGCAAGGAATGTTGCTTATTCCCTTCCGCTCGGGCCTAATATAAACATGATATGAAAATGATAATTACTGGGTGCCAAGTTTATTTCAAACTGTATGCGAAAATCGTATATTCGACCTGCCAATTACCTACCATTCATATTAGTGTAATCTTATCAGACATAAAGCATATGAATCGTTCCTCACTCTTTCTTTGGATGTGTCCAAACCTGTCATATTGCGTATCACTTTGTTACGTATACGGTTGGCCAAGGTTACGCCGCACAATTTTCGAAGTGATCGTATCTCCACAGCATTAAACTTACTTTCATGCATCTTCTGACATACCCAGGTTTCGCTGCCGAAAAGCATCGTTGGCACTAGCACTGCGTTATGAATCGTAAGTCGTGCTTCTTTTACGAGACTTTGTCACTTTACTAATTGGGACAAAACACTGTTAACTTTGTTTTTGGCAGCTACTCGCCGTTCTACATCCTAATCACAGCTTCCATCCGCGCTAAACATACTCCTTAAATACACAATTTCATTCACTTGCTCTAGACGTTCCCGGTTTACCCTAATCTCGCATTTGGTTCTTACATCATCTGTTTCAAATACTAGAACCATAGTTTTACTTGCATTCAAGCGAAGAGCTTTACTTTCTCACTCCTTTCATATCACACTTTCATATTAGTGACTAATGCCTGAAGGTCGGCTTCTGATTAGGCCATGAAGGAAATCACTCTAAAAGTAGCCGTGTGGAATTCAAAGAAGTGATGTAGAGATGGAGAGATTGATCGAAAACGCATAACTTGGACCAATTGCTCATGCTCAACAATGTTTAATTTTAGAGCTCAGGACGGCGTGTTATTTTTCCTTTTAGTGTGCTTCCCCTCTCGATGGTCTCGAGAGAGATCCCTAAGATCAGAGGGCTAGAGAACGAGCTAGTAGATGCTAAGGGGCATCGCCGGTACATTCACCGATCCCACGTCCCGTAAACTACGAGCTTATACTACTCGGTGGTTGACGATGTGTTCATCTCTTGTGATAAGTTGCACGAGGTACTTGTCGGCTTTCCGGGCGCCTTTTCCATTTCCAACGTTTAATTTTTCGTGAATCTGTTGCGTTTGATACCTCCAGACTACTCTGCAAGTTTTTATTCCCGTCGGCAGTACATGTTATAAAGGGTATAGAGAAGCGTTGCAGTAAATAAAATAACAATATTTGCCTTCTTTGCTATTTTTTTATAAAATTTATTTTGTTGTGTTTGACGCCCTATAATAAGCACAAACAGGGTTCAGAGAGGAGCATGCAAATCAAGTAAATTTTCATAGAAGAGCTACATTCATTTTTCATACACTCCTAACTTCTACTACATCACCATCCGATAACAATTAATTGCCTATAAAACATTTATCACTCATTATAAAATTTGTTCAAGAGCATGAAACTACTGAAATAACGTATTTAACACTCAAGAAATATTTTTCAAGTGAACTAAACACAGTCCAACAGACAGCAGCAGTAATAAAGGGTCGGGTCTCGGAACAATACAGAACATCTGCCAGTGGAGGTCGTATGTATAATAAATAGTAGATTTTACTAAGTACAGCATCCGATTTGCAATACATCGACAAATGTAAACTTATCGACTGCCCCATCATTACATGTAGTTCCCACCTTTAGAAACTAGTTGCATAACGTTATTGCATGACCCCGGTTTGTAGACGCATTGCCCTCGCGCTGGCCCTACTCTGTAGGCCGACGGAGGGCGGGGCGACTCGCGCCGCTGCTTCTTACGCTGGACATCACGAATCCATTGTATGGTATATTTATTAGTACTTGTTAGTATTTTTTGGCTTTTACAGTCATTTGTTTAATGCAAAAAGCAAATGTTAATACAAAACTTTGCATCATGGTTTTTACCCGTGATACCTAATTGTTTTTTAAATTCTGTCGTACCGAATCATTAAATTATATAAGAAATAAAGTTTTTGGAGGCGCCTTAGCCTGGTGAAACTATTTAAAGTGTTCATGATTGTTATTTACATGTAAGTAACACTGTATTATTTGATGTTAATAAAGACTTTTTATAAACAAAACAAACTAAGTTCCAAAACCTCTATAATATAAGTTTACAAAATGCCCAAATATCTGATAGAAGTTTTTAAGACACTTAAAACATAAATAAAAAGCAATAGAGTTTACGCCTTGGTGTACCGTATACAATGCCGTATGTGAGTGTATTAGTCGCTTTCCAAGCGCTCTACTACAAAAACAGTTAATTTTACAGAAAAATGCAAAAGGCTTTTTGGTACATAATTTCACTACAAACAATTTATAATGACGGGTATTTTTGTGATTTTCGTGACCTTTTGACCTTCATAACTATTATAACGATAGTAATGGCGATTTTCCACATCTTCATTACAACGCCGTAATAAAGGTTACATACATACATACATATTATCACGCCTGTTTCCCATCGGGGTAGGCAGAGACTATGATTTTACACTTTTTCCGATCCAAAAGGTCTTCGATTTGATTGACATACGTACGCCGAGGTCTACCCCTACCAGTTTGCACATTCACTCTCGCCACATAAATCTGCTTCGTCAGTCTAATTTCATCCATCCTCTCCACGTGTCCGAACCATCTAAGCATCCCTTTTTCTATCTTAGCCACTACATCTTCTGTCATACCGCAATGTTCTCTTATCGCGCTGTTCCTTTCTTTATCCATCAACTTCACTCCAGCTATACTGCGCAGACTTCTCATTTCCACTGCATTTATTTTACTTTTATGCGTTTTCTGCCATACCCAACTTTCACTGCCATACATAAGTGTGGGGACCAGCACACCTCTATGTACAGCCAGTCGTGCCTTCTTCGACACGTTCTGACTGCTCATAAAGGCGTACATGGCTCCATCCAGTTTATTTTCTGCCATTACTCTTCGCTCAATGTCATAGTCATACTTTCCATCTCTCGCAAATTTTGTACCTAGATATACAAACTCTTTTACTTGTTCTACTCTTTCTCCTTCCACAACAATTGAGTAATCCGTCATACTTGCCTCTCTTTCAAAAACCATAACTTTCGACTTGTTTACATTCACTTTCATTCCTTTGTTTTTTAGTGAATCATGCATAATGTTAACCATCAACTGCAATTCCTCCGCCGATGATGCTAGTATTACCTGATCATCAGCATATAGGAGGCATTTGACGGTCAGGCCATCAATTTTTAAACCACACGTAGTCTCTTGCAGTTCTCTCAAGCAACTGTTCAGGTATAGATTAAACAGCAACGGTGACGCTACACAACCCTGTCTCACACCTTTTTCAATGTGAAAAGAGTCTGTGCAAGCCCCGTTGATCCTGACACAAGCAATGGAGCCCTCATAGAGAGATATCAGTGCTCGTATCAAGTTGCTGTTTACTACAAACCTGGCCAGTATTGACCACAGTTCATTCCTCACCACTCTATCATAGGCCTTTTCCAAGTCTACAAATATGCAATAGACCTTTTGACTTTTCGCCAAAAGTTTTACCACTACGCATCGTAAGGAAAAGACCTGATCTGTTCATAAATCCTGCTTGTACATCCCACATTTTTCCTTCAGTTTCATTCAACACTCTTTTTATCAAAACTTTTGCATACAATTTGCCGACGATGCTGAGCAAGCTTATGCCGCGGTAGTTGTGGCACTCATGCTGTTACCAATTTTCTTTATTAAGCGGCACGAATTACACCTTACACCAATCTCTTGGTACGCTGCCATTCCTCTAACAAAGGTTAAAAAGGCAGTACAGCTGGCAAGCTACCACGCCTTGTCCCGCTTTCAGCATCTCGACAGAGATCCTATCGAGTCCCGCAGCTTTTCCCACTTTCATGCTATTCAATGCTTCTACTATTTCTTCCATAATTATGACTTCTTCCTTACCAATTTCATTCATTTCCCAGAAACTAGTCTGCACTCTTGCATATCCGCTTTTTCAAAATATTTCTTCCATCTTTTTAACACACATTATTCTCCTTTCACGAGACTACCATCATGGTTTCTGATATGGTTGAGATGCGATGTCGTCTGTTGACCCCTCACTGTTCTTATGGACTTCCAAAAGAGTTTCATATTCTGTTGGAAGTCATCAGATAACCTAATCACATTCATCTCTGTCATTCTCTTCTTTTCTTTTCATCACCTCTTTTGCAACACGCTTATACTTTTTGTACTCCTTTTTCGCCATTTTTAGGTCCACATCCGTTGCCTTCCGCATTCTTAGATTGACTTTTGTAGTCAACCAGTCCAACCATGCTTTCTTCTTATCAGACAACGCCTTTCGGACTGCTGCACACATTCTCTTTCTCTTACATCGTTGACTTCTCTTGCTTACCCCACACACTTCCACCGCAACTTTCACTAGACCTTCCTTAAATGACTTCCATACTTCGTCGATCTCACATACGTCATCAGAATTTTCAAATTTCTTGAAAGATAGATCAAAGTCATGGATAAATATTTCATCTATATTTGTTTATTGAAACGAAAAACATCGCCGGTAGATACTATTGGTAGCTACTTTAACACCTAGTAAAAGGTAGATAGGTTATAAAGACCAGCCGTAAATACCTGCCGTAAAAAACTACCCGTAAGCCGTTACAAGGAACTGAGTTCCAATAGTTTCAAAAAGTAATTTGATTTAACGAATCAGGTACATATCTAATGATATTTTGTTTAGTTTGTTGAGTGCATGAGTTTGTGCATGTTTGAAACGTTAAAAGAATCTGCAGCAAGTGAAAGAAAAACTTTTGTATGGAAGGATACAAAGCCTGGCGATCTGACCTCTCCAACAACTTTAGGGATACCGCATGAAGATAGTTATCTTACTTTGTCAAGCGTAGCATCTTCTGTTGTTATGGTTATTCTTAGAAGCTTTGAGGCACTTACACATGAACCTCCCTCATAACTTTACTGATGATTTTTTTTTTTGTTTTTTTATTGTTTATGTTGATGTTTTATGTTGACCGTGCTTAAATTACTTCAATTAACTTACCATTTTTGTCAGTAGTACTTTATTTGAGTAGGGGTATTAAAATCTAGCCTAGTCTAATTTTCAGGTAAACATTTATGATTTTTATTGAATGTGAACGTCGTCAAATGGTTATAACTTCTTATTTTATAAGGAATTGAAATAAAATTAACACTTAATGTTAAGTGAAGCTTTGCACAATATATTGGTGAAAACCGCACAAAGATTGGTTAAGCCGTTTCAGAAATTTCCGTGCTCAAACATACAGACAAACAGAAAAAAGATCCAAAAATGATTGATTAATTAAGTCCCCTAATATATTTTCTTTTATATCTTCGTTGTGCAGAAAGCGAAAACTTACATTTTTTATTATAGTATAAATAACTAAAAGCTCTTATTTCTTTACAGAAGTTATGCACTGCACCCATACACAACCTAATTCTAGGAAAGGCCTGTGCTGCAGCTGGTCGGATAATATTAGGTTGTTTATTCTAGCCGCCAGTTGAACGACGCCATTTATTAAAGATGCTGCAAATTAAACTAGTTGGCTGCGACATTTACGCGGAAAAATCTTTTCCACTTTACCATTGCGTACTTAAAAAACTTTAATTCAGTATATCAAGAGATTTAATATGGAATCGAAAGGGTTCCAAAAATATGAAAAGACGATAATTTTACCTGGCATGCATCCTTTTTGCCTTGTACATATCCAGCACATAACATCTTGAGTGTGATGGTAATGATATTTGCATAGTATTTGGAGCATTTGTTATGGTTGATTTTAGGTACCTGTACCTGTTGTAAGATACTTGGATAACTCCCATTCTCCTAGGAAATATAAGATTTGAATACATTTTTTTAATTATTGAAACGTAAAAGAAATCTATTATAAATAATATTTGAAACAAAAAAACGCCGACATTTCATATTAAATCTTATAATGATGATGCATTTCTTCTCGTTTATCGTTTAGATATTCAGTTGATGGTACCATAATAATTTTGGTCAATGTCATTGACACGTTGACCCTTACATATCATCATCATCTGAGCGTTGGTTCCAGTTGGATCCGACGCGATTGCTTAGGAACCTTGGGGTAACTTTTTTCCTCCACTATTAACGCTGTTAACTAACTTTATGAAGCAAAAGTAACTATTATTAAAACAAATCAAATCTTACTCAGAATCTTATCTCTGCCATATTCACCACACAAATTTACAATTTTCAAAGAGAAAGGGATCGGAGCAAGTAGTTATGGTCATAGCTCGCATCTGTGGCAGCCTTAATGTTTGTGATATTACCGACAAAGTGTAAGAGAGTTGCCTCCATTGATACGGTCTTACGGACACTACCCGAATTGTGCGAATACATCTCTATCAGCTCCCAGTAGAAGTTGGATCAAAGAAAAACCTGGCTGATCAAGATAAATGATGATAAATAGTAACAATAAGGATGCTGAAACACTACCAAAATATGGAAAAGGCGTTAGGAAAGAGGTTTCCATGCTGTAAAATAAGTGCATAGTGAATTCATGGTGAAGTTAAGATTTTGTTATGTATTTTCCCCGAGCAGATACTTGACGTAAAGTTACCACCTAGATCTCAATGATCCAAGTGACTTACGCGGCGCTCTTTCGGGGTTGAGAGTTCATACAACAGTAGCTTCTAACAATGCCGAAAATATAAGCCAAACGATAGATGCTCCTAGCAGCCAGGAACCCCGGGCTCGAAATCCAGGTAAGGCTTGGAAGTAACTGGAAACACACTAAGATGCAGAAGATACTGCAAGTGCAAGAAGTCGTGGACATTGGCTAGTTTTATAATAAACGTGTCTTACCTTAGTATGCCCCCAACCAGTTACAGTAGTCATGTCACCATCAGGTATTTCTTCGAATTCATTTTTCATTGGAATAGATTTTACGTTATTAGTAAACTTTAGATCTTTTGCTAAATGTAGTACAGTTACATCGGAGTCCTTGTATATGTCTGTGTAACTAGGATGTATGACGTAATTATCAACTTTAATCACTTCACCACCTCTACCAGGATATGAGGAGCCGACGCGTACTGAATACCGTAAGTATATCAATGAACTTTTGAAAAAAAAAAACAAAGCATTTAGGAATGCAAACATGCAATTTTGACTGCCTCATTAGCGCAGTCGTAGTGTGTGTGGCTGCCGTTGCTGAGGTCAAGGGTTCGAATCCGAGGTCAGAACAAATAGTTGTGTGATTTGCTAATATTTGGATGTTATCTATTATAATTTTTATAAAATTGATTTCGACCCCCCCGAAAGTCGGTAATGTGCTATTATGGACTTTTTATTGTTATGCGAAATTCGGCATCTATGGGTTGGGACACATGTCTGTAATTTTTTTCAGAAAATTCCTACTGATATTAACGAAGATATTTACAATTACCACTTTATTTTACGGAAACATGTCAACACAGGAATAACCAGAAAAACTACATTATACATTGATACAAAAGTGTTTTTCTTTTCGATATTCGGTAAGTTGCTATTACCAGTTTATTGTGGTAAAAATTTTTTGATTGCCGGTAAACGCATATATGATATTTATTTCGTATTAAATTTATAGGACATAAATCGGTAATAGAAAGTAACAAACATTAACATTAACATAATATCTGTAATATGCACGTCACTTCAAGTATTTTCCTCCAGGACCTCATTTCCAGTGCTTCTATTTTATTTTCCTCAATTTCTTGCAGCGTTCAGGTCTCGGTAGCGTACAGAAAAAAGAGTAATTCCAGTTTTCTGATAAGTCAAATATCTTCAAGTGCTGCTATGTAAACAATCCTTATGGTAACCTGCTATGCTAAGCGATGGCACTTGGTCTTCGACGACGATGAATAAGAAATATTAAGAGGTGCAGTCTCAAAATCAGGGACTAATGTCAACTTTAAAATTATTAATTATATTAATTTTAAAATTATGCAGAATGCTAGACTGTTCTTCGCTGCACGATGATTTGAAAAGCTATCGGAGTTGATGAAGACAATCGATTATATCAAGTTAAACCACGTACTCTGCACCGAAGAGATTCCCAGCCAATAAAGGCTGAGTATTATTAGTCTTCAAATGGAAAGCGGTCGGTGTAGAAATGCAGTAGTTACCGTGGCATGAAGATTTAGAGAAGATTATTAACCTCCGTATGTAACTAGCAGAAGAGTACTCTCTTGGAGTATCAATATGGGTTTCAACCTGGTAATAAAACTACGGACCCTGTTTTTGTTTTAAGTATCCTATCACTAGAACAAAAATAGGACCCGTGTTCTCATTACTAGAGAAATACAGGACAAAGAGACAAAGAAATACTCGTACAGGAACAAGAGTCTGCAGTTTCTGTTCGTGGACGTAAAGAATGCCTTCGACTGTGTTCTTGGAACGATGATCTGGTGGGCACTGATGTCCAAAGGTTATAGGCGCTTGCACCACTATTCCGTGGCTCTGATCGCTTTGGCGCGCGGCTTTAACACTCTTTACCACACGGACGGAGTACACCAGAGCACAGAGCTTCCACTCAGTTCATTTCTGTTTAAGAGATTCAAATATGCAGCATGATATGCTGCATATTTGAATCATGATGTGATGCATATGCTGTATCGTTAATATGAATTTTAACGATACAGCGCTGGCGGACGCGGACGAGGGTAGTTTGGTGCAATGTGTGAAACGTGGACGGAGATGCCTGAGAGTGGTTGTTTTAAACTTAAGTAATACTTGGCGTTAAACTCTACAGATATACAACCTCCATAGACTCCATCTGGTCTAGGGCATGGACCAGGTTAGGTACCTGGGATCTGTATTTCACACGTCACGTCACGCATTGCTACCTCATGGACTAAGTGGCGGTTGAGGGCTGATGTCATTTGGAACCCTAAAATGTCAGTGAGTTTGAAGGGACAGGTCTAATAAAGCATCATTAGGCATGTTACATTGCCATGCCAGTGGGTTGTAATCATTATTGAAGCAACACAAGCAGGAGCTGCGAATTACGGAATGAAAATGCTGGGGAATATGTGTGAAATCATGCAGATTTTTTAATAATAAGGAGTAGAAAAGTGGACTTCAGGTATCGTGAGAAGCGTCTCGGATGATGATGATGGAACTGGACGTACAAACGTAAAAAATATTTTATGATTGACTTTTTTTTGACAAATTAATTGGTATTATTTCAGTAAAGTCTATTGAAGGACCACGTTTTTTAATATTCCTAATTCTGGTGCCATTAGTCAATTCCCATAGAGTGGTTTTCAATTACGATGGGTAAAACGCAATTTCGGTGGTGTTTGAAATTTTCAAATGCTTTATTTCAATAACCAATAAATATTTTTTGAGCCCTATTATACCATGTTATAGTACATCTAATTAGTCATATTTTATGTATCAAATAAATCCTTATATATCGAAATAAAAATTTGCCACTGCAATTAGGTAAAAATTGATTGAGATGAAATTCACCCGTAAATCTTAGGGTCTAGGTTTAGATCTAGGTCTAGTCTTAGGGGCTATAGAGCAATTTTGCTGGCATAGCTCTCGCTCCAACTTCTTCCTCGTATTGATTAAATTATGTGTATGTTTTTCTTAATTTGTTAAGCAGGTTAATTTTTTTAAATTATAAATTATCCATCACGCCTTATCCCCGAAGGGGTGTAATAGTGAAAATTGCGTAACTCAGTGATCGTTTACAGAACACTGAGACCGCGGGGCCACGAGCGCTTCTTAGGCATAAGCGTTAAGCAGGTTATGTTTAAAATATGTGTAATATTTACTGAAATATTGTTTTGTGCAATAAAAACGATTAATCTATTTATTTTAAATTATTTTATTAAAAATACCTTAGTTTATTATACTCAAATGATTTTTAGTATTGAATGGTTACTGAAAAATGTTGTTATATTTCCGGAAACAACCCTGTAATTTACTTGTACAGTGTTTTTTGGCCTTTAATATTACTACAATAACTTGGTAATGGTATATTATGATCGCTTGTTGCTATCCAAAATAACGTTGTAAAAGTCCGCAGTATACTAGTACATATCAACACTCTTCAAAAAATTACCACAATAATCCGGTAAGTTACTATTACAGGACAATAGAACTTTTTTAAAAACTGTAAGATCTTTATTGCTAAAATTTGCTTTTTGCGATTACCGACTTATTGCCCGGAGAGGTCGATTTTATCTTAATATAATTATAAGGAGAAAAGTTTATAGTTAATTTTATTATAGCTATTTTTATATTATTAATTATTTTTCTTTAGTTTATTTATACTATTATGAGTTGTACATCTGATAATACGTCATATATTTCTGCTCACTCTTCTGATACTTCATCTGACAATTACAGTTTTTGTTCTATAACAAATACGCTGGGTGATGAACTTCGTACGTGTTTTGAACGTGATTTGGATCGATCGTTTAACATCTGCATTTATATAAATGCAGAGAGCGTGCCCGGGCACCATAGTGATATGTTGGATACTTTTGTTAATTCTCACGTACATGCTGTTCTGGTTTCTGAAAGTTTTCTCAAACCCAATCTCTCTTCTACTTCTTATTCACTTTCTGGTTTCACTTTAATAAGGAATGACAGGATTGGCAAAGAGCGAGGCGGGGTCGCAATAAATCTTCGCAGTGACTTTTCATACAAAATAGTCGCCTCATCTCCTTCTCAGTACTCAGCCAGCGCGGAGTTTCTCTTTCTTGAGGTGTGGGCAAAGGGGATTAAAATCATTTTGGGCGTTGTTTATAGCGCTCCTTCTGTTAATTACTTCACTGATTTCGAATTGGTTTTAGAGTCCTTGGGGTCTGATTATGAGCATCACATCATCATGGGTGACTTTAATACTAATCTCCTCGTACGAGACTCACGTGCTGGCAAGTTGCTTAATATAGTTGAGTCTGCTAGTCTACATATTCTACCACTCCAGGCCACACATCACAATTTTTACACAAATGATACCTGGCTTGACTTAATTTTAACCTCCTCTCTTTCCTTTGTCCTTTTGCATGGTCAATTTCTTGCTCCAGCTTTTTCTCACCATGATCTTATTTATGCCTCATTAATCTTGAAACCACCAAAACTTAAGCCTAAAGTACTGCACAGGCGTTGCTTTGGTAGAATGGATGTCGGTAAATTGCGCCAAGAAGCTGATTTACTCGATTGGGGTTGCGTGATCGAGGCTAATACTATAGACGAAAAGGTACATCTATTTAATGAGACTGTTAATGCTCAATATGACTCTTATGCTCCAATTAAGAAGATAAGAACGAAGGGTCATCCTGCGCCATGGATCACGGAGGCCACTCGAACGGCCATGAAACGCAGAGACCGGGCCTTTATAAAATTTAAAAAGCACAGATCGGAAGTAAACTGGGATTCCTATAAATCAGCTAGGAATCGGTGTAACCAAATGATACGCAACGCTAAACGCCGACATATCTTCGATAACGTCTCTTCCTCGTCACCTTCTGAAGTTTGGAGGTTTCTTGGGACATTGGAAAGGTAATGCAAGTGGAGCTGCCTAAGACTATTGGACTGGATGCCATTAATATACATTTCTCCACTTCCCATACAATGGATATCCGAATCATTAGTCAAACGGTAGACTATATAGCCAGACTGACTAAATCCCATAATACCCCTTTTAAATTTTCTCCAGTCTCAGCAGATGAGATCAAGAAAATCATATTTTCAATAAAATCTAATGCTGTTGGTTGTGACAGCATTAGTCGTCGCATGATCGTAACAATTATAGACCAACTTCTACCCATTATATCACACCTAATACATTTCTCTTTGGATTCATGTCAATTTCCTGCTCTGTGGCGAAAAGCCTATGTTCGACCATTGCCTAAAATTAAAAATCCTTCCCTACCTAATCATTTTCGTCCTATTTCAATTCTCCCTTTCCTCTCTAAGGTTTTAGAGGCGTGTGTACATAAACAATTATTTATGTACATACAGCAAAATAATGTTTTAAGTCCTCTGCAATCGGGTTTTAGGCGTGGACACAGCACAACTACAGCTTTGCTTAAAGTAACGGGTGATATTAGGGACGGTACGGAGAATTCTAAGATTACAGTTATGGTTCTAGTAGATTTTTCTAGTGCGTTTAATACGGTGAATCACGAAATTCTTTTGCATATACTCTTGTGCAAGGAAGCCAGGAATTCAAGTCCAGGGACTTCCCGGGCAGCCTCCACCTCAGCATCTCGCAGTAAGGTAGTGTGCATATTCCTGTTTTTCCATTAATTTTTCCGTCGACAATCGCGTGTAAATTTCATTTTAGTCTTTCCCCGCAAGTACAGTCCATTTTGAATTTATTTATCTCGCCCGCTCAACCATTTTCTGGTCCTAACGATCCGGATTTTGATCCATTCGCTTTAGTAGTTTGCTATGAAAACGCAATAGAAATACAGGACAAAGAGACAAAGAAATACTCGTACAGGAACAAGAGTCTGCAGTTTCTGTTCGTGGACGTAAAGAATGCCTTCGACTGTGTTCTTGGAACGATGATCTGGTGGGCACTGATGTCCAAAGGTTATAGGCGCTTGCACCACTATTCCGTGGCTCTGATCGCTTTGGCGCGCGGCTTTAATACTCTTTACCACACGGACGGAGTACACCAGAGCACAGAGCATTCCACTTAGTTCATTTCTGTTTAAGAGATTTAAATATGCAGCATGATATGCTGCATATGCTGTATCGTTAATATGAATTTTAACGATACAGCGCTGGCGGACGCGGACGAGGGTAGTTTGGTGCAATGTGTGAAAACGTGGACGGAGATGCCTGAGAGTGGTTGTTTTAAACTTAAGTAATACTTGGCGTTAAACTCTACAGATATACAACCTCCATAGACTCCATCTGGTCTAGGGCATGGACCAGGTTAGGTACCTGGGATCTATATTTCACACGTCACGTCACGCATTGCTACCTCATGGACTAAGTGGCGGTTGAGGGCTGATGTCATTTGGAACCCTAAAATGTCAGTGAGGTTGAAGGGACAGGTCTAATAAAGCATCATTAGGCATGTTACATTGCCATGCCAGTGGGTTGTAATCATTATTGAAGCAACACAAGCAGGAGCTGCGAATTACGGAATGAAAATGCTGGGGAATATGTGTGAAATCATGCGGCTGGACCGCGTAAGAACTACCTCAAGTCTTCATTTCCGTAACAATGCAGATAGGTCTTACGGCAAGCGCTGGGCATTGTGGGGAACAAATTTTTGGCCATGCCGTCCTCTCCGTGCCCCGGTAAGAGGGGAACAACCAAGAAGCACTGGCTTGATATCGTAAAGTTGGTATGTGTAAATAGTCTCTGCATGGGTTGCAAAGTGGACTTGTTCAGCAATAAAATGCATGAATATTTTTTTTAATAATAAGGAGTAGAAAAGTGGACTTCAGGTATCGTGAGAAGCGTCTCGGATGATGATGATGGAACTGGACGTACAAACGTAAAAAATATTTTATGATTGACTTTTTTTTGACAAATTAATTGGTATTATTTCAGTAAAGTCTATTGAAGGACCACGTTTTTTAATATTCCTAATTCTGGTGCCATTAGTCAATTCCCATAGAGTGGTTTTCAATTACGATGGGTAAAACGCAATTTCGGTGGTGTTTGAAATTTTCAAATGCTTTATTTCAATAACCAATAAATATTTTTTGATCCCTATTATACCATGTTATAGTACATCTAATTAGTCATATTTTATGTATCAAATAAATCCTCATATATCGAAATAAAAATTTGCCACTGCAATTAGGTAAAAATTGATTGAGATGAAATTCACCCGTAAATCTTAGGGTCTAGGTTTAGATCTAGGTCTAGTCTTAGGGGCTATAGAGCAATTTTGCTGGCATAGCTCTCGCTCCAACTTCTTCCTCGTATTGATTAAATAATGTGTATGTTTTTCTCAATTTGTTAAGCAGGTTAAATTTTTTAAATTATAAATTATCCATCACGCCTTATCCCCGAAGGGGTGGCAGAGGCATATAATATGCCCACTTTTCACCGTGTGGATTTACCTGTCCCACGTAATAGGTGGTGAGCCCATTGCCGTGTTGAAATAGACAGACGCAGGTTGTGGCTACCTGCTGTTGAAATTTTTCATGCCGCCCATAAGGCATTCAACCAGGCTTAACGACTGCCATTTTACTGGCAACCGGGACCAACGGCTTAACGTGCCTTCCGAAGCACGGAAACGCTCGCAAATGTAAATGCCACAAAGTGGTCACCCATCCGAGGACCAGCCATAGTGAAATTTGCGTAACTCAGTGATCGTTTACAGAACACTGAGACCGCGGGACCACGAGCGCTTCTTAAGCATAAGCATTAAGCAGGTTATGTTTAAAATATGTGTAATATTTACTGAAATATTGTTTTGTGCAATAAAAACGATTAATCTATTTATTTTAAATTATTTTATTAAAAATACCTTAGTTTATTATACTCAAATGATTTTTGGTATTGAATGGTTACTGAAAAATGTTGTTAATTTTCCGGAAACAACCCTGTAATTTACTTGTACAGTGTTTTTTGGCCTTTAATATTACTACAATAACTTGGTAATGGTATATTATGATCGCTTGTTGCTATCCAAAATAACGTTGTAAAAGTCCGCAGTATACTAGTACATATCAACACTCTTCAAAAAATTACCACAATAATCCGGTAAGTTACTATTACAGGACAATAGAACTTTTTTAAAAACTGTAAGATCTTTATTGCTAAAATTTGCTTTTTGCGATTACCGACTTATTGCCCGGAGAGGTCGATTTTATCTTAATATAATTATAAGGAGAAAAGTTTATAGTTAATTTTATTATAGCTATTTTTATATTATTAATTATTTTTCTTTAGTTTATTTATACTATTATGAGTTGTACATCTGATAATACGTCATATATTTCTGCTCACTCTTCTGATACTTCATCTGACAATTACAGTTTTTGTTCTATAACAAATACGCTGGGTGATGAACTTCGTACGTGTTTTGAACGTGATTTGGATCGATCGTTTAACGTCTGCATTTATATAAATGCAGAGAGCGTGCCCGGGCACCATAGTGATATGTTGGATACTTTTGTTAATTCTCACGTACATGCTGTTCTGGTTTCTGAAAGTTTTCTCAAACCCAATCTCTCTTCTACTTCTTATTCACTTTCTGGTTTCACTTTAATAAGGAATGACAGGATTGGCAAAGAGCGAGGCGGGGTCGCAATAAATCTTCGCAGTGACTTTTCATACAAAATAGTCGCCTCATCTCCTTCTCAGTACTCAGCCAGCGCGGAGTTTCTCTTTTTTGAGGTGTGGGCAAAGGGGATTAAAATCATTTTGGGCGTTGTTTATAGCGCTCCTTCTGTTAATTACTTCACTGATTTCGAATTGGTTTTAGAGTCCTTGGGGTCTGATTATGAGCATCACATCATCATGGGTGACTTTAATACTAATCTCCTCGTACGAGACTCACGTGCTGGCAAGTTGCTTAATATAGTTGAGTCTGCTAGTCTACATATTCTACCACTCCAGGCCACACATCACAATTTTTACACAAATGATACCTGGCTTGACTTAATTTTAACCTCCTCTCTTTCCTTTGTCCTTTTGCATGGTCAATTTCTTGCTCCAGCTTTTTCTCACCATGATCTTATTTATGCCTCATTAATCTTGAAACCACCAAAACTTAAGCCTAAAGTACTGCACAGGCGTTGCTTTGGTAGAATGGATGTCGGTAAATTGCGCCAAGAAGCTGATTTACTCGATTGGGGTTGCGTGATCGAGGCTAATACTATAGACGAAAAGGTACATCTATTTAATGAGACTATTAATGCTCAATATGACTCTTATGCTCCAATTAAGAAGATAAGAACGAAGGGTCATCCTGCGCCATGGATCACGGAGGCCACTCGAATGGCCATGAAACGCAGAGACCGGGCCTTTATAAAATTTAAAAAGCACAGATCGGAAGTAAACTGGGATTCCTATAAATCAGCTAGGAATCGGTGTAACCAAATGATACGCAACGCTAAACGCCGACATATCTTCGATAACGTCTCTTCCTCGTCACCTTCTGAAGTTTGGAGGTTTCTTGGGACATTGGAAAGGTAATGCAAGTGGAGCTGCCTAAGACTATTGGACTGGATGCCATTAATATACATTTCTCCACTTCCCATACAATGGATATCCGAATCATTAGTCAAACGGTAGACTATATAGCCAGACTGACTAAGCTGGTGATTTGAGCACGCCATGCTTCATGGCTGCATTTAAAAGATTTTTGTCGCGTCGGGGTTCCGTATCTCGAATGTATTCGGACAACGGTACGAATTACGTCGGAGCTCATCGTAACCTTTCCGAACTACATAATTTTTTGCGTTCCAAACACTTTACGTTTGAAGAGCTGAGCACCGTGCTCGCTCAAGTCGAGGCCGTAATGAAAACCTTGTCTAGTGATCCCTCGGAGCCGCTTGCACTGACTCCAGCGCACTTTTTGAATGTTGCACCGTTAAAATACTTACCCGCTTTTGAAATAGAGGAAGATCGACTTCATCTCCTCTCGCGTCATGCATTATTGGAAAAACTCGTTCAATCGTTTTGGAAGCGTTGGAGGACAGACTATTTGCATACGCTACAGTCACGTCAGAAATGGAATACTCCATCGAACCCTATTACTGTTGGTACTGTCGTAGTTATTTTAACTGAAAATTTGCCTCCATTACATTGGCCTCTTGGGGTAGTAGAAGAAGTTTTCCCTGGGTCAAATGGGATCACCCGTATAGTTCGCGTTAAAACCGCAACTGGTTCGTACTTGCGACCAGTTATTCGTCTTTGTCCTTTGCCTAATTAACAGTAACTTCAATAACAAATTTTGTTTGTTCGATTAGGTTTAGTTTAGTTCGATAGCATTTGTTTATTTAGCAGCTAAAGCTTAGTGGCAACAGTATAGTCAGTTGTTCCTTTTTCGAAGGTAACCCTCCAAGCCGGGGGGAAATGGTTGCGCCGGTATATGATAAAAGAATAGCCGCGTTATTTTTTCAATGTTGCATCGCTGATCTGCATTTGTTTTTAATTAATTAGTTGTCGACACTCCCCCCGCTCCCCTTTATTCCATTTCTCTTTCGCACCTACCTTGTCTCGCATAAAGGAGGAGTGAGACAGCTGTATTACGCGCGCGCAAGTACCTACGCGCGCGCCGTTATCCTCACGTCGGCGGCCACGTTTGAGGGCTGGCAGTCTGTCCTACACCACGCGCGCGCACGCCCGCATCAACCCTTTCGCAATAACCCCGCGCCAACTATCGCAATAATCGTATTTTCCATGGATAAATAGTGTTTTCGAGCAAGGAAACCAGGAATTCAAGTCCAGGGACGCCCCCGGCAGCCCTCAGCATCTCGCAGCAAGGTAGTGTAATTCCTGTTTTTCCATTACTTTTTCCGTCGACAATCGCGTGTAAATTTCATTTTAGTCTTTCCCCGCAAGTACAGTCCATTATGAATTTATTTATCTCGCCCGCTCAACTAATATATATATATATATACATACATACATACATACATATTGTCACGCCTTTATCCCCGAAGGGTTAGGCAGAGGCATATTAATCGCCCACGTTTCACCATATGCACTTTCGTCCCACGTAACAGGTGGTGAGCCCATTGCCGTGTTGATATGGACAGGCACAGGCAGCATCGACCTGCTGTTGAAATTTTTTAAGCCGCCCATAAGGCCTTCAACTTGGCTTAACGACTGCCATTTTATTAGCAACCGGGACCAACGGCTTAACGTGCCTTCCGAAGCACGGAACTGGGGTGAGTCTAAAGGGCCGAATAAATGTAATAAAATAAAAATGTGTCTATTTTAGATGTTAAATTCGGAAGAAATTTATACCCATGCCTTTTTAGTGAGGTGGTAATAAAAAGGCTAAAAGGTCTTATGTGCTAGACACTAATTAACACGACCAATTAAAGTCCTGGTAGTCTATATATATATTTATATGTGTATATGTATGTACTTGTATTTATATAATATATATGTATGTTATCTTGAATATGTGTATGTGTTCGTATTTAAATATATATTTCTCTTTTTTTATTTTATTAATTAGTACCTATGTTATTTGTGCCATTATAACTTTCATTAAGCACCTACCTTGACTTATCTCTGTAACACCCAAAGGTTGACTGGTAGAGAATGCCTATGGCATTAAGTCCGCCTGTGTACATGACTGTGCAGAAAGTTTAAATAAAAATAAAATAAAAATAAAAGTCCTGACTCACTGGTGATCATCAACACCCAGCCCTTTTTCTTGGAGGTTTGGAGGTTGGCACTGAGGTTTCTTTTATGATGTAGACAAGGGATAAGGCCGGATTTTGTAATTCAACCTCTAAGAGGGTAAAATATGGACTGATAGTTTGTACGGAAATCCGCCATTGTAAAGTAATCTGCATAAAAATTTGTATGTGGACTTTTGTTTTGTAATTGAGAATAAACGTTTTAAAGTTTTTTTTTTCAAAACAACTCCTAAGGGCTAAATAGGGCTTGAAAGTTTTTATGGAATTCATTCGTTTTTAAACTAATAGAATTAAAAACGTATATGGAATTCCGGTTTGAAATTAAAATATACGTTTTTCACAATTATTTGAAATTCAAACCCTAAGGGGGTAAAATAAGGTCTGCTAGTTTGCATAGAAATACGTAATCTTGAACTATGGGCTTTTGGTTAGAAATTAAGATAGACGAGTTTCGGGATTTTTTGAATTTTTACCGCTAAGGGGTGAAATAGGGACTGAAAGTTTGTATAGAAATAAGTCATTATTTGATTATTTCACATAAAAATTTGTATGTGGGATTGCAGTTAGAAATTAAGATAGACATACGTAATTTTTAAACTAATATAATTATATATGAGCCATCGGTTATAAATGATGGAAGTGTTTCAGGATTATTTGAAATTGTAAAAAAAAGAATGAAGTTGCAAAGAAAGTCGTCATTTAGTCTAATTTACAAGTAGAGAGAATGTAAGGAACCCCCAAAATCTCCAGGGCTTAAGCGACCTCACCTGCTAGCGGCGCATCTGCTGAACAATGGATGAGGCAACGACGCAGGCTGAAACTGGGACTTTGAGAGATCAGACGGCAGTCGCTCCTATCAATACTGAAAATTAGAAACCGAACAAAAGCTGCTCCTAACAGCAGAAAAAGTGGACCTAGGTTTCAAATCCAGTTAGTAGTAATTATCGTAATATCGTTACCAAATCACATAAAATCTTGACAAATTTAAGCATATGCTAAATATAACCTTCCTAATAAATTACTATATCTTATATAATGTATTAGTGGAACTTGCATGGTCATCTTTTCAGTAGTTCTCAAGTTTATCGAGAACGACAGACGCAGCGAAAGACTTTGTTTTATATATGTATAGTGGGTTTTTTTAGTTCAGAATATAAGATTAGAGACATCTCAATATTTGTTATCCATCAAATTCAAGGGTTCCTTTGAATGTAGAGCAAATTTTAAAACTGACGTGTTTGTGATGTTGTAGGGGTTAATTACTAAATCTTTTAAACCGATGTTAAAGATCCATTATTAAAAATGAAAAATTAAATGAAAATATCTCTATTCATGTAGTTCACAAAGTAACACTTATGAACGTATTCAATAGAAAGCTAAATTATCAGCAAGTGTCATAATTTGCTATATTTTTTAAATTAAATTTAGAAAAAGTTTGCATACTAATTGCTTTTCAAAATTGTTTCCAATGCTATATTTTATTCCTGTATTCTCACGAGAACGAGAACTATATAACTGAAACCGCAAAGAGCTTTAACTAATAGACACACAAACCAGAAATTTGGTGAAAGTATTCTTTAGGTATTAAATGAGTGGGAGAGAGTATTAAATGAGCGCTAAGAAAGATGATCCCAATATTCCCATGAGTAACAGGAACTACGTGAGTAAAACCACAAACAACCTAAACTAATGGACATAGATACTTGAAATTTGGTGAAAATATCCATTAGGTACTTAATGAAGAACGGGAAATAAGTGGCTATTTTTTTCTGAAATTATACCCTTACAGTCTAAACTATTAAATTACTACTAAACTATTAAACATAGAAACGTGAAATTTGGTGAATCTGTTTTTTTATATTTTGAATGAGCACTAATAAAGGAATTTTCGCTATGCCCATGGGAACTGGAATTACAAAGCTGACACCAGACACAGCCCTAAGTATTAGATTTAGATAATAAAAAAATTGTGAAAGTATTGTTTAGGTGCATTAGATAAACACTTAGAAAGGAATTCCCGATATTCCCACGGAAAAAGAAATACGTGGGTGAATCCACATAGGCACTCACCGAATTTTTCAAATGTTTATGTGTAATTGTGTAATAGTTAAGGAACTATTACTCAATTACACATAAACATCTGAAAAATTCGGTGAGTGCCAAGAAAGGAAGTTTGGATGATTGTTACTTAATCATATTAACATGAAAATTGGCATATATACGAGTATACAGAGCGTTCCACGTATATGGCACATGGAGGTAAAGTACCTTGAATATCGTAAATGGATCATTTTACTGAAAGTATACGTACAAATTTATCAATTTATCAAATGCTCATAATGAGTCCCTTCCTGTTGAATACAAAGTCGCACTTATTAGATTATTTCGCTCAATCTCGTGTAACGGGTTCGATTCCCGTTTCAACCATTTCCACTAATTTAACCGTTTCAACCAATTTTCAACCACAAACAAATTCATTTTTGTATACGAGGAGATAATATAATAATAATATCTTTATTTGCTAGAAATTTGTTACAAAGATGGTACAGAATTAATCTTAAAGGTTAAGTACATCAAGTTCTGCCTAAGCTGGGCCTACAAACATTTATTACACGTATTCAATACAATATGTTCTCAATAAGTAAAATAAAATTTCTTATTGTGGTTGAGAAAGTCCGTTACAGAATAAAAACTGTTTTCGAGAAGCCATTCCTTTAATGCCCTAACAAACCGCCTGTACATTAATGCCTTGATTTTTTTGGGTATGCAATTATAGACATTGACACACATCACCAAACAATTATTTTTATATAATTCCGTTCTCGGTATCCTCGATAAAACCAACCTGTCCGGATTCCTCGTATTACGTAGGAAAATGTCTTTAGCTTTTTTAAATAAATTCTTATTCAATCTAACAAACTTAGCACATTCCAAAATATACTCGTACATGCAAGGCAATGTCAATAAATTGAGTCTTTTAAATAAAAGCTTGCAGGATATCCAAGGGGCCACTCCGCATATGGCTCTAACACATTTTTTTTGGAAGATGAATGCTTTGTCTATGTCAGTCGAGTTACCCCACAGGATGAGTCCATAGCCAAGAACTGATGCCATGTATCCGTGATATGCTCTAAGTACGGTATGTTTACATCTTGAACAAAAACACTTGTACTGTTCCACTTATTTATTATTTTAACCTGACCGGTTTCGCCTTACGGTTCATGTCATGTTAAAATAATAAATAAGTGGAACAGTACAAGTGTTTTTGTTCAAGATGTGTAGCAAGTTCCACCAAGTGCCATCAATCAACAGTGTAAATATACGGTATGTTTAGTTAATATTATTCTTCTTAGCTTCGCCAACACATACACAAACCTATTGATTTTGTTACACACATTGTTGATGTGAGCCTTCCAATTGATATGTTTATGTAAAATTATACCCAAGAATTTCGTATGTTCAACTTCCTCAATTTCAATGTCATTGTGACTAATTTTAAGATTATTGCTTTTTCGTCCATATGTACTGATTGTATAAATTTGGTTTTTATGAGAAAATAATTATTGTTATTAAAAATTATTGTTATCTGACCATTTGATAATATCGGTTACTGATTTATTAATTTCCATGTTATATTTATTAATGTCTATGTTTTATTAATTTATATCTTTATAATTTTAATTAATGTCATTGCCATGTTTACAAATGTCCTTTTTGTCTTTATTAATGTCAGAGTCATGTATATGAATATCAAATGGTTTCGATGTGACGATTAATGAAATGTCATCCGCAAATAACGTACATGGATGATCCATGCTATCCGGAAGGTCATTTATATGTATAAAGTAGAAACAATAGAGGGCCTAGCACACTACCTTGTAGAATTTCAAACAAATTAGTTATATAATTAGAATGAAAATTTTCTAATTCCTTCTTTTTATTAATCGCACAAATTTGAACACATTGTTTCCTACATTCTAAGTATGACTTGATCCATGCCAACGCATTACCACAAATCCCATAGCGCTCCAACTTATTTAACAATATTTCATGTAACACAACTACAACCGAGACTACCGGGACTTTAATTGGTCGTGCTAATTAGTGTCTAGCACATAAGACCTTCTAGCTTTTTTGTTACCACCACACTAAAAAGGCAACGGGTTCAAAATTTCTTTCAAATTTAACATCTAAAATAGACACATTTTATTAAATTTATTCGGCCCTTTAGACCTACCCCAGGTCCGTGCTTCGAAAGGCACGTTAAGCCGTTAGTCCCGGTTGCCAATAAAATGGTAGTCGTTAAACCAAGTTGAAGGCCTTATAGGCGGCTTAAAAAGTTTCAACAGCAGGTCACCGCAGCCTACGCCTGTCCATTTCAACACGGCAATGTGAGCCCCACCTGTTATGTGGGAAAAAAATGCATACGGTGAAATGTAAGCGTTTAATATGCCTTTACCTACCCCTTCGGGGATAAAGGCGTGACAATATGTATGTATGTGTGTTTATGTAACACAAAATCGTATGCTTTTGTCATATCGAAAAATATAACCGTTGTATTATTCCCGTCGTCTACATTATCAATTACTTGCGTCATTAGATTAAAACAAGCTAACGTTGTAGATTTTCCTGTCTGAAATGCTAATTGCTCTTTCCTGAGAATGTTGTTTTTAAAAAGAAATTCAGAAATATTTATTTTAATATTTATACATAGCAGCTACAAATACTTTCGAGATCACTGACACAAGGGTTATGGGTCTATAGTTTGATAGCATTGTTTTTATACAGTGGTTTAACAACAGAAAATTTTAATAAATCCGGGAAACATCCATTACTGAAAGAGAGATTAATCATGTGCGTCAATATCGGTACGAGTTCGTTTGTTTGTTAATAACTTCAGTAGCAAGTTCATCATAGCCTGTCGATTTCGTATTTTTCAAAGGACGTTATTATTTAATGTATATCATAGCAATCATAAGGCTTTAGAAAAATACTGTTACAATTGTTTTCGAACGTGGTTCCTATTTTCTTTGTATTAACGTTATAGTAAATGAAAAAATCCTTAAAATGATCAGCTATATCTTTAGGTATGTATATAATTTTCCCGTCACACACTATGCGTTTTATTATATCCCTTTTATAATGATTGCCTGATCGCGACTTTATTAATTGCCATGACGATTTGCATACATTTTTACTATTATTCATTCGCTTTTCATAATATGTTTGAATGGACAGATTCTTAAAAGTTTTGAATATTGTAAATATTTGTGTTGGTTGATTGTTGACCTGTTTCTATAATATTTAAATCGTAACATCCTCTTCGTTCTACAACACTTACGTAGCCCCTTTGTTATCCAACCTGCATTACACCCTTTATTATGTATCTTTATTTTTATTTTAGGAAAACATAGGTTGTAAAACAGCAAGAAAGTGCTGTGAAAACATCGGTATGCTGTATTTATATCTAAGCTGTCACAGACATCTTTAAAGGACAGATTTGTTAAACACTCCTGAAATCCACTCCAGGTGGGATCCTGAATGTGTTGCGTTAAGCCATAGTTTTTTAACAAATTTAAAAACTCCAGTGCCTTCTTATCAGATTTTAATGTATTTATGTTTAAGTCCCCAGCTAGAACGAACTTCTTATCACTCTTAAATATAAGTTCCCTCAGTAACCTATTTAATTTCTCAAAGTAAATATTCAAATCACCACTGGGAATTCTGTACAAACCTATGACTATCATATTTTGATCGGGAACGACGATACCACAACATTCAAAGTGGTTGTCCACTGACAAGTCCCTAGCTAATTGTATTTTCGTGTATCTAAACTCGTTTTTTATGAATATACATACTCCTCCCCTTTTGGTATGGTTTTGTCTACTGTAGGACGCAGCCATAACGTATTCCCCAAGATTAATATGTTTTTCATGGCCCAATTCCACAAAGGTTTACGTCAAACATATAATTTCTGGATCCCTCTTTAGTTTACTAAGTTCAAAGTCGTTGATTTCTAAAAATTTGTGTTTTCTTCCAATTCCTGCAATATTTTGATGAAGTATTCTGAAGTATGTGTTTCTACTATCTCTAGTCCCGAAAAAACTGGTTCTCGTAATCTGTATTAATAATAAAAATAATAGTAATAATATAATAATAATAAGTCGGTTTTATCGGGCCCTACATGGGGCTGATATAGATTTTCCATCCTCTGTATCCTGGCTACGATTCGGTGACCTATTTGGGGAAACCGAAGGTTTTGTTTTTGCTATTACTGATGAAGTTGTGATGACTAATAATTACCGAAAATATATCCTAAGGGACGGTACGGTTGACATATGTCGGGCGTGCCACCGTCCAGGTGAGTCTCTTAGGCATATTATTACTGGTTGTTCTAGTCTCGCAAATAGTGAGTATTTGCATAGACACAACCAAGTAGCTAGGATTATCCATCAACAACTTGCTTTGAAGTATAACCTTATTGAATCAGAGATACCATATTATAAGCGCTCGTGGCCCCGCGGTCTCAGTGTTCTGTAAACGATCACTGAGTTACGCAACTTTCACTATGGCTGGTACTCGGATGGGTGACCACTTTGTGGCATTTACATTTGCGAGCGTTTCCGTGCTTCGGAAGGCACGTTAAGCTGATGGTCCCGGTTGCCAGTAAAATGGCAGTCGTTAAGCCTGGTTGAAGGCCTTATGGGCGGCTTAAAAATTTCAACAGCAGGTAGCCACAACCTGCGTCTGTCTATTTTCAACACGGCAATGGGCTCACCACCTATTACGTGGGACAGGAATCCACACGGTGAAAAGTGGGCATATAATATGCCTCTGCCACCCCTTCGGGGATAAGGCGTGATGGATATTTATTTATTTATTTATAAAAATCTTACCTAACACCAGTCTTAACATGGTTAGGTCGCTATTTCTAACCATTTCTTGCACATTGAACTACTATACAACCTGTCTGCTAGTTCCTTGACTACACTCACGAACACGGGCCATGAACATAGCGATGCGACTTCTTTGGATTGCATTAAACGTGTTCAGTCTTGCCTCTGCAAACATTCCTGAGGCGCTACAAAATGGTGAGAAACCCATAAGTTGTCTGTATATATTATTATACTGAACACGAATGCAATCCAAGGATCGCTTAGTGTACCCCACCCCGTCCACAGTTGACAAGTGTAGAAATTCTGACAGTACGTTCTGAATAAGAGAATCTTTGTCTGCACATCAGCTTTAGATAATCTCCTCACTATCATATTGCCCACGACAGAGAGGGCCCTGCGTTGGCGATCAATGTCAGCATCATCTTTCATGTCTGACGTTAATATATGACCAAGGTACTTGAACATCTCAACAAAAGCGACGACTTGTCCTCCGATTTTTACCGGTGGGATACAGAGTGGACCCCTCCCTGACCTGAATACCATAATTTCAGTCTTTTTGGCATTATAGATCAAATCATGCACGCTGGCATATCTCTCGCAGAGCTAACAACTTTCTCAACCCTTTGACCGAGGGGCTGAGCAGAACCATATCATCGGCATAACTTAAATTGTTAATGTACCTATCCCCCAACCTAAGCCCTACCGATGTCCCGCTCAGTTCCTCGATTAGATCATTAACATATCTACTCAAACGTTCAAGCTGCTAAAGCAGCTGACTTTTTTTTGATCGTGTCAAAAGCGCGACTTAAGTCCAGGAAACACGCGTAAACACTTGTATCCAGGGAGACATAGTGAGACACAATCTGTTTAAGGCAGAAAATAGCCATATCAGTAGACAGATCAGCGCGGAAACCAAACTGACCGTCATCTATCTTCAGGGTCGGACTTAACTTTTTATGTATCAGACATTCAAGCACCTTGGCTACTATCGTTGCCAGTGATATGGGTCTATAATTAGTTAAGCTCGAGACAACACCCGTCTTGTTCTTTGGTATAGGTACTACAAGAGTACGGATAAGATCTGTAGGTAAATACTGATGCCACGCACAGAGATTAAAAAACTGTGCTAACACAACAGTGATACACTGACCCGCTTGAATGAGATGTTCTATGCTTAAACCATCGTGGCCGGGAGATTTTCCACGCCGCATACTTCTAAGTACATCCACGATGTCTTCAGAAGAGATGCGAAAGACCTCCCCCCCGGATAGACGACTTTGTGGCACCTCAGAAAGCGCCCCCTTTACTGCAGTCTGGGGCACATTAAAATGTAAACGGAACTTATTAGCAATCACTTTACTCTCGGTTTTGGCCTTCTACACTAACTGGAGCGCTTTTCTTAAGGTTAAGTTTTTTCACTTCTTTCCAAAAACAACTAAATTTTTTTGAAGAAGCGGTTTGGGCCAGTATCTCCATTTTGATTTTTCCTGATTACTCTGTACATACTTAAGAGCTGATTTAAAATCTCTGCGCGCCGCAAGCATATGCTCGTAGTAATATCCGAGTCCGGCCTACCATACATATTCCATTCCAAGAAAGCTTGCCTAGCCTATACATGATAACATCTTACATGATAAATCCATCCTACTATTTTACGTTTACTGACCTCTTTACAGGTATATGTGCGTTCGGCAGCGGTTTGTAATGTTGTAATTATATTATAGTAAAACATGTCAATCAACTTAATATTTCATTATCATCACATAAATCATTATTACACAATACATTAAAATAATAATTATTTTCCATCATTAAATTAAAATTCTAATTACAAATGTCAAAGTATTTGTCACATTGAGCCTAATTTCTAATACCACACTTATATTTCAAATTATAATCAATCCCGGTTTCCGTAATAGATTTCTTACAAATAATATTGTTTAATCTTACCTGTACTACCAATGGCAAGTGGTCCGACACATAAGCATCATACAATACATGCACATCACTTACTGACGCCTCGGCCGCCGCGAAGACAAGACAGTGATCAAGCCACCTTGGCGTCCCGGTCACTTTACTTACAAATGTATAGGTGTTTACATTTAGCAGTTTAGTATCTATATACGATAGTAATTCCTCTGAGCAATAGTCTGTGAGTTCTTTGGCAAACCTCGTCCCGGGGTATGCATTAAAGTCCTCAAGCTCAAAAACGAAGACCTCTCAACTACAGCACTTACATTAGCTCATTTCCGGAAAATTATCCTCACAGTCAGTAGGCATGTACACACTGAAGACTAATAAGGTACGCCCCTCACGAGTCAGTTTAACCGCAACCATACGATCACTGTTGCATTGAACTATTTCCGCGCGTGGAAATACTCTTCGGTCCCAGAGTAGGGCCACACCGCCATACGGCCTTCCACGCAAGAGTCCTTGTGATGTGTCGTGTTGCAGAGGTGCCGTGACTCCCGAACAGTCGTCGAGAGATGAGGTCGTCAGAGATCGTGTGGAAATAATCATGTCTCCTGTAGTGCAATTATTTGACTATGGCTACACAAACGTGCTACTTCTTGCACAGAGCTCTTAATAGATTTACAATTATATGAGACAAGCTTTACAATTGTACTATCCATATTATGATGAAGTATTCGTTTTAGTAATACCCTCTCTTGCCCGGAACCCTCTACTACGGGGTCGATTCCGTTCCCAGTTTTCTAAACACAGTATTAGCCGGCCAGAACTGATCGCCATTGTCATTCAAAAATAAGTCAATATTACTCAACGGCACAACAACCTTAAAGGAATTAAACTCATTGTGTAAATTATTAATTTTGTAAACTTGAACGTCTAAACCGGTTTTGTGTTTGATAAATGCCTCAATGTCCTTAATTTTAATTTTAATTTTAATGTATTAAAAAGAGACGGTAAGCGGTTTGTTGGAGGGATGGTAGGATTTCTGTTTGAGTCGATTTGTTATTCGTAGAGGCCGTTTGGGTAGTTCTGTCAATAATTCGTAATCGTTTTTTAATAAACCTAGCATTAGTTTCACCGGTAAGATTCAGTCGCATTTGTATCTCCCGCTTAGACTTAGTAAAATACAAAAATGTGCGATTATAATACAATTGGTCTAGTACGGAATTTATTTCTTTACAAATGTTTAGTCTTTGTCGGTCTTCGTAACATTTACATTCAATGAAATGAGTATTTTTATTTTGTGTACAAATAAATCTTAACATATTATTTAATATTTTATGTCATTTAAATGCAAGATGTAAGTAAAGGAGAAGCATGATAGATCTATTCCTAATGAATAGTCGGCTCCGTATATAGGTGATGAACACAAGGTTTTATCGAGGCGCTGAGCTGGGATCAGACCACTACCTAGTCATAACTAGTATTACGTGCCTACGTGCGTTACGTGCTTAGTATTCACAACTATGGAGTGAATATTATGAAAAGATGTGTGCAAGTAAGGACAGAGATGCCACATCGGGAAGTGGAGCTCACTTTGACGCCTCGGACCCCGTTGTCATTAAAGTCATTAGTATGAAAGAGATTGAACAAGCCATAAGAAGTATGAAATGTGGTAAGGCTGCGGGAAAAGACAAAGTTATTGCCAAGATGATTAAGTACGGTGGTTCGCGCGTCTGGGACTTGATATATCTGTTATGCAACTTATGCTGGCGGACAGGAGAGGTCGCAGATGACTGGCGAATAGCAGTTGTAGTACCAATTTACAAACGAAAAGGCTCTTGCCTAAACTGCTCCAGCTATAGGATGATCGGATTGGTAAGTTTAGCTAGTAAAGTGTATAGTGATAACGGCAATAATGCAAGAAAAGTCTGAAAGGTATTTGTGGGAGGCTCAATGGAAGAGGAAGTAAAAGAGAGAAGAAGAGAGAAAAAGAGGTTGCATAGATCAAGTGTTTTCTCTCCGCATGATCGCGAGAAGTTTCTGGCTGTTAGTCAGAAGGTTTTCTGCGCTTTTGAGAATCTGGAGAAAGTATTTGATAACCTTGTGAGAGAAACTCTGTAGGACTTGCTGCGATGGATATGGTGTGAACGGCTCGCTACTGGTGGCAATACAGTCGCTTTATAGGGACTGTAAGGCTTGCATGCGTGTAGGAGGGATGTGTTACCTCTTTTCGACATCTGTACAGGCGTCAAACAGGGTTGTGTCATGTTCGCCTGACTGTTCATTGAATATCTGGACAGAAGCCTGCAAAAGTTGAATGATTGTGATATGGGGGTTAATTTGGATGATTTAATAGTAGACTGTCTGCTGTACACTTATTATGCGATGCTCATGGCCTCATCAGAAGCCGATTTTCACGCATTTTTCACTTATATTAAAGAGGAGTGTGAAAGTAAGGGTCTTCGCTTGAATGCAAGTAAATTTATGTTTCTAGTATTTCAATAAGATGACGTAGGAAATAAGTGCGAGATTTGGGTAAACCAGGAACGTCTAAAGCAAGTGAAATTGTTTATTTAGGGAGTATGTTTAGAGCGGACGGAAGATGTTATTCGGATGGAGAACGGCGAGTAGCTACCGAAAACAAAGTTAACGGTGCTTTATCTCAATTAGTAACGAAGTAAAAGAAGCATGATTTGGGATTCAAAACGCAGTGCTAGTGCCAAAGATGCTTTACGGCAAAAGATGCATGAAAGTAAGTTGAAAACTGTGGAGATGCGATCACTTCGAAAATTCTGCGGCGTTACTTGGCCGACCGACGAAAACTTAACGAAATTATACGCAATATGAAAGCTTTAAATGAAAGTGTGGATCCCTTCGGGGATAAGGCGTGATGGATATTTATTTTATTTTTATTTTATTTAAATGAAAGTGTCAGCGTTAAGCCGGAAAAGGGCGTGCTGTTTTGGTTTGGACACGTTTAAAGAATGAGTGAGTAACGTTAGTAATTGACGAAAAATATATATTGTGCGAAAGTAGAGGGCAGAAGTAGTTTACGTATGCCGAGACTTACATATGAAGACCACGTGAGCAGATTGCTTAAAAACGGAAAAATCAAAAGTACTCAGATACCCAGAAGTGCATGTATGAAGCATATAATGAATCTACAGGAAGCAAAATAAGTATGCGTGGATCGCGATGCCTGGCGATCTGTCTTCTCTGACTATTCCGTCAGGGATACAGCGTAAATATAGTTAAGTTAAGTTAAGTTAAGTTGGTTGAGAGCTGTTTTAACTTTAGTCTTGATCGACATCCAAAATTTATTCTGTATATGATAGTGCTTTGTTAGTGCGGGTCTGGTACTCAGAGCTACTGGGCCTTGACGGTGTATTTACTTTTGATGCGTACATTTCTCTTTAAGCCCTGGATATCGTCGAGAGTTTACACAATATCGAATAATTTCAAATCTTGAGGTCACAATTTTGCCACTTGTTGATTTAAGTTTCACCAGACAGGAATGTTAAAGCCGTCTAGCAAAGACTCTAGTCAGTGCGCCTGTTGCTGTGTGTATGCTTGATCGCATTCTTACTATGCTGGTTTTGTAGCTCTGGGGTCGGGTTCGGACTTGAACGTAAACCTAATGTGTTAGGGATATGGTGGCGAGTGATGCTGCAAATATCACGCAAATAAGAGACATCAAACATAACTCACCGGTTAAAACAATGAGCCGCCGTTAGGACAATATCACGTGCAACAATTATAGCCCCACATATAGCTGTTTTATTTGCAAGCAAAGCTGCTTGATATGGAGCGTCTTCAATTTCAATATCATGACCTCCAACTATTTTTTGTACATTGTCTGATTTGGATTCTGTAACAAAATTAGTAAAATGAAGATTTAATCTTTTGATATTTCTTAAGCTGCTTTTTAAACTTTCTCTGTTATTTCTAAACTGGAAGTTCAAAAACGTTTTACTTTTAAATATTGGTCTGTATTGACTAAATCTTCGACCTAAATCTACCCACACACAGTGTAAAGCCCCTATACACAATAATGGCTTACATTATCATAATTGTTTCATTCAATACACTGCATAGGCGCAGCTGGTATTTTTTTTATTTCTAAAGTCGTTAAGTTTTGTGTCAGTCGTGTAGTGCAATAAATATCGTTGCGTAATTTTGTGCATCTGTTTTGATACTATGCCTATTGGTAAAAAAGAAAATTTTGAAGTGAGTGTCCACAATTGGGATGTAGAAGAATTAACCAATTTTTATCTTAGAACAGTATCAATAAAATTTTACATGTGGCTACGTTGGTAACACACGTCGGTGTTGCATTTTACAAGTTGATGTGTGGCTTGTGTGCTCCTGATTTGCCGGAGAATAAGTAATTTAAGGACTCACAACAAATTGTGAAGGAGCATCTCGAAATCGCAGAAAGACATGTATTTCGACAAAGAAAGCGAGGAGAGGCGGAAACTATCAATATATCAATAATTACCTGCAGAATTTATGCATTTAGCTATAACTTACAATTTCGGTAATATGCTAAAGATATTTTTTTAAGCAATTATTTTGCTAAATTTTTTCATATTTTTTTAATAAAGTAGAAAATGACAATTCGATTCGAGACGTTGACTGAACCCGTGACCTTTGCCTTACCAAGGCAATGTTCTACCCACCTGAACATCCCGAACCGTATCAAATGACGTTGAAATTCTTCACCATATTTTAACCGTCATTTTAAGAGTATGACCAGAGCCATTTATCGAGCTAATAAACATCTCAATACCAATGAACAGTGTTACAACCATTATTAAACATTGATGCAATGGACTCCACTTAGTCTATGGATATATTTTTTAAGCAATTATTTTGCTAAATTTCTCATAAATTTTTAATACATACATACATTCATACATATCATCACGCCTGGAGTAGACAGAGACTATGGCTTTCCACTTGCTACGATTCTGGCATACAACTTTCGCTTCGTCAACTTTCATAATTGTTTTCATACACGCTCGCCGATTAAGGGTACTCTTGACCTGGCCTTTTGTCAAAAGATCTTCAATTTGATCGGTATATGTACGTCGAGGTCGACTCTTAAAAGTTTGCCCATTTACTCTCACCGCATAAATTTTCTTCGTCAGTCTATTTTCATCCATCCTCTCCAAGTGTCCAAACCATCTAAGCATCCCTTTTTCTATCTTAGTCACTACGTCTTCTGTCATACCGCAATGTTCCTTTATCACGCTGTTCCTTTCTTTATCTATCAATTTCACTCCAGCTATACTTCTCAGACTCCTCATTTCTACTGCATTAATTTTACTCCTATGCTTCTTCTGCCATACCCAACTTTCACTGCCATATGTTAGTGTAGGAACAAGCACTCCTCTATGCACAGCCAGTCTTGCCTTTTTAGACACGTTCTGGGTGCCCATAAAGGTGTACATTGCTCCATTCGCTTGATTGCCAGCCAAAACCCTTCTTTCAATGTCATCATCACACTTTCCATCTCTCGCAAATTTTGAGCCTAGGTATATAAATTCTTTCACTTGTTCCACTCTTTTTCCTTCCACAAAAATCAAGCAATCTGTCATGTTTTTCTCTCTTTCAAAAACCATTACTTTTGTCTTATTTACATTCACTTTCATTCCTTTGCCTTTCAGCGCATCATGCATAATATAAACCATCAACTGCAACTCGTCCGCTGATGATGCTAGTATTACCTGATCATCAGCGTAAAGAAGACATTTGATAGTCAGTTCAGTCATTTTTAGACCATACGCACTTTCTTGCAGTTCTTTCATGCAACTGTCAATGTATAGGTTAAACAGCCACGGTGACGCTACACAACCCTGTCTCACACCTTTTTCGATGTGAAAAAAGTCTCCGTTGATTCTGCAAGTGTTGACACAAGCACTGGATCCCTCATATAGAGATTTCAGTGCTCGTATCAAGTTGCTGCTTACTCCATACATGGATAATGTTGACCACAGTTCATTCCTCACCACTCTATCATAGGCCTTTTCCAAGTCTACGAATGCGCAATAAACTTTTTGACGCTTCGCCAAAATTTTTCAATTACGCATCGTAAGGAAAAGACCTGATCCGTGCGTACTCTTCCTTTCATAAATCCTGCTTGCACATCCCTTCAGTTTCATTCATCACTCTTTTTATCAAAACTTTCGCATACAATTTGCCGACAATGCTGAGCAAGCTTTAGCCGCGGTACTTTTTGCACTCTTGCTGCGACCCTTTTCCTTTATACAGCGGTACGATGACAGCTTTACACCAATCTTCTGGAACGCTGCCACCCCTCCAGCAAAGGTTAAAAAGGCGGTGCAGCTGGTAAACTACCACGCCCTGTCCCGCTTTCAGCATCTCGACAGAAATCCTATCAATTCCCGCAGCTTTGCCTAGTTTTATACTATTCAATGCTTCCATAATTTCTTCTATACTTATATCACTTTCATTGCCGCTTTCACTCACTTCCCAGTAATGTCTCTGTGCTTTAATACCCTCTTTTTCAAATAACCTTTCAAAATATTCCTTATATCGTTTTAGCACACATTCTTCACCTTTCACAACACTGCCATCATGGTTTCTGATATGGGTGAGCTGCGATGTTGTCTCTTGAGCTCTCATTGTTCTTATAGATTTCCAAAAGAATTTTTAATTCTTTTGGAAATCATCAGATAACCTGTTGTAAAAATCATCTCTGTCATCCTTCTTATTTCTTTTTATCACCTCTTTTGCAACACGCTTAAACCTTTTATATTCATCCTTTGCCATTCTTACATCCTCATCCGTTGCCTTCTGCATTCTTTGATTTACTTTTGTAGTCAGCCAATCCAACCATGCTTTCTTCTTATCGGACAACGCTTTCATGACTTCAGCACACATTCTCTTTACCTTACATCCTTGGCTCCTCTTGTTTACTCCACACACTTCAATCGCAACTTCCACGAGTCCTTCCTTAAACGATTTCCTTAAATTTTCCATCTCACATACCTCATCTAAATTTTCAAATTTCTTGCTCACTTTACTTAAAAATTCTTCTTTTATACCTATCTCTTGCAAATTATCGACTTTTATGCGCTCTAGTACACTACAGGGTTCATACACACGGTGCCGCCACCGTTGAAACAGACCTCTTACTCGACTCATAACCAAGAAGTGGTCTGTGTCAATACCGGCACCGCGGTATACCCGGGTGTCTAGCACTTTCTTTCTCAACCTTGCATCTACAATCACAAAATCAATCATGCTTCTCTGGCTTCCTTCTTGTCTCGTAAACAAGTGGATATCCTTGTGGTTGAATATGGTGTTGATTACCACAAGATTCCTCTCCAAACATACTTCAAGCAAGCTTTCTCCATTTTCATTAACTCGTTCGTCACCATATTTTCCCAATACACTTTCATATCCATCACGCTTCACACCAACCCAACTGTTAAAATAACCTAACATTACTATTCTTTCGCTCTGTTTGCATTTACTCAGAATATCACTCATACTCTCCCAAAATGCCTGCCTCTCGCTTTGGTCTCTTGAAGATCGGTACCACCGCGCATCTTGCGGAGCATAATCTCCTACAACAAAGATGCGGGTGAGTCCAACCTTCAACCTCAACCAAAGGAGTCTTGGGCTCACACATTCATATTCTGTCACACATTCATTCATTCTAGCGGATAGTAGCACACCAACACCCTGGCACGCTGTACTGGTATTGGCTACACCTGACCAGTAGGCGGTATAGGGTCCATGTGTAGTGGTGCCGCATCCTTTCCCCTTTGTTTCATTCACACACAAAATATCAAGTCGTCTCTCTCGCATCATCTTGCATACCTCCACTATTTTGTCTCTCATTCCTCCTCTTACATTCAATGTAGCAAAGCGGCTATCCCTAGTCCACTTTTCGCCTCGATGGGAAACGTGACGTGACGGGTCGCGAACCACATCGCCGCCATTTCGGATTTTATTTTTTCTACTTATATCCATAGCGTACCACCCACGAGAAGCTAGGGAAATTTAGAGTCCGCCTAGACAGAGCCCCGCTTGTCTAGGTAAGGCTAGCCTTATTCTGGGGTCGCCTGGTCCCAGGTCAATCAGGCACGTTTAAAACTAGGCTCGCCCCTAGCCACGCAGCACATCGGCACGGCAACCTTCGCTTGGCGGAGAGAGGATGGGACGAGGACAGGGTAGGAAAAGCATTAGTGGATAAGGAAAAATGAATGAGGTAGGAAAAGGACTAGGGTATAATAATATTAACCTTCAGTATTCCAATCCGTAAAAAAATCAAACAGCCAGGACAGTTGTTAACACACCTTACATGACCTCTGCAGTCCGATCGCTTTAATACATAATATAATATAATATTAGCTCGATAGATGGCTCTGGTCATACTCTTAAAATTGACGGTTAAAATATGGTGGAGAATTTCAACTTGATTTGTTACGGTTCGGGTAGTTCAGGTGGCTAGAACATCGCCCTGGTTAGGCGAAGGTCACGTGTTCAATCCCCGTCTCGAATCGAATTGTCTTTTCCACTTTATTAAAAATTTATGAGAAATTTAGCAAAATAATTTATGTTAGACAAAACACTATGCGGGCGTAGCCGCGGGCAAAAGCTAGTAAAATAAAATTACTCTGCTAATTAATAGATGATGTTACATCGATTTTATAAGCCTGGCATAACAATTTATAATGTTTTGGCCGGGAACAAGTTTCTGTGTAAATGAGTACGGGAAAACTTCACTATGCATTCGAAGCTATGAACATTAGTTCGTATACACTAAACTTTACTTACCAACGTAACTTATAATGACAACAAAACAGAAAACCATAGACCACATTTTGCAGAACTGCACTTAATAGCCATGCTGACAAATTGAACATTTATAACCGTAAAAATACATTAAAGATAAAAATAGATTTTATAAGCTATTAATACCCAATTTAACTGATAACAAGACTTTAAGTATGTTTGATAGATCAAAGAACTGTTAATTACTTACAGTTCAGTAGTTAATGTGTGACAATATTGAAGCCAAATATGAGTTAGGTCAGCTTTTTTTATTCCGTAGTGTGCTGATATTAGGTAACAGGCATTGTAAGGCACCTGCTACTCCTCGGACCTAAGAAACAAATTGAAAATATAAAAAAATCGATGTTGAATACCTATATTCCATCGTGAGCGTATGTTTACCTTGACGCCTCGTATTTATACATATGGTTTGGAAAGGTATTTGTGGGAAGCACAATGCGGATTCCGACGTGGAATCCGCAATCACTAATATGAAAGAGGAGTGTGAAAGTAAGGGTCTTCGCTTGAATGCAAGTAAATCTAAGGTTCTAGCATTTGAAAGAGATGACGTAAGAACTAAGTGCGAGATTTGGGTAAACCTGGAACATCTAGAGCAAGTGAATGTAATTGTGTATTTAGGGAGTATTTTTAGCGCTGACAGAAGATGTGACTCGGATGTAGAACGGCGAGTAGCTGTCGGTAACAAAGTTAATGGTGCTTTGTCTCAATTAATATCTCAAAATTATAACACAGTGCTAGTGCCAACGTTGGTTTTCGGTAGCAAAATCTGGGTAAATCAGAAGGGGTGCGTATTGGGTTGCATAAATTTTAGAGGCATAACTTAAAACTGCATAACGTTTTTTGGCATACTCTTCGTCTCGCATAACGATCAAACAGAATAAATCATTAGGCATACTTTATTTTCCCATAACTTTTTTTAAATTATGATATACCCGCATAAAATGTTTACGCAATTTTTTTTTTACAATAACGAATACTAATCATAACATTTATTGGCATCTCACTCACTCTCGCATAAAGATTACAAGCCATACATATAGAATACCATAATGTTAACGAGTACATGTTTTTATTTTTACATCTAAACTTGAACTGTCTAAGATTAAAATGCCGACTGATTAAAAATATCGATAGTCACTATACTGAAGTTCAAAATATCAACACTTTTAAAAACAAAAAGAAAGAAGGTAGATTAAAACGAGCGATTCTTTTCTGGCGTGGTCACAAGTGACCTAACACTCCTCCTCGCTTCGCTCGTCGTTGTACCTATTTACGACTATGCTCAAGACTAGTCTAAAAAAATAACACTTAAAATATCGTTTAATATTTTACAGCTTAAAAACTTGACTATGAGGGAGATGATTATTTACAATGGTGTCTTATCTTATCATTTCTTAAATATTCTTAGTCAAATTATTATTCATTTATGATTTAAACGGTTATCCATACCTCCATTATGCGTTTTGTATTTTATGATAAATTATCTTTAGGCGTATAACAATTATACCCTTTACATTTATGCTTATAAAAATTATGTTAAAAAAATTAGAGTAAGTTAATGTTATGCTAATAAAATCATTATGCGTTTATAACACTCTGCTTATCATATTTTATGCGAGAAAACTTTATGCTGAAACTGTTATGCCAAACTACATTATGCTGAAAAAGATTATGCGATCGAAAGGGCACCCTATCAGAAGATGCATGAAAGTAAGTTGAATGATGTGGAGATGCGATCACTTCGAAAAGTGTGCGGCGTAACTGTGGCCGACAATACGTAACTAAGTGAGAGGCAATATGGTAGGTTTGAATGAAAGTGTCAGCGTTAAGCTGGAAAAGGGCGTGCTCCGTTACTTTGAACACGTCCAACGACTGAGTGAGGAACGATTGACGAAGAATATATATTGTGCGAAAATAGAGGGTAAAAGGAGTCAGGGTAGGCCGAGACTTCCATATGAAGACCACGTGAGCAGATTGCTCAAAAACGGAAAAGTACTCGGATACCGGATGAAGCGATTAATGAATCTACAGGAAGCGAAAGAAGTATGATAGGATCGCGAAGCCTGGCGATCTGTCCTCTCTGACTACCCCAAAAGGGGTACAGCGTGAAGATAGATACAAAATTGATAGATAGATAGAAGTTTTTTTTGTAAACGTTGGCTAAAATATAACGATAATTGTTGGGGATGTCGAAAAAAATAAGCCGTCTGGAAACCTTAAACATAAACGCTGCCTAAAATCTTTGGGATACAACAAATGAATTTATTATTATGGTAGAATTGCGAATTTTTTATAGATTTACAAAAAAGTTCGCAACGCTATATGTATATCTCTTAAGAATCAGCATGTGATGAAGATTTTTTTGTCCCTTTACACTTTGTAAATTAAATTAATATCTTAGAAGATATAGCAAAATCAAAATTATGTGAAAATAAATTAATTTTGTGTAACAATAATTCGACCGGGCCTTACTGGAGAGCGGAGAAGTAATTAACTAATTTGGAAAATGTTCATACATTATTATGAAATTAATACACAACGGAATTTAATTCGCCACGGGGTTCGATATGTCAAGGGTGACGACGGGTGGGTAGGCTAGTTTAAAAAAAAAAAATTAAAAGGTCTAAGAACTGATCAAAAATGTATCAGAAAGTTAATGAAAAGCACACATCCACAGGTCAACTTGTGGCGAGCTGAAGGTGCGTGGCTACACATCAGTCCCGGTTTTTTAAAGTTTTGTTGATATTCTGCACCAGTTAGCAATTAATGGGCTAACAGGAGAGCGATTTTTTGTTACTCCCGAGAGCCTCAACTTTGGCTTGCCTTAATTGGCCGGTCGGAGGGAGGGTGCCAGAGCTATATGCTCGGGGGTATTTTCATGGAAATAACTACGAGGAAGCCCGCTCTGGGTCTGATCCGTGATGCTGAAACCGGCGCCGCAACCCTCGATACCGCTAGCCGCTCACACCCTCTGTTGCCTTACAGGCTTACCATGCCTATCGCGATTGTATAGGGGCCCATCTAGTGAGTTTGCGAGTCATCGTCTGCCAGTATTTTGATACTAAGATTTTCAAATGGCAGACGCTGTCTACATTCAGTTTAAGTCACCCAATCCATTTAACCCTCAACCGAATAGCCTATTTCGTAGTTAGCATAATTTACAATAGCTTAACTTCCATTGGAGGTGATCCATTACCGTTCTTCTATATCAGGCGGGCGTGGATTGTCTGCAGTGGGGGTTCCATTTCCGATTAGATTAAAATTCTTAAAGCGCCTCTGTGTATTGGACCAGTATGTCCCCATGTCCAACATGACAACTTTATAAAAATAAATGCAGTAGTTACAATAATTTTTCCTCCAAAAAAATAAAACTTTAAATCGCTCTCCTGAAAATTTCAAAAAATGTCGGTTTACTTAATTAGCGTTTTAACCGTCGTTATGGTAGTTTATTAAAAATATTCAGAAATAAATAAATATCGTTGGGACAGCTCACACAACGCCATCTGATTCCAAACTAATCAGAGCATGTACTATGAAACCAGATAACTGATAAACATACTTATATATTTCTAAATACATACATATTGTAGATAAATAACACCAGACACAGAATAAACCATCGTGCTCATCACACAAAGTTTTATCCTGGATGAGAATCGAACCCACGACCTCTTGCCTAGCAGTCAATAATATTTATAATGTTGCAGTCCACTGTATTACATCATTACCTTAAGTGTGATATCAGGAATAGTCCATCGAATTATGGTACATACATACATACATATCGTCACGCCTGTCTCCCATCGGGGTAGGAAGAGAATAAGGCTTTCCACTTGCTACGATCCTGGCATACAACTTTCGCTTCTTCCACTTTCATAAGTGTTTTCATACACACACGCCGGTTAAGGGTACTCTTGACCCGACTTTTTTCCAAAATGTCTTCCATTTGATTGACCATTCACTCTCTTCTGATAAATCTGTTTCGTTGGTCTACTTTCTTCCATCCTCTCCACGTGTCCGAACCATCTAAGCATACCTTTTTCTATCTTAGTCGCTACTTCTTCTACCATACCACAGGATCCACAGGTATTGTGGATCCTGTGGAGTCAGATCATCGTGGCCAATGGATAAAATTTCCTAAAAGTAGTAACAAAGTCAGCAAAAAATAAATTAAATATGTACCAATTAACCAAAGTCGTTTGAATAATTTTAAAGAAAATGTATTCAAAGAGATTACCAAATCTACCTAACTTCATTTGTGTAGACCAGTCATATAAACACTTATTTAATTTGATTAATGATGAGTTTGGCAAAGTTTTTTACCTCAAAAACACTACAGATTGGTGGTCGTCCTGTTTTCAGTTACTGGGCAACACCAGGTATCTTTAAAAGTAGAAATAAATTATTTGAATTATATTCAGAAAATTCATATAATTTTAGGCAAACCTTTCAGGAATATGTTAAAAATTATTCAAACATATTTAAATAAACGTGTCATCTTGCTAAGTCAAACTTCATTAAAAATAAAATTTCTAATTCTGTAAATAAAATAAAAATGACTTGGAACATCATTAACTCTGAATGCGGTAGATCTTTAATGACGGACCTGGAAGTGGCGACGGAGTTTGAACATTTTTTCAAAAATGTACCTATATTGACAATAAAATCTCTCCAAGCATCTTCCAGTTCCGCTGAACTTTTATTAGAAGAATCTGTTCTTTGTTGCAGGGATGCATTTGTATTCACAGATATTTGTGATCAGGACATTGTAAAAACATTTTAATGTATCGAAATTAAGAAAACCGCGGACCTTTGGGGATTATCGGTCAAAACTGCATCATGTATAATTGAGGTAATTGCGCCCCATCTATCAACTGTGTTTAATGACTGTGTTTCTAGTAATACATTTCCTGATTTAATGAAACACAGCAAAGTCGTTCCCTTGTTCAAGGCTGGCAGCGCTACAGAGCCGTCTAATTTCCGACCAGTGTCAGTGCTGCCAACTTTGAGCAAAGTATTTGAAAAAATAATCTTGAATCAAATGCTATCCCATTTTAATAGTCATAAAATACTTCATGCGAATCAATTTGGGTTTACGAAAGGGAGCTCAACTTCCGATGCTGGTGTTGAGTTATTAAAATGTATTCATGAAGCTTGGGAAGACAAGCACGATGCATTAGGTATATTTTGCGATCTATCAAAGGCTTTTGATTGCGTTCAACATGAAACGCTGTGCAAAAAATTACACTACTATGGAATAAGAGGCAAAGCTCTCGACCTTCTGTCTTCATATTTGAACAATAGAAGATACAGAGGGTCGATATTAATGGTACACGTTCTGTAGGATCCATGGTTACAATGGGTGTGCCGCAAGGCTCGATACTTGGGCCATTCTTGTTCCTCATTTATATTAATGATTTACCATTTTATGTAGGGGACAGGAATAGGATTGTTTTGTTTGCAGATGACACCTCATTAACTTTTAAAATTAATAGACAATTAGATAACTATGACGATGTAAACAATGCAATTGCAAGAGTAGTTCATTGGTTCAGCTCAAATAATCTTTGCCTTAATGAAAATAAAACTAAATGTATAAAATTTACTCTACCAAATGTAAAACAAGTTGCGGCCATAGAAAAGACAGCCTATAGATTAAGTTCGGCTGCATACGCTGTAAAAAAGATCAGGACTCTAACAGATGTGGATACGGCTAGAATGGTTTACTTCAGCTATTTTCATAGTATTATGTCCTACGGTATTCTCCTTTGGGGGAGTGCTACAGATTTAAATATTATTTTTGTTCTACAAAAGCGGGCTGTACGCGCTATTTATAATTTGGGCCCCAGAGTTTCTCTCCGAGAAAAATTCAAAGAAGTAAATATTCTAACCAAGATTGGCAAAAATGTATTGTGATGGTACACAATACATTTTTGCCAATCTTATGTATGTCCAGAAAAATCTATCACAGTTTTCTAAATTCTGTGATAAACATAATATAAACACTAGAAATAAAAATAATCTTTCAGTCCACCACAGTCGACTACATAAGATTGGCGATTCTTTCCAGGGTAACTGTATACGCTTTTACAACAAGCTTCCCTGTGACCTGAGAAATTTACCATTAAATAAATTTAAAAAGTTTATTAAAAACAAGCTTTGTGAAAAGGGTTTTTACTCCGTTACAGACTATTTGCAGGACAGGAAATAATATTAAATTGTAAATAGGCCATCAAAAAAAAAAGTTTCAATACCTTCCTAAGTTTCTTGCCGGTTCTTCTCAGGTGGGCCGCGTTCCGAACCGGTGGTCGCTTTAAATATTTTAAATAGTGTATGACATTTTGTAAGCGCCGTTAAAATGGTCTATGCAAAATAAAGATATTTTTATTTATTTATTTATTTATTTATACCGCAATGTTCCCTTATCACACTGTTCCTTTCTTTGTCCATCAATTTCACTCCAGCTATACTGCTCAGCAGACTTCTCATTTTCACTGCATTAATTTTACTTCTCTGCTTCTTCTGCCACACCCAACTTTCACTGCCAGACATGAGTGTAGAAACAAGTACTCCTCTATGCACAGCCAGTCTTGCCTTCTCAGACACGTTCTGACTGCTCATAAAGGCGTGCATGGCTCCATTCACTTGATTTACAGCCAAAACTCTTCGTTCAATGTCACAATCACACTTTCCATCTCTCACAAATTTTGAACCTAAATATACAAATTAATTCTTTCACCTCGTTTTCCTTCCACAAAAATCGAGCAATCAGTCATACATTCCTCTCTTTCAAAAACCATTAATTTTGTCTTATTTACATTCACTTTCATTCCTTTGCTTTTTAGCGTATCATGCATAATGTTAACCATCAACTGCAACTCCTCCGCCGATGATGCCAGTATTACCTGGTCATCAGCGTATAGGAGGCATTTGACAGTCAGTTCATTCATTTTTAAACCATACGCACTCTCTTGCAGTTCTTTCAAACAACTGTCCATGTATAGGTTAAACAGCGCCGGCGACGCTACACAACCCTGTCTCACACCTTTTTCAATGTGAAAAAAGTCTGTGCAAACTCCGTTGATCCTGTCACAAGCACTGGAGCCCTCATAGAGAGATTTCAGTGCTCGTATCAAGTGACTGCTTACTCCATACTTGGCCAGTGTTGTCTATAGTTCATGCCTCACCACTCGGTCATAGGCCTTTTGACATTTTGCCAAAAAAATTTCGGCTATGCATCGTAAGGAAAAGACCTGCTCCGTGCATCCTCTTCCTTTCATAAATCCTGCTTGTACATCCCACATTTTCCCTTTAGTTTCATTCATGACTCTTTTTATCAAAACTTTTGCATACAATTTGACGATGCTGAGCAAGCTTATGCCGCGGTAGTATTTGCACTCTTGCTGTGACCCTTTTCCTTTGTAAAGCGGCACGATGACAGCCTTGCACCAATCTCCTGGCACGCTGCCATTCCTCCAGCAAAGATTAAAAAGGCGGTACAGCTGGCAAGCTACCACGCCATGTCCCGCTTTCAGCATCTCGACAGAAATCCTATCAAATCCAGCAGCCTTACCCAATTTCATACTACTCAATGCTTCCACAATTTCTTCCATACTTATGATGCTTTCATTGCTTAGTTCATTCCTTTTCCAAGAACTCGTTTGTGCTTCTATATCCTCTTTTTCATATAAGCTTTCAAAATAATCTTTCCATCTTTTTAGCACACATTCTTCTCCTTTTAGAAAACTGCCATCCTGGTTTCTGATATTCCTGAGTTTCGATGATGTTTGTTAACCCCTCACATTATGGTGGTATCAATAATTACTAATAAAATAATAATCATTTATTTTAGATTTATCCTTAGATTACATCTATATTTGTTAGTATAATTGTGAGCCTATAAACTAGTGTTAGTAATAACTAATTGAAAATACTGCGCAAAGACAGGGCAGGGTTGACTCCCCAATGGTGGTAAATTACTATACAACTGCATGTAACCTTATCCAGCAATTCAGCATCGGCGAATACCACCTGTCCAGCACGCTTAGGATAGTGTTGGGACTGTCGCGCGTGCGACGCATGACAGACGCGCACCGTTTGCGCATGATAGCCGCGAAACTATCTATGTTCGCCGTCGCGAACATCACTGAAGCGGTGCAGTGATGCGGCAGGCCCATCAGCCCTTGGAACGTAGGTATTATTATATTGAACACGCAGATCGCTGTATGCCCGATGTGTAAAGTTAACCCACAGACAGCAGGTGTAAAATGACTGACAGTACGCTTTAAAAAGTGCAACTTTGACACCGTCAAAATCTGTTGGTTGTTACATCGGACATATTGCGCACTGCACTCACTCCCAATATCTATGTGGTCCTTAAGGTCCTCGGTGACCCAATACTTAAATTTTTCAACTTTGTGTAGAACAGTACTGCATAAAGTGAAAATAGGAACCAACGAATAACGCTTATTGTCCGGTCTGAAAATAATGATTTCACTCTTTTTCACGTTGTACTTGAGCCCCTGAACCACCGCGTATGACTCACAAATTTTAATATGTCTTCGCAGGGCACCGATCGACGAGCTCAGCAGCACGACCCGACGCTGGTACTGCTGAGCTCATCGATCAGTCGGTTGATGTACACGATAAAGAGTTTGGGAGAGGTCAGGCCCCCCTGCCTCACTCCGCATTCCAACCTATATTTCTCTGTAAGAGAGCCCGCCCACCTTACACAATTCCTTTGATTGTTACAACAATGCATATACAATAACACAATTTCCTCAGGTAAACAAATTTCATTTCTTAATTTACCCGATAAAATATTATAAGATACATATGATCGAACGCCTTTTATATATCAAGGTAGCATGAATACACTGGAGTCTTACTACTCGTGTAATGCTGTACAGTCGGCTTGAGGCACAGGATAGCACTCTTGGTGGAAAGACCGGGTCTGAAACCGAACTGCGCATCGCTTAGCGAGACATGATTATCCAGGTGCTGACCCAGCAGACCGTCTAGCACTTTGGCGACAACTGTGGCTAGAGAGATCGGTCTATGGTTGTTCACATCTGATCTATCAACCGTTTTATTTTTGATGATTGGTACAACTATAGTACGCATTAAACTATCGGGCAAATGGAAATGGCCTAGACACAGAGTAAAAAACATAGAAAGCACTCTGGGTCTCGCTGGGTTCGTGCACCTCCGCCACGCTGACGGGGAGTCCCGGCCTATGATTCATTTTATTGGTGGTTTTCTAAAACTGACCAAATGTCTTATTTGTGTGCTATACTAAATTCCTAAGCTAATAGTGATTCCCTTTTAACAGGTGATGCATGTAGTGATGAATGAATGAATAAAATATCTTTATTCATGTAGATATGAACGTCAAGATTATTGCTTCTACATTTACATTTACTGCCAGATTCGCAAAGCAATAGGTAGAGCCTGAGGAAGAACCTGGCAATAAAACTCATGGCCACTCTTTTCTAACCGCCAGTAATTATATTAGTTTGACGATGACATGATATTTGACCAATTATATAGTAATGAATTTATACAAAACGAAATCAAAATCAATGTTGTGTTTAAAATCATATCAAAATTAGAGCTATTCCAGTTGCCAGTTCTAAGGGCAGCTTACAAGCTGCCCTTAGAACTGGCTTAAAGTGTACTTTAAGAAGAATCTAAAACTTAAAGTGTACTTTAAGAAGAATCTAGCAAGAAATTAAATAGATGCTCTTTTAAAATGTAGGTGTGGCTTACAACATTAAAATTACACTTACATTGTTCCTTTGGATTTATGTGAGACTAAACTTAATTTGCCTTAAATTTAAATAATATTATTTGTAATAATTGCTATAACAGCTATGAGCTGACCAGTCCCAATAGACGGCACCCGTTCACGGGTATGACGTATATATCAGCCAACGCCCTACTCAACCGTATTATAGGGAATAAGGCGACCCGATACACACGCCTCCACTGCCAGGACACTTAGGCGAGCATGACATACCCAAAAACTGCACAGCAATTACCATGTGAATTTCAAAATAATAATTAAGTCTACTTGGTGCTTACACAATATAGTTATTGCCGGGACTAAACGCAGTCAATTTAAAAACCTTTAATTGTCTGACGTTTCAAATTATTCATGATGTAGAAATATAAAAATACGAATGGTCCTAGGATTGTTCTATTTTTTTATCTTTTAAGGGTTACTTACCTCCTAATTTTTTTTGAATGCCAGTTTATTAAAATTAAATTAGTAATATTAAAATTAATTACATTTTCCAATATTTATTCAACATAATATACTATATTATAATTCTTCAATATTTATTTAATATAATATTCTATATTATAATTTTCGCTATTATACCAAATTCTAGGCTTATGTTGCAGTTAACTGTATTGCATCATTATTATTGATCATCATTGTAGTGATCATCTTTATTTTTATTACGTTATCCCGCTCTTAACTTTGCAATTTGTTTGTCAATCCATTTCCTCAGCGCTGAAACTTTTGCGTAAACACCTGGGAATTTACGCCTTGCACAGCCTATACCAAAAGAAACTAGTCCAGCAAGTTTTTTCTTATGAACTAAAGGTCCACCAGAATCACCCTAAAAGAAATAAAAGACACTACAATATCAAATAAAGTGGTTAAACACGGTTACCTGACGACTTAAGAGTAGTAATCAAATCTATTTAGTAGCACAAGCATACTTTGTAATAAGACAAGTTGCTTTAACTACCGTCCTGTTTGAAACTTATTTTTTTACTTTAATTAATAATTATAGAATAAGTTTGCATATCAATCACGCCTATATCAAATTTGCATAAAAAAAGTATCCATTGATTGAGTGGAGTTCATCACATCAATGTATAAAAAAAGGTTGTAATACTGTTCATTGATATCATAGTTGCTAAATAGCTATAGATAGATGATTTTTGCCTTACTGTTGAAATGCGTATGAAGAATATTAACTTATTTCTAAAGGTCACAGGTTCAAGTCCTGTTAATTTAGGTAGGTGGTTTTTTTAACCGTTTATAAGTGTATAAAATATTCCGTAAAATACTAAAGCTTAAAATCACTGTTGTCAATCACACAATCTCATGTTGTTCTAAAACACCGTTAATTACGGCTAATTACGGCAGTATCCTCCACTGATGAAGTTATCAGTTAAACTTATGATGACACGTACATAGACATAGACATATTTTTCACCGTATGCACTTTTGTCCCACGTAACAGGTGGTGTGTCCATTGCCGTGTTGAAATGGACAGGCGCAGGTTGTAGCGACCTGCTGTTGAAATTTTTCAAGCCGCCCATATGGCCTTCAACTGGGCTAACGACTGCCATGTTATTGGCAACCGGGAGCAACGGCTTAACGTGCCTTCCGAAGCACGGAAACGTAGACGCCACAAAGTGGTCACCCATCCGAGGATCAACCATAGTAAAAGTTGCTTAACGCAGTAATCGTTTACAGAAAACTGAGTTAGCGGAGTCACGAGCGCTGCCTATAAACCTATAATGTTGTATTGTAATAAGTCTTGCAAGTCGATGCATACAGTACTCGCAGCAAACGTATCGATGTTCGTTATCATTTTCTGAGTGAGAAGATGGCTAGAAAATAAATATCTGTACGTTAAAGGAAGATGCAAGTCATGAGTGCTGACGCTTTACGTAAGGGCCTAAATTGACTGGAACACGAAGAATTCTTCTATGCAATTCAAAGGAGAATATTGAATTTAGAACGCAAACGTCTTTATGTCATATTGTGCTACAGGACTATTGTTTCTAAATTTATGAATGAATTAAAATATAACGCAAAATCTTCTATCCAGCCTTATTATTTCAAAACATATCAAGCATTACTCGTTTTTCTACGACACCAGGATCAAACCGTAAGGCCTTTTACCATCTTAGCGAGACAAGCCGGGTGGTTCCAGTAAAGATAAAACGTTCGCTGACATCAAGGCCCTCCGAATCACGTCATTAAGTACGTCATCACCACGTCATAAGTATGATGAAGTGGTTGTTGGTCAACGCAGCGACGACAGCTCAACGCATGATTACTGTTAACAACATGGAGCCGCAGTATGTGGTTCACAACCCTGTTCTCTGAGGCGGGGCAACAGGAGCTCCAGATCTCGGTAGACATCTTCCGGTGCTCCACCGATAGTGCCATCGAACTGGAGATTGGTTATTACATTGTGAATAGCTAGTCTGAATATCAGTAGGCTCAGCAGATCCCCCTGCTGAGCCCCATTTTTCGACTTTATGTTAGGTAAAAACAAAACACCACGTGAGCGTATTACGTGCTGTTAACGTGTGTTAACGCCACCGATTACCGCCATACTTAACCATCGGACATACGAAAACCTTCTTATTTAATATTTCAGTTTATCAAGATTTACTACTAAAGGAATCGAAAGTGTACAAAAATATTAATAAATTTTACCTGGCATGCATCTTTTTTTCCTTGTGCAAATCCAGCACAGAACATCCTGTCTGTGATGAAAATAGCACTTATATAATAACTCTGGCAAGTTATCTGATCAATTTTTGGTAACTGTACCTCTTGTAAGGTACTTGGCACAGTGCCATTCTCCTAGAAAACGTAAAAATAGAATACATTATTGAAAATATTGAAACGAAAAAAAAAATTAACAAAGGCCAAAATTTTATATCAAATCTTATGCAATCATTAATTTTGGTCAATGGTTGACCCTTACAGGTTATCAGCATCTAAGCGTTGGTTCCACTCACGGTTGGAGAGTCACGGAGCCTTGGGGTAATTTTTCCCGTCACATTTAACGCTGACGTTATGAATGAAGCAAAAGTGACTATTATTAAAAACGGCTAAATATATTTTGGTGGAATCAAACCAGCTTTCAAAGTTGAGTAATCGGAGCAGGTAGTTACCGTCGAAAATTGTAATAACTAAATTCTGTGCAGTAACGAGTGTATGGTCACCACAAATAAAATAAAAAATAAAAATATCTTTATTTTGCATAGACCATTTTAACGGCGCTTACAAAATGTCATACACTATTTAAAATATTTAAAGCGACATCCACCAGATCTCAGCAAGAAAGGTCAATCGAAGACGAGAAAAGGAGTGTATGAGGAATACCCGCATCTATAGCCCTATGGCCTAATGTTCGTGATATTATTGACAAAGTGTCAGAAAGTTGCCATTGATACTCCAATTTACGGACAATTATGGTTTATTACAATAAGTACATCTCCAACGCTCCTAGTAGAATTAGGATCAAATAAATGCTAGCTGAACACGATAATTGATGATGCGTAGTCATTATATTATAACAAAACATTGATACATTTAAAAAAAAAGTTATTTATATAATGTAATCGTGTTGTAATCTGCTCGTTTCGAAATAATAAGCAATTCATTTATGAGGCAATGTATACGATTCTAAAACAATTAATGAAATTAGAATGTCGTCGCTAAATACGTTTAAGGCAACGTCCAGGCCAAATTGTGTAGCAAGGCACATTATAAAACTTCAGACTATCATCATCATCATCCAAGCGTCGGTCCCAGTTGCGTCTCGCGACGCCCGGAGTCCGCTTTCCTACGTTTTCTCCTCCACTTCGCACGGTCGTCGGCATCCCCAGTAGTGAGACCATTGGCACGCATGTCATCCCTTACGACGTCAAGCCAGCACTTTTTGGGTCTTCCCCTCTTACCGGGACCCTGCGGGGCTGCCATGGCCAGACATTTGTTTCCCACGTAGCCCGGCGGTTACCGCAAGACGTAATATAGATCTTCGTTGGTAGATCATACCAACGAAGGCGACACTCTTGCAACTTGTCCGCAATGTCGTGTGTCGCTCCAATATTGGCCATGTCTCACTGCCATGTAAAAGGCGGGTCTAGTGATGGTTTTGTAGACCTGTCCGTACAACCGGATCAGCATTTTTGGGTCACAGATGACACCAGTCATCTCCCGCCAATTGGCCCACGCGGCAGCAATGCGTTACTTGACATCGCAATCGATGTCACTGGACGTGTGAAATACAGATCACAGGTATTTAACCTGGTACGGACCAGGTTAAATACCTGCGATTATTATTATATTATATTACTGGGATTATTATACCGTCCGCATAGGCGGTGATTTTGTCGAGCGCACGGGCACTGTGGGATCTGTCGAGTTTAGTGCTAAGAACTCGGTCTTCGCCACATTTAGCTTCACACCGCCGTTCTCATGTGTCTCCTCCCACGCCTTTACACGACGCACCAATTTGCCCATGTTCACGTCTGCCAGTGCTATATCGTCAGCATACATGAGCAACCATGGAGGCAGTTCCTGATGCTGTCCGACAATTCATCTAATATGACCGAACCCTGGTGTATCCCGACGTGGTGATGGGGAAAGCTTTCGTGTCCCCAACAGCAGTCCGAACCATGAAATCGGAGTCGAAGGCCTTCTGCATGTCTAGGAACATACAGTGCAGAGGCAGTGTTTTTCGTCCTGTATTTCTCTGCGACAACCCTCAGGGCAAAAACAGGGTCCGTGGTCCCATGACCGAGGCGAAACCCATATTGACACCCCGAGAGAGTACACTCCTGCTGGATCCGAGAGTCTATAATTCTCTCGAAGATCTTCATGGTGTGGGAAATAACCTTTATACCGCGGTAGCTCCCGCACTCCTGCACTATTGACCTAACTCAGCCTCCATTGGCTAAAATTTCTCTCATACGTTGATAAAGAAGTTTCACTTATGAAAAAGTGTTTGACAACTTCTCTAAGAAGTTAAGATTTTGTTATCAATTTTCCCCGAACAGATATTTTACACAGGCCCTAGATCTCCACTCTACCGACCACACCTGCTAGCGATGCACCTGCTGACTCACGTACAAGACAAAGACGTACGTAGCCTTACGGGGTTGGGAAGTTAGACAGCCAGTCGCTCCTGATATTGCCAAAAAATTACTGCCTGGGTTTTCCCGAAGGTCTACAGTATAGGGTTCTTCAAAAGGGGTCTTAGAAGGTTCACAAAGGGTCGGCAGCGCGAGTGCTGCACCTCTGGTGTTGCAAATGTCCATAGGCTACGGTGACCACTTTCCATCAGGTGGACCGTATGGTTGTCTGCCATCTCAGTGGTATAAAAAAAAAAAACGATAGCTGCTCCTAGCAGTCAAATGAAAGTAAGCCCCAGGTTCCAAATCCAGGGATTGGAAGTAACTGAGAATACACTTAAATGAAGAAGATACTGAGATACACATAAGAAGTCGTAGGCGTTGGCTAGTTTTGTAATAAACGTGGCTTACCTTAAGACGTCCCCATCCAGTTACAGTAGTCATGTCATCGTCAGGTATTGCTTCGCCTTCTTTTTTCATTTCAATTGATGCTATTTTATTTGTAAATTGTAGTCTTTCTGCTAAATGTAGTACAGTAACATCGCAGTCTTTGCGTCTGTCTGTGTAAGTAGGGTGTATGACGTAATCGTCAACTGAAATCACTTGACCCCCTCTATTAGGATATGAGGAGCCGACGCGTACCGAATACCGTAAGTATATCAATGAGCTATTGAAAAGAAACACAAAGCATAAAGTAACGCAAACGTGCGATTACGCCTTCCACGGTGGCGCAGTCGTAGTGTGTTCGTGTAACCGCCATTGCCGAGGTTACAGGTTCGAATTCTAGGTCGAAACAAATAGTTTTTTACGTACATACATGTGTCACACCTTTATCTCCGAAGGGGTAGCTAGAAGCATTTTTTTACCGTGTGCAATTTGCGTCCCATATAACAGGTAGTGACAGGCGCACGTAGTGGCAACTTTTTGTTAAACATTTTCAAGCCGTCCATAAGGCCTTTAACTGGGCTTAACGACTTCTATGTTACTGCCAACTGAGAGGGATGGCTTAACGGTCCTTCCGAAGCACGGAAACGCTCTTAAATTTAAATTCGAGGACGAAGAGAGGAAAATTGCTTAACGCAGTGATCGTTTACAGATTACTGAATTAGCAGGGCTACGAGCGCTTATAAGCGTTTTCGTGCTTCGGAAGGCACGTTAAGCCGTTGGTCGCGGTTGCCAGTAACATGGCAGTGGTGAAGCACAGTTGAAGGCCTTATGGGCTTATGGGCTTGAAAAATATCAGCAGCAAGTCGCCACAGCCTGCGCCTGTCCATTTCAGTACGGCAATGGTCTCATCACCTGTTACGTGGGACAAAAGTGCATACGGTGAAATGTGGGCATATAGTATGCCTCTGCCTACCCCTTCGGGGATAAAGGCCTGATAATATGTATGTATGTAAGAATATTCACATTAGAATAACAGATTCCAAATTCAAATTTAGTATTATCTTTTTTTTATACTTAGTGTGACCATAATACTGTTTTATGGCCACACTAAGTATTATTAAATAAACCAGGGATCCTGGACTATTTACATTCGGGAGATTCCATCTTATGGAGGATTTTTAGAAACTATTGTGAACAACAATTAGTATGCTAACAAAATCCAACGATTAAATTAAAGTGGAAATATTTTCAGTCTCGAACTAGACTCGATCGTCCTCTCTAAATTTATAATAAAAATTAATATTTAAAAGTCTAATCAAATTTATTCAAATTTAAATTTACGAGATAGAAATTTTTGCTTTTAATTCGGTCGAAAGCTGCATTGATTTCGTCTTGATCGACATCCTGGGCCTCGTGGGTGTATCATTGAAACATACATTTATCTTTAAAACCATTGATTTCGTCTAGAATTTCAAATCTCGCGGTCATGATTTATCCACATATTGATTTAAGTTTGACCAGACACGATTGTTCGAGCTGTCTTGCAAAGTCCCCTTGTTGAACCCGGGTTTGGAGTAAAATATATTGTCAAGTAAAAATTTGTTAATAAATCGCTGCTTATTTCTTAGTGGTATAGTGATGCACCAAATGCTACGCAAATAAGAGTCAACACACTTAACTCACCGGTTAAAACAATGAGCTGCCGTTAGGACAATATCACGTGCTACAATGACGCCACCACATAGAGCTGTTTTATTGGCAAGCAAAGCTACTTGATATGGAGCGTCTTGGATTTGAATATCATGACCTCCAACTATTTTTTGCACATTGTCTGTTTCTGTTTCGGATTCTGTAACAAAATTATTATAGTAAAGATCTAATCTTTTGACATTACTAAATCTGCTATTTACGCTTTTCCTGTTTTTTATAAAGTAAAAGTTCAATGTTTGTTGGCCTGTCTCCCACTGTGGCTTAATGACAATGACTGAGGACTGAATAAAATAAAAGAGAGAACAAGTTTCTGTAGAATGCGGATACGGTTAAACTTCACTCTGCGTTCTAAGCCGTGGGCATTAGTTAGTTAACATTGAAACGAACTTACCAACGTAACTTATAAGAGCAGCAAAACAAAAAACTATAGACCACATTCTGCAGAATTGCAATTAACACTCATGCCAGCAAATTGAACATTTATAGCCGTAAAAACACATAAAAAGATAAATTTGAGTTTTATAAGCCATAATATCCAATTTAACTGACAACGAAATTTTAAAGTCGATAGATAAATGTAAAAAGTTTCGATAGATAAATGCACTGTATTAAAATCTGTAAACTAACTTAAGATTTCAATTAAGTACTATAAATAGGTTAATTTTTTTATTCATATTAATTAAAATAAATAAGGTCAGCTGTGCAGTCTCGATGTTGGTGGTGGACTGCCTTGATGTACCAACATATTTAAAGAATGCACACCAGTGCATTGCACTGATGTTGCAAAAAAACGATGTCATTTACTAAAATATAGAGGAAAAAAGAGGGTTAAAAAGGTTAAAAAGGTGAAGATAAAGGGGTGCCTGTGTGTCGGTGGCATAGGAGACTAATTCCATTGTGAACAAAGCCTATAGAATGTTTGGTTTTGTAATGGGATCTTCTCGTGACTTTGTGCGTCCCGCAACATACTTATTGTTATACAAGACCTTGATACGATCCCAATTAGAATAAGCCGTTCCTGTATGGAGCCCTTATTTTGATAAATATAGGGCCGTATTTTAGAACGTTACTCAATACTCAAGAAACGCTCGAGGCTAGTTTTTCCTTATAAATACTACTCTCAAGTGTTTCTTGAGTATTGAGTAACGTTCAACGTAACATAAAGTAATGCTTGAGATGTTACAAAAAAGGTTCCTACGCGCTATGAACTATAGATGCTCTCGTTCAAAAGTTTCATATTTTCAGTTGTTGGTAAGTGGCAATATTTTGAGATTGGAATCCAGACGTATGCTTTTGGATGCCATGATGTTGCACGGCTTGTGCAACAATCGATACGACTGCACTTGCTTAACAAATGATTTATACTATACAGTGCCAAGGACCGTTATTAGACGGGGAGTGCGCGTCCCTCGACTTTTCCACACAGAAGTGAGTAGGACTAACTCTGGATTACGAGTCGTCTAGTCGACACATAAAATGGCTATTTTATGGATTTGGACATATTTTCTCTGTCAAACCTACAATTTAAGCGGAGAGCAATTGAGCTACTAGTCAACTTACAATTGCTGATTTAATTAGATGCACATTTGTTTATTGTTTATTTTTATTTGAACTTTAATTTTTACTTACGTCTTATTAAGCTATTGCATAGTTTTTATCGCGGGCTTTGAGTGGACTTTAATCAAGAAAATCTGTAAGGAAAAAAAACCTAAGACGAAGATCGAGACGAGGTCACACGAAGTTCACCGAGCACGGCCTAGCGTTGGCTTAACGTGTATGTACATATATTATATAGTACGATTGTACGAAGCTCGCACGGATCGAGACGTGATGATAGTGAGTGTGAGTTTAAGGGTGAGGGTGAGGGTGAGGGTGAGGGTGAGGTTGAGGGTGAGGGTGAGGGTGAGGGTGAGGGTGAGGGTGAGGGTGAGGGTGAGGGTGAGGGTGAGGGTGAGGGTGAGGGTGATGGTGAGGGTGAGGGTGAGGGTGAGGGTGAGGGTGAGGGTGAGGGTGAGGGTGAGGGTGAGGGTGAGGGTGAGGGTGAGGGTGAGGGTGAGGGTGAGGGTGAGGGTGAGGGTGAGGGTGAGGGTGAGGGTGAGGGTGAGGGTGAGGGTGAGGGTGAGGGTGAGGGTGAGGGTGAGGGTGAGGGTGAGGGTGAGGGTGAGGGTGAGGGTGAGGGTGAGGGTGAGGGTGAGGGTGAGGGTGAGGGTGAGGGTGAGGGTGAGGGTGAGGGTGAGGGTGAGGGTGAGGGTGAGGGTGAGGGTGAGGGTGAGGGTGAGGGTGAGGGTGAGGGTGAGGGTGAGGGTGAGGGTGAGGGTGAGGGTGAGGGTGAGGGTGAGGGTGAGGGTGAGGGTGAGGGTGAGGGTGAGGGTGAGGGTGAGGGTGAGGGTGAGGGTGAGGGTGAGGGTGAGGGTGAGGGTGAGGGTGAGGGTGAGGGTGAGGGTGAGGGTGAGGGTGAGGGTGAGGGTGAGGGTGAGGGTGAGGGTGAGGGTGAGGGTGAGGGTGAGGGTGAGGGTGAGGGTGAGGGTGAGGGTGAGGGTGAGGGTGAGGGTGAGGGTGAGGGTGAGGGTGAGGGTGAGGGTGAGGGTGAGGGTGAGGGTGAGGGTGAGGGTGAGGGTGAGGGTGAGGGTGAGGGTGAGGGTGAGGGTGAGGGTGAGGGTGAGGGTGAGGGTGAGGGCGAGGGTGAGGGTGAGGGTGTTTTTTTTATTTGTTTTTTTAGTGTACTTTGAATTAATATCAAAGAAAAACAAAGGTATGCTATGCAATAGCTTTACCGCGGCAGTCTCAGAGTGCCACACGTCTTTTTATGTTTTTTAATAACCAGCTAAAACTATTTTGTGACAATATAATATTACAAAACTATATGTTCACATTGTTCAGTGAATTCGTGGACAATTGTGTGGGTTGCATGATTGTTAATATTGTTTACCTAAAATTTAATAATTTTATAACTATTTTATTATGTAACTATTTTTTGTAACTAACTAACTAAATATCTAACTATCTTCACGCTGTATCCCTGACGGGGTAGTCAGAGAGGACAGATCTCCAGGCTTCGCGATCCATGCATACTTCTTTCGCTTCTTCGAGATTCTTCAATCGCTTCATACACGCACGTCTGGGTATCCGAGTACTTTTGACCTTTCCGTTTTTGAGCAATCTGCTCACGTGGTCTTCATATGTAAGTCTCGGCCTACCTTGTCTCCTTCTACCCTCTACTTTTGAACAATATATATTCTTCGTCAATGGGTCCTCACTCATTCGTTGGACGTGTCCAAACCAACGGAGCACGCCCTTTTCCAGCTTAACGCTGACACTTTCATTCAAATCTGCCATATTGCGTATCACTTCGTTACGTATTCGGTCGGCCACAGTTACGCCGCACAATTTTCGAAGTGATCGCATCTCCACAGCATTCAATTTACTTTCATGCATCTGCTGACATACCCAGGTTTCACTACCGTAAAGCAAAGTTGGCACTAGCACTGCGTTATGAATCGCCATTCGTGCTTCTTTTACGATGCTTTGTCGCTTTACTAACTGGGACAAAGCACCGTTAACTTTGTTTCCGGCAGCTACTCGCCGTTGAACATCTTAATCACATCTTCCATCCGCGCTAAACATACTTCCTAAATACACAATTTCATTGTCTTGCTGTAGACGTTCCTGATTTACCCTAATCTCGCATTTAATTCTTACGTCAACTCTTTCAAATACTAGAACCTTATTTTTACTTGCATTCAAGCGAAGACCCTTACTTACACACTCCTCTTTCATATTAAACTAATGCCTAAAGGTCGGCTTCTGATGAGGCCATGAGCACCGCATCATCAGCGTACAGCAGACAGTTTACTGTAAAGTCACCCAAATTCACACCCATATTAAAATCTTTCAACTTCTGCAGGCAACTGTCCACATACACTATCAACAGCCAGGCGGACATGACACATCCCTGTTTGACGCCTGTACAGACATCCAAAAGAGGTGACACCCCCCCCCCCCCTACTCGCACGCAAGCCTTACAGTCCCTATAAAGCGACTGTATTGCCCGCAGTAGCGAACCGTCTACACCATATCCGGGCAGCAAGTCCCACAGCGTTTCTCTCACAACGTTATCAAATGCTTTCTCCAGATCCACAAAAGCGCAGAAAACCTTCTGGCTGACAGCCAGAAACTTTTCCGCGATCATGCGGAGAGAAAACACTTGATCCATGCAACCTCTTCCACGTCGGAATCCGCATTGAGCATCCCATAAATACCTTTCAGACTTGTCTTGCATTTGTGCCATTATACATTATAACCTTTGCATACACCTTACTAGCTAAGCTGACCAAGCTGATCGCCCTGTAGCTAGAGTAGTTTAGGCGCGAGCCTTTCCCTTTGTAAATAGGTACTACAACTGCTACTCGCCTTTTTTGTCAATAATAAAAAAATAAAAAATAAATAAATAAGTGCGGCAACTCCCCAACGGCAGTATAGCAGTGGCTCCATGAACCATGAAACACTGCTCCCTGACGGAGAACATAACCCAGCATGGCCAGATTATTATTACCGTGGTCTTCTGCAGGGCAGGCTGAGGTACTGCTCCAGGCGGGCTGCTCGTCGAATGGAGTACCGTTAATGCCCATCTCTCCTAATGTGTGCTTTTTTGTCGATCCCTAAGATATTGAGTCTTAGTGCTCTAATTGAAGAAGCCAATTTCACTTTGCCCTCAAGGTGTTGCATTAGCCTCATTATGAAGAAACGTCACAAAAGTATGTCAACATTAAAAATCCCCACACACTACAATTTGCTTTTTAACAACGAACAAACGCTTTAATATATTTACCATTCCTACATCTAATAAATTGCAATTAGGTTTCCTCCTTATATTAATACAGTAAATCAATTGTAATAGTAGGATTAAATAATTACAATATTAATAGGAATAATAGTGACTTGTTTCCGTATATACAGTTATTTGTTGCCATTATTTTTGAAGCGCTTGTGTCCCCGCGTATACAATGAAGCGCTTGTGGCCCCGCGGACTCAGTGTTCTGTAAATGATCACTGTGTTGTGCAACTTTCGCGTCGCGGATGGGTGACCACTTTGTGGCATTTACATTTGTTTGTTTACGTTGGTTCCAGTTGCCAGTAATATGGCAGTCGTTAAGTCAAGTTGAACGCCGTATGGGCGGCTTGAAAAAATTCATCAGCAGGTAGCCACACCTTGCATCTGTCTTTTTCAACACAATAATGTGCTCACCACCTATTACGTGGGACATGAATACACGTGGTGAAAAGTGGGCGTATAATATGCCTCTGCCAAACTTTGGGGATAAGGCGTGTTTGATAAAACATCTAATAAATAAAAAACCCTATTCGGTGGGCTGTAGACACAGATGGACAATGAGTTTCTCAATCTCAGAGAGTCAAAATTACTAAGCATTTAGAGACAAATTCGATTATAACTATATCTCAGAATAGATATAAAAGTGGGGCCCGTGGCAATAAGACACCCCTTATAATCGATATAACCATCAGCCTACAGGTGCGTCGTAATCCTGTGACTCCACTCCCCCTAGACAGCGCACTGTTGAATATTTGTTCCTATTCGAGTTCACAATATTTGGACGAATGCAAGGGATACGCGGACAGGCGCAAACAAGCATTGATTGGCCATGTGAAGACCAATGCTTCTGCGCTTGACCCGGTGCGTTCAAAGTTCACTTCAGTGTGTTCTCGACTTGAAGTGAACTTTTAACGCACCGGGTTATAGTTATGGGACGGCATCTATTGATAAGTTCAATAACCCGGAATTCAGGTGTAATCCTGCTTAATCTTAGGGTGTAAGGCGTGTGTGAGATTATCACTGAGTTATGGGCTTGTATTTAGAAATATATATTTGTATTGTGTCTGGTGTGCTTGAATTATCATGGGATACAGCGTGATAATAGTTATTTAAAAGCTGCTTTGACTGCCTCGGTGGCGCAGTGGTAGTATTTGCGACAGCCGCACTGAGGTCCCGGGTTCGATTCCCAGGTGAGAACAAATATTTGTGCGATCCACAAATGTTGTTTTCGGAGTTGGATGTTTCCTATGTATAATATGTATGTATTTTGAAATATTACATAAGTATGTATATCAGTTGACTAGATCCCATAGTACAAGCTTATAGCTTAGGTTAGGCTAGACGGCGCTGCGTAAAAAATGTCCAAAAATATTTATTTTATTTATTAAAAAAATATTGTTTATTTTAATTTATTAGCCACTGAGGCGGCAATCCAATAACTATTTACCTAGTTAACAAAATTAAGATAAAACTTTTCCTTAGCCTTAAATTATGAAAATTGTCTTTGAACTTCTCTCATTCTCAGTTTTGCTATATTTTTGTCAATCCATGTCCGTAGAACTGAAACTTTTGCATAAACACCTGGATGGTTAGGCCGTGCACAGCCGAGGCCCCAAGAAACAACACCAGCTAATTTGTTGCTATGAACTAAAGGTCCACCAGAATCACCCTAAAATAAAGAAAAATACTTAATATTTTTAAAGCAAGTATACATTATTTGTGCGCTTGATAGTTAAGTTAGTTAACAGGATATCAAGTCATCTAAATACATTACCTTTGGAAACTAAATACCTAAGAGAACTAGGTTTCGTGCAGAAGATAGTTGACTTTGAGTTCGATAAAAGATATTCCGAGTTTATACTTGCTAGCCTATCATACTTAACGTGTTGCTTCTTACCCTATTTATGAGCGCTTGACTCCTCCGACACATGGGCTGTACATTTGGGTCGTATGTTATAATAACTATACTAAGAAATTACGAGGAGTTATTACAATAACCTCTTCTATTAGCTGACTCAAATATCTAAAAGGTTCAAATATTCTCTGAAAAATTTAAAGGTACGCTGACTGGGCGTGGCGGTAGAGTTGGCCGAAGTACTCTCTAAGCGGAGGGTGGACGTGGCGTTCCTACAGGAGACTCGGTGGAAGAGCAACAGACCCTAGCCTCTCCAGAAAGGCTGCAAGCTGTAGTACACAGGTGCGCCTGGTGGGGAGAACAGGATGGGCGTGGTGCTCTCCGAGAAGCTGCAGAGCGACATGGGATTATTACCCACCTTAAAAGTGCCTACGCTCCACAGGCCGGTTATAGCCATGCCGATAATATATATGTCGTTTTGGGGCCAACTCGAGGGAGTGCTTCGGAGCATTCCGTTGTCACAGGGAATCGTTTTGGGCGGCGTTCTATGCGGTCATGTGGGTGAGGGTGTTAATTGTATCGTTACTTGCTGAAATCTGTTATTAAAACACATTTTCTACAATACGTCGCTGATATCGCTGGTCGTTTAATAAATAAAAGTCATTTTCAAGTTGCTTTATTGAACTTCACAATCATAAATAAGAAACTTTTAAAAATAACGACATTTTACCTGACAAGCATCCACTCCACCTTCTGGTACTCCAGCACATAACATCCTTGGGGTAATCGCATAATCTTCTGCATATTCTTTTCTACATTCCAGATCGCTGACTTTTGGTAAAGAGACTCTTTGTAACGTTTTTGGCCCTGTACCATTCTCCTAAAAAACAAGAATTAAGTATCTTAAATAAATAAATCCATCAAATCAGCTTAATGTTAAATGCTTTACAGCTTATGTTCACGCCTAATCTTATTCTAAAATGAATGACGAGAAAAGCAATATAAAATTTTGAATACAGTAAACTTCATTTGTACACCAAATAGTACAAAGTCACTGAAGAAACCAATCACTGCGAGTTAACTTTAGGATGGACAACAAAGATAACTATTGTAAAATAAATGGGTAGGCTGGCGCAGCAAAAGAATACACGCATAAAACAATCAATCAAGGTAGCCTTAAATTATTATTATGTTGTTAAACAATCACGCCTTATCCCCAAAGAGGTAGCAGAGGCACATAATACGCCCTCTTTTCGCCGTGTGTATTTCTGTCCCACGTAATAGGTAGTGAGCACATTGTCGTGTTGAAATAGGAATTTCAACACTACATTCATTGCAGGTTGAAGCTACCTGCTGTTGAAATTTACAAACACAAGCTAATATTAGCATACTTTGGGCTAGATGGCGCTGTGTGAAAAAGTGTCCCACAATGTCCCACCAGCCATAGCAAAAATTGCTTGACACAGTGATCGTTTACAAAACACTGAGTCAGTGGGGCCTAAATACGAAATGGGCAATTTATTAGCGAGTTCCGATAAATTCAGACGGCGTTTGCCATTTTCATACCTTCTTGTCAAAATAAATTTATAAACGGTAACTTGCCAACTCACTAGATGTGCCCTGATGTTCCCCCTATACAATTGCCATAGGCAAAATTGACCAGTGAAGCGACAGAGGGCAACACCGGTGTGAGCGGCTGAGGGTGTCGAGCGGGTGGAAAATGCGTAGAGCCTTGTCTTCTTATCTCTGACTGGCCAAATAAGGCAGTCAGAGTTGATATTTGTTGCACTCTCAGAAGTAGCATTTTGCTCTCCCGCTAGTGCATCTAACGTTTGAGAAGGACAACAAACTGTGAAGAATCGGATCTGATGTGTAGCCATGCACATTCAGCTCGCCACAAGCTGCTGGGGTTTATAATCAATATAAATTTTAAAATTATAATATTATAAATATAAAATATAAAATTCTGTGTCTGGGTGTTATTTATCTATAATATGTATGTATTTAGAAATATATAAGTATGTTTATCAGTTATCTGGTTACCATAGTACAAGCTCTGCTTAGTGTGGAATCAGATGGCGTTGTGTGAGTTGTCCCAAAAATATTTATTATAATTTTTACCTGGATCTTACCCCAACCAGATACAATTGTCATATCACCATCAGGTATTTCCTCGTCTTCTTTTTTCATTTCAATAGGCATGACTCTGATACTGAACTTCAATGGGTTTGATAACCTCAGTATAGCTATATCAAAGTCCATTCCTTTGTTGTTATAACCAGGATGCCAAATCAAATCTTCTACCTGATACAATTCACCTCCGCTTTCACTATACGAGGAGCCAACACGGACATGATACTGGTTTGGTTTTGCGCTTAAGAAAAAAAAAAACAAAAAAAAAATTAAAGGAATCAAAAACAGGTGCAGATAATTTATTTACATGTATATATTTTAACTGTTCCACAATTACACTCTCAGAAGTAGCATATTGCTCTCCCGCTAGTGCATCAAACGTTTGAGAAGGACAACAAACTGTGAAGAATCGGGTCTGATGTGTAGTCATGCACATTCAGCTTGCAGCAGGCCGTGCGGGCGTAGGTACTTGAGAGAATAGAAGTAATCAAGTAATTTGGAAACATTTCATACATTATTATGAAATTAATATACGACGGGATTAAATGGGTGCCACGGGGTTCGAAGTATGTCACGGGCGAAGCCGGGCGGGTCAGCTAGTATGTTAATAAAACAATGTCTAGGATTGAGCTGGAGGAGTAATATTATCACCATACCTTGCCCAACTTAAGTACCACATCACAAACATGATATGAGCAAACAACCAATAGGTGTAACAAAAATAATCTTTTGTAGTGTTTAGGTTGCCAATGTTATTATCATATATAAACAAATGTGGAGGAATAGTAGTTGCATCCACTTCTTAGTATGCACTCAAAGGTTAAATAAGGTAGTGATAAAGAAAGCAGTTTACGAAAGTACAATGAAGAATGTTATTATTTAGTTTAAGCACTATGTATATTTACTGTCAACTACTTTTACAATAATTCTAAATAAATACAGCGTTAATATAAGCATCAAAAGCAAGCGATTAATATTATTATAGTGTAACAACGTTAGCGCGCGACAAGGTATCACAGTTGTGTCAGTACTAGCTTGCAGCGGTCGGCCGGCAAAACCGGTCCTCTTCGGCGTTGGTCCAAGTTGCATGAGCGGAGCGGAACGCTTGTTCTTACCTGAATGTAAGGACATTGTCCGCTACATCTTCCCCCCGACCAGACCGTGACTACTGTCGAATGAAGTCAGGGAATCGCACTATTATGCCACTTTTTGTCCTCTTCTCTTCTGCGAAAGCTGGTGTCGTAGAAGGAAGAGAAGGTGGTATTGACTGTGCTGCTTGATGTGGAGGTTCTGTCAATAGGTACGCCGGTTTTATCCTATCAACATTGACGGTTACTTTCTTTCCTTGAACGTCTATGGTGAAGAATTTAGGCTGCCGGTGTAGAACTTTGAAAGGGCCAACGTAAGGTGCTTCTAACGATTTCGAACGCGATCTTGTCGCAGGAAAACTTGTTAAGAAGTTGCCAAATCTCGTGGTATATAGAAGGGAGATGAAGATGTATGCCAAGCAGTAGGTAAGGTGTTAACTTTGCCATTTGAGAACGAAGACGATTGGCATATTCAGTAACGTCAGCTGCAGTATAGTCATTATTAGGGCATATGAACTGTCCTGGTAAGCGGAGTGGCTCACCATACACAAGTTCTGCAGGTGAGGTTTGTAGATCCTCTTTCAGAGAACTTCGTATCCCAAGGAGAACAATAGGAAGTACTTCAGTCCACTGTGAAGAGTTATGGCACATGATTGCCGCTTTCAACTGGCGATTTAGGCGTTCGATGATACCGTTGGCTGCTGGGTGGAATACTGTAGTACGGAAATGACGAGTACGAACCAACGCAGTCAGGGCGTTGAAAAGGTTACTCTCGAATTGACGTCCTCTGTCTGTGGTCACACGTTCTGGACAGCCGAACCGAGAGATCCAGCCGGAAACAAGGGCTGCAGCACAGGTTTCTGCTGTTATGTCCTTCAGGGGAAATGCCTCAGGCCATCAAGTAAATCTATCGATTACTGTGAGACAGTACCTGTAATCAAATTCTTGACAAGGCGTCAGCTACGATGTTTTTGTGCCCCGGTATGTATCTGACATCAGTGGTAAATTGAGCGATGAAATCGATGTACCAAAACTGACGCGGGGAACATTTCTCCTTGTTCGTCGTAAAAGCATAGGTGAGAGGCTTATGGTCTGTAAATATAGCAAATGTTCTTGCCTCTATCATAAATCGGAAATATGTTATAGCTTCATACATAGCTAAGAGTTCTCTGTCGTATGGACTATACTTTTTCTGCGATGTAGAAAGTTTGTGCGAATAAAATGCTAGCGGTTGCCAGTGGCTGTCTATGCGTTGTTGTAATACAGCTCCAATAGCCACGCACGAGGCATCAGTTGTTATCGCTAGTTCAGCGGATGGATCCGGGTGAGCTAGCAATGTAGCTTGAGAAAGAGATTTCTTACACTCGATAAAAGCATCAAGCAAATGTTCACTTATGTCTACTGGTTGTGAACCTTTTATCTTCGGTCCTGCTAATAGTTCGTGAAGAGGTGCTTGACACTGAGCTGCGTTTCGAACAAAGCGACGATAGTAGTTCAGCATGCCTAAAAATCGTCTAAGCTCCTTTACAGTTTTAGGCACAGGAAATTCATCAATAGTAAGCTATTGATGAATTTCCTTTACTTTAGAGGCTAGTGGTTTAATTCCATCCGCAGACACATTATAACCTAAGAAATTTACATTTTCTTGACCAAATGAGCATTTTGACGTGTTGACAAGTAAGCCGTATTGCTTGAGGCGCTGAAATAACTGTCGTAGATGTTTCAGATGTTCTATTTTATCTTTGGATAATATTAGAATATCGTCTATGTATCCGTAGCAAAATTCCAGACCTAACAGGACCTCGTCAATAAACCTCTGAAACGTCTGGCTCGCATTTCTGAGACCGAAATTCGTGTACGGGAACTCAAATAAACCAAAAGGAGTGGTTATCGCTGTCTTCGGGATGTCAGTAGGGTTCAAAGCTATTTGGTTGTAAGCCTTTACTAGATCTATAGTCGAAAATATAGAACATCCTGCAAGCTGATACGAGAAATCGTGTATATGACGAATTGGATACCGATCAGGTATCGTCCTAGCGTTAAGATCGCGATAGTCGCCACATGGTCTCCATCCGTCGTCTTTTTTCTTGACGAGGTATAAAGCAGAGGACTATGGGCTCTCAGAGCGTCGTGCTATACCTGACGATATCATGTCTCCAAATTTTTTTTTGGCAGCTTGAAAGCGGACTGGATCAAGACGACGTGGCTTACAATTAACTGGTGGTCCAGCAGTAGTTCGAATGTAATGCAGTGTTTTATTTTTAAGAGTTACAAATATGCCTGCAGAACGGGTTATCTCGGCGAACTCACGTAAGAGATTGTGGTAGTCTGATTCACCCGTAATAGCTGTAACTGATATAATAGTGTCATCAAGCAACTTAGAATCAATGGCGTTAACCGTAATAGAAGTCACACCGTCCTTAAGGCGCTGCCTTCTACAGTCAACAAGTAAATTGTAGAACGATAAGAAATCTACGCCAATATTGGGTTTGGTCACGTCTGCAACTATGAAGCTCCATACGAAATCTCGCCGAAGGCCAAAATCCAGGTGAAGTTGTTTAGGACCGTATGTATGAATGATGGTATTATAGGCAGATAATAAGGTATATTTTGTTTTAAACAGGGTGCTTTTATTGCTGACCGTGGAAAAACACACAGGTCTGAGCCAGTATCTACGAGAAATCGCATTTTTGTTACGCGGTCAGTTATGAAAAGGCGGCCTGTAGATGAGGGACAGTCGTTAGCCGCTACTTGCGACCGCGCTGAGAGTTTTCCGCCTGAAAGTTGCAAGGCTGCTTAAAATTCTTTGCTTTAGCACCGTAAGTAAAATGATAATAGCAATGAGGGTGCCCAGTTGGCGGTTGTCGACGTCGCGATCGGCTGCGAGAGTGAAATCTAGAATGACAGTTGTTCCACTTACGCTGTCTCGAGGATCTCCCAGTACTAGACACCTGTGTTGCCAGTAACGCCACCTGTTTAGTTAGTTCAGATACCTGTATTGCGAGGTTGTTGTACAATTGAGCAGAATCTGATCCACCTGATGTGCTTGCTACGTGAAACGTGAAAGGTGCAATCTCGTGTACCTTATCAGCCAGATCGGCTAGCTTATCTATTGGTAAATCATCCTGTGAAGCAATAACTGTTTGTATATTACTAGGTAATCTACTGCACCAAACAGTTTTATGAAATCCTGTTGGCACTGACTGACCAGCTAGACTCTGCATGTGACGATGAAATTGTTTCTGTCCCCAAGCTCGTGCATTAATAATTGCATTACGCGCTTTTCTTGTGACGCTGAAAGTCGTTTAATTAATTCAGATTTTAATGTTGTATATTTATCAGTTGGAGGCGGATTGGAAATTACGTCTTTCACCTCAGCTGCATACTGATGATCCAATTGAGAAACAACGTAACAACATTTCGTCTCATCAGTAGTAATTTTTGAAATATGAAACTGACTTTCCACTTGGTTGAACCAAAGTTCTGGTTCCTGGGGCCAAAAGGGGGGTAGTTTCACTCCAACTCGCCAAACCGTTTAAGGATGCTGAGGTTGCCGAGACTACTGAAGTCTCGGCAACCTCAGCATCCTTAAACTCATCATCACTTTTTGAGTTGGACATTGTAATGAAAAAATCGCTCACCGCTTATGACGTCGACCAAATCCTTTTATATGTACTAAGTGCCTGAGTCAATAGATGCTTCTGGAACACCGTATTTTTATAATTTCATTTCAAATCTTGCGAAGTTATTGAAGTCCACTTGTCGAGGGTCACCAGTTGTGGAGGAATAGTAGTTGCATCCACTTCTTAGTATGCACTCAAAGGTTAAATAAGGTAGTGATAAAGAAAGCAGTTTACGAAAGTACAAAGAAGAATGTTATTATTTAGTTTAAGCACTATGTATATTTACTGTCAACTACTTTTACAATTATTCTAAATAAATACAGCGTTAATATAAGCATCAAAAGCAAGCGATTAATATTATTATAGTGTAACAACGTAAGCGCGCGACAAGGTATCACAGAGTTGTGTCAGTACTAGCTTGCAGCGGTCGGCCGGCAAAACCGGTCCTCTTCGGCGTTGGTCCAAGTTGCATGAGTGGAGCGGAACGCTTGTTCTTACCTGAATGTAAGGACATTGTCCGCTACACAAAATATGTTTTTATTTGCTTATAATGGCATATATAAGCAAAAAAAATAATCTGCAGTTGACGGCTAAAAGGAATCATGCCCAAAATGTTGCTAGTTCTATTTGTGCGCATTTCAACATTAAATATGTACCATTATTTCTTATGTGTTTACCATATTATGATCCTGGTTGTTTTATTTAATATAACTTAGTTTTTAAAATAGTACATCAATATTATATATATAAAATAAAAATAAAAGTATAATTTTTTGTCACCAAGTATAAGAAAATTAGAAATGGAATTGGCGAATCAGACATTGCTGTAGTATATATCATATTTACTTTGTTTATATATGTACTCTGAGTCACCTAGAAACTTAATATCTCTCTTCATAGCTACAGTTCAGGAGAAAAAATAATAGAGTATCAGCCGCTCTCTTCAAATCTGGCAAAAAGATAGTTCCTTCTGGATTCTGTTATTTGACTTGAAAATTATTATGTCCTTACAGATTGCAAGTAACTTCCCTATAGGGCAAATCCAACAAGTATGACAGGTTCTGTCAGATACTCTTAACTGAAACAAAAAAGGCAATGTAAAGTACTTGAATAGGTATATGTAACAAACCTGTTGGTAAATGTTGATGTAAGAGGCTCCAAAATATCTATGGCAACAAGCCATATCACCTGCAGGTAATGCAGCTACTGGCTAGCCCAGTGAACCGATTAAAGACAATTCTTTTAACATTTGAAAGATATATTGTGTAAAAATAATACAGTAGTAATTATAAATATCGAAAATCGGGCAGAGTTTAATATATTAATATCCTGAATGCATTATATTCAATAAATTATTATAAATGGGAAGTCAGGGGTGAGGCTCAGCTAGTCTATGTATATGTATGTTGGTAACTTTAATAATACATAATAAAGTAAATCCTTCAAAATCAATAAAAATCAAAAGGAAAAAAGTACCTCAAGTGAGATAATCTACATACTTTTCAATGTTTATACATGTACATATGGGTCTCCAAGTACTTAAAGTGAGTAAGTGACCATTTATAACAACCTACTTGAAATTAAAAAAAAACTTACTGATCAGGGTACAATCCTCTGAAGAATTACATGCAGTACTTTCATCAGGTCAAGAATTATATCGACTTCTGTGTGTAATACCATTACCACAATAGATTCAACAAACAAAAAATGCCTTTGTCTTTATTACAGAACCCAAAAAGCAATGGTAGTCGTGAGAAGTTGAATTAGTTATTATGATACAAAACACTCGATAAATACAAACGTGAACTATATAATTTAAGACCCTTCGTTTGTTTACATTTGTAATTCAAGGTCGTTCGACTTCGATGACAGGATAATCAGTGTTGGTAGAAGATGAAAACTAAAATACCCAATACGTTTTATCTTTTATAAAATATGCATTTATTTAAACATATTTAGTATAAACGGCATATAGAAGTATTTTAAATAAACAATAAAATAATCACACATAACATTTAGCACAATTTCAGTTATTAAATGAAATAGTAGTGACTAACAACTTAACTTATTTCTCCCTACGTTTGTCAGTACTTTTATTTTTGCAACACAAGGGTGACAATCAAAATAATATTCGTTTGTAACCCAAAATAAATATGTTTTTAATTCGTTTTGATTATCAGATAAGCTACAACCAAATTGTCATTAATATTTATTGTTTAATAAATAAAAATTATTACAAGATTTATAACTTTTCAAAGCTGCTCTCCGCGCTCAGGCCAGATTCGGTCACTGTCCTTTACTCTATAGGGCTCATGATTAACTTACCCTAAACGGCGTCAGTTACAGCAGCTATAATTTTTTTAGCTAAACTTAACTATCTTCACGCTATTTACCTGACCGGGTAGTCAGAGAAAATATATCGCCAGGTTTCACGATCCATGCATACTTCTTGCGCTTCCTGCAGATTCATTAATCGCTTCATAAATGCACGTCTGGGTATCCGAGTACTATTTACCTGTCAGTTTTTAAGCAATCTGCTCACTTGATCCTCAAATGTAAGTCTCGGTCTACCCTCTACTTTCGCGCAATATATATTTTTCATCAATAATTCCTCACTCATTGTTTAGACATATCCATACCCACAGAACACGCCGAGATCTTAACTACCGAGATCTACCCATAGCCCCTTAGACTCAATTTTTGTTTATAACTCTACGTTGTCGTTATACGTTATGCCGTGTATCAAAAAAAAAAAAATATCCATCACGCCTTATTCCCGAAGGGGTGGCAGAGGCATGTTATATGCCCACTTTTCACCGTGTGGTTTCCTGTCCCACGTAATATGTGGTGAGTTCATTGCCGTGTTGAAATAGACAGACGCAGGTTGTGGCTACCTGCTGTTGAAAGTTTTCAAGCCGCCCATAAGGCCTTTAACTAGGCTTAACGACTGCCATTTTACTGGCAACCGAGACCAACGGCTTAACGTGCCTTCCGAAGCACACCATAGTGAAAGTTGCGTAACTCAGTGATCGTTTACAGAATACTGAGACCGCGAAGCCACGAGCGCTTCTTCCGTGTATCATCGCGCTATTATCCGAATGAAGTTCCACACCTGCGCTTGTCGAGGTCGAGGAATATGGTAATCTTATTTTATCGCTGTAGGAAAGTAATCTGAGATATTTTAATGAAAGATGTTTTGCAATTTCAAAAATGTGCTAGACGTAATGAATGTTGCTAAAGTGATTACGTTTCTACATAGCTAAAGCTCTGTTTTTTTTTCTATTAGCTTCAATAAACAAGATACTTGAGAAAAAAAGGCCTGGCTATAAAGCCTGGGTAGTAGCCCTATAAAAAAAGTTAAAGTTTTTCGTTTACCACAGGAACTTGTTCCGGGATAAAAAGTAGCCAGTGTGTTATTCTGATGTGTAAGCCTTATTGTTTTAAAATGTCATCAAAATCCATTCAGTAACAAACATCCATTTTATAATATTAGTACAAACTTTCGCGTTTATAATATTAGTAGGATTATGAAGCCTCTGTGTGGTGGAAGAAAATAAATAAGGAGAAGAAAATAAATAGCTGTGCTGTGCGGTTACAGATATTCTATATAGGTATTAAGCTTACTCACCCGCTAACACAATGGGCAGCTGTTAGAATAGTTTCATTTGCAATAATTGCACCACCACATAAAAGTGATCCATAACTAAGAAGTGCTACTTGATATGGAACTTCTGTGATTTTAACACTGTTGCCTCCAACTATTCTAGAAGCTCCATCTTGATAGTCTATTGTACATGTTAACACTAAAATATAGCAAAAAAAAAATACAGACATGCAACAAAAAATGTAATTTGAAGCCAGTGAGACAAAGCATTTATAATTTTTATTCAATATACCACATTTATCTGTTGGAGATGTGCACAATTCTACCTGGCCATTTAAATCTGAGTGCTGGTATTGACCAAATACGGATTGACATATTGAAATACACCAGATAGAAGTACTGACGGGCAGGCTTGAGTTCCGATGATTTTATAGAAACCAACTTTACTTGTGTAACGGTGTTACTCTCTCTAGTTATCATCCCAGCGAAACTAATAATCAGAAAGCATTTCGGACTTGTATTGACCACAATCCTGCAAAACTGTTTGGTCTCGATAAAATCCCGTTCGGTCTAAAGGCGTTAAAACGCAGTAAGAAATGAACAAGATATACATTATTTAGATTAAATGAATTTGTTTATACCACCTATGTAAAATACTTGCTAATATTCAATATATGACTAATCTTTAATTTGTAGTATATTTATTTATTTATTTGTAGTACTCAGTGTTGTGCAGTGAATGTCCTTTACTAATGCAATTATATTTTAGTGCTTATTGTCAACCTTATGGAGCTTTAAAGCTTACCATCAAAGTTTCATGTACTACTACGACAAAAAAAAAATTGCTGAACAGATATAGTGCCCCATATAAATGCACTGCTAGGCTACTTCTTGACTTCCTATGTCTACCACATACCTACTGAAAATACTATCAACTATCAAGATTTTTAAAAATTATTTATATTAAACTTGGTAAAAGTACGTAGGTACAATATAACATTATCTACATACATTTTTAAGGAAATTGCGAAAAGGTTAGTCGACATCACAGGAGACCGAAGAGCTGGCAGCTACCTCGGTCAAAGAATTAGTCTAGCTATTCAAAGGGGGAACGCTGCCAGTATCTTCGGAACCTTGCCTAAAGGGACCTCTTTTAATAATATATTTTATTTATGTATCATATTTTTAAGGTTATATTTAATGTTAATATTAAGTTAATTTAAGTTGATATTTATTAATATTGTATAATATATTTTTATTAAATACCTCATACATACATATCGTGACGCCTGTCTCCCATCGGAGTAGGCAGAGACTATGGCTTTCCACTTGCTACGATCCTGGCATACAACTTTCGCTTCTTCCACTTTCATAAGTGTTTTCATACACACACGCCGGTTAAGGGAACTCTTGACCTGACCTTTTTCCAAAATGTCTTCTATTTGATTGACATATGTACGTCGAGGTCGACCCTTACCAGTTTGCCCATTTACTCTCACCGCATAAATTTTCTTGGTCAGTCTATTTTCATCCATCCTCTCCACGTGTCCAAACCATCTAAGCATCCCTTTTTCTATCTTAGTCACTACGTCTTCTGTCATACCGCAATGTTCCTTTATCACGCTGTTCCTTTCTTTATCTATCAATTTCACTCCAGCTATACTTCGCAAACTCCTCATTTCCACTGCATTAAGTTTACTTCTATGCTTCTTCTGCCGCACCCAACTTTTGAGTGTAGGGACAAGTACTCCTCTATGCACAGCCAGTTTTGCCTTCTCAGACACGTTTTGACTGCTCATAAAGGCGTACATGGCTCCATTCACTTGATTTCCAGCCAAAACTCTTCGTTCATTGTCACAATCACACTGTCCATCTCTCACAAATTTTGAACCTAAATATACAAATTCTTTCACCTGTTCCACTCGTTTTCCTTCCACAAAAATCGAGCAATCCGTCATACTTTCCTCTCTTTCAAAAACCATGACTTTTGTCTTATTTACATTCACTTTCATTCCTTTGCTTTTTCTTCCTTTTTTTTAACATTATCTACTAACAACAAATCGTTATCATGCATCGCTAATACGTGCAAAAGAGTTTCATAATTTGAATTTTTTTCAGAATAATATCAAAAAGTCATTTTAAAATTGATTATTAAAGATAATGACGGTCATAGAAGAAAAAGTCAGCAAGAAATTTACCCAGATTCAGGATGAAAAACCTTACCGTTATATATTTTATACCGTTATATACGTTATACAATTTAAGAATGCCGGAGTCAGAGAGCGCTACATATTCGTTTGCAGAAGCTGTTAATCAAAAAACCAGAGTGCTGAAAACAACTAAAGGCAAGAATAGTATTGACGAAAGCACCAAAACTCTCAAGGCAAACTCAGGAGAGGCCACGAAATCGGCGACACCTCAAATTCACTCAGATACGGATTTTTTTTTTAATGGGACTAATCCCACCCACTTTCCCATTACTGTGACTCCTGTAAACCAGGATCTACAGCAATGACCAAAAACACCAGAAAAGTTACACCGAGCTCGATCTCGGTGATGTCCCAGGAGAGTTGGCATGTCTTGGAACCCGCAACGAAATTAATCAGAAGATAATGTGAGGAAGTAAGAAAAGAACGTAACGCCTCTTACCTCCTTTGCAAAGCGGGAGACCTGGAAAGCAACTAGGTGTCAATCCTATAGAAATAGGGAAGCACCCCGGTAATACTCGTATATTACGGGTCCTATGTGAGCTATGTTTGATTCCAGTAATATGTATGGCAGAAACGTTTAAAATCACGAAAATTCACCCTCGATGCCACGAGATCCGCATAGTAAACTACTCACGACCTTACTTGTAAAGGGATTCCAGAGGTCTATATTGACACTATCTGGGACATGCTGTTGGCGACACGAAACCCTTCCCCATCACCGTCGGGGTACACCAGGGTTCTGTCCTTAGTCCGCTTCTGTTCAGTGTAATATCAGAAACCCGAATGAGCAGCCTCCATGGTTGCTCATGTATGCTGACGATATTGCGCTGGCAGACGCGGACAGGGGCAGATTGGTGCGACGTGTAAAGGCGTGGAAGGAGACGCTTGAGAACGGCGGTCTGAAACTAAATGTGGCGAAGACCTAGTACTTGGCACTAAACTCGACAGATCCCACATCCGTCCGCATAGGCGGTGATTTGGTCGAGCGCACAGACCAGGTTAAATACCTGGGATCTGTTTTTCACACGTCCAGTGACATCGATTGCGATGTCAAGTCACGCATTGCTGCCGCGTGGGCCAAATGGCGGGCGATGACCGGTGTCATTTGTGATCCAAAAAGGCCGATCCGGTTGAAGGGACAGGTCTACAAAACCATTATTAGACCTGTCATTTTACATGGCAGTGAGACGTGGCCGATATTGGAGCGACACAAGCAGGAGCTGCGTGTCACGGAAATGAAGATGCTGCGGTGGATGTGTGGAGTCACGCGGGTGGACCGCGTGAGGAACTCTCGCATCCGCGGCAGCCTTCACGTCCGTGACATTGCAGACAAGTTGCAAGAGTGTCGCCTTCGTTGGTATGGGCACGTCTTGCGGCAACCGCCGGGCTACGTAGGTACAAATGTCTGGCCATGTCAGCCCCGCCGGGTCCCGGTAAGAGGGGAAGACCCAAGAAGTGCTGGCTTGACGTCGTAAGGGATGACATGCGTGCCAATGGTCTCACTACAGGGGATGCCGACGACCGTGCGAAGTGGAGGAGAAAATGTAGGAAAGCGGACCCCGGGCGTCGCGAGACGCAACTGGGACAGACGCTCGGATGATGATGACCTTACTTGTAAACAATTAAGCATATTATATCGCTCATTTTGCCAAATGCTACACTCCCAAAGTATATGATGGGCGGTCTGATCATATTTGGCGTCAGCAGTTAAACACTGACAGAACGGTGACTTAACCAGCTTAAACGAATGTAATTTGCTCCTAAAGTTACCATGTCCCGTAAGAAATTGAGCAACACAGTGATCAACCTCCAGCCAGGCGTTCACGAACGTCTGGAAAAAACTGGTAGAGGTGGCGCCCTTTGATGGAAGTGTTCCAACGCTGCGTCTAAAAGTTCTTCACGTACATTATCACGATACAGTCTGGCAATTCTATGGCGATCTCTTTCTAACAAAAACCTATCATCCATGCCATCCTTAGCCAAATAGTATAAAACCGCGCGTCTCTGAATATCGAGGTAAACCGGGAGGACCCCTGCCATCATAGAGCCTCCGCGCTAACCGTCCTGTAGGCCTTGCATAAAATATCAATGCAAGGCGTTGACTTTGCAGTAACTTTAAACGTGCAGCACCAATAGTAGCCTTATCTGCCGATACCGGCGCCCCGTAACACATACAGCCTAGATAAGTGGCCCCGTAAACGACCTTCAGTGTTTTGAACGAAAGTCCCCATGTAGCAGTAGATATTCTCGACAACGCATAAAAGCTATTTTTAGCCTTTTCACCTACAGTTTTTATGTGCTCAACGAATGCAAAATTTCTCTCTATAATCAATCCTAAATAGCAAACGGAAGTTTTATTTTTAATGTAAACGTTATTGAATTTAATGCGCGGTGGTACTTTCAAACTTCCTTTTAAAAGTAACTGAAATGTTTTGTTGGGTGCAAAAAATAACCTGCTTCGTACGCCCCACTCCGCAACGACGCGCAAACACGTGTGGGTCAAGCTCTCGAGTCCCGCACGAGTATTCGACTGAACGAGCAACATACCGTCATCGGCGTATCCTGTCATTGAACAGCCCTCCAGTAATGGTAAACTGAAAAAGTCATCAAAGCCTAAGTTCCACAAGTGTGGGCCTAGCACAGACCCCTGAGGACAGCCTATTGTTAACGTTTTGGTAGCAGAATAATGACCTAATTTTAAAGTTGTTGTACCTTGTGAAAAATATGAATAAATAAGAGAGTAAATATTTCTATAGCAACCGCGAGACTTTAATTTCATTAATAGCATTGGCCACCAAGCGTTATCGAAAGCCCCGGAAATATCTAGGAAGATGGCCAGCGCATATTGAGAAACCGATGAAGTGACAGTCTTTCGCACTGATATCGCTGCGTCAATAGTAGATTTTCCTACTGTAAATCCAAATTGATTTTCGTGAAATTTAATACCGCCCGGCAGGAGCCGGGGTACTATGAGACGCTCTAAAAGCTTTCCCAAGGAGGGCAACAATTTGATCGGCCGATCCGCTCCGGATACCGGATACCGGCTTGTCGCCTTTTTTAGGAATAATCCGAATATTGCCACATCGCCAAATACGTGGGAACTCCCTCAAAAATACATCGGTTAAAAACATTTAATATTACTTCACACTCCTTTATCATTTTGTTAGATATTTTATCGTCACCCGACGCCTTACCTACGGACAACGACCTAACAATTTCGAGGAACTTATCAGAAGTTGGTAGGTCTGACTGGGGTGAGTATGGTGGCTCAAGAGCCCACTGTCTTATCTGTCAGTGATATTCACTATCGTTCTCCGAGCAGTCGTCGGGTATAAGAGAATCCAAGAGGTAAGCCGCGGTTTCCTTCAGACCTATAGTATGAGAGTTGTTAATTTTGATATTTCGTACATGGGCAAGATCAACAGGTTAGCCCTAAACTCATGGTATATAGGCGACCACGGACCCGCAGCTGCTAGCCCATTCACTAGTTTACGTAGCAAATTACCCTTTAATTTTTCAACAGCCGCGCTGTAATGGGACCTGTCAACTCTAAGAGCAAGTAAAGTGCTATTGTATTCCGCACCGGCACTAATTTTATAAAAAATAATAAATATCCATCACGCCTTATCCCCGAAGGGGTGGCAGAGGCATATTATATGCCCACTTTTCACCGTGTGGATTCCTGTCCCACGTAATAGGTGGTGAGCCCATTGCCGTGTTGAAATAGACAGACGCAAGTTGTGGCTACCTGCTGCTGAAGTTTTCAAGCCGCCTATAAGGCCTTCAACCAGGCTTAACGACTGCCATTTTACTGGCAACCGGGACCAACGGCTTAACGTGCCTTCCGAAGCACGGAAACGCTCGCAAATGTAAATGCCACAAAGTGGTCACCCATCCGAGGACCAGCCATAGTGAAAGTTGCGTAACTCAGTGATCGTTTACAGAACACTGAGACCGCTAGGCCACGAGCGCTTCAAACAAATTTTATGCTTTTTAAAATAATTTAATTTTCTACGAACTCTGCGGAAACGCCTTCGAAGCTCAGCCAAACGATCACTCCACCAATCGCATCTCCGAGTGTTGTAAATAGATCCACGACCAATGGCCACGACGGCACAGTAGGTAAAAGTTTCTGACATTAACGAAGCACTCTCTTCGACAGACAGGTTACCACGACCAAAATCTTTAGCGTGAGCCGCAAACAGAGAACCAAAGAGCTCCCAGTTAGCGCCCCTACTTTTATATTTGAAATTACAAGTAATACTTTGCGCCTCTCGTGCATCACCGGGTAAGAGCTTGTAAACGATTAGACGATGGTCACTACATGACGCATCCGGGAGGACACGCCATTCGGATATCGAGACGTCGCCGCGTGAAAGCGTCACGTCAATAGAAGACTCACCCATAGGGACAGACGCTTCCGCCCCGCCGTCTGGTTCGGGGGCGTCGACGTGCTCAATACATGCGCGCCACCGAATAGTGTCTGGCCGTGGGCGGAAAGTCGGGGGACCCTGCCCAACTGGCCACTTGGCGACGGGCACCCTTTCTGTGTTCCAGGGGGTGCCCACTTTATGCGCACGCCCGTACCGGCCGCTCTCACCTCCTCTGCTTCTCTGTAAGCACGAGGCGCTCGAAAGCGGTGGAGGTGCGGGCTAGTTCCTCAGCTCCTTAGGGAGCTCCGGGGTGGTCGCTTATCGACCGCCCCGAGACGGACCCCTCAGTTCTGGGGTGCCACTTGCCGGCTCGCAGTGATTTAACCTCAGGCCTACCCTGCGAGTCGGTTTTAAGGTGAGGCGGAACACCGCGGGGTTTTGTGGGTAGGACGGACCTCTCTCACGGGCCTGGAGCCCCACACACCGTCCCTGCTGCCCCCACAGCAGGGATGACGGTGCGTAAATGCATTCCCCGCGAAAACAAAAAAAAAAGACTCAGATACGGTCCCGGACGAGATCTACCGCTGGAGACAGTCGGCTCGCGACGATCTCTTCCGGAAGTGGACCGAGAGATTGGTAGGCCCCTTAGTTAGCCCCCGGCTCGTGGGGGCTGTCCGGCCCGTCCTACGTGCATGGGTAGAGGGGGCACACGGTGCGCCTACGTTCCACCTCAGTCAGCCCTCACAGGGCATGGCGTATTCGCCAAGTACCTGTGGGAGGTGGCTGGGGTAGAGCCGGAACCCGTGTGTCGTCACTGCCCGAGTGGCGTATCGTCCTTACGGGCCTTGTCGGTAATAATTTGTCGCTGCCGGCTGTGGTGCAAGCCATGGTCGGCAGCCAACAGTGTTGGGCCGCCGTCGCCTCGTTTGCTTCTGAGGTGATGGCGGCGAAACGTGAGGAGTTGCGGGTGCGAGAGCGTACGGGACAGAAGCTCCCGCCCCGCCGTACCGTTCGGGGGCGTCGTCGTGCTTTAATGGGGTTACTCCATTACTAGTTATATACTTGTATAGTGTAAAATCAGCCACTCTATCGCATTGGGTGTACACACCTGTAATGATAGGGTTAGAAGAAATAAATAAATAAATGATTTAACAAACTACACGGTTTTACTAACATCATGTCTATTTATGTGAAGACATAGGCCCGACGCAGCTTGACGCACGTTGCAAAGAACCTCCGTTACACCAGTAATTAATGGGATTACAGCAAAATACGAGTATGTCCGTTTAGCTATTAACTATTTGTTTATCTAAGCTTACTTGTGCCTGTATCCCACGTGGGCGTATAGTACGCCTCTGCCTACCCCTTTGGGGATAAAGGCGTGATAATATGTATGTATGTATCTCACATAGTATAGTATCTTATCTATATTTCCGTAAAATATATGCATGTTCTTAGAATTAATTAATTAATTTGTTTGCGACATCTTTTATATGAAATTTAAATAGACCTTAACTAATTATCAACCACCCAAACTATACCCACGTATCACTATTTATTGGTAAAATTTGCATGATAGACACTTTATTATACAGCATAAAACAAAAACAAGGAAATTAACATCCGTTCAGTAGTATTTAAATTTATCACCAACAGACAGTCGATTTTATTTTATAATGTATGTAGGTTAATTAACACTTACGTTACCTAATGTTTTCAGAGTTGTATGAAATAAATCTACTGATGCCAATCTCGTAACTTATAAGTTAAAAATAAACTTACCAAAATAAGTAATAAAAACAAATAAAAATCCAGAAAAAAACATTATAATGTATTAGAAATAACATTCACTATGTAATTGAACATTTAATGAGCGAAAGATAATTAAATTAACGCTCAATAAAATATTTTCGTAACGAGTCCTTCAATTGCTCTCGATAGATAATTGAACTATGTACGAGTGTGTTTAGGAAATTTATTTTGTTTAGCAAATGTGTAGTGACGGCTTTAATTTCTTTACAAAGTTTATGGGTTCTGTTGTCAAATTTTATGTACCCCTAACACATTCGTTGATGATAACAGTTTTTTGTATGCATTTACACACTTTGTTATCCACCTCATCAAGACAAATTCCGTCCTTTTCGGTGATTCTGCAGATCAGGAATGATCTTCGTTCTTTATGAGCTCGGGCCAGAGGCAGACTGAGAATAAATAGCCGTGATTTTGCTCGATTCAACTCTGATATGCCTTCTCAGTATTTGCTCAGCAGGGATGGGGACATTGGGGGGTTTAACACTTCCAAAACCGTCAGAACTGAAGCTTGTCAGTGCAGTGGGTGCAGTTCAATTTAATTTTAAACTTTGTCGAATGTTTATCAGTCCCTATCAAGTTCTATAACGGTCAAAATGTATTTTTTTAAGTAATGATTCCAGAACAGTTCGCGGCTATTAATACTATACCAAGCCCATATCAAGTAGCACTTCTTCGCATTGGGTCACCTGTCAATTTTGACAGCCTCTGTGGCGCATTGGGAGTGTATACGACTGCTACGCAAGAGGTCGTGGGTTCGATTCCCACCCAGGATAAAACTTTGTGTGATGAGCACGATGGTTTATTCTGTGTCTGGGTGTTATTTATTTATTATATGTATATATTTAGAAATATATATAAGTATTTTTATCATTTATCTGGTTACCATAGTACAAGCTCTGCTTAGTTTGGAATCAGATGGCGTTGTGTGAGTTGTCCCAACGATGTTTATTATTATTATTAATTATTGCAAATTATAGTATTTTAACAGATACCCATTGTCTTATACGATGAGTAAAGTTTAATGTAGGACAGCAACGCGGTATTAGATACCGCATAGCACTACTATTTATTCGAGCTCCTTTTCATAATTTTTCGAAACGTCTGCACTGTAGGGTTCTTTAACTTAAACTTTTTTTCAATATAGGATCAAGTATTTTGCTTGGTCAAAAATGTCTTGGTCAATTTTAAACGGGTGTGTGGACCATGGTTTGCATTCTCTACTTATCTAGTGCCGTACAGTACTAGGTCCCTTTTTAACAAATTCAAATATTTTATCAAGCATTTTGCAACAAAACCCTAATATAATGGATTATAACTTTACTAATGTAGTATATTGTTCTAATCTTTGAAAGGACAAGTACTTTGTTTTGTAATCAACTTTGATGTTCGCAGTTGTTTACTTTATGCATTTAATTTAGGTCACTGCCTTTTTGGCAATATATTGAGTATGCAATCTATACTAATATATAAAGCTGAAAAGTTTGTTTGTTTGTTTTTCGCAAAGTTTAACGCAGAGTCCGAATTGAAAAAAAAAATGAATTAGATAGTCCATTTATCTAGAAAGGCAATAGGGTATATCGTCACGCTACTTCCTAGGAGACTTCACTCTCCGTTATCAGAAATGTCAAAAAATGGGCCAAATTTTTAATAGATTTTTGTAAAAGTAAAAGCCACGGGATCAAATGAATGACACGGGGGTTCAAATTATGTCACAGGCAAAACCTATATATGCATCTTACGATACGGTTAGTCTTGAGACGGTTGACTATTTGTATTTCAATTTAGAAGGCACGTAAACCGATGGTTTTTACTGCCAGTAACATAGCAGAACTAAAACTAAGTTAAAAGTTAGTTTACCAAATGTTACAGACATACATATTGTCACACATTTATCCCCGAAGGGATAGGCAGAAGCATACTATACGCCCACATTTCACCGTATGCAGTTTAGTCCCAAGTAACAGGTGGGCCCATTGCCGTGTTGAATGAAATGGACAGCCGCAGGTTGTGGCGACCTGCTGTTTCATCTTTCAAGTCAAATCTTTCAAACCGCCCATAAGGTCTTCAACTGGGCTTAACGACTGCCATGTTACTGGCAACCGGGACCAACGGCTGAACGTGCCTTCTGAAACACGGAAAAGCTCGCAAATGTAAATGTCACGAAGTGGTCACCCAACCTAGGACCAGCCATAGTGAAAGTTGCTTAAAGCAGTGATCGTTTGCAGAACACTGAGTCCGCGGAGCCACAAGCGCTATTAAATTTTGACGCACAAAATTTATGTACTATTCATTTTACCAAACATTTTTTTTTTAATTCACCACGCCGTTTGATTCCAAACTAAGCAGAGCTTGTACTATGGTAACCAGATAAATGATAAACATTGTGTCGGCGAGGACATAAAACACAGGTTTTGTGCTTTGACAAATAGAATGTATGATTAAAATAAATTATACGATTAAATACAGTTCGTAACCCGACAATGCTAAAGCGACCTGCTCGCACCTAGCGAGCATGGCTGTCGGGACGCAAGTGGCCGAGTCGATCCGTTCCGTCGTCGGCGGCGGTGCGTCACTCTCGTCTCGCGCCGCACAGGACTTGTTCTAAGCCCGCTCCTCACTCGGGCGTGAACATACTGGGGGGCCCTTGAAATGTCCATTTCAAGAGTTATTAAAGAGTGGGCAAATCCGTTTGAGGGCACGCCTGGTGTTCTCTTCGACGCATTGATATCAGCTATTCGAGGTACCCCATCTTCTCCAGGGTACAGTTTGGATACTCTACCAAGGCGCCAAAGCAATGTTGGCAATGCTTCGTCCTTTATGATTACTAGATCTCCTTCGCGCATGTCCTTTGTTCTCGTTTTCCATTTATGACGATGCTGGAGTTCAGTGACATACTCTGCTTGCCACCTCTTCCAAAACTGTTGCCTCATCTGCTCCAAGAGTTTATATCGGTCCAGATGCCGAGGGTTGGTGTCCAATAACGTAGGCGCCGGCAGCGATGTGAGTGACCTGCCGAGAAGAAAGTGTCCTGGTGTGAGCGCCACGAAATCGTTAGGAGAGGGGGAGAGAGGGGAGATGGGTCTGCTATTAAGGATGTCCTCGATTTGACAGAACAACCCTCAAAGGTGAGATACGTATTACCCAAGATGCGTTTGAGGTGAAATTTCGCCGACCTAATACTCGATTCAGCGTAGCTTAAAATTTGGAGCGTAAGCCAGTACAAATGAAAACTGAATAGATTGGTCAGCTGCAAACTCCACTATAGAAATAGAGTATTGCCTAAAAATTCCTCAATCTCCCTTGCAGCCGCTACAAAGTTTTTACCGTTATCGCACAAAATTGTCCTAGGTTTACCACGACGTGCGATAAAGCGTCGTAATGTAAGTAAAAATGCTTCTTTAGACAATTCACTTGCAGCCTCCAAGTGAACACACTTGTACTTATTATATTTGTATTAGCACAATTACATTTAACACATTTGCGTACCGTTAGTCGTGCCAGGTCCCTACCTCCAAAAATGCTCGCGTACCGATGACAGCATGACCTGCGGTCCCGCATGCAAGAGACGAATGTATTCGTGAGCGAGTATGAGTTTAGATAGTGTGTGTTTAGAATGAAGAAGTGTAGGGTATTTTTTGTTATATTCTAAGGGACTTTGCGTATCCTCCCTCTCACTCTCAAGATACCTTGAGAGTCCAAAAAAGGAGATAAGGAAATGGATAAATTAATAAATAATAAAATTCATTACTTAAAAGAAGTATAAGAGGAAAACATTTTGTTTCGGGTAGATTCCGGTTCTTGTTTGATAAAACTTGAAAATATTTTCTTCAAGTTAGGAGCTCTTTGAAACCCTTTTTCCTAGATAAAAAAATCGCCTCTTAGCGATGAGATGAGAGTCTCCTAAGCAGTCAGGAGAATCTATAAGTGGAAGTCTGTCACAGAACCTACCACATTGCAGGCGATGTGTATTTGCTGTAGAATGAGCTTCACACTCGGAGAGGGATTTTTGAAGTTGAAATGCATCAGGAAAGTCTTCATAATCCCTGAATTTTGTTAGATTAGTATTGAGTTCTCTCTCAATTGAGAAATTACAGTGGGTAACTTTCCCACGTGTATTGGGGGTGGTTATAGGCCCCGCTATGAGCCAACCTAGCTTAGATCGGTGTAAATTAGGCAAGTTAGGTCCCAATTGACGTTTCTGGGAACCTAGAAGTTGCCAAAATATGTCAGCTCCTAAAAGTATTTCAATACGTATTGGCTGATTGAAGGCAGGATCTGCTAATCTGATATATGAGGGAATATTTAAAGTAGATATGTCAACGTGGTGTTTTGGATGCCTTTCTGTTATGTGTGGTAATGTAAGGAAGTCATGAGTGCATGTGAATTCACCATGCCTAGACTTAATCTGAGCAGAACATTGCTCAGGTATGAGGTCAATTGGAGTATCCCCAATACCTAAAACACTCCTAATACCTGTGGTACAAGAAGTCAGTTGAAGACGTTTCTTCAAACTGCTAGTGATAAAAGAGGACTGACTACCAGATTCATGAAAATAAAAATGTATACTTTTAAGAATTTTACTCATTTTTAAATATGGAGTGGACACTTAAAGAAGACCGTGTTGCAGTTATTACGTTGCATCGTTACGGTAACGCGCCAATTCAAATTTTTTACATACTGAGAATTTTGAATATAACCAAAAGATTCGTTTATCGTACCATCAAACGATACAATGAAGACTCTAGTGTAGATGACAGGTCAAGAAGTGGTCGCCCTCGGTCTGTTAGGACTCCAGCAGTTATAAAAGCTGTGAAGGCGCGAATTAAAAGAAATCCCAAACGTAAGCAGAAACTGTTGGCCCTTCTGATGGGGTTAAGCAGAACCACGGTGAAAAGGGTGTTAAATGAAGACTTAGGGCTTCGTTCATATCGAAGAAAAACAGAACATCGTTTAAATGCTCGTCTAATGGACCTGAGACTGAAGAGATGCCGCGCTTTGTTGAAGCGGTACGCGGGAAAAAAATATCGGGAAATTATTTTTTCGGATGAAAAAAATTTTACCGTAGAAGAGAGCTACAACAAACAAAATGATAAGGTGTACGCACACAGTAGTGAAGAAGCGAGCAACCGTATTCCGCGTGTCCAACGAGGTCATTTTCCACCCTCGCTCATGGTATGGTTGGGAGTTTCTTATTGGAGCTTAACAGAGGTACATTTTTGTGAGAAAGGTGTAAAAACGAATGCAGTTGTGTATCAAAATACAGTCCTGACGAACCTTGTGGAACCTGTTTCTCATGCCATGTTCAATAACAGGCACTGGGTATTCCAACAAGATTCGGCGCCAGCTCATAGAGCGAAGAGCACACAAGACTGGCTGGCGGCGCGTGAAATCGACTTCATCCGGCACGAAGACTGGCCCTCCTCCACTCCAGATTTGAGTCCGTTAGATTACAAGATATGGCAACACTTGGAGGAAAAAGGCGTGCTCAAAGCCTCATCCCAATTTGGAGTCACTCAAGACATCCTTGATTAAGGCAGCCGCCGATATTGACATGGACCTCGTTCGTGCTGCGATAGACGACTGGCCGCGCAGATTGAAGGCCTGTATTTTTGAATACACGTACACACGTACAAATCACGGAGGTCATATTGAATAAACTTTATTGTCATAAGAATCTATGTTTTGTTAAGTTCATTTTGGTATATAAATGGTTACATAATAAATAAACTTGTTTCAATTATTTTATATTAAACATGTGACAGAATTTATGACCTGACTAGGTATATTGATAAATTTTTTAAGCAAATATTTTGCTAAATTTCCCATAAATTTTTAATAAAGTGGAAAAATACAATTCAATTCGAGACAGGGATTGAACCTGTGACCTTTGCCTAACCAGGGCAATGTTCTAGCCACCTGAACCACCCGAACCGTACCTAACGAATCAAGGTGAAATTCTCCACCATATTCTATCGTCATTTTAAGAGTATGACCAGAGCCATCTATCGAGCTAATGATCAACGCGATACCAATGAACAGTGTTACAACCATTTTTAAACATTGATGCAATGGATTCCAGTCCGTATATTGAAAAAAAATTTAAGCAACTATTTTGCTAAATTTCTCATACATTTTTAATAAAGTGGAAAAAGACAATTCAATTCGAGACAGGGATTGAACCAGTGACCTTTGCCTAACCAGGTCAATGTTCTAGCCACCTGAAATACCCGAACCGTACCTAACGAATCAAGGTGAAATTCTCCACTATATTCTATCGTCATTTTAAGAGTATGACCAGAGCCATCTATCGAGTTATTGAACAACTCGATACCAATGAACAGTGTTACAACCATTCTTAAACATTGATGCAATGGACTCCACTCCGTATACTCGTATTGATAATTTTTTAATCAATTATTTTGCTAAATTTCTCATAAATTTTTAATAAAGTGGAAAAAGAATATTCAATTCGAGACAGGGATTTAACCTGTTACCTTTGCCTAACCAGGTCAATGTTCTAGCCACCTGAACTACCCATTAGGCAAAGGTCACAGGTTCAATACCTGTCTCGAATTGAATTGTTTTTTTTCCACTTTATTAAAAAATTATGAGAAATTTAGCTAAATAATTGTTTAAAAATTTATCAATGTATGTATCCATTGAAATACACACACAAAATTTAATTCAAATCGGTGACAAACACGTACAGGAGAATGATATAAAACAGACAAATAACTGATACTCTTATTATTATTTTATACATTTTATAAAAAATAAAAGTTGAAAGTGAAGGTAAATTTTGGTACTTACAATTTATTGCAAAAATCTAAATTGATCCATATCTTTTATCGTGTCGACGCAGGATCTTAATTTTTATACAGTCTATAGTCCCTATAAGGTGTATAAAAATTGAGATCCTGTGGTTATGATTCAGGTACTGAGGTACCTGATATAAATTTCATTTTGTTAGGTCTACCCGTTCCTGTGAAAATCGATGGTGACACACGGACAGACTGACGGACAAGAAAGTGATCTTATAAGGGTAGCGTTTTTATCCTCTTGAGGTACAGTACCATAAATATGATTTTTATAAATTCCTTATCGTGTTTGTGCTGTGCTTGTCATGTAGTAGAAGCAGTGGTGAATTGTATCGAGTAGAAGATTTACCTTAGCGTTCTGGTTACAACACTAAAAAAATAACTTTGGTGTAGCTATACATACTCAGGCTATTAAAATATTGAACTAAAAAAAACGTATTGCACAGATACATTAAATTCTTGAAGCATTTTTGACTATCGTTTTATATTCTGTAAAAATGGCCTACTTGATCGGAAGTGTTTACTGTAACCCTTGAACGTGGTGGAAACGAACAGGATGCCTTTATCTAAACTTAACGACTACTATAGGGCCAGGAATCAACATCACTTGCGCTATTTACTAGAAACCCCTTACTCTATGAATTTCACCTCGGTGGACTGCCTCGGTAGCGCTGTGGTACTGTATGCGACTGCCGCGTCTGAGGTCCCGGGTTCGGTCCCGGGTCGGAAAAAAATATTTGTGTGATCCACAAATGATGGTTTCGGAATTTGGATGTTTCCTATTACTGTATAATATGTATGTATTTAGAAATATATATATATATATATATATATAAGTATGTTTATCAGTCATCTAGATCCCATAACACAAGCTTATATTAGCTTACTTTCGGCTAGACGGGCGGTGTGTAAAAAAACGATCCACAATATTTTATTTACTTCATTCTACAAATCAGGTTGTTCATAAAGGGCCGGTAGGCCAAGTCGCATAGGCACCAAAACGCTTCCTCAGCCCCCGCCAAGATGAATTGACGGTGTATTTTTATGTGGCACGCCACAGTAAAAATGATTGATTGATTGATTGAAACATCTCTGTTATTGTGTTGGATTTTATTATGGGTTTATGAGACTCGGCCGGCGTGATGAAGTTTTCTTGTTCCCGTTATCTATAGGAACTTGTTCCCGGGATAAAAAGTAGCCTATGTATTGTGTTATTCTGATAGGTAAGCTATATTATTGTAACATTTATTTAAATTCCATTCAGTAGTTCTTATGAGAATATGTAAGTATCATCAAACATTCATACTTACAACCATTTGCGTTTATAATATTAGTAGGAGTTAATGATGATATATTTAATAACAAACTTATGCTTTATGTACAATTAATAAATAAAATGTTCCGTTCTCATTATACTCATCTTTTTTTATAAAAATAATATTAATCATAAAATCATAATGTTATGTCCCAATGTTAATGCTGTCTCAGGCAGCTAGTCACCGTTGTATTACTCCCTAAGTATATAACTTCATTTAATTGCTGTAAACGTTTCCGGTTTACCCAAATCTTGCTATAAGTTTCTACTTTTTCTCTTTCAAATACCCGATTCTTAGTTTAATATGCAGCGAAGACTTCTACTTTCTTATTAGTGACTAATGCCTGAAGGTTGGCTTCTGATGAGATTATCACTACCGCATCATCGGCGTACAACAGAAAATGTACTGTAAAGTTTCCAATTTTACAACACATCATAATCTTTTAACTTTTGCAGTCAACTATTAGATACACTATGAAAAACACAGCCAAGGCGGACATAACACAACCCCGTTTGACGCCCAAACAGACGTCAAAAAGAGGCGCCAGGTGAACATCCCCCTTGGTCGCACACAAGCTTTACAGTCCGTTTAAAGTGACTGTATCGCCCGCAGCAGCTGGTCGTCCACACCATATCCTGCCCGGAGATGGTGTGGACGGCCAGCCAGGCCACACGGAGGAGTACCACAGAGTTTCTCTCACAACTCAAATGCTTTCTCCAGATCCACTAAAGCGCAGGAAACCTTCGGCTTAAAATGTTGGGGTTATTAATTATTAGTTACATGAAATGTAATGGGTGTAAGGGGCCCCACCAAGATCTTCGGGGCCAAAGTCAACCTCCCGTGCTAGTGCGTGCACCTGATGAACGGACGAGGCTCTGGCGCTGGCTTTCCCCTCTGGGGTTGGGAGGTCTGAGGGCGTCGCTCCCATAAAAGCCACCCGCCAAAACTAAATGGAAATGTACAATCGAAATGTAGCTAGGATAGGGCGCCGCCGCAAAACGGTGCGCAGGAGCCCCGCCCGACTCCTGTGGCAAGTGGGCTAGGGCTGCCGTGTGTCGGGCCAGCACGGCTAAAGAAGTTAGCCCCAACCCGAATCCGCTTCGCATCTTGGAACATTGGCACGCTGACTGGGCGTGCGGTAGAGTTGGCCGAAGTACTCTCCAGGCGGAGGGTGGACGTGGCGTTCCTGCAGGAGACTCGGTGGAAGGGCAACAGAGCCCGGCCCTTGCAGAACGGCTACAAGCTGTATTACACGGGTGCGCCTGGTGGGGAGAACGGGGTGGCCGTTGTGCTCTCCGAGGGGCTGCAGAGTGGCATCTTGGAGGTGAAACGCTGTAGCGACCGGCTTATGATCGTGAGGGTGCTTATCGATGGGATTATTACCCACCTGATAAGTGCCTACGCGCCACTGGCCGGTTGTAGCGACGCCGATAAAATGTCGTTTTGGGGTCAACTCGAGGGAGTGCTTCGGAGCATTCCGTTGTCACAGGGAATCGTTTTGGGCGGCGATCTAAACGGTCATGTGGGTGAGAGGTGTGAGGAGTTTGAGCGTGTTCATGGTGGTTTTGGATACGGCACCCGCAACGCTGAAGGAGAAACTATCCTTAGAACGTGTGCGGCTGCCGATCTGGCCATTGTGAATACGTATTTCAAAAAGAAATCCGAACATCTCATCACCTACAAGAGCGGGAGGCGTACAACGCCGTATCTTAGCGAACACTCCATGCTCAAAATGAAACTTAGGCGAAAGATGCACTTGGCTTGTCTTCTTTTCGGTGTCATTAGATCTGCTGAGCCTCAGTATCTACATGCCAAGCTCGCTTGGGTCGGCAGTAGGAGAGCGGGTGATAGAAGACTTTGCTCAAGGCAGCTGTCGATGCAGCGGCATAGTTCTGCGTCATTCAGAGGCAGTTTCCGTTATTCAGCCACCAAAATTTGGAACAACATCCCTCCACCTTTGCAGTCTCTTAATTTCTTAACCACTTTTAGAAAACGTCTCCGACTATATCTTCTGGAGGCGCAACGGAGGTTGGATAATGTAAATACGAATCTGTCTCTGATTTGATGCAGACGCACGCCCCATTTGTTCTTCACTTAGGCGTTAGATTGTTCTGTTTGTTTGTTCAGGTAGTATGGTATTTAGTATATGTGTATGATATATTTATCTATCACGACTTATCCCCGAAGGGGTGGCAGAGGCATACTATATGCCCACTTTTCACCATGTGTATTCCTTTCCTACGAAATAGGTGGTAAGCCCATTGCCGTGTTTATATGTGTATGATGTATGTGTAACATAATTATTTATGTATCAGCCTATGTATGTGTAGATTTGTGTATGTGTATGTATGATACCTATGTTATATGTAGTCTTTATCTAAGTGTGCATGCTTAAAATGTACATAGACGAAGAGCGCTCAGCACAGCATCATCGGTCTCAACTGTGTAGGGGTCCAGTTGAAAACCAGCGTCAGGCCCTAACAGGACACTTCCTGACATATGCTGAACTAGACGCCCATTTGGTGCAAGATAAATGTTTTATTTAGATAAGAATTCAGTTAAAGTTTTCTATTTTATGTTTCATCTTTACTACTTTGTTTTCTTTTTGCTTTTTTTGTTTGTATTTTATTTTTTTGCACCGAATAAATACATATTATTATTATTATAACTCAGATCGATTTCCTACTCACTAGGCGACACAGCATCGGCAAGGTGGCCAACTGCAAGGTCATACCCGGTGAGAGTCTTACTGCACAACACCGTCTCCTTGTCATGGACCTCTGCGTGAAGCCCAAAGGCAAACGCATCGAGCGGTGCCAGCGCCGCATCAGATGGTGGCTGCTTGATGAAACTAGGTCCCAGGAGTTCGTCTCAGCTGTCGGTGACAAGTGCACCGACACTGAAGGCGAACCAGTTCAAGATTACTGGGACAAAGTTCAGGCGGCCATCCTTGGAGCGGCGAAGGTGGCGCTCGGTGTGTCTAAGGGTGGACGCAAATGTGACAAGGAAACTTGGTGGTGGAACGACGCAGTCCAGAGGGAGACTAGGGAGAAGAAAGCCCTCTTTAAAAAGTGGCAAGCGACTGGATCTCCTGAAGACCGCGACGCGTACAGGGCTGCCAAGCGCGCCACAAAGAGAGCTGTAGCCAGAGCCAGACGTGACCACTTACAATCTCTGTATGATAAACTGGAATCGTCTGAGGGGCAGAAGCTCATCTATAAGCTGGCGCGCTCCAGGGTCAAAGCGGCACAGGATATATCCAAGTGTCGCTGTGTAAAAGACCCTGAGGGCAACCTGTTAAGCGAAGACCTCGCGGTAAAGGAGAGATGGCGCTCGTACTTCCACGAGCTGCTTAATAAACAGCACAAAGAGGTGCAGCCTCCGGACCTACCTCCGAATCAGGGACTAGTGCCACCGGTAACGCCTGGAGAAGTCCTGACTGCGCTTCGCCGCATGAAGAATCGGAAAGCTGTCGGACCCGATGGAGTCCCCATCGAAGCCTGGAAGGCGATGGGTCCTCGCGGTGTGGGCATCTTAGTAAATCTTGTTAACCGCATACTCCTCAGCGGGCAGATCCCAAACCAATGGAGACTGAGTATAATTACTCCAGTCTTCAAAGGTAAGGGGTCAGTGCAGGAGTGCGGGAGCTACCGCGGTATTAAGAAGATGTCCCACACCATGAAGATCTTCGAGAGGATTATAGACTCTCGGATCCGGCAGGAGTGTACTCTCTCAGAGTGTCAATATGGGTTTCGCCCTGGTCATGGGACCACGGACCCTGTTTTTGCCCTGAGGGTTGTCGCAGGGAAATACAGGTCGAAGAACACGCCTCTGCACTGTTTGTTTCTAGACATGCAGAAGGCCTTCGACTGTGTTCCTCGTGCGATGATCTGGTGGGCACTGCGGTCCAAAGGGGTTCCAGAGGTCTATATTGACACTATCCGGGACATGTACTGTGACTCCGATTCAATGGTTCGGACTGCTGTTGGCGACACGAAACCCTTCCCCATCACCGTCGGGGTACACCAGGGTTCGGTCCTTAGTCCGCTTCTGTTCAGTGTAATATTAGACGAATTGTCGGACAGCATCAGAAACCCACATGAGCAGCCTCCATGGTTGCTCATGTATGCTGACGATATTGCGCTGGCAGACGCGGACAGGGGCAGATTGGTGCGACGTGTAAAGGCGTGGAAGGAGACGCTTGAGAACGGCGGTCTGAAACTAAATGTGGCGAAGACCGAGTACTTGGCAATAAACTCGACAGATCCCACATCCGTCCGCATAGGCGGTGATTTGGTCGAGCGCACGGACCAGGTTAAATACCTGGGATCTGTTTTTCACACGTCCAGTGACATCGATTGCGATGTCAAGTCACGCATTGCTGCCGCGTGGGCCAAATGGCGGGAGATGACCGGTGTTATTTGTGACCCTAAAATGCCGATCCGGTTGAAGGGACAGGTCTACAAAACCATTGTTAGACCTGTCCTTTTACATGGCAGTGAGACGTGGCCGATATTGGAGCGACACAAGCAGGAGCTGCGTGTCACGGAAATGAAGATGCTGCGGTGGATGTGTGGGGTCACTCTCGCATCCGCGGCAGCCTTCACGTCCGTGACATTGCAGACAAGTTGCAAGAGTGTCGCCTTCATTGGTATGGTCACGTCTTGCGGCAACCGCCGGGCTACGTAGGTAACAAATGTCTGGCCATGTCAGCCCCGCCGGGTCCCGGTAAGAGGGGAAGACCCAAGAAGTGCTGGCTTGACGTCGTAAGGGATGACATGCGTGCCAATGGTCTCACTACAGGGGATGCCGAAGACCGTGCGAAGTGGAGGAGAAAATGTAGGAAAGCGGACCCCGGGCGTCGCGAGACGCAACTGGGACAGACGCTCGGATGATGATGACATGAAATGTTATACATTTTTAAGGCTACTAACATATGGTAAAAATATAAATATAAAAGCGCTGGTAGCCCCACTAACTCAGTTCTCTGTAAAAGATCACTGGTTTAAGATACTCTTTCGGACTTTGGATGGATGACCGCTTTGTAGCATTTTCATTTACCAGCGATTTCGTGCTTCGAAGGACACGTTAAGCTGTTTGTCCCGGTTGCTAGTAACGTTGCAATCGGCACTCGTTAAGTCAAGTGAATACCCTTTTAGTGACCTAAAAATTACAACAGCGAGTCGCCACAACCTGAGCCTGTCCATTTGAACACAGGCATTGAGCTCACCACAATATGCCTCTGCCACATCTTCAGGGATAATTTCGTGGTCAATAAATTTATAAATATACTTAAATAATGTATACTTCAAGAATAAAACAAAGGTCTTGGATACAATTTAAATAATTTATGCGAAGCGAAGCGAAGCTTAAATATAACAACTGCACTGATTACTTAAGCCAGTGGCAGTCGGAATGTTAATGTTTCAGACTGTATTGATTAAATTTGCTTAGAACCAAATTGAAAATATAAGTTACACAAAAAGAAAATTGTAATTCGTCAATAGTTAGCGGAAAAATAGGTACATAACATACATTGAACAGCCTACTGGCTCAGTTAATTATATAACTGCCTTCTAGCCTGTGGGTACCGGGTTCGATTTTATACTACTTACAGGGATAATTCTAACGCTTCTGTAAAGTGTACGTAGCTCATTTTATATTAAAACTCTCATATACACTAAACAAAGCGAACTCCGGGGGTCGCGAGATGCAGCTGGGACAGACGCTCGGATGATGATGACATGAAATGTTATACATTTTTAAGGCTACTAACATATGGTAAAAGTATAAATATAAAAGCGCTGGTAGCCCCACTAACTCAGTTCTCTGTAAAAGATCACTGGTTTAAGATACTCTTTCGGACTTTGGATGGATGACCGCTTTGTAGCATTTTCATTTACCAGCGATTTCGTGCTTCGAAGGACACGTTAAGCTGTTTGTCCCGGTTGCTAGTAACGGTCGGATGATGATGGAATGCTTACTGCTCTGATAAATATACTGTGCCATTGCGAAGAAATAACAAGGGGAGCGCAACGAAAAAACCTGACACAGGTCCTACCTCAGTAAGCGCCAGCGCGCGACTGAACAGGCGTCAGCAGGCGCTAATCTGGTATTATTTAAACATTTGTACTATAAAAATCACTGTATATAGTCAAAGTATGGGTTTATGTCTATCAATATTTAGTAGCAAAAAAGATGAATATTTATTGTTTAAAAAAACAAATGATGCTTGTATTTACAACAAATTATTAAATAACTTTAAAATATGAAAATTTAAAATATATTAATATAAGGAGTCCCTTTAGGCAAAGTTCCGAAGATACTGGCAGCGTTCCCCCTTTGAATAGCTAAACTAATTCTTTGGCCGAGGTAGCTGCCAGCTCTTCGGTCTCCTGTGATGTCGACTAACCTTTTTGCTATTTCTTTAAAAAGCCTTGTAGCCCTAGGACCCCACGGACCAAGGGTCTCGACACCGAATGGGACAAAATCATATTCGGAGCCTAGACCCCTGTATTTGCATGCTTTAGCTTTTTCAGCCGCTTCACAAGCCGCACCAGCTCTGTTGTTGGTTCCATGTAGATGGGAAGGGGCCAGCGTGTCTAAACAGGTTGCATCCCATACCAGCACCCGGCCCATCTTCCATGGAATCAAACTCATACCGTCCGGTCTCTTGCCATCGTCTCTTGCAATACCAGTCGGCTCAAGTAGACTTGGCACGTTGACAGTGGCAAGAGACCGGCGAATGATATCGTTTAGTGCGGCATGTCTCGAGAAGCGGCCTGCACTTTTTTGGCATGACAGTCCGTGATGTCCAAACTTGTCGACATCACTGCCACAGGGACATTTATGAGGAACGCAGACCGGAACCCCAAGCCGTAGACAGGTTGCGATTTGAAGCGTGTCAGGCTCAAGAAATGTTCCTGTATTTGACGAAGGATACGCGTGAAGCCAGTAGCCGGCCTCATGCGCACCCACAGCCAAAAGCCTAGCACGCGCCGAACCTGTTCTACAGCTCAAAAGATTGTTATAAATAAATTTACAATGTATGTCGTCCCAGCTCCTCTGTAAATTTGGAGAATCTGGAAAATTTTGACCTGGGCATGCAATTAAGAAAGCGTTTCTAGCTTCTTCCAAGCCAGCAATCTCAAAGTTTGAAGGGGATGCCCTTAAAATTTTACTTATGAGATTTGCTGAACTATGGACAGAAGATAGGAAGGCTGGTAAAGCGACACTGGAAATTTTGCGAATCCCTAAACCACCATAACGGATAGGTAGGGATGCTTGGGTCCAAGAATGCTCTTAGCTGCATATTGAGAATCGATTCTAAGCTAATTTTGATTATATCGTCTACTTGTGTCAAAAGATCTGGGTGATTCCAAAAAGAGCAGCAACGGAGCACATATGTAAATTTTGGGACGAAAAGACACAATTTTAAGATACAGAGTGCATAATGTGGACTAATTTCAAGGAGACGGTCAGCAGTATTTTGAAATTTAGTTATTGAATTATTAATATATTCAGAAATAGATCCATCAAAAATTGGAGAACCTAAATGGTAAAGGGTATTACTATTAACTATTTTTATATTTGGAGCCAAAATATTAAATTTTTGTTCAACGTCATTAAAATTTAAGTCGCAGTTATTTATAAAAAGTTCGCATTTGCTAAAATTAAGCTCCAAACCAATGGCTTCAAATTTATTTTTGATTAAAAAAAGGTCCAAGAAACTGTATCCACATCACCTCCTAGGGTTCCATCATCCAGATACCAAACGTTGAATTTAGAACTTAAATTTTTGATTATCGGATTTATAGCCAAACTAAAAATTGCAGGCCCAAGGGGATCACCCTGTTGACAACCTACTTCCGAAGACAGTTCATTAGAACGATATAACAATTTAGTTGGGTCAGCGTAACTGAGAAGAAGATAATTGTCAATTTCCGGTATATGTTGTTTTATTTCCGTTAGCAGGGTATCCCTATTTACCGAATTGAATGCATTTTTGACATCAATTTTGAGCAAAACGTCAGGTTGACCGTAAGTTAGGAACGAGCGTAAGGCATGGACGGCTGCCTCGCACCCTCCTTTTACACCGAAGCCTAACTGTACGGGTTCAAAATCCGAAATTAATTTTGGTAAAATATGTCGAACAGCAATTTTGGAGGCCAGACGTCGTAGTGTTGATCCAACAGCAATTGGTCTCACCCCTCCGTCCTTTTTGGTTAGGGCAATGAGGTTCGCGCCGAAAACAATGGGAACAATTTCTGGATTGACATTACCGGAATACATAAAGTTTATTAATTTAGTGATCGAATTTACAAGTTGCTCGCCTGCATCACCCACAGAATGCGATGTTAAGTCTTTCAAATGTTGGGGTGAGATTCCATCCAAACCAGCAGCAGAACCTGGTTTAAAAGATAAAATGGCATTCGTTACATCTTTGTTTTGAATTTGAAGGCATGCATGCCCTGCTGTTGGTGGGTCGAGAAAATATGGGTTTACTGGAGCTGGAGGATGTTTTGTCCGTAAGGCCTGAAGGGTGCCAAGAGTATCTGGTGATAGCACGTCGTTGGAGAACAAAAGGCGAGCGGCACCTTTGAGATCTCCGTCACAGATTTTGTTTTCAATGAGTTTGTTGCGATTATGAGGGGTATCATGTTTCATTTGAGGGGCAGGAGAAGGCGAGGAGCTTACAGTACAGTTATTCTTAATCTTTTGTGTCAAGGTTAAATTCGGTTCATCAGTTTTTATTATATGTAGTGTGCTGTATGAAAATAAAAATAGGTTCTGCCAGTCTTGAGTACAATTGCTTTTGTAACATTTCTGAATTAATTGTGACAAATGTGTAGCAACGGTTATTCGAGCACCTCGAGGGATTCTTTTAACTATTGGTATACTATTTTTCAAATGGCTTAAATACGTGTGGAAAGGAGTTGGATCGTTAGGTACAGAAGTAGGCGCACTCGGAATAATGGGATGGAAGTCTAAAGGTGAACTGTTTTGGCTGATACATCTCCTGTGAGTTTTAGTGGTGTGTATATTGAGGCCTTTCAAAGATTTGAAAGACTTGTTGCACTATGTACAGATATGGGTCGCGTTCGACGTGCCATCACAAGATTGGGACACGGACTGCATTCACAACAGATAAATACATTCACAAAAAAGAATAACTTAAAACAAATTTAAAAACACAATGAAGTAACTTAAAATATACACTGAAAACATAAAAAAAGTCAATGTCAAAATATGAAGGCTGCTTGTTGTGGAAACAAGACGCATGCGTCGTTACGTAGGTGCGTCACAGGATGGTCTTGCAGTAGAGGAGACCTAGCGACGCATGTCGTCGCTAGGACAACCGATGGCGGCCTTAGCAACAGCGTCTGAGCCCGCTTGTCACTTTTGTTATTTATTGACAGCAAATTATTTCTTATTGATCCACTCTTTAAATTTCACTTTTGTTGACTTTATTAGGGGATCAATACAAATATAATAATAGTGGAGCACACACTAAAATTGCTCAACACTTCAAAAATATTTATATGAAAATTCAAACGACTTTTCCAACAAAATACAAAATAAATCGCGGAACGCGATCGTAGATGTTTGACAGTTTTTCAGTAGCTATAGTTGGGTATAAGAATTTCATGAAAATTATCTGTAGTTTAGATTTGGCATTGAAAAAACATTTCGAAAGGGGGCAACTTTGGAATGTTTTTCTATCAAGTGAAGTTTATTAGATTTTGTAACAGAAAGCCATTTTGGCATATTGTGGGACACTTTTCACACACCGCCATCTAGCCCAAAGTAAGCTAATATTAGCTTGTGTTATGGGATCTAGATAACTGATAAACATATTTATATATTTCTAAATACATACATATTATAGATAAATAACACCCAGACACAGAATAAACCATCGTGCTCATCACGCAAAGTTTTATCCTGGGTAGGAATCGAACCCACGACCTCTTGCGTAGCAGTCGGATGCACTGCCACCGCGCCACAGAGGCAGTCAAGTCAAGTCAAGTCAAGACTAGATTAAATCCTTTACTATCATTAAAATTTTTTCAGAATCAAAAATCCTTTTTGCCACGATTCGCATTGTTTTAAAAAACTCAAAATCGTGGCCAGGCCACGGCAGGAATACCAAGCCTTAAGATTCCACTAATTACTACAGACAAATGATTTGATAAGTAACAAACTTGGCATGCAGTATAATTATTACATCTGTCTCTATTATTCGCGAGCAAGATTCACATTTTTTGCTCTGTGATATCTACGAACTTTTTACTTTACAGAACACTAAAAAAAGTATGAAGAATGGAAAGAAGTGTGCATGGATCGCGAAGCCTGGCGATCTGTCCTCTCTGACTACCCCGTCAGGAATACAGCGTGAAGATAGTTAGAACACTAAGCAAGCGAGCTACTAGCGCGAAAAAATCGTTAGGACACTTACAAGAATTTAAACACGCAGTATATTTTAGGTTATTCACTAATTTATTTCACTTACAATTATAAAATAAAGCTTATTGAGTAAAATAAGAAACTAATCCATTTGTTGTACTGCAAATAATAGCTAATATTTTTTGTCCGGATACATACCGAATATGTAACGAAGCGATACGCAATATGGCAGGTTTGAATGAAAGTGTCAGCGTTAAGCTGGAAAAGAGCGTTGCTCCGTTTCGTGTGTGCTCCGTTGGTTATCAGGCGCAGTGGCCTCTATAATAATACCTTGGTAGTTTAGTGGATATTCAGACCCGTCTCAGGGTCAGGTATGTCTTACAAAGCCGCCTTATTGCGATAACTAGACTAATTCTATTCCACCATTCCAAAATAACACATTTTTTTTTATTTTGATGGATTAAATTAAACCGACCAACAAAATAACTACAGACCTAGTCATCAAAGTGGAGCTAGACTTGAAAAATTGTAACTAAACATTTCCTCCTTTTAACTTTACAATACTCGTGTCTATCCATTTTCTTAGAGCTGATATTCTCGTATAAACACCTGGGTGGTCAGGCCTTGCACAGCCGCGGCCCCAAGATACAACTCCAGCTAATTTCTTGTTATGAACGAATGGTCCACCAGAATCACCCTAAAAAAACAAGCGGCGTTTGACATCCCAACATTGCCATCTGACTTCCCAGCTTAGTATCTGGGAGATTAGATACACTTAAAATATTAGGAAGTTGGACAGCAACCAACAGTTTAAAAAAAAATTAAAACTTTAGTAATTACAGTAGATTCTAGTAAAATTTGAAAGCAATTTCGAAGATGCTAAGACAAAAAAGGCGAAAAGCAGACTTTTAGCAAGTGCTGCAATATTTAAAAACCTATTTGCCGATATCTTTCATCATGGGATAGATAGTAAAACATAAAATATTTCTTTTTGATATGTACGTTAATTTATTTGTCAAGTTCTTTATTTGCTACTTTGTCTGTGAGACTGATATGAATAGGCAAATGAAATTATAAACAGCTTTCCAGTATTATTTTAGTGGATGTTTATAGATTACTAGCTGTCCCGCCCGGCTTCGCCCGTGACATACTTCGAACCCCGTGGCACCCATTTAACCCCGTCGTTTATTAATTTCTCAATAACGTATGAACATTTTCCAAATTCGTTGATTACTTCTCCGCTTTCCAGTATCTACCTACGCCCTGATCCTGGTCAGAACACAGAGTTAGAGTGAGACTTCTTAGTTGCAGCACAGTATAAAGAGAAAACCTACCAGTAATGCGACGCCTTTGAAGTAGACCTAAATAGTAAACGTTCGCCATTTTTGAGGTCATCAAGTTCACATTTTGGAAGTCTCAGTTCACAGTTGTCACTAAAACACTTGTCGCTCAAATTGGTTATCAACTCTACAGAAAATGTGTTCCCTCTACTGCCACTAAAAGCGGACATAACAAACCAACGGCCATAGCAACCAAATTCAAGACCAGAAAAGTTACACTGAGTTTGATCTCAGTGTAGTCCCAGAAAGAAACTTATTTTCAGTGTAGCCTTAATAGAAGTTAAAATGTTTTGGAACCGGCATCGATATTAATCAGAAAGAAAAAAAAGGGTATGTTAAACTTTACTATCATCAAAAATCTATATTGCTTTTACCTGACAAGCATCCTCTCCACCTTCGTGAAGTCCAGCACAAATCATTCTAGGTGTGACTTTATGGGTTGGTGAATATAGTTTATTGCAAATTAAATCATTGACTTTTGGGACAGCGACCCTTTGTAACATTTTTGATTGTCCACCTTCTTCCTAAAAAGTAAGCAAATCAAAAGTTAAAAATTATCTAAATTAATAATATTTTTTTTAGGTTTAGCAATCGTTGCGAATGCTCTCGCTTTCAAAAATAAAGTAATTGGCTAACTGGATAACTGCTTCTATTAAAAGCGGACCACAGACTCTAAGTCCAGGCAATATTGAGAATATAATAAGATGAAGTAAGAGAATATGGGGACAATTTTATACGTCGATGTGCTTGTTGTCAAATTATTAGCATGCATACTTCTTTCGTTTCCTGCAGATTCATTAATTGCTTCGTGCATCTGGGTATCCGAGTACTTTTGCTGGTTGCGCCGGCAAGCGATAAAAGAGTAACCGCGGTATTTTTTCTATGTTGCATCGCTGATCTGCATTCGTTTTTAATTAATTAGTTGTCGACACTTCCCCCGCTCCCCTTTATTCCATTTCTCTTTCGCACCTACCTTGTCTCGCATAAAGGAGGAGCGAGACAGCTGCATTACGCGCGCAAGTACCTACGCTCGCGCCGCTAGCCTCACGGGCAGCGACCACGATTGAAGGCTGGCAGTCTGTTCCTACAATGGCCCGCGCGCGCCCGCATCAAACCTTTCGCAATAATCCCGCACCAACTATCGCAATAATTGTATTTTCCATGGATAAATAGTATTTTCGTGCAAGGAAACCAGGAATTCAAGTCCAGGGACGCCCCCGGCAGCCTCCACCTCAGCATCTCGCAGCAAGCAGCAAGGTAGTGTGCCCATTCCTGTTTTTCCATTTATTTTTCCGTCGAAAATCACGTGTAAATTTCATTTTTTGTCTTTCCCCGCAAATACAGTCCATTTTGCATTTATTTATGTCGCCCGCTCTACCATTTTTTGGTCCTTACGATCCGGATTTTGATCCACTCGCTTTAGTAGTTTGGTAATAGAAACGCAATAGTTTTTATCCCATAGGGAATAAACGCATAGGTATAGGTTATAGTTTTTATTCCACCACGGAATAAACGCATAGGTTTAGGTTATAGTTTTTACTCCATTCGGAATAAACGCATAGGTATAGGTTATAGTTTTTATTCCACCACGGAATAAACGCATAGATTAGGTAATAGTTTTTATTCTATAGTTAATAAACGCATAGATAATAGTTTGCCGTCTCCGCCCGTGCCCGTAGTAGAACCGATTCGAAACCCAGGCCAGCCGGTTTTGATTTGCTGAAACGGGACCGACCTAAATTACCGCCCATACAAATACCCAAATTTGATGGTGATATTAAAAATTGGCCTTTGTTTTTAGCTAGATTCGAAAATACGATCCATAATAATAATTCGTTATCGGATTACGAAAAATTACATTACTTAGTAAACTAACCGGGAAAGCAAAAACCGTTTACGGCGGTATTACGCTTTGCGCCGAAAATTATAGTTTGATTTTGAATACTTTGAAGGTCAAATACGAAGACAAACGCTTAGTAACAACCGCTTATTTGGATCAAATATTTAATTTGAAAAATAGCTCATCGTGTAATGAACACGACTTAGAAAAAATCTTAGATATTTTTGCATTAGCTGTTCGCGCCCTAAAGAATGTCAAGGTCAATGACCTCTGTGACTTTTTGTTTTTGTATATCGGTTTAAAGAAATTAGATTCCGAAACCGTTCGCTTATTTGAAATGGAGAGACGTGGCCATACGATTTAGAAACTTTCGTTCGTCAACATATTTGTATTGTGCAACGAACTTCGTTAAATCACGGAGTAGGAAAAATAGTCCGACTAATCGCAGTAAGCCCACGAAGTCCACGCAGTCTTTTGTTAATTTTGAACCTACAACTTCGCAATCGCAAGTGTTGCATTCGAAAAATTGTTCTTTGTGTCAAGGTCACCATGACCATCTTTGCTGGAGCGCTTGGAGTTCAATAAACTCACTCCAAGCGATCGCTATAAATTTGTTCGTTCTAGTAATTTATGTATCAATTGTCTCAGTGGGAGGCATCGTGTTTCATTCTGTAATTCGAATCATTTTTGTCGCAAGTGTAATGGTAGACACCATTTATTATTACACTTCAAAACCAAAAATGCCGCGTCCAATTTAAACTCAGTTGGTGCCTCGCGCGTTAATCCTAATCGTCCGTCCGCTGTGACGTCACAGCTGCCCGCGCCGTTGAATCGCGGCGGGGAGCGCTCTCGCGTGTTTTCGTCCCCGTCCGTGCCTAGCGACGGCGGCGCCACTGCCGCGCGTCTCCAGCCGAACTATGTCGCTTTGTGCTCGCTATCAAGTTTGCACACAAGCCCTACTACGGGACTTCTGGCAACCGCTCGAGTTGTTGTTTACGATTCGCATGGTAGGGGACATAGTGTTCGCGCACTTTTAGATAGTGCTTTTTAAAAGTAATTTTATTAGTAAAAATTGTTGTAGTCGTCTTGGTTTGCATATAAATAACCGCCCCGCTAGTAATGTTGTGAAAGGTATTGGGGGTTCCACTAAAGCCGTTCAGGGTTCTGTAGGGATTAAATTCCACTCGCGTTTTGATTTTGATGTTAGTTTTTCGATGGATTTGCTAGTCGTCGATAAGGTTACCGAATTTTTACCGACCGTCGCAGTCAATACCTCATTATTTACTAATTTTAGAGATTTGCCTTTATCCGATGATACTTACACCGTTCCAGGAGATATTGATTTGTTAGTTGGCGCTTCGATTTTCCCGCACCTCCTGTTGCAGCGTAAGGTTCAAGGTCACGCATCGCACCCCGCGCCGCTCGCTTTAGAGACGGTTCTTGGTTTTGTTATTGTTGGTTCCGCACCCGCTTGTTTTGATTGTAACTCGACAGTGTCATATTGTTGCAACGTCGAGCCGCTGGACTCCGTTGTCCGTAAATTCTGGGAGATAGAAGAGGTGAACGTCCCTCCTATTGTCAGCCCGGATGATAAACTTTGTGAAGAGTTTTATAGTGCGACTATAAAACTCTACTCGACTACTCGCGATAGTGATGGTCGTTATGTTGTCGCACTCCCCTTTAAGGGTGATGTTAATTCGCTTCGAGATTCGTTTCAGTCAGCCGAAAAACGCTTCTTTTGTTTAGTACGGAAAATGCAGACATCTCCAAAGTTGAAGGAGGCTTACGATGGCGTAATAGTAGAATATTTGGATAAAGGTTTCATTTCACCCGCGCCTCCCGAAACCGAAGAGACGAAGCACGCGCCTTCGTATACCATACCGCACCATGGAGTTGTCCGCGAGGATAAACTAACCACCAAGTTGCGCGTTGTTTTAGATGGCAGCGCCAAAACTAGTTCGAATGTTTCGGTAAACGATATTTTGCACAGTGCAGGCTCAGTTAATCGTGCTTCGTGAACTTCAGCGATTTTATTTTTCGTCTGAAATTAGAAATTTGGAATTGAATAAGCCTTGTAGTCGCGCTTTTCAGCATTTGAAACGTTTTTTGAAGGATGGCCTCATTCGAGTTGGTGGTCGTTTGAGCCAGTCCGTATTAGAGTACGATCAAAGGCATCCTATAGTTCTCCCGCGCAAGGATCAAATCGTTGATCTTTTAGTTGAATATCACCGTAGGGTGAATTGTCACGCTGGTCCAGATTTATTAATGTCAATTTTGCGCCAGAAATACTGGATTCTCTCCGCACGCAATTTGATTCGTTCGACAGTTCATAGATGTATTCCGTGTTTCAAACTTCGCCCGAAGTCAATCGCGCCCCAAAATGGCCGATCATCGTCCTTGTCGAGTTGTTCAGGCTGCTAAACCGTTCGCACACACGGGTACAGATTACGCTGGCCCCTTCAGGGTAACAGTTTCTCGTGGTCGTGGTATACGCTCTACGAAAGCTTATGTTTGTCTTTTTGTTTGTATGACGACTCGCGCCGTCCATATAGAGTTAGCTGGTGATTTGAGCATGCCATGCTTCATGGCTGCATTTAAAAGATTTTTGTCGCGTCGGGGTTCCGTATCTCGAATGTATTCGGATAACGGTACTAATTACGTCGGAGCTCGTCGTAACCTTTCCGAACTACATAATTTTTTGCGTTCCAAACACTTTACGTTTGAAGAGCTGAGCACCGTGCTCACTCAAGTCGAGGCCGTAATGAATACGCGTCCTCTTTGTAGAACCTTGTCTAGTGATCCCTCGGAGCCGCTTGCACTGACTCCAGCGCACTTTTTGAATGTTACACCGTTAAAATACTTACCCGCTTTTGAAATAGTGGAAGATCGACTTCATCTTCTCTTGCGTCCTGCATTATTGGATAAACTCGTTCAATCGTTTTGGAAGCGTTGGAGGACAGACTATTTGCATACGCTACAGTCACGTCAGAAATGGAATACTCCATCGAACCCTATAACTGTCGGTACTGTCGTAGTTATTTTAACTGAAAATATGCCTCCATTACATTGGCCTCTTGGGGTAGTAGAAGAAGTTTTCCCTGGGTCAAATGGGATCACCCGTATAGTTCGCGTTAAAACCGCAACTGGTTCGTACTTGCGACCAGTTATTCGTCTTTGTCCTTTGCCTAATCAACAGTAACTTCAATAACAAATTTTGCTTGTTCGATTAGGTTTAGTTTAGTTTAGTTCGATAGCATTTTGTTTAGTTAGTAGCTAAAGCTTAGTGGCACCTGTATAGTCAGTTGTTCCTTTTTCGAAGGTAACCCTTCAAGCTGGGGGGAAATGGTTGCGCCGGCATGCGATAAAAGAGTAACCGCGTTATTTTTTCTATGTTGCATCGCTGATCTGTATTTGTTTTTAATTAATTAGTTGTCGACACTCCCCCCGCTCCCCTTTATTCCATTTCTCTTTTGCACCTACCTTGTCTCGCATAAAGGAGGAGCAAGACAGCTGTATTACGCGCGCAAGTACCTACGCTCGCGCCGCTAGCCTCAGGGGCAGCGACCACGATTAAAGGCTGGCAGTCTGTTCCTACAATGGCCCGCGCGCGCCCGCATCAAACCTTTCGCAATAATCCCGCACCAACTATCGCAATAATTGTATTTTCCATGGATAAATAGTGTTTTCGTGCAAGGAAACCAGTAATTCAAGTCCCGGGACGCCCCCGGCAGCCTCCACCTCAGCATCTCGCAGCAAGCAGCAAGGTAGTGTGCCCATTCCTGTTTTTCCATTAATTTTTCCGTCGACAATCGCGTGTAAATTTCATTTTTTGTCTTTCCCCGCAAATACAGTCCATTTTGAATTTATTTATCTCCCCCGCTCAACCATTTGCTTTTAGCATAGCTCAATTCTTATTGTTTTTTACTATGTTGTAATAATGTAAATTGCCAACGTTATTTTATCAGCTTGATCCGAACATTATCACAACAGCGCAATTCCTTTTGTCATCCATAACCCTCTTCTTTTTGATGTACTTGTAAAACAATTTATCCAAGCTTAATTTAAATCATGCTTATTGAACTTGAATTCGCTTATCGTTTTGATTGGATTTCATCAGCCGTTGTCACAAGCAGACTAAGGAGGCAATGTCACTCCGATTGTGAAGTAGAATCATTTAAATCTACCTTCGTATTGTACATCCAAGCATCAGTACTTACCACTACTACCAGTATTACCACCAGGCTTTCAGAATAGGGATAGTGTCGGTGTTGTGTGTACTGGTGCCGCCACCGTCTCTTCAGACTGCTTGTGATCACGACTGCTGCAACCTAGTCAAAACTTCAAGCAAATTCAAGGTACATAAGTATGATCGCGTTAATACCAGTGTTTTTATTCGTTTTCAACTTAATAAACATACATTATTAAAACGAGTACCTATAGATTAATTTCGAAAAAAAAATTATATTATACAATATTTATTAATATTGTATAATATAATTATGTATATCTATCTAAAACTTACCCTAACATTTCCCCAACCTGTCACAATGGTCATAGCACCATCAGGTATTAAATCACATTCGCTTTTCATTACAATAGGAGCTATCTTTCTTGTATAAGTCATTTGTTTTGATAATAGAAGCACAGCTATGTCATAGTCCATTCCTTTAAATTTGAAACCAGGATGCCACGTTAAATTTCTTACTTGAAATACTTCGCCACCGACGTCGCTAAATGAAGAGCCGACCCGCACTTGAAAGTTTTCTGCTTTTGAGCTTAAAAATAAATCCATTAAAGAACTATATTAGAACCTCACTACATTCATCAATAGAACACTGAGCTATCGGGCCACAAGCGCTTCTCTAATCTCTTAAATATTCTCAAATAGGCATCAAGTACAAAAGGTACTAAAAAATTCTAACTGATTCTTACTTATATGCTAGGCAATATTTTAAATAATTTAAAATTATTACTGTCAGACACTTTTTGATAGCGGTATTTATTGTAAGACAATTTATTTAGGGAAAAGTTAAAACTACAATCCACAACCAGTAATCTACGTGCCTCGTCCCGGTACCCAGTATGGAGCAAGTCGCGAATAAGCGGCAGAAGGAACGGTGGGATAGTTTTGTATGCGTATTTTCAATAGCCATTTGTGAATTTTATTACTTAGTATGGCAAAAAGCAAAAATATTTTATATTGTACTATTTTTGGTAGTTTGAATTCTTCGATAATAAACCCAGAAATAATATTTATTAAATTGTTAGGCTCTAATATCCTAAAGTATACATATATATATATATATATATATATATGTTAATATTGACATAGAAATTATATAATCACTAGCTTTTTTTAACATTGTTATCAAAAAAAAAACAAAAATTACGAACGATTTTCAGTCCTGCCGAAGATACACAAAAAATCATAAGATTTGGTCCAGCCGTTTCGGATGAGCGTGTCTCCAAGGCATATGACACGAGAATTGCATATTATATGTACATAAGCACTCATAGTCCCGCTAACTCAATGTTCTGTAAACGATCATAGCGTTGAGCAACTTTTACTATAGCTGGTTCTCGGATGGGTGACTCTTACTTTTTTTATTGCGGAAACCTCACTATAATCATATCGTGAGGTTCTATATTTAAATATTTCTTGCGGTTTTTTTTTTTTAAAAACATACCGTGTAAGGACAGCTTTTATTGAACTTAGGATCGTTGAAGATCAGGAGAATTGTATATAGCCTATGTGGTACCCGAACATAGAGGTTGTTCGGGGTCAATGGTTTCTCAATTTTGAGCCGATGAGGTGGCACCTTTTCAAATGGCGCTGATACTTACTTGTAATTCCAGCATTGGATCTTGATGTTTTCGAAACTAGCTAAGAGAAGAAACATCAATAGCAGTGAGCAGAGGTAATTCAACGATTGGTCTCGAGACCGCATCAGGTAATTTTTTTTTTATTTTTTAGAATAGAATAGAATTTATTTTCCATAAGGTAACATTCAATGAGTACTTCACACCCAGGGGTTTCGATGAGAACCTTCATGATCCCTGATTTTAAATTTGATTTAGTTTGTACAATAACACTTCAAGAGCATTACCCCTGACTTAAATAAATATCCATCACGCCTTATCCCCGAAGGGGTGGCAGAGGCATATTATATGCCCACTTTTCACAGTGTGGATTCCTGTCCCACGTAATAGGTGGTGAGCCAATTGCCGTGTTGAAATAGACAGACGCAGGTTGTGGCTACCTGCTGTTGAAATTTTTTAAGCCGCCTATAAGGCCTTCAACCAGGCTTAACGACCGCCATTTTACTGGCAACCGGGACCAACGGCTTAACGTGCCTTCCGAAGCACGGAAACGCTCGCAAATGTAAATGCCACAAAGTGGTCACCCATCCGACGACCAGCCATAGTGAAAGTTGCGTACCTCAGTGATCGTTTACCGAACGAAGATCAGATATTTGTAATAAACATTATTTTATCAAAAAGCATTAATTTGCTGTGGTTACTAAAAAACTCTTTGCATCATACTGTAAAGTTTAAAGTAAGTAAACCATTTCTAAATCACCTTAAAAAATGTTTCATTTTTGTTATTCTATTGAGATACCTTTATTTGTCAACTTTCAAGCTTAAATGTTTTAATCTTTCAGTTTGTAATGCTGGGTTTGCTTTTACCAGTGTAAAGCTACCCATAGAAGTTGCATCTAACCGTCTAATTTGATTGACGATTGAGTAAAGCTATACTTACCAGTGAACACAATGAGCAGCTGTTAGGATAGTGTCATTTGCAATAATCGCACCACCACATATAAATTTTTCATATTTAAGCAATGCTGCCTGATATGGAGCCTCTGATATAAGGATACCCTTGCCTCCAACTATTCTGCCATCATCTATAGGAGGCGGTGTTGATACTAAAACAAAATTATCGATATGGTTGCAAACTTTTCATAATATAACTTAACTTCAAATTTAATTTGCTTATTTTTTCTTGGTTTCAAATAAAAATTTACACTTAAAACCTGAAATCCACACTAGAAATCTGTCATTAGTCCGTCTAAACCCTTTGTAGAGCTGATACATTATTTACCATCGAAAGGCGTTTGCTGATACGCACTCTTTGATAGGTCGTGTGATACTTTTGACGACTCTTTTCGACAGCTAAAATCTCGTCCATTAAACTAAGTGTATCCTCTTTCTTTATCATGTCTGACTTTATTGTATCAATGATTATCCTAAATATTTTAATTCTTACTTGATCCTACCTAAGCCCTCACGCAATTATTTTTCTCTTTTTAAATACACAATCCCTTTCAACATATTTTACGGTGGTTTCCCAGTTGCTTATAAATCCTATCTGCTGTGATTTTGATTTTATTTTCAACATTGTTGGCATCAATTATCGTCTAGCCAGCAAACCCCGTAGACCATCCTGTATCATTGCCTGATCTCTTTAGCAGTAGATGCACCTCAAGCAAGTCACTTGAGCGCCCTGAACATTGGGAGGTTTTAGCATGGCGGTAAATTTATTTAGTTGTCTAGCAAAACTGGCAGTATGCCACTTTCTCACTTTTTAGGGTTCCGAACCTCAAAAGGTAAAAAAGGAGCCATTAAATTATCACTTTCTTGTCCCCGTGTCACCATCGAATTTCTCAGTAACGGGTGGACCTAGTGATTAGAAATTAATATCAAATACTAAAGTCTACGAGTATAGTCCCTATTAGTGGAATACGGGTTGAGTCAACATGATTAAAAAATGTGTGCAAATTTTGACTTCAGCGAAAACTTTTATCTGGATTGTTCCCTTTCTTCTGTGTTTTAAAATCAAGATCGTATAGCACAAGTAGCTATACGATCTTGATTTTAACCTAAATTGACGATTCTAGGTCAACTGGAGGTACCTTATAGGTTTTCGGTCAAAAACCAATATAGAAGTTGTAGTTGACGAAGAATCAAGAAATTTGGCAAAAAAAAAACAAGACTTTCAGTAAAAATTAAGGAAAAATCAAATAAGGAATAAAGGATCCTCCCATACATACACAGACAATACTAATTAACATAGACCTTTGTGTTGTATGTCTGCATAATTGCCATCATCATCTGCTGGCCCAGACCTTATCTCACCTCACCTATTGATTGGATGTGCCAAGACCATAGCCCTACCGATTGCCATCTTGTTTCAAAAATCTATCTCCTCCTCCACAGTTCCACTAATTTGGAAATCGGCCTATATTACTCCTGTTCACAAAAAGGGATTAAAAACAGAGGTGATAAATTACAGACCTATATCTAAACTGTGTATAATTGCAAAAGTTTTGAGAGAATCATATATGATCAGGTGTATGCAATATTGAGGCACACCTTTAGTTCGGCTCAGCATGGTTTTTTAGAGGGAAGGTCAACGGTTACCAATTTGGCATTGCTTAATGGATTGGCATTGATTACGGATGGTATGGCTACTGGGACACAAGTTGATGTAATTTATACAGATTTTAGTAAGGTATTTGATCGCATTGACCATTCCATCTTGAAGTCGAAGCTTTTGGGCATTGGAATTAGGGGTGATTTGTTCAGGTGGTTTTCTTCATATCTTGAAAATAGATCACAGGCTGTCGTCATCAGTAATTACATCTCTAGCTGGGTCACAGTACCTAGCGGTGTTCCACAGGGATCCCTGATGCGCCCGCTACTCTTTACTATTTATGTGAATAACGTTGATGTCTGCTTCGATATTCGCAGTTCCTTTGCTTTGCTGATGATATGAAATTGTTTTCTAAAATTTCATCATTGGATGACATTAAAGCCTTGCAGGATGACTTAGTGTGATTTGAGGATTACTGTATGCGTAATAAATTAGATATTAACCCACAAAAATGCTCAGTAGTCTCCTATACCAGGAAAAAAGAAATTCTTCCAACCTCGTATGCGATCAAAGGTATTGAGCTTGGGAGATTTGATGTAGTGACTTAGGTGTTCTTCATGACTCTAAGCTTTCGTTTGCTGGTCATATTGAGCACATCGTTGCCAAGGCCTCAAGGGTTTTGGGATTTGTTATGAGGGTTTCCACTGGCTTCAAACGAGCTAAAACTTTAAAAATTCTGTATTGCACTTATGTAAGAAGTCTTCTGGAATATGCTTCACAAATATGGAATCCATGTTATGATAAATATATCAATATAATCGAGAGTATACAGAAACGTTTTATGAAATTTCTATGTTTTCGTCTTCGCATACCGTATCGCTCTGAAAATTATGTAAGTCTTTGTAAAAGGTTCCACTTACAGCCTCTATCCTATCGCCGAAGACTTGCGTACAGTAGTTTTCTTTGAAAGATAATAGGGAATGATATAGATTGCTCTGCACTGCTAAGTAAACTAAAATTTAATGTTCCGACTAGGTCAACTCGGTTTAATCCTCCTATTTCGGTCCCAAAAGCCTCTGTTAATTATAGGAGGAACTCTTGTATTGTGCGAGTGAGTAAAGATTTTAATAAGTTAAATAAGAAACTGTCGTTTGATCCATATACCGCTAGTAGTAGCTTAGTTCGTAAACTACTTAATAATTATTTTTTCTCTTCATAAGTTTAACTATTTGTTCTCATTGATATTGTTGTAGATGGTAACTCTCACATACATGTTAATTTATGTCATTTTATGTATTTAGACGTGTTGAGCTTGAATAACGCAAGTGACTTATTAGTTAAATATTCTATAAATTTAATCGTGGAAACCTATTATTGGCATTCTGTCACTTATTGCTTAGTTTATAGGCTGAAATATTGCTGTTGGTTTTCCTATGGAAATAAATAAATCAACCCTAAATAGGCGGTACAGTGAAAACCTACGTATGGAGCCCTTGACGCACGAGTTGGACTCGCGATTGACCGGTTTAACGTTAAGACGACTAGAGCAGCCCCTTTTTTTACGTCTATTCAAAACTATTTTTAACTAGGTTATCTATAGTTTTAGTTCCCCAATTGCATATCAGTCGAATTGTCGATAAATTACCTGTTTAGTTAACATTGACAGCGGCTATTTTCCCACCGTGTGTGAATGTGATTATATTGTTTTTAATGTATTTATTGCTATTTACATAATAATATGTTATTGTCGTATATCATTGCAATTGTTATAATAATTCCAGGATTATGGATATGTAAAAAATAATAAGTGTTTGAAATTTGTTTTTCATGTACTCGTAAGTAGTATTGACGAGTAACATTTATTGAAATTCTATTTGACGTTTTTAATATAATATATAATTAATTTGGAAATACGAAATGTTTGATCTAGATTTTGTGGAGTTCATGGTTAATGAGAGAAACAGGACCGAGGCTGTATTTACTTGACTATAGTGATCCATTCACGAAATATTCCGTACGTGAATACATGCCAGATATAGGATTAAACCACGTGTGGTAAGAAAACAACATTCCCAATGTTGGAACCTGACTTCAAGCATGAAAATATCTAAATACACGTTCAGTTTGAATGACAAGGCATATGTATTATCTCTCTAAATATAACGTGGTGGAACACCCAAGATGGTGGATTATTAGACGCTGCAGATCATGGTGAGAGTCATGGTCAGTGGAGCAAGTGGGACGCCGCTGCGCCGCTTGTTAAGGAGGTGGCGGTGAGGGAGGGTGAGAGAACTCTTCCTCTTGAATTTCTCAGACTGCGGTGAGGGTGTCCGCAGTCCGAAGACTTGTCTTCGCATAAGACTATCATCCGAAGCGGCAGGCGGCCTGAGGACGGCGGGTGCGCTGCTTGCCGTTCTTACTGAAGCAGGCCCTGGACAGTGGCCTGGTGCCCCTTCGATGTTACAAACGGCCATAGGCTGCAGCGACCACATTCAGTGGTATAAAAAAAAATCCTTGAAACTAATCTACAGTTGGTGTCAAATATTATTTACGTTTATCTTGTACAGAAAATTAGGTGACATACCGAAAGCAGCGCTGTCTACCGGGTCCAACTGAATATTAAAACAATCCAGTAACTCGTTAAAATTTACACACAAAATTTTATTTAAATCGGTCACGGCGTATAGGAGTTTGGTGACAAACGCATGTTTTCGGCCCATTTCGGCAACCAACTGACTCTATATTTTTTATTTCTTTAAACTTTTTGTATTTCTTAAACAAAACTCTTTTGTATTCCAACAAAATAGACCAAAGAGATCGGGACCTCATACTACACTTTGACAACCAAGTGACTCTATTTTTAAATAAATACATCAAAATTTCACAGGCATTAACATTTTGTATTGAAAAATGTAATGGTTATTTTTAATTTTTGCTTTATGTATTATGTTTATTTCTAACCTTTTAAACCTACCCTGAACCTTTACCAACATTTCAAGACCAAAATTAGCCAAATAGTCCAGCCACACTCGAGTTTTAGCAAGACTAACGCACATCAATTCATTTATATATATATGATTACTAGCTGACCCGCGTAACTTCGTTAGCGCCCCATAAGAGAAACAGACAAAGACAGACACATTAGTTAAAAAGGGCGGCGCATAGGCTATTCTTATGAAACAACTTCTAAAGTATTCGCTTTTTAACTAACTAAAACCAATTAACTATCTTTACGCTGTATCCCTGAAGGTATTCTGTAGCTTTTTAACAACAAAAATCTGTATGAAATCGGATTACATGTTGATGAGTTACTTACAACTGAATAATATACACGCGGGCGAAACAGCTTGAACTGAATATCCTGTGCGAGACATTCCCTGAATTAATACATAATACCTACTTTATATCCCGGGAAAACATCTTCTTCCCGCGAGGAGAACCTTTTTGTGTACTAACGACTTGACGTGAGTGGAGCCGCGGGCATTAACTTTCGGGAATGTTCTAACTATATACCGATTTTCATCAAAATGTGATTAAATAACAAACGTCCAAATAATACAGAAATTTAAAAAAAAATTACATTTTTAATATTATTAAGATTACATTCCTGTGGGAATAGTGGGAATTCTTTCTTAGTGCTCATCTAACGTAGGTATGTACATAAAGAATACGTTCACCAAATTTTATATTGTGTTTGGGTTTACTCACGTAGTTTCCGTTCCCGTGGGAATACTGTGTATTCCTTTCTTAGTGTTGATTCATGATAGATACCTAATATTTATTTTCGAAATTTCCGTCATGTACCTATGTTTGATAGTATAGGCTGTGTGTGGCTTCATCCCTGTAGTTCTCGTTTCCATGGAAATATCGGGAATCACGGTTTTATTGCTTATCCAAAGACTTAAAGTATACATTCACTGAATTTCAGGTTTCCATGTTTAATGTTTAGGCTATGCGTGGTTTACTGACATAGTTTCGGTTCCCGTGGGAACACCAAACTCGTTGGTAGTACAACCCAAAATTTTTCAAAAACAGGTTTTGTACGTGTTACTAACTTTGAAAATGACAATCTTCCATACAACCGTTTATCCCTTATTTACGTCCTTAGGGGTAAAAATTCACAAAACTCCTTCATAGGGGGCACCTACGTGTTAAACGGAACCCCAATGCAAAGTTTGGATTTAATAGCGCCGTAAGCTCCAAAGGCAGTTAATACAACCCTGTTTTACCTCCTTATAGGTAAACTTTTGCGAAACTGCGATATACTTGCCCATTAGTTTATAACCAGAAACAGGTGTACGTAAATTCATGTTTCTAACTTTGAAAATGACGAACTTCCATACACCGTTTATCGCTTATTTACTTCCTTAAGGGTAGAAATTTGAAAAATCAATTCTCAGGGAAAACCTACGTTTAAAAAGGTACCATGCGAAGTTTAGGCTTCGTAACTTTGTTAGTTTTATCGGTTTCGTGATCAATAAGTCAGTTATTACAACTCTGTTTTACCCCCTCAAGGGTAGAATTTATTTTATACAGAAGCAGGTATATGAAATTCGGTATAGCTATGTTTGAAAATAAAGAATTTTCCATAAAAACTTTCAACCCTTGCAAATTTTACCTATAAGGGTGACCCTTATAGGTAAAATTTGCAAGGGTTGAAAGTTTAAGTTTAAGTAAAATTTGCAAAACCGCCATACACGTACCCATTAATTTATATTTAAAAACAGGTGTACATAAATTCGTGTTTCTAATTTTGAAAATGACTAACTTCCATGCAACCGTTTATAGCTTATTTACTTCCCTAGGAGTAGAATTTCGCAAAATCCCTTAGCGGAAACCTACGTGTCAAAAATAATATCCATAAGTTTGAGCTTCATAGCTTTAGTAGTTTCAGAGATTTCGTGATCAATGAGTCAGTCAGTGATTTTGCCTTTTATATATCTAGACTAGATTTCATTATCCATAAGCATGTAGCGATACGGCACTTTATCGACATACATTTCGATACGGTGCACCGCCCTACGTTTACTTAAAGTTAGTATTAACTAATCAACCATCTATTTTCGTCTTTAGGAGCAACGGCCAATTATTTGTATTTTACAGTTTTTTAATTTACTTTAGATCTGTAAAAATAAAATCAATCAAGGTTTTAATTATGACAAAAAATGACACCATATTCTTATATTAGAAATTTGGAATCTCTATTATAGTAACAGCGCACAGGATTTGAATCACGAAAGAACTTATGAGGAAATTTTTATTTAGTCTCTTGAATTTTCTAGGGCAATACGAAGAAATCTCTCAAAGTAATTAGTACGTTAAATAACTTACCAACGTAACTAATGAACGCAAAGCAGAAAACTAAATACTGCATCGTGAAGAATGGCAGCTAATGATAACTCTGAGACGTCGAACATATATACTGTAAAATTATAAAGGATAATAAGGCTCAATAAAAATTTACAGACCTTCAATCGTTCTTGATAGATAATTGAACTGTGTTTAGGAAATGTATTAACTGCTAAATATTGAGTGACGTCTACATTATTTATTGCTCTAAGTTCCTTGGGTTCTGTTGTAAAAAATACTTTGTTTTGTGGTATTTAATCAATATTCTTTTTTATGACACTATTTCCATTTACTGAGATTTTTGAGTCCACTTTTATAATCTCTAACAGTAAGAGCTAGCGCATATATACAACTTGTAGTTGAACAACTATTTAGTTGTGTATCTTATGTCTATAGGTTTTAACAATAGATTGAAGCACACATACTGTCAACTCGATATTTTCTTTGATTGTTCAAAAAAAGTCAATAAGTTGTATCGATCAACTTTTGATTAAAAAGTTGGACAACTATCGATAATTAATTTATATTGGATTGCATTGCACATGTGCACATACCATCATTCACTTCAAAATAATATGGCGGGTAACCAAAAAATGATCGACTACATCAATTATTGTATTCGTCCCTCAATCAATTAAACAGTTTAGCTGTGTGGAAATCACGAGAACTACAGAGCTCGACAAAACAGTTCAGTCGATGCAAAAGTTGTATTATACTCACTCAACGTATCCACGTGTATGCCCATACGTCCATGCCCTTGTGTATGTTTGTCAATATAATATGATTGTTATACATGATAGGAACATACAGTTACAGAACCAAATGGAACAAAAACGAAAACCATGTGTACAACAATATTTTCTACGGATCCCTGAGTTTCAGATCTTGAACTTTACCTAGTTTTAGTTTTTTATGGTTTTAATATTAACATATAACATTTGATTACTTACACAAGGTTACTTTAAATTTTAAACTTAGTTACACCCACATTTTATACTTAATGCAGAATCCATTGCTATTGGCATTTAGGTATACTCGTAGGTGATAATAGAAGAGAGAGTCGGGCAGATCATTTATTTTTAATTATGGTGCTTTCTCTCAGATATTTTCAGCGATTTGGACTGAACATCATCGACCAACACCTTTATTAATCTTTATAAACTTTTACAATTTTAACTCGTATTTGTTTATTTAGCTGCTAGGGTTCGGTTGGCGTTTTATTTTCGGCATTATTGATATAACAGCTTTCGTCTGTCCTTACAATCCTATAAGGGCGCTTTTGGTTCTTAATTGTCTCTCTAACTATTAATAGTTTTAGTTTACTGTTAAAATTCTCTAATAATATTCGCGTTACAATGGATACATCCAAAGGTTATGCAATCCTTGCATACTTCTTTCGCTTTTTATATATTTTATATAAATAATTGAAGAATAATAATTGAATTAAATAATTTGAAGCGCTCGTAGCCCCGCGGTCTCAGTGTTCTGTAAACGATCACTGAGTTACGCAACTTTCACTGGTCCTCGGATGGGTGACCACTTTGTGGCAATTACATTTGCGTGCTTCGAAAGGCATGTTAAGCCGTTGGTCCCGGTTGCAAGTAAAATGGCAGTCGTTAAGCCTGGTTGAATGCCTTATGGACGGCTTGAAAAATTTCAACAGCAGGTAGCCACAACCTGCGTCTGTCTATTTCAACACGGCAATGGGCTCACCACCTATTACGTGGGACAGGAATCCACACGGTGAAAAGTGGGCATATAATATGCCTCTGCCACCCCTTCGGGGATAAGGCGTGATGGATATTTATTTATATAAATAATTATTTTTAATAATTTTACAGACATAAAAATCTAAACAGGAAATTTTTGACGAAAGAGCCTGAGACATCATTTTTTTTTTTTAAATAAAGTAAATCTCAATCACGTTTAAATGGACGCTCTAAGACATAATGTTACCCGCCGTGCGTCTTTGACTCATAATAATCTCGAGATAGTTATGTTTGATGTTTGAAGTTTGCTTATGGATACTATAAAAGAAATGAAATTTAAATCGTTATTCAGATATTTATTTCACTTAGGTTATTTAGTACATATCTCTTACTAATAAATAATATAAATTACAATGCATTAGGATACTTAATCAAAAATATATTCATTTTTTATGCACTATATGCATTGCAATGTGTACAATAAACATTTAGTTGCACTAAATGTTTATTGTGACTCAAAGTATTAGTAGTATTATTTAAACGTTAATGCATAAATATATAATTTATTTCATTTATGCATAAATGCATAAATGAAATAAATTCATTAATATGCAATTAGTAACTGTTGTAGTTACCAAATAGTTTTTTTTTATTTCTTACCCACCACTTCAAACTTTGAGATTTAAACAGCAGGTCTAAAAATATGTTTCAACCTCATCTTTGCAATATTAGTGTCAACCCAATGTCTTAATGCTGAAACTTTTGAATAAACCCCGGGATAATCGGGCCTTGCGCAGCCTAGGCCCCAAGATACAACTCCAGCTAATTTCTTGTTGTGGACTAAAGGTCCGCCAGAATCACCCTAAAACAAACACAAATTAAAATGTAAGATCTTGTGTCATAATATACGGGTTTTGAGAAAGATATAGAAAATTTCGATAACATACGAGTATATCTCATCTAGGATTTATAGTGTAATTTTCTAGGCCGCCGATGTGGGTACGCACTACATCCACTAGTGTCTACTACCATCACTGAATAATAGCTAAAGATGCTTTTTGATAGCTTTTCCAACTAGCTAAGATTGGAACTCATTGGTCACTGATGCCACAGCCAGTCTACGATTATTATTAGTTCATGAAAGCAATATAGGTACATTATTTATTTTATCGTATACGTAACTAATGGATACGCAATATGGTAGGTTTGAATGAAAGTGTCAGAGTTAAGCTAGAAAAGAACCGGCTCCGTTGGTTTGGACTCGTTGTCGAACGAATGAGTGAGGAACTATTAACGAAGAATAAATATTGTGCGAAAGTAGAGGGCAGAAGTAGAGGCTGAGACTTACATATGAAGACGTGAGCAGATTGCTCAAAAACGCCAACGTCAAAAGTAATCGGATACCTGCATAATGCGTAATCGGATAGACGTGCATGTATGAAGCGATTAATGAATCTACAGGAAGCGAAATAAGTATGCATGGATCGCGATGCCTAGCGATCTGTCCTCTCTGGAACAAAAATCGCTGTTTCATACCTGACAAGCATCCTTTCCACCTTCTGGGACTCCAGCACAAAGCATTCTTGGTGTGATCGCATAGTCTGGTGAATATGCTTCATTGCAAATACTATCGCTGACTTTAGGAACAGAAACCATTTGTAACATTGTTGGTGCTCCACCAGATTCCTGAAAAATACAACAAGTAATTTCTTACTATTCAAAATATTTTCAATAAGTTGAATCTATTTCTTAATTGCTTTATTGACATTGATAATCTTCATTGGCTAAGCATATATAATCACTACATATTATAAAAACGAAGTTGCTTTTCGGTGTCTGCCCCTTTATCTTTAAACTACGCAACAAATTAAGATGCGGTTTTTGTAATAGTAAGAGTGATTCATAAGGAAGGTTTTTATGTATAACCTGTTACGCTTTTATTTACATTGATTAAATTATGACGATATTTGTAGGGGATGTCGGAAAAAATAAGCTTTCTGGGAGCTTTCAACGAAAACGCTGCCTAAACCCTTTGAGATATAACAAAATGATGTATGGTGCAATTGTGTATCTAGTGTAGATCTACAAAAAAGTACGCGACGGATGTCTATCTTCTAATAATAACATACTATATCCATTTTAATACATTATATATTAATCCTTATTATTTTTACTACCTAAGTTGACTTCAGCATTTTGTGAAGATTATTTTGTGCCTTTACAAATTAAATAAATATCTTACGAGTTATACCAAATTCAAAATAATGCGCAAAGAAAATAATTTTGTGTAACCATAATTCGACCGGGCCGTGCGGGCGGAGACGTAATCTACGAATTTGGAAAATGTTCATATATTATTGTGAACTTAATAAACGACGGGATTAAATGGGTGTCGCGGGGTTCGAAGTATGTCACGGGCGAACTAGTATAATATATATTATAGAGATCAAACAATAACTCGGATTAGTATAATGAGAAACTTATTTAAAAAAATACTTGCACGTACCATAATATTTCCCCAACCAGTTACAACAGTAGTTTCACCATCAGCTATGTGTTCACCTTCTTTTGCCATTTCAATAGCATATACTCCATCGTGGAACCTTAATCGCTTTGGTAACCACAATATGGCTATATCAAAGTCCATATCATAATAATTGAAACTAGGATGCCAAGCTAAATCTCCTACTTGATATATTTCACCACCTTTTCTAGTATATGATGAGCCGACACGGATTTGGTATTGGTGTGCTGTTGTGCTATAAAAACAAAACAAGAATTTATTGATTTGCAAGCAAATTAGGCTGTTTTATTTGAACCGTCGTTTACTATGAAAAAAATATACATACCTGTTTCAATTATTCTCTTGGTCTAAAGAACTTGTACTTTACGAACTATTATATCACTTCATGCAAACTAGATTTTTGATGTAGATTTCTATATATGTACAAAAATATACATACCCACTTACGCAATGTGCAGCTGTTACGATAATATCATTTGCAACAATTGTTCCACCACATAAATGCCTTCCCTTGCTCATCAATGATACTTGGTATGGATATTCTGTGATTTCGACATCTTTACCTCCAACTATTCTAATATCTTCTAAAGAGTTTATAGGTGTTGATACTGAAATAATATAGATAAACCTTACTTCAATTGTATCTTTTTTGTTTCATATATAAACTTTCAACCCTTGTTGACCCCCTTATAAGTAAAATTTTTCAAAACCGCGATACATGTTCCAATTAATTTGTAACCAAAAACACGTGTTCGTAAATTCATGTTTCCAACTTTGAAAATGACGAATTTCCAAACAACCGTTTATCGCTTATTTCTACCTTAGACGTAGAATTTTGAAAAATGCATCTTAGGGGAAACCTACGTGTTAAAAGGAACCCCCATGCGAAGTTTGGCTTCGTAGCTGGTAGTTTCAGACATTTCGTGAAAAATGAGTCAGTCAGTGATTTTGCCTTTTATATAAATATATATTAAGAAAGATAGTGTATGACATTTTGTAAGCGCTGTTAAAATGGTCTATGCAAAATTAAGATTTTATTTTAATTTTAGAATGGCTTGTGGCCCTGCGGACTCAGCGTTCTGTAAACGATCACTGCGTTGAGCAACTTTCACTATGTATGGTCCTCGGATGGGCGACCACTTTGTGGCATTTACATTTGCGAGCGTTTCCGTGCTTCGGAAGGCACGTTACGCCATTAGTCCCGGTTGCCAGTAACATGGCATTCGTTAAGCTCAGTTGAAGGCCTTGAAGGGCTTGAAAAATTTCATCAGCAGGTCGCCACAACCTGCGCCTATCCATTTCAACACGGCAATGGGCTCACCACCTGTTACGTGGAACAAAAGTGCATACGGTGAAATGTGGGCGTATAGTATGCCTCTGCCTGTTTGTTTATGTTTTTTTATTTTCCTTTATTTTAGTTTGTAAAATTTTGTCAGCCTGCATTTTTCTTCTAATTTTATATTTTATGGCAATAATACAACTTTATTTTATAGAATAACTCGCAAACGCCCGTATCGAAGTTCGAGTAAAATTGATCAGTCACGCAGTGGCATGGTACCTACCTAGCTATTGTAACTGCTAGCTGGTTGCTTACCCTAGTCATTTGGGCGTTGGTGAGTAAGTCACTCATTAATTTTATGTGTATGCTAATGGTCACTGTTCTAACATAACCTAATCTTTACTTATTATTCCATTTTCTAGTTTTACCCGTAACATAGACACTTAAAAATTGAGAGAGGTATCATAATAATGAATAAACCGGTCAACTTGCGCGAGTCGAACTTGTGCGACGAGGGTTCTGTTTGTACCATTATAACTCCCTAATTAAATTAGTACCTTATTTTAGGCATGGTCAATTAAGGATTTCCAAATTGTACGACCAATACAACTCAGAGGTCTATTTTAATCGGTTGTATGTATACACAGCTAACTTTTTTTTTGGAATTTCTCCTTTATTTCATGCAATAAGACCTTAGAGTCTACATAAGCAAGCTTGTTTATGTATACTCTAAGTATAAGACCTTGCTATTTGCCTAATTTCGTGATTCTAGGTCAACGGGAACTACCATATAGGTTTTCGACTTGAACCTAAAGGTTACATTCGTTTGATCTAGAATTGTCAATTTTGCTTAAAAGCAAGCTCCTATAGCACGAGTAAAGGAAAAATTCCGAAAAATAAAAGTTAAAAATTACGGTAAATTTAGGTACCTACTTACATATTTTCACAAAAATCTAAATTTGTTTATATATTTTTATTATGTTGCTTTATTTTTATGCAGCTAATAGGGATTATAGACATAAGTAACTGGTATAAATTTATATATTGTGCGAAAGTAGAGGGTAGAAGAAGTCAGGGTAGGCCGAGACTTACATATGAATACCACGTGAGCAGATTGCTCAAAAACGAAACGTGCGTGTATGAAGCGATTGATGAATCTTGAAGAAGCGAAAGAAGTATGCATGGATCGCGACGCCTGGCGATCTGTCCTCTCTGACTACCCCGTCAGGGATACAGCGTGAAGATAGTTAGTTAGCTAGTTTTAGAAATTTGAACTTGCCAGTTCAAATTTCTAAAACTAGTTAGTTAGTTAACTAGTTTTCATTCACTCCTGAGGAAATCGATGGTAATACACGGACAGACAGAGAGACAGACTAGAAAGTGATTTTATAAAGGTTCCTTATTTTACCTTTTGAGGTAAGGATCTTTTAAAAAGTTATGATATATTATTACTCTTGATTTATCTTAAAATTGTATTTGCGGTGAAATGTGGGCGTATGGTACCTATGCCTTTGCTACCCCATCAGAGATAAAGGCGTGAATCATAATTGTCTATATAGATATATGCTATTAGTGTTTGTTTGTAATATTAAACAGCTTTTTACTAAAAGCATATGAAATCATTACTACATATATTTACATAAAAAAAATAAGCTATAAATATTTTAGTCTTTTTTTCTGTATCTGTTTGTTCCAGCTAATTGCTGCGACGACTGCGACGATTTTAACGGGATTTTTACTGGCAGATAGCGGATGTTTTAAGGAGTAATTTATTTACGTTTTAACTCCGTATTCCTACGGGAACGGACACTACGTGTGTGAAACCACGGGGCGTTCTGTAGTAAAGAATAACTTGTAAAATGTACGGTGGTTACAAAAACACCAGAAAAGGAGTACCAAGTGCAAGTAATGAAGAAATTGACAATAAAATTATTTTGCTTGAAATAATTTTAACTGACTTACCAACACAGCTTATGAAAGCAAAACACAAAACCAAAGACAACATGATGAAGTATTACAATTAACAACTACTCCAAGAAATTGAACATTTATACCTGTAAAATTACAAAAGATAATTGGGGTCAATATAATTTAACTGATAACGAGACCTTCAGTCGCTCTCGACTGATAACTAAACCTTAGATTTGTATTTGTGTTTAGGGAATGTACTTCATTGGCAAATATTAAGTGATTATTATGATTTCTTGGTCAACGTTCTTTGGGTTCTTTAGAAAATTTTAATTGAATATTACAGAAAAAAAAGTTTTTTTTTTGTTTTTGTCATCGTTATTTAAATGATGTTAGTAATATTTTTTTGTAAGCTTAACTTTAATATAGACTAGTTGTTTGTTAACATTTGTTTTAAACTAACACGCGTTGAACACATAATTTTGTATTGAACGGGATTTCGCGCGGCACTATATTACAACTAAAAGGTTAGGAATAAAAAGGTATACTATCCTTTTAGTTGTAATATAGTGCCGCGCGAAATCCTGTTCAATACAAAATTATGGTTGTTTGTGTTGTAACACTAACATTATTTTGTATTTAAATAAAAAAAAATATTTGTATGTAAATAATTATACTGAGTGGAAACTCTTGATGTAATAATGTTTTATTACAACAGTATTGTTTTTAAAATGCTCAAATTAGTAATTTTTTTAAATCCACAAATTGCAACTTAGTATATCTATTTTCTATCAAGCACAAAAAATAGAGAATCGTATTCATGGATGGATCTCTGAAATCAAATCTTGGACTTGACCGAGTTTTGAATATAACTATTATAGTTCTAATGGTAATCTAATCAGAGGACATCGTAGTAGTTAAATATTTTTGTATGTTAAGGTTACTGGGACAAAAATTACGTTTACGCAAGCGTAATGAGATAATTATCCACTTCAGTTTAAAGTGGTTGATAGGGATCGTGTGTTGTATTTATTATCATCTACTTACATTACTCTAAGTGAATACTGCGCAGTTTCATTTATTAGTGTTTATCGTATATTTTTATTTTGATAGCTAATTATTTTTCAGAGACGCCGAGTACGGGCATCTCAAGACTTTTCAACATTTTTCATCTTGTAAGTACCTCACAGAGTGAGACTTAAATGTCAACTCACTGGAATAGTAGGCATGTCAGACATTGAGTCGACACGGTGTTCTAAGTAAGTCCAGCTGACCAGCCTTGGTCATCAATAGCTGGCGATCCCTGCCCGTTGTTTGGAGTCGATTTCTATAGAGAAGCGCCCACGGTAATCTGTAGCGTCGCCAACTCGAGTTTGCATTTGCTATAGTCACAAATAGCTCAGACCGGGACCCAGGGTCCAGTTCATATGAGACTTAGATATTATACTGAGATATATGTAGAGCACCCAGTACATTTTCTGTGCCACTAGAGGTACATACTATTTCTCTCCCGTTACTTAATCGCCAAATCTCTTGCGCACATCTTCTCAAAAACGAAACTCCTTACACTTTGCAGTGTAAAATTGTCAGGTCTTCTACGGTCGCCTCAAAGTAGATTTACCTCCGCTGGCAATTGCTAAAGCAGTCATTCATGCAATTCATGAATTCGCAACTGAGTGATGATTAATTCTTCTCGTGAACTAAGACTTATGTAGTATTTCAGCGTCTTAGAGTTGCTTTCTAGCCGTACCTGGATTTTAAACTTGAAATTGGCGTTAATTAACTAGTTTGGCTTATTATTTTCGGCATTGTTAAAAGCTACTGCCGTCCGACCTTCAAATATGTGACCGGACGGCGCCTATACTAAAGCCTCATTCGATTTTCAATTGGTAAAACATGAGCTGATGAGATTGGCTTGAGACCCGAAAATCTTAGTGGGCCCAGTAAACTCAGTTACATAGAATATTTGTATGATATACATAGGTCATAGGTGCATGATCATGTACTACCTATGTATAATATTAAAGAAGTCTATCATATTTAGAAGTCAATCGAATTCTGCGAGTTTATCATTTAATATTAAGACGCCTGACACAGAGCTAAGAGCAATATTGTAAATATAAAAAAAAACAAAAAAAAACTAACTATCTTCACGCTGTGTCCCTGACGGGGTAGTCAGAGAGGACAGATCGCCAGGCTTCGCGATCCATGCATACTTCTTTCGCTTCTTCAAGATTGATCAATCGCTTTCAACACGCACGTCTGGGTATTCGAGTACTTTTGACCTTTCTGTTTTTGAGCAATCTTCTCACGTGGTCTTCATATGTAAGTCTCGGCCTACCCTGACTTCTTCTACCCTCTACTTTCGCACAATATATATTCTTCGTCAATCGTTCCTCACTCATTCGTAGGACGTGTCCAAACCAACGGAGCACGCCCTTTTCCAGCTTAACGCTGACACTTTCATTCAAACCTGCCATATTGCGTATCACATCGTTACGTATTCGGTCGGCCAAAGTAACGCCGCACAATTTTCGAAGTGATCGCATCTCCACAGCTTTCAATTTACTTTCATGCATCTGCTGACATACCCAGGTTTCGCTACCGTAAAGTAAAGTTAAAAAAAAATGGTAAAATAGTATGATCGTGATTAAAAAATATAGTATTTTTTTAACAACGACTGATTTATGGTAGGTATTCCCTGACCACGCTAACTCAGTGTTCTGTAATCGATCACCGTGTTAAGCAACATTCGCTATAGCCGTAAAAAAATACTATACTTTCATGCTTTTTTTACAATAGCAGTATTTCTGGTCGTAGCCAATGCTATTTCAAAATCTAGAGTGAATTTTCATTAAATTCTAGCATCGATTTTTGCGGTTAATATTATATTTTTTATTATTAGGTTAGTCTTGTTCGTCAGACTGGAATCTCAAATACAACTGTCGGAGTTACTTATCCCTCGACAATTGTACTGAAATTGATGATATAAATGCTACTCAATAATAAAAATAGGTGTAAAATGTGTTGGTGAACGCTCACTGCCAAAGTATTTATTTTTTAGGAAAACAATGAAAGTTATGGTAAAAAAAAAAAATTCATTAACATTTTTTACACAGTAAATTATCATCAATTCATTATGAATACAAGTTACAATGATGAATAATAAGAAGAGTAAACAACCTAACCTAACCGGTTTAACTCGATTTATTTTGCACATCTTATCTTTAGTATATAACCATTGGCCAGTAGCCGGACAGCCTTTGTCGCCATGAAGTTGGTGTCTGTTGTGTTTTTGTTCAGTAGTGTTTGTTATTGTAAATTAAGAGTGAATGAGTTTAGTATAGAACTATTACATTTTACGCAGTTAGAATCTGATGGACATGTCTTTCTATCACCGTTCGGAATATTTACACTTTTGACCGGAGTTTCATTTGGAACAACTGGAAATACTGCCAACCAATTGAAAAGAGCACTATTCTTATACAGAAACGAAATCAAACTACTAGAAGAGTTTAAAGATTTAAGTAGTGCTGTACTCAGTGAACCAAATGAAGTGACTCCACTGAATAGAAATTACTGGTTTTTGGACACAAATGTTACAATTTTTCCTTCACATGCAACTTCTTCTTTCAACTTTAATACTTTAATAAAACTCCTAGCTTTTGATGATCCAAACGTTGCGAGTATAGCAAATGCCTATATAACAAATTCCATGCAAAATACTTCAAGTAATGTGTTAAGACCCAGTGATTTTGATATATCTAGTGTCATTTTGGTAAATGTGATATACTTTAGAGGATTACTATTTGATAAGGTGAAGCTTATGAAAGAACCATTTTACAATGAAAAAAATGAAGAGATTGGTAGTGTTAACATGATGTTTACAAAAGGACAATTTGCATTTTCAAATATGAAAAAACTAAAGTCATTTGCTGTGGAAATACCTTATGGAGCGAGTGGCAAATACTCTTTCCTAATTATTCTTCCATATCCATCAGTTAGAATCAGTGATATTTATCAGAATTTTGTGAATGTGAGTGTACAAAATATTTGCAAAAAGTTGGAAGATGATACACACACTTACGGAAAGGAAGACGTTCATATTAAACTACCCCGATTCCGCATAAACACAAACATAGCCTTAAATAAACCTTTGAATGACATGGGTATTTATGATCTCTTTGATCAAGAACAAATTAGTTTTAAACGCGCTACAAGTGACTCTATATTTGTGTCAACTGTGATACATAAAGCTAATATTGAAGTATCTACAACAGGCAATGCTGTTACAGGTACTTCTCCTAGCACAATACCGACACCGTATTTTAACGTGAATAGACCATTCATATACTTTGTGATGGAAAAAACCACCGTAACTGTGCTCTTTAATGGAATTTACTCAAAACCATCATTTTACTAACGAATAACGGAATTACTGATGATGTAGTAGTTTGTCAAAAATGTTAGTATATGGAAATTAATTAGTGTGTCATAAATTTCACAAAACATGTCATCACGATATCTGTTAAAGACTTTATTAAACAATTGTGTTATATATATAGTTCACACTTCCTGCGACGAATCTTTCCAAAAGTAATATTTCCATATCATTATTGTCTAGTTTTTAATTTAAGTACCTACTATTCGCCAAAAGTTATAACCAATTTGTCTAAATTTGTTGAATGTCACATAACACTTAAATAATATGCTTTTCATTTAAATGTAAAGAATAAATAAAATGGACTTTAACGACAAACAAATTTAAAGGCACAAAACATCATAAACCAAATTCTCGCCACCTTGAAGTGAAATTCCCAAGATATTTATATAACCTTAAAGCACCGCTTTATGTGTCCCGACTCGCTAAAAGGAAGGAATTTGTCCACTCTACGTGTCGTCATGATTTATGCAGTGAGTTTGTGCTGCAACCGCAAAGTTTTTGTAGAACGCAGAGATATAGATGGTAAGTTTCGAGGTCTGAATACGTAATCAGGCTGTGGTTAATATTCACTAAATAATGCGTTGAGTATATCAAAGTACCATTTAGAAAATACTAGCTGTGCGCCCCGGCTTCGCTTGTAAAATTCTTTGAACACTCGTTACACCTCATACATTTGGCCCATGCTCCTTATAAATATTCCAATATTTTCATATAAGCTTGATCTCCTATTTTAAACTCTTATGGTTAGAATTTAGGAAAATCCTGAAACACGTATTTATTTATTTTTATTAGAAGTAGGTATGCGAAGTTTGGTGTTGCTATCTTTGAAAATGGAGAATATACCATAGAAACGTAGAACCTCTATTTTACCCCTTTATAGGTAAAATTAGGTTAAACCGTGAAAAACGTGTCCATTTGTTTGTAACCAAAAATACGTGTACGTATTTTTATGTTTAGAACTTGAAAATGACGAACTTTCTTAGAAAAGTTTGTACCTTATTTTACCCCCTTAGCACCCTTTGAACGTGTGACGAACTTTCATATGACCTTTTATGCCTTATTTTACCCACTTATAGGTGATTTTTTAAAAATCCTTTCTTGGGTGACTTCATTATAAGGGTAGTTTACCCTAAAAAAATTAAGTTCTAGGTGCAAGGGTTTCGGCTGGGCGTTGATAGATGAGCGAGTCACACGTAATTTTATTAATCTACACTAATATTATAAAGAGGAAAACTTTGTATGTTTGTTTGTAATGAATAGGCTCAAAAATTACTGAACCGATTTAAAAAATTTTTTCACCATTTGAAAGCTACATTATCCACGAGTAACATGGGCTATATTTTATTTTGGAAAAAAAATAGGGTTCTGTAAGATATTTGGGTTTTTCGGACACAAAATGAAAAAAATCAACCAGAAAAGTTACTTATTTTGCGTACGCTGCCTAAACTATAAAAGATAGATCCATAAAATGTTCTAATCAATTGTAGATCTTATAAATATCTACAAAAAAGTCCAAGACACACTACACCTATCTATGTCGAGTGAGGCACAACAACCATTTTTTTATTTAAAAATCCTGAATTTTTTTGGACTTTATTTAAACGCGTTTATTTTACTCATGCTATTAATCCTTATCAACTTTAACTTTATTAATCCTTATCAATTATTTCATTACTAAGTACAATTTATGTAGATAATATTTGGTTTTTGAATGATTAAAATAGGACGTTTCGGCCCGTTGCGAAGTGAGCGTCACCAAGGCGGGGGTGCGCGTGCGGGAGGGGAGTTTAGATCTGCTCAGACGCGAGGTCGGCTCCCTACGCAGCGGTCGTGCGCGAAGTCTAATAATTATCGTGCGATTTTTTTTAGATTTCGTTCTTAAAACTGCAACTACGCAAAAGTTCTTCTCAGAGCTAAACTACAGTTCTCAGAGCTAACAACAGTTCTTTTCAGGGCTAACCAACAGTTCCTTTCAGGGCTAACCAACAGTTATTTTCATGCTAAATAAACTAGGCGAAAAAAGGATCACGGTTACCGAAATCCACGCGGGCGAAGCTGCGGGCGGAAGCTAGTATAAGATAAACTTTAAGATTGCCTGAAGCTACTTTTGACAAAAACTGGTTACCTACCTACTTCGTATGTAACTCAAAAACCCTCATCCGCATATGTGGCGACAGGGTCGAGCGCACGGACCAAGTCAATTACATAAAATATGTAAACATGGTAATAAAATTGCCAGTGCCTTTTAACTTACAAATAAATTAGGTACATTTAGTAAAACGGTGAATCAATCAATCAAATCAATATACGAGTATTTACGTTTATAGGATGATTTTAAAGCACTATTGCGAGCGATTTTTAATTAGAAATAGTCGAAATACAGGACTGAGAATACGAGTAGGATTGGTGTATTCGAGATTTGAAATTGAGGTATCTTGTGAGAGAGCATAATCTGTGCAAAGCCGCTCTGGTACTCGAGCAGTCACTTAACGCAACACTAGATTGCTTCCAGTTATTTATACACAAATTAAAATTTTAGGGAATCTAGATTCAGCAATATAGGCAATACCAGAAAAATATACAGTGTTTAATGTATGACATTTTTATCTACTCGTACTAGACTGTGGTAAGAAAAAACAACCGTCATCACAGTGATTACGATTTCCTTTTTTGTGGGATGTTTTTTTAACATAGCGCCGTATAAACAAATATAAGCTAATATAAGCTAGTGGGTATTGGATCTAGACAACCGATAACTTCAAAAATATTTTCTTTTAGTAGGTAATTGCGCAATATGGCTAATGTAACTTTTAATATAGGTTTAAAGAATTTTATTTCTTATAAAAACGTACAGTTCACTTAAAATGAGACATAGTAACATTCCGATACAGCCTGGAGGAGAAATTGATAAATTGAATTGAATTTTTTAGACACGAAGTTTACATTTGTTGTACATATTATTTCAATTTACTCCTATATATATTCATGCTGTCAATCTTTTTTATGGTATTGGGTAATTTATTGTAGAAAAAGCTGTGCTCCATCAAACAAAATCGTCCTCTTGCCGTAGTTAGTGCTAATATAAAATAATATAATAATAAGGTATTTTTATTTCTCTGCATTCTTCTGAGAAAAGCGCTATTATATGCCTCGGTGGAAATGGCAACTGCCTATTTCCAGGCCTATGCAATTATATACTATCCTACAAATATTATAAAGTGTGTAAGTATGGATGTTTGTTACTCTTTCACGCAAAATCTAATGAATGGATTTTGATGAAATTTTTCAATAAAATAGCTTACACATCAAAATAACACATAGGCTACTTTTTATCTCGGGAACAAGTTCCTGTAGGAAACGGGAACGGGAAAACTTCACCACGCGTGCGGAGCCGCGGGCGTCAACTATTTATCTATGTACTTTAAGTTTACCCATCTATGAATATATGTACACGTAGTAAACAGTCAGTTGCAAAGAGTAGGATTTGGTCTAATGTACATTGTAATTAAATAACTTGAAAAGTAAGGCAAATATGGGTTTGCATCTCATCAAGATCCTAACCTGCTCTGATGCATTCAAGTATCCATGTGGTGGGTTTCCTAATACCATCTGTCCTATCTAACTACCCTATTAGGGATACCGCCATGAAGAAAGATAGTTACTTAAAACTTACGTTTGTCAAGTGTTAGTATCATCTGTTATTATTGTTATTCTTAGCTACTCGTAGCTTTGGGGTCCTTACAAATGAAGCTCCCTCATAAGTTAGCTGGTGAAGTTGACTGATGGTGATAAGCATGAATGACCCTTTAGTGTGTAAACAGCCATTTTCCAAATTCCCCCTATACCCATCCTAATATTGACCTTGATAAGACTGCTTAACTTGACTTGACATTCCTGTCAAAAACAAGTTATGTGGGTAGGGGTGTTAAAATCTATGGTAAAGTCTTTTAGGTAATACAACTGAACATTCATGATATTTTATCGAACACACACAACAAAACGTTGGACGCATGTCTTTAAATGGATTTAACTATAATTCTAACAATAACAGCGAAATTTATGGGGTTTCAAGCATCAAAAAATGCTCAGAACCCCATGTCATAAGATGCAGAAAAAGGTGCTGATTCCAAATATGTATATAACTCAATTTATAAAAATTAATTCACTCAGGGCCGTATTCCAGAATGATTATCAACACTCAAGAAAAACTTGAGATTTGATTTTATAAGGCAAAATCTAGTCTCAAGCGTTGATCGAGTATTGAGAAACGTTCTGGAATACGGACCTTAGACCAAATAGCTTTTCAACCACCGATGTCTTGAAGAATAACACTTGTACTATTCCATTATTATTTACTTTTTAACCTAACTGGTGTTGTCTTACGGCATGTTCAAAGGTTAGGTGTACGGTTGGTTCTTGTCATTCAAAGCCCAGCGTTTTTTATAGCTAGTGTAAGTATAATATGTACGAAAAGTTCTATAAAAGCTGAGCGTATAAAAAAAATTGCAAGATTTGTTACGATTCATCTTACACAATCAAATGCCGTGATTGATGACGCGACGAGAGTTTCTTTGAAAAATCGTCACAATTAATAGTCTTCAAATTTAAAATGATATTTAATCTATCATTCTGTTCAAATAGCGTATGACAGATAATTTAAAAAAAAAATATAATTTCAGTAAATATATTCGAGATAAAATGATACGAACTATATCCTACTAATATTTTAAACTTGAAAGTTTGTTTGTTACTCTTTCACGCAAAATCCACTGAATGGATTTTGATGAAAGTTTACAATAATATAGCTATATAGCTATAATAACACATCAGGATAACACATAGAATACGTTTTTTCTCAGGAAGAAGTTCCTGTGGAAAACGGGAACGGGAAAACTTTACCACGCGTGCAGAGCCGCGGCCGTCAACTAGTTTAATTTATGTAGATCTTTAAAATGTAGCAGGGAATACCATTTCCATACACAATCTGAATTATGTTTCCATCAAGTTGTTGTAATATAGTTGATACCTTTAAAATCCTCGAGGCGGTCATTGGATAAAAAGACACATGATAATATGATTGCAAAATCTAAATATAATAATATTATAAAGCTGAAGAGTTTGTTTGATTGATCGCGCTAATCTCAGCAACTACTGGTTGGAATTGAAAAATTCGTTGTGTGTTGGATAGTTCATTTATCGAATCTCCTATAATAATCGGCTCTCCTATATATCATCGCGCTTCTACCCTGTACAGCGGAGCAGTAATCATAAATGTCGACAAATCGGGCAAATTTTTATGCATTATTGTACAATGTATTAGCGACTGTATTAAATAAGTGCGAGTGCCACGGGCAAAGCCAAAGGCCCACCTAGTCAATTTATATAAAAATGAGTCCCTAGTTCCCTTGGTCACGCCATCACGCGTGAACGGCTGGACCGATTTGATAAATTCTTGTGTATTGGTTAGCCTAGTTATTGAGGAAGGTTACAAGCTTTATATCATCACGCCACTACATAGGAGAGCGGAGCAGTAATCATAAATGTCAACAAATCGGGGAAATTTTCATAAATTTTTGGAAAAGTATTAAATGAGTGCCACGGGGTTGTATGTCACGGACGAAGCCGGGTAGGTCAGCTAGTTATTTTATAAAATAATTTCTGAAACGTAAGTAAAATTAATTCTAAGCTAAGTGTAAAGATCATAAATTTAATATCAAAATGTGATAAAGTAAAATGTGCTTGCCTATCCTACTGATCCTACTAATATTATAAACGTGAACGTTTGTAATAATGAATGGATGTTAGTTTGTTGCTCTTTCAAAAACTATTACATGGATTTCGATGAATTTTACAACAATACAGTGCTTACACATCAAAATTAACGTGGGCTACTTTTAATCCTGGGATCAAGTCAGTTTGTAAGTCTGTAGGGATGTAAGTTTGTTTCTCTTTTACACAAAAACTATTCCATGGATTTCAATGATTTTTTACAATAATTCAGCGTACACATCAGAATATAACGTAGGCCGTTTTTAATCCTGGTATCAAGTAAGTTTGTAAGAACGTATTAATGTAGGTTTGTTACTCTTTCACGCGTAAATAAAATACTATAATTTATAAACATATAGTGTAAATTATCAAAATTACGATAAGTGTCAAGTAAGTAGGAAGAAAATCAAGTGTAAAATCGAATGCCAAATTACCGATAAGCTGTTTCCTGAAAACACCCTTGACCCGTACTCGGTTCTACATTATATCGTTCGCCGATGAACGGTCTGCCGAAAACATCCTTCGTCCGTCCGACATATTACAGTTGACTGATGTACTGTAGGCCTAAAACAACCTTCGTTCGTAAACGGTACTACAAATTATCGTTCACCTATACAGGGCCTCCCACGAATATGCCACATGGAGGGACCTTGAATATTGTAGATAGAACATTGCACTCAAAGAAGATATTATTTGAATTTAAAAAACAATTAAAACTGCATTCATAGATATTTAAATAATTACATGGTTCAATCGGGAATCGAACCCGTTACACGAGAAAATAATCACCTGTAGTTTTATCATGCCGATCGTAAGGCTCCATTAAAAGAATTATTTTTTGCTAGATAACACAGTGTCGGAAATAAAAAGAAGGCGTTAAATTTTATAATATTTAATACAAAATTAATAAATTTATCAAATGTTTACAATGAATACAAAGTCGCACTCTTTTGATTATTTCACTCCCTGTCTTGTTAGTTAGTTAGTCAGGGTATGTTGAAATGGACAAAGGGTTATCAACTTGGCGTAACGACCACCATGTTACTGGCAGCTTTGAACAACACTGATTATTGTGCCTTACAAAACCTGGAAATTCTTTCCACTAGAATCTCGGGTTCATAAACCGGATTATGAATCGCATATTTTAGCTTCGTCTTTTGAGGCTTACTGTCAATAAAGTTTCTAATACTAGAAAAATATCTGACGATATCAGGGGGTGTCATTACGATAAATTAAAATAAAGATTCTAAAAATGACGTCATCATTGAAGCGCTCGTGGCCCCGCTGACTCAATGTTCTGTAAACGATCATTGCGTTAAGCAAATTTCGCTATGTCTGGTCACAGATGGGTGACAACTTTGTGGCATTTACATTTCTGAACGTTTCCGTGCTTCGGAAGGCACGTTAAGCCATTGGTTACGAGTATAAGCCCCGGTTGCCAGTAACATAGCAGTCAGCATGCTTGAAAAATTTTAACAGCAGGAAGTCACAACCTGACTCTGTCTATTTCAACACGGCAGTGGGCTCACCGATTACGTGGGACAGGAATACACACAGTGAAAACAGGGTGTACAATATGCCTCTGTCACTCCTTCGGGTTTAAGGCGTGATTGACAATCAAAAATTTCGTTATCATCTTCCATACCAAAGGAATACATTCATTAATGCCTTTTTCAAATCTTTCATCCAGAAATATCATTCATAAATAACAGACAGCACAAATAATAATTAACATTCGTTTTGCCAGAGATTCATGACGTCAGAGCCAGTTTCATTAAAATTTGAGGTTAATTATTAAATTCGTAACCATTTCCTTCCACATAATGTCTATACTTTGCTATGTATCCTTAAACATTATTAAACACGCTTTCATCGAGAACGCTGCTACCTAATCCTTTTAAAATCCCAATTGCTTTTTATAGTTCTACAGAAAAGTCCTTGAAGGTCCTATTTAGCTCATTATGAGCCCTACCATGTGGGATATGAGTACGTGAGGATAACCAAGTATGTATGTTATTATAAGAAAAATTGATTTAATAAAGTGAGTTTTAAAAAGCAGACTTTGCCAGCTGCGTCTCATGACAATTTCCTACTGTTCTGCTCCACTTCGCAAGGTCATCGGCATCCCTTGTAGTGAGATAATTGACATACATAGCATCCCAGCGTTTGCCGCAAGATATAAGCATACCAGCGAAGGCGACACTCTTGCGATTTTTCTGCATAAGGATGCGAGAGTTCCTCCTGCGGTCCATCCACGTGTCTCCAGACGTCCACCGTAACATTTGCATTTCCGTAATACGCAGTTCCTGCTTGTGTCGCTCCAATAGCGGCCTTTTGTCACTGCCATGTAAAATTACAGGCCCAATGATGGTTTTCTAAACTTGTCCCTACAATCTGACCGGTATGTTTGGGTTACATGAGAAATGACTTAAGTCATCTCCCGCTACTTTATCTATTAGTGTTTCTATTTATTCCGAATCCTAATAGCTGAAAATCAAAATAAGCTTCGAACTCTGTTAATCTCTTAGAAAATTTTCAATGCGACTGGTACATAAAATCATTAAATCATACTTTTTTTTCTCAATCAACATTTCTCAAACGACATTTCGTTAATATAAAACACTCTATCTCTTTGCAGACACTCGTAAAAGAACTGTCAATTCCAGAATTTTCCTTATCAATACCAATAAGTTATAACCAATATTATTACCGCACAAATCTTCTTATAACGGAAAGAAAAATATGCTTGTTAGGCAGCGGCCTAATAATAAGGGAACGTCTGTACTAAGCGATATAGCTTCCAATCAAAGTGTAATTACAGCTTTAGACACATGTAGGTATGTAGTGATAGCATAAATATCTACGTAAAGAAATTCAGAACTATTTTTTAAATGTCTTCTGTTGGCAATCAATCAAAACGGCCTATCACATTTCACAGATGGGTGTCAAACTCTTTCAATTTTTATGAGTGATTGGTTTTACTAGTACTGTGCTAAGCCAAATGGGTTGGTATGGGGTTTTGTTTCAAGTTTTTTTTTCTTCACCTTCCGCCATCATGATTTCGTCTGTTATTCAGCAGGTGAGTGACTCAAACTCTTTCAATTTTTATGAGTGATTGGTTTTACTAGTACTGTGCTAAGCCAAATGGGTTGGTATGGGGTTTTGTTTCAAGTTTTTTTTTCTTCACCTTCCGCCATCATGATTTCGTCTGTTATTCAGCAGGTGAGTGCACTTTTGTTATTATGGTAAATTAAAATTTAAAGAAAATACAAATAGTTAGACTTTTCTATAATTTGGACTTTTGTATCTTTAATATTTAAAAAAAAAACAAGACTAAAATATTATTATTCATTATTAGATTATCATCGGTCCTACCACACCAACGTTAAGGAGACTGGAGCAGCCCCTTTGTTTGTAGACAGCCGTCCTACCAAAACATTTTTAAACTGTATTATCTATGGTTAGTTCATGAATTTGCAAACCAGGGACTTTTGGCGCGAAGATGAGCAGTGACGCACGTTTGTTGTCGTATTTATTTTCAAAAACTAGTGTAAAATTCGTGTTTTTGTGTTTAATAATGGTGGAATATTATACATAAAGAGTTCAGAAGTGCATTAGTTAAAGAAAGTGACAAGTGCGGACGCTTGCATTTTATATTTTTTTCTAAAACTAGTGCATTTATCTTGTTTTATGTACGGGAGTGGTGGTTTCTTGGACATAAAAGTTGTGTTAACGTGCTATAGTGAAAGACAATGATATATATGCAGTGAAATGCTATTTTCTCTCTTGCCGCGAAACGTCCACTGACATCCTTAGTATAAGAATCACCATTATACTGAGGGCAAGGACCAGGACGGACAATGAGGACACGACATCGACTGGACAGGACTAATTAGAAGATAAGATTGAAGAAATATGATATAAAAAATAAGATTTGGCTAAAGGTCTTAGAAACCAGGCCAATAAATAATTATTTGAAAAAAAAATAAAACATGTGCCAATGTCACAATTAAAAGTAAACTCAGTATAAAAATAGACGGCCGCTATTTTTACGCCACTTTTATTGTTTTGTGAAAAATTATTTTGTTTGATAAGTGTTTATTGCCCTGTATAATAATATGACAGACAAATGTCATCCTATGACCTTTAAATTCTTGTAACCTAAGAGATTTTTATGTAAAACTTTATACAAGTCGAAACATTATCATTTTACATGAAATACAGTCACGTAAATTCGGGTTATACCAATTACTAGAAATGACAATATGCTGCAATGTCCGTTGTATATCAAAGCTAAAGCTTTGATTTCCGTAGATTCCGGAAACTCTTGTTTTGGTGCACACGTTGCAATATTCTACTGCACATGTAATTTACAGCTCGCTCTTAGCTTTCCGAAAAATAATTTAGATAAATATAATATGTAAATAGAGCAGTAATAATTAGTATTAATATCTATCTATCATATATTTTGGAAACTGACAATACTGTATGGAAATCGTAACTTATTGAGAACTTGTAAATAGGTACTTTTTAAATTTTAGTACATTGCTACATATAGTCACAATTTTTGTACGAAAGATTAGTAGTAGAAGAGTAGTTTTCCACAAGTATACTGAGCACATTTTTAAAGTTAAACATGGTCTTGAACTTGACTTAAAGACCAACTTGTTACTGGCAGCCAAGATCAATGACTTAAAGTGCTTCGCAAGGAATGGCTCCAAAATGAAATCCCACACATGGTTACCCATCTTAGGCCTACATAGAGGTAGTGAGACCACGAGTGATTCACATTAACATAGTCCAACATTTACATAGTACATATAAAAAAACTTTTAAAAAATCGAACATACACATCGATTTATACACGTAGTCAGTTTGATGATGGCTATAAACTTTGCATTCCTATGCTACATCTTGTATTGCCAACCATTACTATTTTTATTTATAGTTATCTACAGCTGGCAACATTTAAATTAAATAGTTTATTGTTTGTCATACTGTACGTACCGTTTGGCAACAATAATTTTTGGCAACAATATTTTTTTTTTATTATTGTTGTATTTTCATATTCTTCTGGCCATTTTTACACAGTGCCATCTTGACCAAATGAAGCTAATTTATATATTGTGCAATGAAATTTAGACAACTGATAAACATAGTTATATATAACAATATATTTATATATATTTTAATCTATACTGATGTAGAAAGCGGAAGAGTTTGTTTGTTTGATTGAACGCGATAATCTCGGGAACTACTGGTTGGATATAAAAAAATATTTTTGTGTTGGATAGTCCATTTATCGAGGAAGGCTAAAGGCTTTATAGCCTATAGCCTACCATCACGCTACTACCCTTGAGAGCGGAGCAGTAATCCTAAATGTCGACAAATCGGTCCAATTTTTTATGACGGGATTAAATAGGTGCGACGGGAGTTCGAGGTGTATAACGGGCGAAGCCGTTGTAGCGAAGTATGTATCAAACGAAATCCTTTAGCGTTTAATCTTACTTATCAGTTACGCCTTTTAATTCCCGTAGGGGTAAACAGAGACATAGTAAACGCCCACTATTAACTAGATGCAATTTGGTGAGGTATGACCGTGTTGAAAATGCACAAGTTGCACAGGCGCCAGTTACGGTGACATACCATAAAAAGTTTTCAAGCTACCCAAAAGAACTTCAATTTTGCTTAACGAACAATGTTTTAGCGTGCCTTTCAAAGCACGGAAACTCTCGTAATTGGAAAGGCTACAACTTGCGCCTGTCAATTTCAACATGGCAATGTACTCACCTCTTGTATCGTGAGACGAAATGCATGCGAAGAAATGTGGGCGTACAGTATGTCTCTGCCACCCATGCGGGTATAAAAACGTGACTGATTATTATTACATCGATCAACTAGGGTTTTACAGGCGTCCCCTCAGTTTGTACTGCAGGTCAAAAAACCCAGAACGAAAAGAAAGGTACATGGTATCATCAGATTCCAAGTCAACTTCATCTGCAACTAGTCGTTTTAGTAAACGTGCTGTAAAGAAAAGAACAGCACAAAACAAAAGCCTGCCAACATGTCTGCCAAGAATGATACAGTATAGCCAATCACCTTGGCAAAATGAATTTTAAAGAAGCTAAACTCAAGCCATGATTTGATTGATCTTACTTTAAAAAACTAACTAACTAATTGACTATCTTCACTTTTTATCCCTGACGGGGTTGTCAGAGGGGGCAGATTGCCAGATCTTTGCTTCGGGAGCACCACTTTTGTTCGCTAAGCTTCACACCCACGCTCGACACTAATCATTTATAGCGAAGTTATGGTGTAATCAGCATCCTAATTCCTTTACAAAAATATTTCAACGAGACAAATTTATACAGCAGAAAGCCGCAGACAAATGGAAGGGCACCGTGTGGTTTTAGTCAGTAAGAGTCCGGCATAGCATCCATGAGGATTTCCACACATTAAAAAAAAAGACAGTGCCCCTGTCCATTTCAATACGGCAATATGGTCGACAGCGTGAATATCTCTGGTGTTGGAAACGTCCTTAGGCTAAGTTACTACTTTCGATCAGATAGTTGTACGCATGTCTATCACCTTAGTAGTATCATCATCAGTCGTTAAGCCAATATGAAGGCCATAGGAATGGTTGAAAAAGTTTAACAGTATATCGTCACAACCTGCACTTGACTTGTGCGCGTAAAGTATGTCTCTGCCTACCACTTTGGGGATAAGGCGTGACAATATGTATGTATGTACAATCTAGTAAAGATCCCGAGTTGTTCTCGGGTACATGTCTTTATTTCTTCAATAAACCCTTCTATCATCAAACAAATTTGGCATTACAAACATTACAAACTAAGAAACTATCTTCACGCTGTGGGGATACATCGTGAAGAAGACGTGACCTGAAGGTGACGGAGTAGATAGAGAGGACAGATCGCCAGGCTTAATGATCTGCAGATTCATTGAAGACATTACTATATTAAAAATATAATAATAATTGTCTTTTTTCTTTAACTGGGGATGAAGAGTATATGCGTGCATCGCCATCCCTGACAGCTACGGCTGCAATTCTACTCCAACACGAGTGCCACCAGGGCGAATAATGCTAGGGCGTGCCCCCGAGGCGACGCGCACCAATTCGTCCCAGCTGGTGCGAAAAGTCTGTGCCAGAGCGGCGTAGGGTACCGCCACCCTACACGCGCGGCCCGACATGGCGGGAAGTGGAGGATAGAGTGCAGGGTAGCTGCGTGGAATGTTAGGGGAGTAATGATAGATAAGATGAATGAATTTATGGATGTTATGAATGAGTGAAAGTTAGATGTAGTGTGCTTGACAGAGACCAAGCGCAAGGGCGAAGTCTTGGAGCTCCCGGGCGCTCGCGCTTTGGTCTGGAGTACCAGAGAGCGAGCAAGGCAGTCGGGGGTTTGGAATTTTGCTGTCCTCGCGATTGACCTCCGGTATGTATGAGTACAAACCGGTAGGTCCTAGAATCCTCTGGATCCGTGTAAAACTTGGTTTGACGAAGATTTTCCTGATAGCTGCTTACGCGCCAGTATCTTCATCGAACGCGAGTGAGCTAGAGGACTTCTGGGAGAGTATGAGAGAAGCTCTAAATGGGATAGAAGGAAATGAAAGACTTATAGTATGTGGAGACTTGAATGGATGGGTGGGTACCGCTCGCGATGGTTTTGAGTCGGTACTCGGGAAGTATGGGGATAAAAGGGTGAACGAAGCTGGCAGGCTTATACTGGCATTTTGTAAGGAAAAGGATTTGTTTGTGGCGAACACAATGTTCAACCGCAAACAAATTCATATGTATACGAGGAGATGTAAGTCAAAGAGAAGCATGATAGATCTATTTGTAATGGATAGTCGGCTCCGTAAACAGGTGATGAACACAAGGGTTTATCGAGGCGCTGAGCTGAGATCAGACCACTAACTTCTCATACATAACTAGGATTAGGGGTCTGTTCGCGGGTTCGCGTCATCGTACCGAGTGTCCTGAACCTGAGCCTGAGCCGACTTATAGCATCAAAAGCTGGAAGCTGCAAGATGCATCCATTAGGGGTAAATATAAAGAAAGGATAGCCGAAAAGCTTGGCGACGTCAATTAAGTAGTGAGAATGTGGAAAGTGTATCGCAGAACCTTAGGGATAGTATGATAAATGCCGCTGTGGAAGTGTGTGGAGAAACGAAAAGAGGCAGTAGTAATAAGCGAGATGCATGGTGGAATGAGGAAGTGAAAGAAGCAGTTCGAATGAAGAAGAAAGCATGGCTAGACTATTTAGCCTCGCAGAATGATTTTAATATGAAATAGAGAAACAAGCTGCAGAAAGTTAACACGAAGGCGCTGATAGAAGAAGCTCGTAAAAGGTGCAGAATGAAAGCGGATGAAAGGTTGTCGTCCAATTTCCGGGATAATGCCAAGCTCTTCTCGAAAGAGGTAGGCAAGACCCGGAGTTGTTGGGCAATTTGCAGTATGAATAAAGTGCTTAGTGTTAACAATGACGTCCTAACAGACCAAACTGACGTTCTGCAGAGATGGAGTGAATATTATGGAAAGATGTATGCAAGAAAAGACAGAGATGCCACACCGGGAAGTGGAGCTCACTTCGATGCTCCGGATCCCGATGTCATTGAAGTCATTAGTATGAAAGAAATTAAACAAGCGATAAGAAGTATTAAATGTGGTAAGCCTGCGGGAAAAGACAGAGTTACTGCTGAGATGATCAACTTGTGCTGGCGGACGGGTGAGGTCTCAGATGACTGGCGAGTAGCAGTTGTAGTACCTATTTAGGAAGGGAAAGGCTCGCGCCTAAACTGCTCCAGCTACAGGGCGATCAGCTTGGTCAGCTTAGCTAGTACCTTACTAGTCTGCAAAGGTTATAACTGCACGAATGCAAGAAATGTCTGAAAGGTATTTATGGGGGGCTCAATGCGGATTCCGACGTGGAAGAGGTTGTATGGATCAAGTGTTTTCTCTCCGCATGGTCGTGGAAAAGTTTCGGGCTTTTAGCCAGAAGGTTTTCTGCGCTATTGTGGATCTGGAGAAAGCATTTGATAACGTTGTGAGAGAAACTCTGTGGGATTTGCTGCCCGGATTTAGCGTGGACGGCTCGCTACTGCGGGCAATACAGTCGCTTTATAGGGACTGTAAGGCTTGCGTGCGAATAGTGGGGGATGTGTCATCTCTTTGTGATGTTTGTACAGGCGTCAAACTGGGTCGTCCGCCTAACTGTTCATAGTGTATCTGGACAGTTACCTGCAGAAGTTGAAATATTTTAATAGGGGTGTGAATTTGAGTGACTTTACAGTAAACTGTCTGCTGTACGCTGATGATGCGGTGCTCATGGCCTCATCAGAAGCCGACCTTCAGGCATTAGTCACTAATATGAAAGAGGAGTGTGAAAGTAAGGGTCTTCGCTTGAATGCAAGTAAAACTAAGGTTCTAGTATTTGAAAGAGGTGACGTAAGAACTAAATGCGAGATTAGGGTAAACCAGGAACGTCTAGAGCAAGTGAATGAAATTGTGTATTTAGGAAGTATGTTTAGTGCTGATGGAAGATGTGATTCGGATGTAGAACGGCGAGTAGCTGCCGGAAACAGAGTTAACGGTGCTTTGTCCCAGTTAGTAAAGCGACAAAGCATTGTAAAAGAAGCACGAATGGCGATTCATAACGCAGTGCTAGTGCCAACTTTGCTTTACGGTAGTGAAACCTGGGTATGTCAGCAGATGCATGAAAGTAAATTGAATGCTGTGGAGATGCGATCACTTCGAAAATTGTGCGGCGTAACTTTGGCCGGCTGAATACGTAACGAAGTGATACGCATAATGGCAGGTTTGAGTTAAAGTGTCAGCGTTAAGCTGGAAAAGGGCGTGCTCCGTTGGTTTGGACACGTCCAAACAATGAGTGAGGAACGATTGACGAAGAATATATATTGTTCAAAAGTAGAGGGTAGAAGGAGTCAGGGTAGGCCGAGTACATATGAAGACCACGTGAGCAGATTGCTCAAAAACGAAAAGGTCAAAAGTACTCGGATACCCAGACGTGCGTGTATGAAGCGATTGATGAATCTCGAAGAAGCGAAAGAAGTATGCATAGATCGCGAAGCCTGGCGATCTGTCCTCTATGACTGGGGTAGTCATAGAGGGGAGAGTCAGGGATACAGCGTGAAGATAGTTAGTTAGTTAGTCTTTTTTCACTTTATTTAAAAAATTATGAGAAATATAATAATAATCACACGGTTTTAGCAAAATGCTTTAACAATTGTTTTTAACCATAGTTCCACCTGTACTAATAACATGGTTACAGCTAAGAAAATAATTAAAATAATAATTATAGTCTTTTGGGAATATTGCCTGATTCAACTTTTATTTTTTATTCATAGTTGCCAGTAAGGATAAGCTTTTTGTCAGATTTAATAATAATAATAATAATATTGGCCATTAGCCAACAAGTTCGTCGTAACCATAAGGATATCTCAACATGTTGGATAGATTATAAGAAGGCGTTTGACTCTGTACCTCACACGTGGCTCTTGAGGGTGCTAGAGTTGTACAAAGTTGATACAACTCTATGCACCTTTTTAAAGTCATGTATGAGGCAATGGAGGACCCTTCTTACCTTTCCAGGATGCAGGGATGCCTGTGATAACGGCGAACCGATTAGGATCCAGCGGGGTATCTTTCAAGGTGACAGTTTGAGTCCCCTTTGGTTTTGCTTAGCACTGAACCCTCTTAGTACACTACTAGAGAGTTCAGGGCTGGGTTATAGATTACGAAGAGGAGGTCAGGTTATATCTCATTTGCTTTACATGGATGACTTAAAGCTCTTGGCCACAAATAGTTCTCATCTGGTTGATTTACTAAAGGTAACTGAAAACTTTAGTAATTCAATCAAGATGGAATTCGGTGTGGAAAAATGTGCAGTAATGCATGTTAAGCGAGGACGGATAGTGGAATCAGAAGGTATTCAACTTTCTGATTCCATTCATCTGACATCACTTCTCGTATCTGACACCTATAAGTACCTGGGTATGTCACAGGCGTTAGGCATTAATGAAGCTGACATGAAACAGTCGTTACGAGAGCGTTTCCTTGGTCGCTTGAGAAAAGTCTTAAATAGTCTTTTGTCAGGAGGCAATAAGGTGCGTGCTTATAATGGCTGGGTCATGCCACTTTTGATGTACTCCTTTGGCATACTCAAGTGGACTCAAACTGAGCTCGATGCCTTAGATAGGAGAGTCCGTACATTGTTGACATCATATCGAATGCATCATCCACGTTCTTCGGTTATGAGGATGTACATCCCGCGGAAATGTGGTGGTCGAGGCTTCTTGAATGCTAAAACCCTACATAACCGAGAAGTGTGCACCCTTAGAGATTACTTTTTACACATGAATGTGGATATGCATCGGGATGTTGTCAAAGTGGATACTGGGCTCACCCCGCTATCCTTGGCTAAAGAGAACTGGCGCAAACCAGCTATACTTAGTGTTGGTGACCGGCAGGAGATATGGAGGAGCAAGGAGCTTCATGGTAGGTTTTATAAGGTTCTTCATGGACCTGATGTGGACCTTATAGCCTCTGTGGCCTGGCTACGATTCGGTAATCTCTTTGGAGAGACCGAGGGTTTTGTCTGTGCAATTGCAGATGAAGTTATCATGACGAACAACTACCGGAAATATATACTGAGGGACGGTACGGTTGATGTATGTCGAGCGTGTCATCTGCCAGGCGAGTCCCTTAGGCATATAATCTCTGGTTGTTCTCGTCTTGCTAACGGCGAGTATTTGCACAGACACAATCTAGTAGCCAGGATCATACATCAGCAACTTGCTCTGAAATACCGCCTGGTGGATACTGAGGTCCCTTATTACAGGTATGTAGCTGAGTCAGTTCTTGAAAATGGTCATATCACATTGTACTGGGATCGATCTATTATTACAGACAGGACTGTTGTAGCCAACAAACCTGATATTGTGGTCATAGATCGATCTGAGCGGCGAGCAATGATTATTGATATCACAATCCCTCATGACGAGAATCTCGTGAAAGCTGAGAATGATAAAAAAATAAAATATCTAGACTTAGCACGCGAGATTGTCGACATGTGGGAAATTGATTCGGCAATCATTATTCCTATAGTCATCTCCGTTAATGGTCTTATAGCTAAGAGCCTCGACCAATACCTAAAGAGGCTAGCGTTGGGCAGCTGGATCAAGGGCGTGATGCAAAAAGCAGTACTACTTGACACGGCTCGCATTGTGCGGAGGTTCTTATCTTTGGAGACCTAACCACCGGTAGCTTGGTCCCTGTACCCAATGCCGGTGGGACACTATTTTTATAATTTTAAATGTATTTTTTTTAATAATATGTATATTTAAAAATGTAAATAATATGTTAGTTGTCTAAATAAAGAGAATAATAATAGACATGACGTAAAATGTCATGTTTTTATAATAATAATAATAGACATGACGTAAAATGTCATGTTTTTATAAGGCTAATCTAAAATAAATATTATGCAACGACATGATTACAAGATCCAGGAACAAACTGCCAGCACCAGTAACACCTCCGGACTCGTCACACAGTTCTCCCTCGCTGCCCACGGTGAGCACATCAGCTACACCGACTGCTGCTGAGGCGTCGAGTTGTAGTTCCAATGACGAGTTCTTCTCTCCGCCGTCGTCACCACCACCAGCGCGGCGGCGTGGGAGAGGCCGGCCACCGACTCGCTTGGCGCCCCGAGGCCCACCAGCTTCGAATAGGGCTCCCGCTACCGGTGGTGATGTGCGCCGCATGCGATGGACTAATTCGATAAATGAAAACGTCATGCGGGCATATTTTGTGGCTACAGAGGGGGGAACTAACCTTACTGCGTACCGGAGTTGGCTATTAACTGTGTTTCAGGATCTTGAACCAGCTGTTAACGTCTCGGCACAACGATTATCGGATCAGGTGCGGGCTATTCAACGTTGTAAAATGTTGGAGAGTACTGTACTTGAGCGGCTACGTTCTGAGGTACGAAATAATCTTGACTGTCCAACTTCATCACAGGTTACAAATTCATCGGTAACAAACACAACACACAATAATGAAGTTGTTGCAGTTGAGGTTATATCCGTAAGTATCCAGTGTAATGATAACTTAAGGAGTGCATTGGAGGATGCGATTCTGGAATTTCGATCTATGAGTCCAGGCTGTAGACCTAGCCTACCGCGTTTGCCTATGCATAAACGGAATATGGCCTTGGTGTGTGCTCTAGATTCGCTATTACCTGATTATTTGGATAATAGTGAAGACCTTGGTGATACGCACTCGATTCTATACTGTGCGGCCGTTGCAGCATGTAGAGTAGCTGAAGTAAAGTTTTTAGAAAATAAACTTGCTTCTTCTCCTAAACCTGCTGTACCAGCTTGGCACTCATTGGGAAGCTAATCTGCTTTAGATCGGGAAACACTCGTCCGAGGGTCATGCGCTTTGTGAAGCAGGCGTTTTCAGGCACTAACATCACGCCTCCAGAATATGTGAGAACGTCATGTATCACGGAGCGCATTGACTTTCTGAAGCAGAAAGTTTGTGCATGGGCAAACCGGATTCGCCGTTATAAGAAACGCGTAGAGCGATATACCCAGAACCGCATGTTCCAAAAGGATGAGAGGTGGGTTTATCGACGGTGGGAAAACCCCAATTCAGGTGTGGATAACGGACCGCGACCAAATGCTGATATTACAAATGCATTTTGGCGTGGTATTTGGTCGAGGCCCGTTAGTCATATTGAAGGTGAATGGATGAGAGATGTTGAACGAGAATGTGAATCTATACAGGCAATGGAGTCAATTAATATATCTGAACAGGATGTAGCAAATGCAGTCCGTTCGTTGCCCAACTGGAAATCAGCGGGACCGGACGGACTGCATAATTTCTTGCTAAAGTGGCTCCGTAGTTCACATTCTCGTTTAGCAACTCAATTCCAGTCGTCTGTAGAGTCGGGCTCTCTGCCCGATTTTATAACAACTGGAATAACCCACCTTCTCTATAAATCTGGCGATGCCTTGGATCCCAAAAATTATAGACCTATCACATGTTTACCAACAGTCTATAAACTTCTAACATCCATTTTGAGAATCAAAATTACTTCACATTTAGATAAAAATTCAGTCTTGTCTTTGTCTCAAAATGGATGTAGAGGTGGGACCCGAGGCACCAAAGAGCTCCTTATAATTGATATGACCATTAACCAACAGGTACGCCGTAATCGTCGCAGTCTGGCGACATGTTGGATTGATTATAAAAAGGCTTTTGACTCTGTGCCTCATACGTGGCTTCTGAGAGTGCTGGAGCTGTACAAAGTGGATGCAACTCTTTGTACTTTCCTGCAGTCATGTATGAGGCAATGGAGAACAGACCTTTGCTATCCAGGATGTTGTCAGACTGTAACAAATTGCCTATTGAGCGGGGCATATTCCAGGGCGACAGTCTCAGTCCTTTATGGTTTTGTCTAGCACTGAACCCTCTTAGTACTATACTAGAGAGTTCAGGGCTAGGCTTTCAGTTGCGAAGAGAAGGTCGAGTTATATCCCACCTGCTTTACATGGACGACCTTAAGCTATTTGCCACAACCAAATTGGAACTGATAGAACTATTGAAGTTAACAAAATCCTTCAGTAGTTCTATTAGAATGGAATTTGGCGTTGACAAATGTGCAGTCATGCATGTAAAGAAGGGTGGGATTGTGGAGTCTGAAGGTGTTGAGCTTTCGGATTCCATAATACTCAGATCTCTCTCCACTACTGAGACCTATAAGTATCTGGGTATATCACAGGCATTAGGAATTAACCAATCTGGTCTGAAACAAACATTGAAGGAGCGATTCTTTGGCCGTCTGAAAAAAAGTACTGAAAAGTCTTTTATCAGGCGGTAATAAAGTGCGTGCCTTCAATGGGTGGGTCATACCGGTCCTAATGTATACCTTCGGTATACTTAGATGGACTCAGACTGAATTAGATGCCCTGGATAGGAGAGTGCGGTCCCTGTTGACCACATTTCGAATGCATCATCCTCGTTCATCAGTAATGAGGTTGTATATCCCTCGGAAGTGTGGAGGTCGAGGCTTTTTAAATGTCAAGACCCTCCATAACCGTGAGACATGCAACCTCAGAGAATATTTTCTCAATGCTGACACGAGGTTGCATCGCGATGTGGTTGCAGTGGATAATGGACATACCCCGCTCTCGTTGGCTAAAGAGAATTGGCATAAACCTATAGTACTTGGTGTTACTGATCGCAAGGAGGTATGGAAGAGTAAGGAGCTGCATGGTCGTTTTTATCAGGCCTTACACAGGCCTGATATGGACTTCAATGCATCAGTATCTTGGCTACGATTTGGTGATCTCTTTGGAGAGACTGAAGGGTTTGTTTTTGCAATTACTGACGAAGTTGTAATGACAAAGAACTACAGGAAGTATATCCTGAAGGATGGTACGGTAGACATCTGTCGGGCATGTCATCGTCCCGGAGAATCGCTTAGGCATATATTTCTGGTTGTTCGAGTCTTGCAAACGGTGAGTATTTGCATCGACACAACCAAGTAGCCAAGATCATTCACCAGCAACTTGCTCTTAAGTACAATCTTGTTGATTTAGAGGTACCATACTATAGATATGTGCCCGACCCAGTTCTCGAAAATGGTCATGTCACATTATACTGGGATCGATCTATTATCGCGGACAGGACTATTGTCGCCAATAAGCCTGACATAGTGGTAATAGATCGATTAGAACGCCGTGCAATTATTGTTGACATCACCATACCTCACGACGAGAACCTCATGAAAGCCGAGGTAGACAAACAAAAGAAATATTTAGACTTGGCTCATGAGGTTGTCGACGTGTGGGGTGTGGATTCAGCGATCATTGTACCGATAGTCATATCTGTCCATGGACTTATAGCCAAGAGCCTTGACCAACACCTACAAAGGCTCGCGTTAAACGGCTGGATCAAGGGCCTGATACAGAAAGCAGTTCTTCTCGACACGGCACATATTGTGAGGAAATTCCTTTCTCTGGAGCCCTAACCACCGGTAGCTTGGTCCCTGTACCCGATACCGGTGGGTCACTATTTTTTATATTTTTAAATGTATTTTTTATTTTATAGATATATTTAAAAATGTAATTGATATGTTGTATAAATAAATAAAGAGAATAATAATAATATAGTTTATTTCTCAAAAAAGTGGTATAAAAATTGCTTAATATAAAACTAGAATAGATAACTCTAAATAAGCATGCAATAGCTTCCGTTGCCAAACTAGGTAAAAAAAACCTGTGTTTCGGCTCACGGCGCCATTCCCCTCGGGAGTTTAACATTTCTAGTATAAATAAACAGAGATTCATTTCTATTATGGCTGTTTAACTAATAACTATCTTATATAATTGTATGGCTATTTAACTAAATCAAAATAAGTGGTGTGTTTTGTATGTGTATGTGTGGGCGTGTGTGTGTGTGTGTGTGTTTGTATGTGTGTGTGTGTGTGTTTGTGTGTGTGTGAGTGTGTGTGTTTTATTAAACCTAAGATATCACCGCTAAAATTTCCTCAGTTTCATTATATCCCAAAGTTCGAATCCAATCAATAACTTTATATTTGCATTGCATTCTATTGAGAGGATAAATAACGATTTTTTATTAACCTTATTATATACGTATGGACCTAATGTACAATAAAATTTTCGTATAAACGTGGTGCGAGATATCCATTTGGTGTCACACACCCGGTTTCTTCTGCGAACCATAGCATTAGTATGTTCATAATATACAGCATTGTGTTGTTTCATTATTATACCCAATAAGAACAATTGTCTGACAGTGAGCACCCTCCACTGCTGATAGAGTAAAGCTGTAGGAAACAGGAAAGAACGGAAAGCGCTGACCTTAAGAATTGTCCTCTGGGCAATTTCTAAACGTTTAATGGTGGTAGCTGGAGCTCCACCCCAAACAGTAATGCAGTAGGTAATCAAAGACTGGCAAAACGCCAAATAAATCTGCTTCACCAATTCAAAGTTCGCAACTCGTCCAACAGTTTTGAACACTATAATAAGTTTGCGAATCCTACCAGACAATAGCTCAATGTGCTTGGCAAAGTTCAAATGACAGTCAACAGTAATACCCAGGTACTTAATATATTCGGTGGACTCTAAAAACGGGCAGGAGCAATAATCAATATTAGTGCATTGAGTGTTGTGGACTTTCAAGTAATGGCCTTCAGGTACTGCACCTAATTTAGTTATGCAGAAAGTCATATACCTCGATTTGTCTGTATTTAGTGTTAAAATATTGTAATTTAACCACTTAGAGACATTACAAAGTGCAGTCTGAGCCGATTCAAAAGTATTCTTCCAGGAATTACCAGAAACCAAAAGTACGGTGTCATCCGCATAAGATACTATTCTGCCATTGAGAGGTTTGATCTGGCACAATTCATTGATATAAATCAAGAACAAAGTAGGCCCTAGGACACTACCTTGTGGTACCCCAAACGTAACCGGTAAACCAGTGCTCATGAAATCTTCAATAACTGTGGTCTGGAAACGATCAGAGAGATAACTAGAGAACAAATTCAATTGTTTTCCCCTTATACCGATCGCTTCCAACTTGCGCAAAAGTTTAGATACAGAGACCGTATCAAAGGCCTTAGCCAAGTCTAGGAAGAATGCCAGGCATTTCTTTCTAAGATCCAGACTGGTCGCAATATAATCAGTCACTGCATGTACTGCATCTGACGTTGACCTAGCCTGTCGAAATCCATACTGGTTTTCAGAAAGTAATTTATATGATTCCATATAATTAACGAGTCTGATATTAATTAACCTTTCTAAAATTTTGGAAATTTCTGGTAGTAATGAGATTGGCCTATAATTGGAGATAACGTCTCTGTCACCACCCTTGTAAATGGAAATCACCACGGATCTCTTTAGAGCAGCTGGAAAGACTCCCTTCTCAAAACAAAGATTAAATAAAAAGGTCAAAGGAGCCGCTAGGCAGTATTTATAACGCTTAAGAATTCCGTTTAAAATTTTATCCCAACCAACAGCAGAGTCGTTTTTGAGAGTAGAAATTTGATTAAGCACCTCATTTTGATCGGCAGCAATTAATACGAAAGAAGTCAAAGTACCACTATTTTCACCCAAATCTACTTTATGTTGTTGAATTATCAACATTTTTTCAGCTAATGTCTTACCAACATTGGCAAAATAGTGATTCACTTCATTTACTGACTCCTGTGGGGTAGAAGCTAACCTTAATAATCTTTTTGCTGAAGGCTTTGACTTAGTGGTATTAGTACTTTTTTTTTAGAGTTTGACTTAGTGGTTTTAATTGTTTGCCATAGTTTTTTACTGTCATTACCCGCGTCCGATAACTGTTGCATCTCAAACGCCCTACGAGCTTTTTTCAGCAACAAGTTACAAAAATTTCTGTAACGGGTATACGTAGTTTTAAGTATTGCATTGTCAGGAGTTTTTTTAAACTTAACATGCAATCTGTCTCTATTTCGCATTCGACCACGAGCGCTTCAAATTTATTTATAAGCACCCTTTGGGATTCTAGGAGAGGGAGAGGCAATTTATCATTTTATTTTGGCTTGAGGATAACACCATGGAACCTATAATCGTTATCCACCGCTAAACGTTTAGCTAGTTACCTTCTCTATAACAAATCCCATTTTATATGAACATACACAGCAGGCTAAAGATCTCTCTCAATTTGTAAGATCTTATGAATCATCAGTATCTCTATTTAAATAAACGAACTAACTAACTAACTATCTTCACGCTGTATCCCTGACGAGGTAGTCAGAGAGGACAGATCGCCAGGCTACGCGGTCCATGCATACTTCTTTCGCTTCTTCAAGATTCATCAATTGCTTCATACACGCACGTCTGAGTATCCGAGTACTTTAAATAAAATAGATGAATAAAATTGAAGTGTCTGTTTGTAATTTCAAATGAACAGCCTTTGATATATGAGAGTAAATATGGAATTTAAACAAACAACAGGCATACACAAAAAGATCTGTTTTCTAGTTCTGTCTGTCTGCTTGTTTGTTTTGGCTTATTTCTGAAACGACTGAATGGATTTAAACGAGATTGTCTTTCACTAACGTCAATGTTTGTCGATGTTATAAGAAGTAAATAAGACTATACGTGACTATACTTGGGTAAAAACATGGGGCATCCGTAAGCCTTATTTAAATCTAAAAATATATCACTTTTTTAAGTTACGCTTACCATACAATAACATTATTATTTATCATAATATTAACTATTTCTTAAATGTTTACACTGTTCATAAATACTTTAAATAAATTAGAACAACAACAACTCTGGGTTGTGAATCTACTTTGAGTCAGACTAAGATTTCGTCAGCATAATAATCATAATGTACCAAATGTATACTTCTAAAATGAAACTTTAGAGCCTCTATTTCCATTCCTATTCATGGAATTGGAACTTCGTTGCTTGAAGTAATGAAGTTCCAATTCAATTTTAACTTTGTCAAACTTGTAATGTACTCGAGTACGGCAGTATACCTTAGGGAGCTACCTGCTGGATAAAAGGGCTAAAATGTTTTGTTTTGCGTGACGAATCCGGAATAAACTTTCATTGCCATTGTCCTTGGAGACTTGATCGAGTTCAATACAACTCTGTCTCGTATATCTCGTTGAGAATGATCGATACTCATTCAATATGTTGCTAAGTTACTCCGATGTGTATATTACATTTAGGGTTCTGTATGTGTAGTATGTACATCTGTGTCCAGCGTCTAGCTTAAAAAAAATAATATGAACTTTTGTATAAACTCCTTTATATTTGTTGAGATATTTAGTAAGTCACACATTGTTGTATTTTTAAAATATTACTATCAAAAAAAAAGACATACTTACTATAATGCCTATTATAGTAAGTATGTCTTTATTTCAGCGCCTATAAACTTAACTAGAAACGCTCGTGGCTCTGCGGAGTCAGTGTTCTGTAAACGATCACTGAGTTACGCAACTTTCACCATGGGTGACCACCTCATTTACAGTAACGAGTGTTTCACTTCCACATCAAGCACTTACTGCTCACTCTCAAGCTCACTGGGTTTAGCGACAGTTAAACTGACACTGAGCCCAACGGCATATAGTTCTGACTCACTGGAACTAGCAGATTTTTATTTCAAGTCTAAACTACACAATCTGCCACTGGCACGATCCAAAAGACGAATACAGATTCATACTCACAATCGACCTCCAATCTCGGAGGGAGTGATGGGTAGTGAGCATCCTACGCAGAGGAAGACCAATAAAAGTAAATCTATACAGCGATATGAAAGTTCTCACTAGCAATCCGCATCACGCTTTTGAGAGTTTTCGCGCTGAGAATGATATATTCAACCTCCCAAAACAAGCGTTGGATCACGGTTCCCCAAGTGTGATCCCTTGTCTGGTCGGAAGATCGTCCTTTTGTGTCGGAGTAACATCTCCACCTGTTCAAAATCTGTCAAAAAATTTGGAAATATAAGCCCACTTTTATTTGGTTGCTAGGAGAGTTAATTTTCAGCATTGCTGGGAGCGACTACCGTTTGATCTTCAAATCCCCTGGACGCCATCATTGCCTCGTTCAATAGTCAGCCGGTACACCTCTGGCAGGTAAAGTTCTTGGGTCCCAAAGTTCTTGGTGATTGAAAATAATACTGTATGTAAGAATAATCTTAACTAACTATCTTCACGCTATATCCCTGACGGGGATATTTATTCAAACCTGCCATATTGAGTTTCACTTCGTTACGTATTCGGTCGGCCAAGGTAACGCCGCACAATTTTCGAAGTGATCGCATCTCCACAGTATTCAATTTACTTTCATGCATCTGCTGACATACCCAGGTTTCGCTACCGTATGCTTTGTCGCTTTACTAATTGGGACAAAGCACCGTTAACTCTGTTGCCGGCAGCTACTCGCCGTTCTACATCCGAATCACATCTTCCATCCGCGCTTAACATACTCCTAAATACACAATTTCATTCACTTGCTCTAGACGTTCCTGGTTTACCCTAATCTCGCATTTAGTTCTTACGTCATTTCTTTCAAATACCAGAACCTTAGTCTGACTTGCATTCAAGCGAAGACCCTTACTTTCACACTCCTCTTTCATATTAGTGACTAATGCCTGAAGGTCGGCTTCTGATGAGGCCATGAGCACCGCATCATTAGCGTACAGCAGACAGTTTACTGAAAAGTCACCCAAATTCACACCCATATCACAATCTTTCAACTTCTGCAACCAACTGTCCAGATACACTATGAACAGCCAGGCGGACATGACACAACCCTGTTTGACGCCTGTACAGACATCAAAAAGAGCAAGCCTTACAGTCCTTTTAAAGCGACTGTATTGCCCACAGCAGCGAGCCATCCACACCATATCAGCTTCTTCTATCAGTGTCTTCGTGTTAACTTTTTGCAGCTTGTATCTCTCTTTCATATTAAAACCATTCCGCGAAGCTAAGTAGTCCATGCTTTCTTCTTCATTCGAACTGCTTCTTTCACTTCCTCATTCCACCATGCGTCACGCTTATTACTACTGCCTCTTCTCGTTTCTCCACACACTTCCACAGCGGCATTTACCATACTATCCCTAAGGTTCTGCCATACACTTTCCACATTCTTACTACTAACATTGACGTCGCCAAGCTTTTCGGCTACCCTTTCTTTATATTTATCCCTAATGGATGCATCCTGCAGCTTCCAGCTTTTGATGCTATAAGTCGGCTCAGGTTCAGGACATTCGGTACGATGACGCGAACCCGCGAACAGACCCCTAATCCTAGTTATTATTAGGTAGTGGTCTGATCCTAGCTCAGCCGCTCGATAAACTCTTGTGTCCATCACCTGTTTACGGTGCCGACTATCCATTAGGAATAGATCTATCATGCTTCTCTTTGACATACATCTTCTCGGATACATATGAATTTGTTTGTAGTTGAACATTGTGTTCGCCACAAACAAATCCTTTTCCTTACAAAATGCCAGTATAAGCCTGCCAGCTTCGTTCACCCTTTTATCCCCATACTTCCCGAGTACCGACTCAAAACCGTCGCGAGCGGTACCCACCCATCCATTCAAGTCTCCACATACTATAAGTCTTTCATTTCCTTCTATCACATTTAGAGCTTCTCTCATAAAGAAAGAAAGTCCTCTAGGTCACTCGCGTTCGACGAAGATACTGGCGCGTAAGCAGCTACCAGGAAAATCTTCGTCAAACCAAGTTTTAGACGGATCCAGAGGATTCTAGGACCTACCAGTTTGTACTCATACATACCGGAGGCCAATAGCGAGGACAACAAAATTCCAACCCCCCGACTGCCATGCTCGCTCTCTGGTACTCCAGACCATAGCGCGAGCACCCCACCCGGGAGCTCCAAGACTTCGCTGCCCTTGCGCTTGGTCTCTGTCAAGCACACTACATCTAACTTTCTCTCATTCATAACATCCATCAACTCATTCATCTTATCTGTCATTCCTCCCCTAACATTCCACGCAGCTACCCTGCACTCCATCCTCCACTTCCCACCGTGTCAGGCCGCGCGTGTTGGGTGGCGGGCCCCTACGCCGCTCTGGCTCACACTTTTCGCACCAGCGGGGACAAACTGGTGCGCGTCGTCTCGGGGGCACGCCCTAACATTGTTCGCCCTTGAGGTGCTCGTGTTGGAGTAGAATTGCAGCCGTAGCTGGCAGGGATGGCGACGTGAACGCTTCTACTCTTCATCCCGCAATCTTAATCTTAATTATATTATAAATGCGAATGTTTGTATGGATGTTTGTTACTCTTTCACGTAAAAACAACTGAATAGATTTTAATGAAACTAAAGAATTATCTAAGAGCTGGAAATGCTTTTTATCGACATCAAAGGATCAAAGACATAATAGGCTAGTAAAACTACCATAATTCTTTTGTCTTATTTAAATTTGTGAAACGTGATGACTTCTTACATCTATAAAAAACAATTTTATTTCATTTCCACTGTAACTTTCACAATGTAAATCAGAAAGTCGATGGCAGTCAGTGGCAGATGGCAGATGGCAAAGTTAATGTGTAAAAGTTGAAGTTATTATTAATATGGTAGGTTTGAATGAAAGGAGCAGCGTTAAGCTGGAAAAGGGCGTGCTCCTTGTGTTGTACAAGTACAACGAATAAGTGAGAAACGATTGACGAAGAATATAATATATATTGCGCGAAAGTAGAGAGCAGAAAGAGTCAGGTTAGGCCGAGACTTACATATGAAGACCACGTGAGCAGATTGCTCAAAAACGGAAAAATCAAAAGTACTCGGATAAGTCGTGCATGTATGAAGCGGTTAATGAATCTGCAGAAAGTGTAAGAAGTATGCATGGATCGCGATCTGTCCTCTCTGACTACCCCGTTAGGGATACAGCGTAAATATAGTTACATTTTTTTTATGTTATATTGAAATAATATTACTTTAAGAGATGGTAGCAGTCCTCCTGACATATAATTGTTTCGCATAGGTCCTATCACAGCGTTCAACATTCCTACAACTGTCTAAAGCTGTAATTACACTTTGATTGGAAAGAAAATTGCTGAGTTGCTTGGTTCCCTTATTACTCGCTGCGCCGGCTTCCTAACAAGCAAAATTTTCTTTTCTTTATAAGAAGATTTGTGCGGTATTAATAAGGTTAAGACTCATTGTTATTGAAAACAAAAATTCTGGAATTGACAGGCCTTTTATGGGCACCTATTAGGTATATTTTAGAAGGGTATTAAGGGAGGGGAGGGAAGGAGGATCCCACCACCCACCCTCGATGTATCAATCCTGGTGCACAACGGTTAAAGATAATCTCCACTTATTGTAACGGAGGAATAACAAACCGAATAAATGAAAATAAATAAATGAATACTGCGGGACACTTTTAATACAGCGCCATCTAGCCCAATCTAAGTTATAAGCTTGTACTATGAAATCTAGACAACTGATATACTTTTTAAGAGATTATATTTCTACATACATGTTATACATAGGAAACACCCAAACACTGAAACCAACATTTGTGGATCACACAAATATTTGTTCCGACTTGGGAATCGTACCAGGAGAATAGCTTCCACTCCAGCGCGGAAATCGCATACACTACCACTACGCCACCGAGGCAGTCAGAATTCCTCAACAACAGTGTTGTAGGACAGGACGAACGAAACAAACGACCTACGACTACGAAACGATTATCATTCTACGGATGCATTTCCATCATATAAGGCTTGTGTATTTAAAATTAACGAATAACCTATTTTTATTTTATTACCACGAAAAAACGGTGTTGCAAACGTCTATATATACCAGCCTTTCACGATGCCGTCCCTATTGCAATGCATCAGTATGGCAATAGAGAAGAAATAAAAATATTTCATCTTAACTTTCTTTCTTCTTTATTTCCATACTAGTTGATTTTCCGTTCCCATTTCCCACAGGAACTTGTTCTCGGGATAAAAAGTAACCTATGTGTTATTCTGATGTGTAAACTATATTATAGAAAAATATACATTTATACATCCATACATTCTTACATACTTTCGCATTTATAAAAAGTAATATTGCCACGGAACTTGAATGGAAGTGGGTCATTCATAGTGCTGCGTCGGAGGATTGTGAAAGCCTTATCTTAGCTTACCAACTACCCTGTTACTGCAATCAGAGATCAAAGGCCTAATATACCTACTGAAACTGTAACAAAACGTCATGAGATCGCTAATCAAGTATAATATTAACTCATTATTTTGTTGACTCGTTGAAAGCTATTCAACAGTTTCACTAGAGCTCAAGATCCACTCTGATTTTCACTATACGCTTGAAATACGAGAGCCACTTCTCTGCCATATTATTCCGACAGACTGGTACAGGTCTATTTTTGGTAAAAAAATAGACTTTATTGCCGAAGCAATACTTTATTCGGGTATTATTATTGCAAGGTATTCTAAAACACTTGTTTTTAATTTAAATCAAGTTTTGAACCTCTATTGAAATGTTTTTAATTCGATAAAATGTTAATAGCGTATTGGTTTTAATTATGAGCGAGATGTAAGAGGTCTCACTTTATATTTTAGTGCCACAGTAAACCTGTCATTTCTGATGATGGCAGGCAAACGACATGCCACGTATACGTAAACGTGACACGCCATAATTATTTTTACTTTCCCTCCAATGGAGATACTATTGGGGTGCGAACAAGAGGGAACGAATCTATGTCATACGTGCCCCCCCCCCCCCCATTAGAATACCTCGTGCCGATTAAAGTGAAGCAGTAGGAAAAAATCGCATTCGCGATCTGTCAGTCGTCAGTTGCGCATCGTGAAGTAATTTTTCTAATAAATATACTGCCTTAATGTGCTATGGGGCTTGATGCGCTCACAGCATAGCCAAGTCGCACATCAAGTCAATGATAGTGACGTAATCGATTGTTTAGGTGGTGGTGTAGTGGTAGTGTATGCGACTGCAGGAGCTCAGGTCGCGAATTCATATCCCGTCCTAATATATGTATTGTGTGGTCCGCAACCGTTTGTTAAGAATACAGAGTTTTTGTATTTCCTATACATGTATAGTACTGGCTAATGCCAGCTGCTTCGCCAGCGTTGTGAAGTTTTTCCGTACCTATTTCCACCGGTGTTATTGTAAGCTAGTTTGTGATTCTCTTTTTTAATTTATTTAGGAAAATAAACAGTGACACAATATATCGTGTTATAAAGTAGCGGTACAATTATAATAGTAGCAATTCTGTCACCAGCGACAATTACCACATATTGATAACAGTTGACATTATGTTAGGTTGTAAATACTTAAAAGATCTTAAGAGATATGCATATGTCATCGAGGACTTTTCTCTAGATCTATATTTATGATATTCGACGACTATATAAGGTATACAATTCCCCTATAAATTATTTTGCAATATATGAAAGGTTTTCGTCGAAAGCTCCCAGACGGTTTACTTTTTCAACATCTCCAACAGATATAGTTATATTTTAGCCAATGTATCCAAAAACTTAACAAACAATATGCTAAAACTTTCCTCAAAAACCACACTATCTATTAGTAAAAACAACAAGAAAATCGGTGCAGTAGTTTTAGTTTTAGTTTTTGAGTTAATGGCGTACAGACAAATAGACGCGGTTGAGTACCTTTTTTACAATTATGTTAGTTGCACAAAATATTAGTTGGATGGTGCTATGTTAAAGCTTTTACTGTACTTATCCCACAATCGAATTTGATTATGCCAAGTGATCGCAACTACATTTAAATAGTTTGTTAACATAACAGAAAGATAAATTTAACTTACCGGAACACAATCATTATGATGGTACTCCGAATTTAGTTCACTGTTTGAATTGTATATCATAATTAGAAGATGGACAGATTTTTATCTCACGAACTACTGAAATCTATACTTAAATGTAAAGCTGAAGAGTTTTTGTTTGTTTGATGGAACGCGCTAATCTCTGGAACTACTAGTCCGAGTTGAAAAAGATGCTATAGATTATTATATCATAACGCTACTACCCAGGAGAGCGGAGTAGTAATAAAAAATGTCAACAAATCGAGCCAATTTTCATACACTTTCGTGAAAGTCGATGGAGGTTCAAAATATGCCACGAGCGAAACCGCGTGGATCAGCTAGTAAACAAATAAAATAATGAAATATAAAATTGATAAAAAGATATTTTCAGATAAATTTGCACATAAGACTGGATCTCTGAAGGTGAAACAAGTCAGCAATTCTTCTATACAAACTTTGTTTAACGATCGGATATTTTTTTTTTCGTGTGGAAATCCTCATGGATGCTTTGCCGGACTCCTACCGACTAAAACCACACGTTACCTTTCTATCTGTCTATAGCCAGGAGTCCCGGGTGAACCCTCGGAAGGATAGCCCCAGGGCTCCCGACAGACCTTGTCCGCTACCGAAGGCTCCTTCAGGGGGGGTTCCGGTGTGTATCCTGCCTCTTTGGGGGGTTCGAGTGTTATCTCGCTTCTTTGGGGGGTTCGGGTTATATACCACTACCTTGAGGGAGTGAACTACGTGCGTGTAACCCTCTTGTACTTGCACTAACCGTGTTTTCACATCTTTCCGAATGAGAAAGCACTAATTTTGACTCTCCAAGAATACTAAGCAAGTGCTCTCTTAACGTCTCAGCGCTTTGCGCCTACCTTCATTAGATGTTGAGAGGCAGAATTTGATATATTTTCTGCAGTTTGACTTAAACCAATAAGAAAATGTGAGGTGTTTTTTTGGACAAATTAGTTTATTACTAGAAATATTTTAATCCTTGTTTCATTACAATCAATAAAATTGCTAACCCCTTACCTCCAATGTAATATTTCCTGTTGATAATATTAATATACACAGATTTGCGAAAAAAAACAATTCATGAAACAAAAATAAACTCAAAGTTCTTCAATCCATCCAAAAATATGTTCATTGTTGTTAAATTTTATGAAATTCTCAGTTTTCATCCGTTTCTTGCCATTTTATAATTTTAATTTTCGCTATGATCTATAATATAGATACGTAAGTAAGTAAGTACTTAAATATTATGTTTATTGCTTTTCAAAATACTCTCTTTTACATTTTAAACATTTATTCATGCGATTGAACCTTTTTTAAAACAGGAGGACCACACATCTAAAGGCATGTTTTCTACGTGCTGATTGAACGCTATCACTGCCTCTTCGGAGTTGGTAAAAGTGAAACCTCTCATCAAATCTTTGATTTTGGGGAAAATACAGAAATCAAAGGGTGCTTGTGATTTTTGTATTTTCCCCGCAGGATGGGTGACGAATTGTACTTTTTCGGAAGCTAAAAATGACTTTGTTTTGTTGACCGTGTGTGAAGAAGCGTTGTCATGATGTAGGAGAACGCAGCTTTTTGGTTGTCTTTCGCGAACTTTTTCTATCACCCTGGGTAAACAAATGGTAGATACCACTCGGCATTAACACTCTTTTGATATTCAAGTGGAATTGTACAGATGGGACCCGTAGCTGAGAAATAAAACGCGATCTTTTTTTTATTAACCGTTCTCGCCTGCCTCACTTTTGTTGGCCTGTTCTCATTTTCAAACACTCATTCACAAGATTGCTGTTTTTTTCGGGTTCAAAATAATAAATCCGCGTTTCGTCTCCTGTAACAATGTCATAAACAGCATTAGAATATCCGTGGTCTAACTCAGTAGCATCTGTGAGCATCATTCCACGCGAGCCCGCTTCTGCTCCGCTATCAGTTCATGAGGGATCCAACGACAACACAGTTTCCGAACTTTCAATTATTCGTGTAAAATTTTCTGAATTTGGCTCATACCAATCCCCAATAGTCCTCGAATTGTCTGCGAAAATCCGCGGGTTTTCTTCAATTAGCCGCTTAACAGTAGCCACATTTTTTTCTTTGACGGCAGTTGAAGGCCGCCCTTCACGAAATTCCTCATGTAAAGAAACTCAACCTCTCTCAAATCCACAAAACCATCACAAACAAGGTGCTTCTCTCCAAAAAGCTTTTAGCGGCACAGTCTTACGGAGAGAGAGAACTTTTGAAATCATAAAAAATAATATAATTATTTTTCATTTTCGTTGCGTTCGTAGAATTTCGATGTGTGATAAAAAACAATTGTCAAATGACTTCCCGCCAATTGTTTTTTTCTTATTACTAAGAAGGTTGCAACGTTTTATAAAAATATAACATTCGAAATTCTTAGTTCCGATTAACTAGAAGTGCAAAACTTTTAGTGTGCCCCATGTATACTATGCATAGTACGACTCTCAATTGAACAGAGTCATTGTGGTTTTTTGGCAAATATATTGTTCCTTATTAAGCTTAAAAGTCTGAATGGCCCCTAACTTACAAGTGGACAACAATGGAAAGGGACTGTCTGAATGCGGTTGAGGCTAGCTCGGCAGCGATTCTGTAGATATGTTGCAATTTTAGTTACTGTAAGTAACAGTTACATGTGGCTCAGGACATGAATATTGAACTACGACAAACCTTTTATGTAAAATTTAATGCAATAGATATTAAGAATTTGCACGCGTTTTTAGAAGAAGATCGATATTTTAACTACTTGAATCAGAGAAATCAGAAATAAATAATTTAAGACAATACGTAAAAGTTTATATAAATGAATTCTAAAAAATTAAGAAGAGTAATTTTAATTTTAGTATTGTAACTAGTCAATCAAAATTAACTTTTAACTTTCTATTTCAATATTGTAGATCAATATTAACTACGGCTAACAACTGCAAATCTCGTGACAGGATGCCTGAATTAGGTATCTATATTAGGTTTCTATACCAGGGTCTACAGAAATGACCAACCACCAGAAAAGTTACACCGAGCTAGAAGTCCCAGGAGAAGTTACATGTCTTGAAACCCGCAACGAAATTAATCAAAAGATGATTTGAGGAAGCAGGGAAAGAACGTAACGCCTCTTCCCTTCTTTGCAAAGCGGTAAACTTGGAAAGCAACTAGTTGTAAATGCTATAGAAATAGGGAAGCACCACGGTAATAGTATATTACGGGTCCTATGTGAGCGATGTTTTTTTTTCTGTAATATGTATGGCAGAAACGTTTAAAAGCACGAAAAAAATAATGAATTGTCTATTCTCTGATTCTTTAGCCCCACGTTTACGGTCATTTCAGTGGCAACAGGACACTGTAATCTTTATTTATCGTTTTGTTCCCCAAATTCGCTTTGTTTAGCTTTGTCGCTCGGCTTAGTAATGTGGTGCATTGCTCGATATGTAGCATAATATTATGTTATTGAATATCAGGGTGATTTCAAATGTTTGTTATATGTTATCATGTAACAAAATCTTTAAGCTTTTAACATGTTGAAGCCGTGTCTATACTTACTAAGGTTATGTTGTATGTATTGGTAAACCTATGTTTATGCATAAATGATTTGAAGACGACTTGATTAGAAATTACATTTAGACTTAGCAGTTGGTGTCACGCGTCTTTGCTTCCTCTTATTTATTTTATTCCTTCATTTTACTCTATTCCCTACATTCTATAATTCCTTCCAAACCCAATATTATTTGAATGTTATGAGCAGCTATCGTTTTCTATATTGTTGGAAGCGATTGCTTTCATACTTCTCAACCCCGTAAAGGTAATCAACCAGCGACATCTCCATTAGTCTATTATTATTATTTTTTATTATATCCATCACGCCTTATCCCCGAAGGGGTGGCAGAGGCATATTATATGCCCACTTTTCACCGTGTAGATTTACCTGTCTCACGTAATAGGTGGTGAGCCCATTGCCGTGTTGAAATAGACAGACGCAGGTTGTGGCTACCTGCTGTTGAAATTTTTCATGCCGCCCATAAGGCATTCAACCAGGCTTAACGACTGCCATTTTACTGGCAACCGGGACCAACAGCTTAACGTGCCTTCCGAAGCACGGAAACGCTCGCAAATGTAAATGCCACAAAGTGGTCACCCATCCGAGGACCAGCCATAGTGAAAGTTGCGTAACTCAGAGATCGTTTACAGAACACTGAGACCGCGGGGCCTCGAGCGCATTAGTCTAGGGGTGCATCAAAATCTTGACTGAAATTATTAGAATCGATCACGAAATTGGCTATACATATTTAGTAGTTACCGTTCTTTATGAAGTATAAAATACAAATATTTACAACTTTTTGCAAAAAGGACTAAGAACTAAGAAAAATGATAGACGAATTTTATATAGTAACTAGCTGCCCCGGCGGACTCCCTACCGCCCTAAAATTAATAATCTAACTAACTAACTATCTTCACGCTGTATCCATAACGGGGGGTGCCCTTTCAATCGCATAATTTTTTTCAGCATAATGTAGTTTGGCATAACAGTTTCAGCATTAAGTTTTCCCGCATAAATTATGATAAGCAGAGTGTTATAAACGCATAATGGTTTTATTGGCATATATTAACTTATTCAAATTTTTTTATCATAATTTTAATCAGCATAAATGTAAAGGGTATAATTGTTATACACTAACTAACTATCTTCATGCTGTATCCCTGACGGGGTAGTCAGAGAGGACAGATCGCTAGGCTTCGCGCTCCATGCATACATCTTTCGCTTCTTCAAGATTCATCAATCGCTTCATACACGCACGTCTGGGTATCCGAGTACTTTTGACCTTTCCGTTTTTGAGCAATCTGCTCGCGTGGTCTTCATATGTAAGACTCGGCCTACCTTGACTCCTTCTACCCTCTACTTTTGAACAATATATATTCTTCGTCAATCGTTCCTCACTCATTCGTTGGACGTGTCCAAACCAACGGAGCACGCCCTTTTCCAGCTTAACGCTGACACTTTCGTTCAAACCTGCCATATTGCGTATGACTTCATTACGTATTCGGTCGGCCAAAGTTACGCCGCACAATTTTCGAAGTGATCGCATCTCCACAGCATTCAATTTACTTTCATGCATCTGCTGACATACCCAGGTTTCACTACCGTAAAGCAAAGTTGGCACTAGCACTGCGTTATGAATCGCCATTCGTGCTTCTTTTACGATGCTTTGTCGCTTTACTAACTGGGACAAAGCACCGTTAACCTTATTTCCGGCAGCTACTCGCCGTTCTACATCCGAATCGCATCTTCCATCCGCGCTAAACATACTTCCTAAATACACAATTTCATTCACTTGCTCTAGACGTTCCTGGTTTACCCTAATCTCGTATTTAGTTCTTACGTCACCTCTTTCAAATACTAGAACCTTAGTTTTACTTGCATTCAAGCGTAGACCCTTACTTTCATACTCCTCTTTCATATTAGTGACTAATACCTGAAGGTCGGCTTCTGATGAGGCCATGAGCACCGCATCATCAGCGTACAGCAGACAGTTTACTGTAAAGTCACCCAAATTCACACCCATATTAAAATCTTTCAACTTCTGCAGGCAACTGTCCAGATACACTATGAACAGCCAGGCAGACATGACACAACCCTGTTTGTCACCTGTACAGACATCAAAAAGAGGTGACACATCCCCCCCCTACTCGCACGCAAGCCTTACAGTCCCTATAAAGCGACTGTATTGCCCGCAGTAGCGAGCCGTCCACACCATATCCGGGCAGCAAGTCCTACAGCGTTTCTCTCACAACGTTATCAAATGCTTTCTCTAGATCCACAAAAGCGCAGAAAACCTTCTGGCTAACAGCCACAAACTATTCTGCGATCATGCGGAGAGGAAACACTTGATCCATGCAACCACTTCCACGTCGGAATCCGCATTGAGCCTCCCATAAATACCTTTCCGACTTTTCTTGCATTCGTGCCGTTATAACCTTTGCATACAGCTTACTAGCTAAGCTGACCAAGCTGATCGCCCTGTAGCTGAAGCAGTTTAGGCGCGAGCCTTTCCCTTTGTAAATAGGTACTATAACTGCTACTCACCAGTCATCTGGGACCTCACCCGTCCGCCAGTACACGTTGCATAACAGACATAGTGTGTCCCGGACGCGCGACCCACCATACTTGATCATCTCAGCAGTAACTCTGTCTTTTCCCGCAGCCTTACCACATTTCATACTTCTTATCGCTTGTTCTATTTCTTTCATACTAATGACTTCAATGACATCGGGATCCGGAGCATCGAAGTGAGCTCCACTTCCCGATGTGGCATCTCTGTCTTTTCTTGCATACATCTTTCCGTAATATTCACTCTATCTCTGCAGGACGTCAGTTTGGTCGGTTAGGACGTCATTGTTAACACTAAGCACTTTATTTATACTGCAGATTGCCAAACAACTCCGGGTCTTGCCTACCTCTTTCCAGAAGAGCTTGGCATTATCCCGGAAACTGGACGACAACCTTTCATCCACTTTCATTCTGCACCTTTCACGAGCTTCTTCTATCAGTGCCTTCGTGTTAACTTTCTGCAGCTTGTATCTCTCTTTCATATTAAAATCATTCCGCGAGGCTAAGTAGTCTAGCCATGCTTTCTTCTTCTTTCGAACTGCTTCTTTCACTTCCTCATTCCACCATGCATCACGCTCATGCCACAATAAAAGCGTACACGGAAGAAACCCCATACCGGACCTAACTGAATATGACCGCTCCGGACGTTAAGTATAAGGGTGAAATTCCAGTCTATGGTGAGCGAAGCTAAGAAGTAGCCATAGGTATCATATCAAACAATTCCTCAGACCTCCAGAGAGAAAAGCAGCTTTTTCTGTTTTAATACTCAGCTAATCACTAAAACAAATTATTATTAATGGCATAAATATGCATGTAGAATACCATAATGTTAACGAGTACATATTTTTATATCTAACCTTGAACTGTCTAAGATTGAAATGCCCACTGATTAAAAATGTCGATAGTCACTTTACTGAATTTCAAAATATCAACACTTATATTATATATATATATAAATAAAATACAAGAAGAAGTAGTAGATTAAAACGAGCTCGCTTTGCTCGCTCGGTTCGAGCGTTATGGTAACAAGTAAACTAACACTCCTCCTCGCTTCGCTCGTCGTCTTACCTATTTACGACTTTGCTCAAGACGATTAATATCACTTTTAAAATATCATTTCATATGTTACAAACAAACTTGGTTATGAGTGAGATGATTATTTACAATGGTGTCTTATCATTTCTTAAATATTCTTAGTCTAATTTATTATAAATTTATGATTTAAACGGTTATGCATACCTTCATTATGCGTTTTATATTTTATGATAAATTATCTTTAGGCGTATAACAGTTTTACCCTTTACATGTACGTTGATTAAAATTATGATAAAATATAATTAGAGTAAATTAAAGTTATGCCAATAAAACAATTATGCGTTTATAACAGCAGAGTTAATAAGCAGAGGCTTATCATAATTTATGCGAGAATACTTTATGCAGAAACTGTTATGCCAAACTACATTATGCTGTCGAAAGATAAAAGATTATGCTATCGAAAGAGCTCCCGTTCATAAGCGGGTAGCGCGAGTGCTGCACCACTGGTGTTGCAAACGTCCATAAGCTACGGTGACCACTTTCCACCAGGTGGGCCGTATGCTTGTCTACCGCCTCATTGGTATAAAAAGCTTCACATTATTTCTTTAAAAGGAGTCTTAGAAGGATTTTACCGGTTCGGTAGAGCGAGTGCCGCCCCTCCGATGTTTTAAACGTCCACCACCTCAGTGGTATAAAAATAATAACATAAACTTTACGAATCTACAGTTGGTGTTAAAAATATAGCCTTGTATCGCAATTGTATTTTCAAACAATCCAGTAATAAAATCCAATACAGAAATTTTAATTTAAATCGGTTCCTTTGTATAGGAGTTACTTGAGAGACACGTACAGTAAGCAAATTACTTGTTTTCGGCACCAACTGACACTATATATTTTATTTCTTCACACATTTTATTTCTGAAACAGAACTATTTTGTATTCCAACCAAACAGATTAAAGAGATCGGGACCTCCTAATAAAACATGAAACACAATCATCAATAAATAATAGGTCTTTACCTATGAAATTGCCGCTGTGCAGTACTGGCCATTTCAAATCAAAATGAATTTTGTTTGGCTAAGTATTCAAATTTCATATTAATTTTATTTTAAAAACATGGAATTCTTTTTCCAAAAGTATACATTTGTTTATTGATTAGTGTTACATTTTCATCGCATTTCAATCTTTTTCGTCATCATGGTTACGTTAAAAATTCGAGTTATTATGGAAAATGAGTATCGTAGTAGCAGTAACGCGGTACAAGCGGCACGCAACATCAACGACGTTTACGGAGCTAACACTACAAACCAACGCACCACCTGTTATTGGTTTGATCGCTTCCGTTCTGAAAATTTCGACCTGAAAAATTAACCTCGCGTTCGTCCGAAGACTTTGGTCGACAATGACGAATTAAAGGCGATTGTGGAAGCTGAAGATACAAAATCTACGGCTGAATTAGCAGCAGCTTTTGACGTTAGCGTCAAAACAATATTGGTCCATTTGCGTCAAATTGGCAAGGTAAAAAAGCTACAAAAGGGTGCCCCACGCGTCGAGACGTGCCTTGCACTGCTTAACAGACACACAAATGCAGGAATTTTGAACCACATTGTTACTTGCGATGAAAAATTGATTCTGTTTGACAACCGCAAGGACTCAGCAAGTTAGTTGGATCCTGGTTCAGCACCTAAACAATGCCCTAAACGAAAACTTACAATAAAAAAGTAATGGTCACTGTTTGATGGTCTAGCGCCGGTGTGATTAATCACAGCTTCTTACCTAACGGGGCGAGCCTTACTGCAGATGTGCACTGTGAAGAAACACAATGATGGAGAAGCTGGTACATCTCCAACCAGCATTGGTCAATCACTCGTCTCCGCTGCTCCTGCATGACAACGCGCGACCTCATACTGTACAGCAGACGGTCTCCAAGTTGCAAGAAGTGGGGTTGGAAGATCTCCGTCATCCGCCCTACTCACCAGACCTTGCGCCTACAGACTACTACTTTTTCCAGAATTTGGATAACTTATATAAAAAATTCAATACCCGAGAGGCAGAACAAAATGCCTTTGAAGAATTTGTTGCCTACCGTCCAGCTGATTTCTTTGAGAAGAGCATCAATAAACTGCCACTGCGTTGGCAAAGATGCATTGATTGCATGGGTGATTACTTCGATTAATAAAAATAAAAATACATGAAAAAAATTAACTAACTAACTAACTAACTATCTTCACGCTGTATCCCTGACGGGGTAGTCAGAGAGGACAGATCGCCAGGCTTCGCGATCCATGCATACTTCTTTCGCTTCTTCGAGATTCATCAATCGCTTCATACACGCACGTCTGGGTATCCGAGTACTTTTGACCTTTCCGTTTTTGAGCAATCTGCTCACGTGGTCTTCATATGTAAGTCTCGGCCTTCCCTGACTCCTTCTACCCTCTACTTTTGAACAATATATATTCTTCGTCAATCGTTCCTCACTCATTCGTTGGACGTGTCCAAACCAACGGAGCACGCCCTTTTCCAGCTTAACGCTGACACTTTCATTCAAACCTGCCATATTGCGTATCACTTCGTTACGTATTCGGTCGGCCAAGGTAACGCCGCACAATTTTCGAAGTGATCGCATCTCCACAGCATTCAATTTACTTTCATGCATCTGCTGACATACCCAGGTTTCACTACCGTAAAGCAAAGTTGGCACTAGCACTGCGTTATGAATCGCCATTCGTGCTTCTTTTACGATGCTTTGTCGCTTTACTAACTGGGACAAAGCACCGTTAACTTTGTTTCCGGCAGCTACTCGCCGTTCTACATCCGAATCACATCTTCCATCCGCGCTAAACATACTTCCTAAATACACAATTTCATTCACTTGCTCTAGACGTTCCTGGTTTACCCTAATCTCGCATTTAGTTCTTACGTCACCTCTTTCAAATACTAGAACCTTAGTTTTACTTGCATTCATGCGGAGACCCTTACTTTCACACCCCTCTTTCATATTAGTGACTAATGCCTGTAGGTCGGCTTCTGATGAGGCCATGAGCACCGCATCATCAGCGTACAGACAGTTTACTGTAAAGTCACCCAAATTCACACCCATATTAAAATCTTTCAACTTCTGCAGGCAACTGTCCAGATACACTATGAACAGCCAGGCGGACATGACACATCCCTGTTTGACGCCTGTACAGACATCAAAAAGAGGTGACACATCCCCCCCTACTCGCACGCAAGCCTTACAGTCCCTATAAAGCGACTGTATTGCCCGCAGTAGCGAGCCGTCCACACCATATCCTGGCAGCAAGTCCCACAGCGTTTCTCTCACAACGTTATCAAATGCTTTCTCTAGATCCACAAAAGCGCAGAAAACCTTCTGGCTAAGAGCCAGAAACTTTTCCGCGATCATGCGGAGAGAAAACACTTGATCCATGCAACCTCTTCCACGTCGGAATCCGCATTGAGCCTCCCATAAATACCTTTCAGACTTTTCTTGCATTCGTGCCGTTATAACCTTTGCATACACCTTACTAGCTAAGCTGACCAAGCTGATCGCCCTGTAGCTGGAGCAGTTTAGGCGCGAGCCTTTCCCTTTGTAAAGAGGTACTACAACTGCTACTCGCCAGTCATCTGGGACCTCACCCGTCCGCCAGCACAAGTTGCATAACAGACAAAGTGTGTCCCAGACACGCGACCCACCGTACTTGATCATCTCAGCAGTAACTCTGTCTTTTCCCGCAGCCTTACCACATTTCATACTTCTTATCGCTTGTTCTATTTCTTTCATACTAATGACTTCAATGACATCGGGATCCGGAGCATCGAAGTGAGCTCCACTTCCCGATGTGGCATCTCTGTCTTTTCTTGCATACATCTTTCCATAATATTCACTCCATCTCTGCAGGACGTCACTTTGGTCTGTTAGGACGTCATTGTTAACACTAAGCACTTTATTCATACTGCAGATTGCCGAACAACTCCGGGTCTTGCCTACCTCTTTCCAGAAGAGCTTGGCATTATCCCGGAAATTGGACGACAACCTTTCATCCGCTTTCATTCTGCACCTTTCACGAGCTTCTTCTATCAGTGCCTTCGTGTTAACTTTCTGCAGCTTGTATCTCTCTTTCATATTAAAATCATTCCGCGAGGCTAAGTAGTCTAGCCATGCTTTCTTCTTCATTCGAACTGCTTCTTTCACTTCCTCATTCCACCATGCATCACGCTTATTACTACTGCCTCTTTTCGTTTCTCCACACACTTCCACAGCGGCATTTATCATACTGTCCCTAAGGTTCTGCCATACACTTTCCACATTCTCACTGCTTACATTGACGTCGCCAAGCTTTTCGGCTACCCTTTCATTATATTTATCCCTAATGGATGCATCCTGCAGCTTCCAGCTTTTGATGCTATAAGTCGGCCCAGGTTCAGGACACTCGGTACGATGACGCCAACCCGCGAACAGACCCCTAATCCTAGTTATGACTAGGTAGTGGTCTGATCCCAGCTCAGCGCCTCGATAAACCCTCGTGTCCATCACCTGTTTACGGAGCCGACTATCCATTAGGAATAGATCTATCATGCTTCTCTTTGACTTACATCTCCTCGTATACATATGAATTTGTTTGTGGTTGAACATTGTGTTCGCCACAAACAAATCCTTCTCCTTACAATATGCCAGTATTAGCTTGCCAGCGTCGTTCACCCTTTTATCCCCATACTTCCCGAGTACCGACTCAAAACCATTGCGAGCTGTACCCACCCATCCATTCAAGTCTCCACATACTATAAGTCTTTCATTTCCTTCTATCACATTTAGAGCTTCTCTCATACTCTCCCAGAAGTCCTCTAGCTCACTCGCGTTCGACGAAGATACTGGCGCGTAAGCAGCTACCAGGAAAATCTTCGTCAAACCAAGTTTTACACGGATCCAGAGGATTCTAGGACCTACCAGTTTGTACTCATACATACCGGAGGCCAATCGCGAGGACAGCAAAATTCCAACCCCCCGACTGCCATGCTCGCTCTCTGGTACTCCAGACCAAAGCGCGAGCATCCCACCCGGGAGCTCCAAGACTTCGCTGCCCCTGCGCTTGGTCTCTGTCAAGCACACTGCATCTAACTTTCTCTCATTCATAACATCCATCAACTCATTCATCTTATCTTGCATTCCTCCCCTAACATTCCACGCAGCTACCCTGCACTCCATCCTCCACTTCCCGCCGTGTCGGGCCGCGCGTGTAGGGTGGCGGTCCCCTACGCCGCTCTGGCTCACACTTTTCGCACCAGCGGGGACGAACTGGTGCGCGTCGCCTCGGGGGCACGCCCTAGCATAGTTCGTCCTGGTGGCACTCGTGTTGGAGTAGAATTGCAGCCGTAGCTGGCAGGGATGGCGACGTGCACGCTTCTACTCTTCATCCCCAAAAAAATTCGTTTAAATTTTTTCATACAAAACGGCAATTTTATAGGTAAAGGCCTAATATTTGTCAGTCATGTGACTCTATTTTTAAATTTCTAAACCAAAACAAAAGAGATTTAAAGAACATCTAAATATCACAGGCAGTAACATTTAGTATTGAAAAATTTAATCGTCATATTTAGTTTTCGTTTTGTTTATTTTGTTTGTTTCTAACCGTTTAAACCTACCCTGAACTTTTACAAACCTTTCAATATGAAAATCAGCCAAATCGGTCCGGCCATTGTCGAGTTTTAGCGAGACTAACGAACATCCATTCATTTATATATATATGAATACATTAGTTAGGAAACAATACCATTTTCAAGTCACGAATGCTTGTTTCGTAAACATATTATTATTATTTATCTATCACGTCTTATCCTCGAAGGGTAGGCAGAGGCATTTGATATACCTACTTTTCACCATGTTTATTCCTGTCCCACGTAATAGGTGGAGCTCATTGCTGTGTTGAAATAGACAGCCGCAGATTGTGGCTACCTGCTGTCGGAATTTTTAAGCCTTATGGGCCCTTCAACTTGACTTAACGGTTGCCATGTTACTGGCAACAGGGACCAACGGCTTAACGTTCATTCTGAAGCACGGAAAAGCTCGCAAATGTAAATGCCACTAAGTTGTCACCTATCCGTGACCAGCCATAGCAAAAGTTGCTTTAACGCAGTGATCGTTTAGAGAACACTGTGTCCGCGGGACCACGAGCGCTTTTATATTATTATAATTCAATATTATAAAATTGAAGTAAACAATTACAATAAAAACAACAAACATGCTGTTAATTGATGGCACTTGATGGAACTTGCTACACAACTTGAATAAAAACACTTGTACTGTTCCACTTATTTACTATTAAAATTTTGCCGTAAAGCGAAACTGGTCAAGGTTAAATAATAATAAGTGGAACAGTACAAGTGTTTTTATTTAAGATTGTTGTTGTTCATTATGGTAGTCACAAATACAGAGTATACGACTCAGGCTTAAGATTAAACTTCTCTTTTTCTATATGAGTGTTTTATATTAGAGTGCAATAAAATTTATTCTAATTAAAAAAAAAATAATAAAGACAGGTTACAAAGTTTAACTTTAGTTATTTCTTGGCTTGTTTTTCGTGAGATCAATTTCTATCGAAGAGCTTTCATATTTGTTTTGAGATTATTCCTCTAACTTGTTAAATAAGCCATAGTTGTTTTTGGGCTACTGTTTTTCTCTAATTACATCTGTAAATATGGCGTTAATGGTGATAAAATAATTAATAATTCGATTCATTATGGTGATACAAATCAATGTAAAAAACACACAGAATGTTGAATTAATTTTAATCTGTTGCACTCAATACTATTAATACAATCACCACGAATTTCAATTAATTGCTTTAATACTATTCCACTGTAACGAAATTCTATCTAATGAATAAAATAATACTTATTTGTTAGGCAATTTTGAATGAAACTGAGTGCGATCGGGTCGTCCTCAATGTGAGTAATTTGCAAAACAATTTCGGTTCAACCTCCAGCTTTCCTGTTAAGTAAAATGAGACAGATTTACAATTTGCGTTTGATATGCAGCTTTAAAATCAGCGTTTTTATTAACCACTCACTGACATTGTAATAACAGAGACGACTGGAATCAAGAGTGACTGACCGAACTAAATGTTTTACTCATAATATATTTATTTTTCATTTTCATCTTTAATTTTAAAGTTGTTAATTAAATCTTCAGCACATAAGGTTTTGTAGCTATTTCACTAATAATAAGGCCCTCGAAGACAGTCGTTAACTTTTATAGAATTGCTTTTTTAGTACCACTTTTTGATATCAACAAAAAATGTATCAGAAAGTTAATGAAAAGCTCACACCCGCAGGGCAGCTTGTGGCGAGCTAAATGTGCGTGGCTACACATCGGTCTCGATTCCTCAGAGCTTTGTTGCCCTTCTGCACCGGTTAGGATTTAATGGCCAAACGGGAGAGCAGTGTCAGTGCTATTTCCGGGAGTGCAGCAACTCTCAACTCTGCCTTGCCTTAATTGGCCGGTCTGAGGGAGGGAGCCAGAGCTATATTATTATGCTCGGGGGTGGAAGTGTCATTTTCAAGGGCATAACTACGGGGAAGCCCGCTTCGGGCCTGCCCCGCGAAAGTGAAACCGGGGCGCCGCACCGCTCGACACCCCAAGCCGCTCACACCGGTGTTGCCCTCTGTCACCTTACAGGCTTATTATGCCTATGGTGATTGTATAGGGGGCCCATCTAGTGAGTTGGCGAGTCACCGTCTGCCAGTAGTTAAATAATAATATATTAAAATGGCAGACGCCGTTTTCATCAATAGCTAACTAACTAACTATCTTCACGCTGTATCCCTGACGGGGTAGTCAGAGAGGACAGATCGCCAGGCTTCGCGATCCATGCATACTTGTTTCGCTTCGTCGAGATTCATTAATCGCTTCATACACGCATGTCTGGGTATCCGAGTACTTTTGACCTTTCCGTTTTTGAGCAATCTGCTCACGTGGTCTTCATATGTTAGTCTCGGCCTTCCCTGACTCCTTCTACCCTCTACTTTTGAACAATATATATTCTTCGTCAATCGTTCCTCACTCATTCGTTGGACGTGTCCAAACCAACGGAGCACGCCCTTTTCCAGCTTAACGCTGACACTTTCATTCAAACCTGCCATATTGCGTATCACTTCGTTACGTATTCGGTCGGCCAAGGTAACGCCGCACAATTTTCGAAGTGATCGCATCTCCACAGCATTCAATTTACTTTCATGCATCTGCTGACATACCCAGGTTTCACTACCGTAAAGCAAAGTTGCCACTAGCACTGCGTTATGAATCGTCATTCGTGCTTCTTTTACGATGCTTTGTCGCTTTACTAACTGGGACAAAGCACCGTTAACTTTGTTTCCGACAGCTACTCGCCGTTCTACATCCGAATCACATCTTCCATCCGCGCTAAACATACTTCCTAAATACACAATTTCATTCACTTGCTCTAGACGTTCTTGGTTTACCCTAATCTCGCATTTACTTCTTACGTCACCTCTCAAATACTAGAACCTTAGTTTTACTTGCATTCAAGCGGAGACCCTTACTTTCACACGCCTCTTTCATATTAGTGACTAATGCCTGTAGGTCGGCTTCTGATGAGGCCATGAGCACCGCATCATCAGCGTACAGCAGACAGTTTACTGTAAAGTCACCCAAATTCACACCCATATTAAAATCTTTCAACTTCTGCAGGCAACTGTCCAGATACACTATGAACAGCCAGGCGGACATGACACATCCCTGTTTGACGCCTGTACAGACATCAAAAAGAGGTGACACATCCCCCCCTACTCGCACGCAAGCCTTACAGTCCCTATAAAGCGACTGTATTGCCCGCAGTAGCGAGCCGTCCACACCATATCCTGGCAGCAAGTCCCACAGCGTTTCTCTCACAACGTTATCAAATGCTTTCTCTAGATCCACAAAAGCGCAGAAAACCTTCTGGCTAATAGCCAGAAACTTTTCCGCGATCATGCGGAGAGAAAACATTTGATCCATGCAACCTCTTCCACGTCGGAATCCGCATTGAGCCTCCCATAAATACCTTTCAGACTTTTCTTGCATTCGTGCCGTTATAACCTTTGCATACACCTTACTAGCTAAGCTGACCAAGCTGATCGCCCTGTAGCTGGAGCAGTTTAGGCGCGAGCCTTTCCCTTTGTAAATAGGTACTACAACTGCTACTCGCCAGTCATCTGGGACCTCACCCGTCCGCCAGCACAAGTTGCATAACAGACATAGTGTGTCCCAGACACGCGACCCACCGTACTTGATCATCTCAGCAGTAACTCTGTCTTTTCCCGCAGCCTTACCACATTTCATACTTCTTATCGCTTGTTCTATTTCTTTCATACTAATGACTTCAATGACATCGGGATCCGGAGCATCGAAGTGAGCTCCACTTCCCGATGTGGCATCTCTGTCTTTTCTTGCATACATCTTTCCATAATATTCACTCCATCTCTGCAGGACGTCACTTTGGTCTGTTAGGACGTCATTGTTAAAACTAAGCACTTTATTCATACTGCAGATTGCCGAACAACTCCGGGTCTTGCCTACCTCTTTCCAGAAGAGCTTGGCATTATCCCGGAAATTGGACGACAACCTTTCATCCGCTTTCATTCTGCACCTTTCACGAGCTCCTTCTATCAGTGCCTTCGTGTTAACTTTCTGCAGCTTGTATCTCTCTTTCATATTAAAATCATTCCGCGAGGCTAAGTAGTCTAGCCATGCTTTCTTCTTCATTCGAACTGCTTCTTTCACTTCCTCATTCCACCATGCATCACGCTTATTACTAGTGCCTCTTTTCGTTTCTCCACACACTTCTACAGCGGCATTTATCATACTGTCCCTAAGGTTCTGCCATACATTTTCCACATTCTCACTGCTTACATTGACGTCGCCAAGCTTTTCGGCTACACTTTCATTATATTTATCCCCAATGGATGCATCCTGCAGCTTCCAGCTTTTGATGATATAAGTCGGCCCAGGTTCAGGACACTCGGTACGATGACGCCAACCCGCGAACAGACCCCTAATCCTAGTTATGACTAGGTAGTGGTCTGATCCCAGCTCAGCGCCCCGATAAACCCTCGTGTCCATCACCTGTTTACGGAGCCGACTATCCATTAGGAATAGATCTATCATGCTTCTCTTTGACTTACATCTCCTCGTATACATATGAATTTGTTTGTGGTTGAACATTGTGTTCGCCACAAACAAATCCTTTTCCTTACAAAATGCCAGTATTAGCTTGCCAGCGTCGTTCACCCTTTTATCCCCATACTCCTCGAGTACCGAATCAAAACCATCGCGAGCGGTACCCACCCATCCATTCAAGTCTCCACATACTATAAGTCTTTCATTTCCTTCTATCACATTTAGAGCTTCTCTCATACTCTCCCAGAAGTCCTCTAGCTCACTCGCGTTCGACGAAGATACTGGCGCGTAAGCAGCTACCAGGAAAATCTTCGTCAAACCAAGTTTTACACGGATCCAGAGGATTCTAGGACCTACCAGTTTGTACTCATACATACCGGAGGCCAATCGCGAGGACAGCAAAATTCCAACTCCCCGACTACCATGCTCGCTCTCTGGTACTCCAGACCAAAGCGCGAGCATCCCACCCGGGAGCTCCAAGACTTCGCTGCCCTTGCGCTTGGTCTCTGTCAAGCACACTGCATCTAACTTTCTCTCATTCATAACATCCATCAACTCATTCATCTTATCTGTCATTCCTCCCCTAACATTCCACGCAGCTACCCTGCACTCCATCCTCCACTTCCCGACGTGTCGGGCCGCGCGTGTAGGGTGGCGGTCCCCTACGCCGCTCTGGCTCGCACTTTTCGCACCAGCGGGGACGAACTGGTGCGCGTCGCCTCGGGGGCACGCCCTAGCATAGTTCGCCCTGGTGGCACTCGTGTTGGAGTAGAATTGCAGCCGTAGCTGGCAGGGATGGCGACGTGCACGCTTCTACTCTTCATCCCCAGATATTCATCAATAGCTATAATCACCCAATCCATTTAACCCCCAACTTAGTAGCGCATTTTATAGTTAGCACATTTTACAATAGTTTAACCCCCATTGGAGGTGATCCCTTACCGTTCTTCTACATAAGGTGGGCGTAGACTATCTGCAGTGGGGGTCCCATTCCTTATGAGATTAAAATTCTCAAAGGGCCTCTGCGTGTCTCCATGTAAGCCTACCAAAAGCCCGGGTATCTTCATGCGAAAAAAAAAGAAGCCCGTGAAAAGAAGAGATATAATAATAATAAATACTTCAATGCTTTTTATATTTATAAAGGTGTTTTTCTAGATATATTTAAAAATGTAATTTGTATGTCTGTATAGTTAATAAAGATAATAATAATAAATATTGATGAGACAACTCACACAACGCCATCTGATTCCAAACTAAGCAGAGCTTTTACTATGGTAACCGGATAACTGATAAACATACTTAAGTATTTCTAAATACATACATATTATAGATAAATAACACCCAGACACAGAACAAACCATCCTGCTCATCACTCAAAGTTTTATCCTGGGTGGGATTCGAACCCACGACCTCCTGTGTAGCAGTCGGATACACTCCCACCGCGCCACAGAGGCAGTCAAAATATACATAAATAATAAATAAATGTAATTACGCCGTGAGTTACACGTATAGTCACCACTAAGTAGAAAAACTAAATAATATAAAAAAAATCACTTATCACGACTAATGATGACAAAAATATTGGGGCTCAGCATTTTAATATCTTTATATGTGTGTTTATTTGTTTTTATGTGTGTTTTCTTTATGTTTTTTTAATTGTGTTTTATATTGGTATAAAATAAAGTGTATAATATTCTATACTTATAAAACCTACGCACAACAAAATGGCATTTTGCGTAAAACACCCTAATTTAAGATCCTAGTAAAGGTTCCGGATGAAGCTGAAACAATTGTTGATCGACATCGACAACAAGGTATATACATTATTAACAATTTACAGATAAAAAATTTCTTCTTAAAAATTTATAAAAGTAAATTTAATTCAACAAAAAGGTAATATTTTTTTTAAAGTAATTCTAATGCATCCAGGTATTTAATGTTTACTAAAAGTGTGTTTAGTTCACCTAGATCAATTAACCCACATCAATTCAGTTCATGGAGCGCGATTATGTCGTATTTTTTTACTGATTTTAGAGCCCCACACAGTGTTTAACATTCCCCAGTAGCGTTGACAGAAATTGGTCTCTACAAAATGGGAGTGATAATTCCACGGGACCGTGACTTGAGTGACAACGGAGCAGATTTAATATTTTGGAATCCCGGTCCACATTTACTGAATAAGCTTTAGCGTAAAGAGGGTAAGGACTAAAACGTAAACAAGAGCATCTAACTTTGAAGCTAGGTCTTTGATCAATATACTTTCTTACAGTTTGTTTACTTCTTAATGTCGTGTTAAGTCTATTGGATTCTTATGCAGAATAAAGATTAAACACTTATTGTGACAAGATTAACTGCATCTTTTTTCGTTTAACATTGGACGAAAACTCATTAGATCCACTTTATCGGCTATGTTTGGCTATGAATGAAATTAATGTTATTAAGTGACAATTAGATAGTAGTGCCAGGGTACAACCCTTTGAAGAAAAAATTGTTAGTGGAGGGTGGGTAGGTAGTAAGTTTCTTATAGTACTGCCGTGCTTCTTTCATATTTTATTCGTTCGTTTATTTTTATAGAGATTTAACGTAAGGTATTATAATACTCGTCTCAGTGCCAAAAATGTAATATGACTGGTAAATGAAAATACTTCTTGCATTTACCGTTTCCATACGTTGAAAGGCGCGTTAGGATTAAAAAAAAACATGGTAGTTATTAAGCGAAATAAAAGTACTTATGGGTGGTTTAAAAAAATTCAACAACAGGTAACTACAATCTGCCCCTGTTCTTTTCAATACGACAATAAGGTTCATCACTTATTATGTAGGACAAAATAAAGTTGTGACAAGGTATACCACTGCCTATCCCTTCGAAAAGAAGGGCATGCAGCAGTTTAGTAAACGTCCACATTTAGCTTCCCATTTTATATTCACAACAAATCATAGACTATTTTTTAATTTTAGAACGAAGTTCCTTACGCTTGGAGGAGATAGGGATTTTGCTGTGCGACCGAACTGAAAAAAATGTGATAGTAAAACCGTAAGAAAAAGTCCGTGGAATAAAAGCGTTAAATGAGACGTGCGCAGGCGCGACTGTCGTTTGTTTTGCAAATTGTATCGATTCTACATTAGCCGAAGGAACTTCGTTCCTACCTGGTGTCCCACGAAATCACATCTTTGTTATTTAACATTAAATATAACCTTAAAAATATGATACATAACTAAAATATATTATTAAAAAAAAGGTCCCTTTAGGCAAGGTTCCGAAGATACTGGCAGCGTTCCCCCTTTGAATAGCTAGACTAATTCTTTGTCCGAGGTAGCTGCCAGCTCTTCGGTCTCCTGTGATGTCGACTAACCTTTTCGCTATTTCCTTAAAAAGCCTTATAGCGCTAGGACCCCACGGACCAAGAGTATCGACACCGAATGGTACAAAATCATATTCGGAGCCAAGACCCCTGTATTTGAATGCTTTAGCTTTTTAGCCGCTTCACAAGCCGCACCAGCTCTGTTGTTGGTTCCATGTAGATGGAAAGGGGCCAGCGTGTCTGAACAGGTTGCATCCCATACCAGCCCATCTTCCATGGAATCAAACTCATACCGTCCGGTCTCTTGCCATCGTTTCTTGCAATACCAGTTGGCTCAAGTAGACTTGGCACGTTGACGGTAGCAAGGGACCGGCGTAAGATATCGTTAAGTGCGGCATGTCTCGAGAAGCGGCCCGCACTTTTTTGGCATGACAGTCCGTAATGTCCTAACTTGTCGACATCACTGCCACAGGGACATGTATGAGGAGAACAGACCGGAACCCCAAGCCGTAGACAGGTTGCGATTCGGAGCGTGTCAGGCTCAAGAAAAGTTCCTGTATTTGACGAAGGGTACGCGTGAACCCAGTAGCCGGCCTCATGCGCACCCACGGCCAAAAGCCTAGCACGTGCCGAACCTGTACTACAGCTCAATAGATTGTCATAAGTCAATTTGCAGTTTATGTCGTCCCAGCTCCTCTGTAAATTTGGAGAAACTGGAAAATTTTGACCTGGGCAAGCAATTAAGAAAGCGTTTCTAGCTTCTTCCAAGCCAGCAATCTCAAAGTTTGAAGGGGATTCCCTTAAAATTTTACTTATGAGATTTGCTGAACTATGGACAGAAGATAGAAAGGCTGGTAAAGCGACACTGGGAATTTTTCGAATCCCTAAACCACCATAACGGATTGGTAGGGATGCTTGGGTCCAAGAATGCTCGTTTAGCTGCATATTAAGAATTGATTCTAAGCTAATTTTGATTAAGTCGTCTACTTGTGTCAATAGATCTGGGTGATTCCAAAAAGAGCAGCAACGGAGCACATAAGTAAATTTTTGGACGAAAAGACAGAATTTTAAGATGCAAAGTGCATAATGTGGACTAATTTCAAGAAGACGGTCAGCAGAATTTTGAAATTTAGTTATTGAATTATTAATATATTCAGAAATAGATTCATTAAAGATTGGAGAGCCTAAAAGGTAAAGGGATTTACCGTTAACTATAATATTTGGAGCCAAAATATTGAATTTTTGTTAAACGTCATTGAAATTTAAGTCGCAGCATAAAAAGTTCGCATTTGCTAAAATTAAGCTCCAAACCAATGGATTCAAATTTATTTTTGATTAAAAATAGGTCCGGAAAAACAGTATCGACATCTCTTCCTAGGCTTCCGTCGACCAAATACCAAACGTTGAATTTAGAATTAAAATTTTTGATTATCGGATTTATAGCCAAACTAAAAATTGCAGGCCCAAGGGGATCACCCTGTTGACAACCTACTTCCGAGGACAGTTCATTAGATCGATATAACAATTTTGTTGGGTCAGCGTAACTGAGAAGAAGATAATTGTAAATTTCCGGTATATGTTGTTTCATTTCCGTCAGCAGGGTATCCCTATTTACCGAATTGAATGCATTTTTGACATCAATTTTGAGCAACACGTCAGGCTGTCCTTAAGTTAGGAAAGAGCGTAGGGCATGGACGGCTGCCTTACACCCTCCTTTTACACCGAAACGTAACTGTACGGGTTGAAATTCCGAATTTAATTTTGGTAAAATATGTCGAACAGTAATTTTAGAGACCATACGTCGTAGTGAGTGCCAACAGCAATTGGTCTCACCCCTCCATCCTTTTTGGTGAGGGCAATGAGGTTCGCGCCGAAAAGGATGGAAACAATTTCTGGATTGACATTACCGGAATACATAAAGTTGATTAATTTAGTGATTGAATTTACAAGTTGCTCGCCTGCATCACCCACAGAATGTTAAGTCTTTCAAATGTTGGGGTGAGATTCCATCCAAACCTGCAGCCGAACCTGGTTTAAAAGATAAAATGGCATCCTTTACATCTTTGTTTTGAATTTGAAGGCATGCTGGCCTTGGTGTTGGTGGGTCGAGAAAATATGGGTTTACTGGAGCTGGACGATGTTTTGACCGTAAGGCCTGAAGGGTGTCAGGAGTATCTTGTGATAGCACGTCGTTTGAGAACAAAAGGCGAGCGGCACCTTTGAGATCCCCGTCACAGATTTTGTTTTCGATGAGTTTTTTTGCGATTATGATGATGCCCCATCATGTTTAATTAGAGGTGCGGGAGAAGGCGAGGAGCTTACAGCACAGTTATTCTTAATCTTTTGTGTCAAGGATAAATTCGGTTCAACAGTTTTTATTATATGTAGTGTGCTGTATGAAAATACAAATAGGTTCTGCCAGTCTTGAGTACAATTGCTTATGTAACATTTCTGGATTAATTGTGACAAATGTGTAGCAACGGTTATTCGAGCTCCTCGAGGGATTCTTTTAACTATGGGTATACTATTTTTCAAATGGCTTAGATATGTGTGAAAAGGAGTTGGATCGTTGGCTACCAAAGTAGGCGCACTCGGAATAATGGGATAGGTGTCAAAAGGGGAACTGTTTTGGCTAAAACATTTCCTGTGTGTTTTTGTAGTGTGTATGTTAAGGCCTTTTAAAGATTTGAATGATTTATTGCACTGTGTACATGTATGGATCGCGTTCGACGTGCTATCACAAGATTGGTTCACGGACTGCATTCACAGCAGTTAAATAGATTCACAAAAATAACAACTTAAAACAAATTTAAAAACACAATAAAGAAACTTAAAATGTACACTAAAAACATAAAAAAGTCAAAGTTAAAATATGAAGGCTGCTTGTTTTGGTAACAACACGCATGCGTCGTTACGTAGGTGTCACAAGATGGTCTTGCAATTGGACGCTGCAGTGGAAGAGACCTAGCGACGCATGCCGTCGCTAGGACAACCGATAGCGGCCTTAGCAACCGCGTCTGAGCCTGCTTGTCACTGTTCATATTATAGTGACAGCTAATTAATTCTTATTGATCGACTCATTAAATTGCACTTTTATTGACTTTATTGGAGGATCAATGAATAGATAACAATAGTAGAGCATAAAATAAAATTGCTCGACAATTTAACAATATTTATAGGAACATTTAAACATTTTTTTCTACAAAAATCAAATTAAAACGAGGACCTCGATATTAGCAATTAGACAGACATGTTTTTTTTTTTTTTTTGTTATTTTATATTTTACTTATAATAATAAACTTTTTTTGTAATTATTTCTATTTCTATGTAATTTTATGTTGTCAAACAAAAATAAAGAGACATATTTTGTTATTTTAGTTGAAAATTTGAATTACGATTTTTTTTAATTTTACGTAATTTATTATATAAAGGCTGGTAAAGCGACACTGGACATTTTTCGAATCCCTAAACCACCATAACGGATTGGTAGGCGATTTTTATTCTTTACATTGCAATGATGTACGAATCTTAGAAATTACGAAACCACGAAATAATTTGTGAAATTTAAACCCTTGTCTGCAAGGGTACGCTTGATTTATTAACTATATATTGGCAGTTTGGCACAGTTAAATATTGATCGGATTAATTCAAGATGCTCAAGAGTATATTCTGTTAAATCAAAAACATTTTTTATTCAGAAACATTAATTCTAATGAAATAGATGTAGTTAATTACATTCGTGATAGGAATATACCTATTGTTTAAGTAAATTTGTACAAATAGTAAAATCTAATATTCTCATAACTAAAGATTTCGTCAATAAATATTCCGTATTAATTTGTCTATTAATAAGTAGGTAATTTAGGCACTTAGTTACCCCGATGGAAAGCTAGCAGGACGGCTTCATGTAGTCTCTCTGCCCTCAAAGTGGCCACTAAGCCATAGAAGTGTTCCATCTCGCCTGAATCGCAGGAGTTAAAGTAATTTACTGCGACTCGTCATATCCTAAGACGTAATGAAGGGCAGAAGAACGATTATAATTATCGAACAGCCGCATTGACAAAATCCAATACTTGTTTATAGATTCTGAATACGTATTGTTCTATTTATTTAACGAATAGAAAAAGCTTTCCTTTATTTTTTGTAGGGTGGAATTTTATTTAACCTAATCGTTATATAGTATTTCAAAAACATTGAAAGCCCTGATTATGTAAAAGAGACTGGATGCTTAACCGTATAGAGCTGTGAGCTTCACAATAAACGCGAGAGCATATTTTGTTTCATAAATTTAAAGTCAGAATGTAGGCAGTAAAACATTAGAGAGTATAACCTACCTGCAATATGTCTTAATAATTATTTATTTATTTTATTCCTTTATTTATGTACACACTAGGTAACAGATATCAACAGTTGAAGGACACATAGGTACAATGGTACCTGCTTATTTCTAAAAGAAATATCTCCCAGCAGACCGACGATAGGAGAACGTGAAGTAGGAAATAACAAGTAAAAGTGTGTAAGTAAGAGAGCAAAGATAGAAAATAAAATTAACACACATACAAAAGAGCGTAACTGAATAACACTATATAATATATAACAACAAATAAATATAAAATAAGATAAATAAATATACTTACATATATAAATAAATACTAATTAAATATATATAAACATGTAAACAAAATTGATTTACAGTGTAGAGAGATAGTGTTCACGGACTTTCCCCTTAAAAGTAGTAACAGATTTGCTGTCTCTGATAACAGTGGAATTGAGTTCCACAATCTGACCGCATGCACAGTAAAGGAGTAGGAGCAGAAATTGGTTCTATGCTTTGGAAACTTTAGGTTGGAACGTAGATTTGATCTGCAAGACGCGTCTAAAGGTGTTGTTCCTCAGTTTGGATAAGTGGCTGTTCCACCAAAGAGTTTGGCGTTTAGCCTTGACTGTTCTTAGCGGGCAGCAGTTCTCGTAGGCCTCGGTTATGCCTGCTACGAGAAGTTCTACAGCTAGGTCTATTGACTGAGGAGAGTTTATGCTCTTCGGAAGAGTATCAGTTAGTGCCTCGAGTTGGGCCCTATACTCGGGCCAGTTTGTGCGTCGTGGGTTCCTGATGAGCGTTGGGCTTATGTCTGATGAAGTCTCTATATCAAATCTGATATGTTTGTGATCAGACATAGAGTTCTCGCTACTGACATGCCAGTTGGTTATGGTGCTGGCAAGGTTGTCTGTGGCGAGGGTGACATCTAAGACTTCCTGTCTTATTACTGTAACAAAAGTGGGTACACTTCCTCGATTAACAATTTGTAGGCAGTTGGTTAAGATAAAATCATCAAGAAGCTTACCTCTGTTGTTGACGTTGGAGCTTCCCCAGTTTGTGTGATGAGCGTTGGCATCGCACTCTATAAGCAGCTTGGCCTTGTTCTTGCGGGCGTAGTCCACGACAGTGAGTAGGCCGGTGGCTGGATAACATATGGGTTGGTTCTTTCCATCTTGTCCTGGTAAGTAGGCTGAGCAAAGGAGTACTCTTGTCTTATTACACGCCTTTAGGTTGACAAAGGCGGTTACCAGGTCGTCCGTGCAAAGTTCTGGTACTGGAAGAAAGTCAAATTTTTTGTTAAAAAGAATACAAGCCCTGGGTTTAGTACCACAGGTTTAGTATAAGAGGTTACCTGCAGCATTAAGGCCTTGAATTTTGTTGCCTGATAGCCAGGGTTCTTAGAGTAAGGCTATGGTCCAGGTCACTTTCGCGAAAGATTTTTTCCATTATGGCTGACGCCGTTAGGGCGTGGTGGAGATTGGCCTGGATAGCCTTGGCCTTATTGCGCGTTGTGGTGCTGGTGAGCAGATCATGACTGTTGGGGCCCTTCGGCCCGCCCTTCACGGCGAGGACGCCCTTCGGGCTTCCTGTTGGAGCAAGTGGCACTCTTGCCGCGAGATGGTCGTGACTGTTTAGAGCGGGGGACGCCAGCACGTTTGGCCCTCCTTGAGAGGGGAAAATCACCCCTGGAGGAATTGGCGTGTGCACCTCTGCCAATTTTCAATTTCACGGAGGATTGCGGAGCGCACCAGGCCCAGCATCTCATCCGTCATAGGGTCCGTCTGACGGATCCCTACCCGGAGAGACTTCAGGGCCTCTCCGTAGGTCGCAGTCCTCACGTTGCCCTCCACAACCGTCTCAGCCCCCACATCCACCTGCATTGCAGAGGATGTGGACGGCTGCGGTGACGCGGACGTGCTGGGCGGGATTAGATCCGTCCCAGCAGCCACGGACACCGCCGCCGTTGACGTCGAGGGCTGTGGCGATCTTGGTATGGCGAGTATGGCCTGGTTGCTGGCTGATGTGTTAGGCTCACTGGGCACCTTGTTCTTCAGCCGCTTCGTTTCACCCAGGTATAGGAGGCTAGGAGCTACACCTATCGCCATCTTAAGCGTTTTAGGCGCTTGCTCTCTGGGTGAGGTTTCCTCTGAACGGACCCGTTAGATGGGCCTTAGTTCAGGCGGAAGCTCTTTCATAAGCTTTTGGCACAGTACGAAAGCTTCTTCCAGCTATACGTTCTGTGCCAGCAGGAGCTTCAGACGTTTCCTCGCCGCTCCGCACATTCTTCTCTTTGGGGTTGTACGTGGTTGAGGCAAGTTTTGGGACGATGAGGTTTGAGCCCTCGTCCCGGTTATGTCCTCAGCCGCGTCCACAGAGGTTCCGGGGTTTCCCTCGGAGACAGAGTTTTGGCGGTTATGTTCGCCCAAGGAGCTTTCCTCCAACAGTTTCTCAATGTCCTTAATAATATCCATTGTGATTAGAAATATATTTCGTCCTCTCGACGTCCCACCCTCCACGGAGCCCGCAAATGGGAATGCCGCATTGGCACCAGGATCATCCCGAGAGGATATAGATGTAAAGGGGTGGCGTCATCTGCGCGACATCAGGGACTACAGCCGTGTGGATTGAGAAAAGCCACCCGGCCTTGCCCCTTCAGCATGGCAGACTACCGTCCCGGAATGGACCCCTCCGCATCTCGCCGTGCCCTTCTTACGGTTAGCACTGGCCATTGCCCCGCAGTGGCTAGCTGCTAGGGTAACCATTTTGCTGGAAACAAGGACCAAAGGGGGCGTGTTGTCGCACAAGCGTACCTCGACTCTCGATTGACTCAACTAACTTCCCAGCGTGCGGCGTTCAGACTGCGCAGGTCCTAGCGCAGGTAGGAGCTGTGTGTGGGTGTTGTGTACATAGGTTTAATTAAACTACTTACATTTAGTGGGCCTGTATACGTGTATTCTGTGCTTGGCCCTAGGCACATAGATACAATACTATAGATATATATTGGCTTTGTATTATGTTAAGATAAAATAAACCGCCTGCGCTCCTACAGAGAGGCGATATGTGTAATATATAAGATAGAAGAGAAGGAAGAGGTTATATAGGATTACGTACTATGATAAAGATACTATAGTAGACTACTTATATATGATACAAAGACCCTCCCTATTTTACCGGGCTTGGGACCGGCAGAGCATTACGGAGCCAGCTAGACTGTTGCTTGCATCGAAATGCTCATGCTAGGTTCAAGGAAGGCGCAGGTAAGGAAGATGTGATTCGGATGTAGAACGGCAAGTAGCTGTGATTCATAACGCAGAGCTAGTGCCAACGTTACTTTTCGGTAGCGAAATTTGGGTATGTCAGAAGATGCATGAAATTAAGTTGAATGCTGTGGAGATGCGATCACTTTGAAAATAGTACGACGGAACATTAGCCGACCGAAAACGTAACAAAGTTATTCGCAATATAGCAGTTTAGATTGAAAGTGTCAACGTTAAGCTGGAAAAGGGCGTGCTCGGTTGGTTTGGAGACGTCCAACAAATGAGTGAGGAACGATTGACGAATAATATACATTATGCGAAAGTAGAGAGGAGAACGCGTCAGGGTAAGCAGACACTTCCATATGAAAACCACATAAGCTGATTGCTCAAAGACGCAAAAGGGCGTGCTCCGTTGGTTTGGAGACGTCCAACGAATGAGTGAGGAACGATTGACGAAGAATATATATTATGCGAAAGTAGAGAGTAGAACGAGTCAGGGTAGACAGACGCTTTCATATAAAGACCACACAGACGTGCGTGTATGAAGCGATTGATGAATCTTGAAGAAGCGAAAGAAGTATGCATGGATCGCGAAACCTGGCGATCTGTCCTCTCTGACTACCCCGTCAGGTATACAGCGTGAGCTGGCTTTGCGAATCTGGCAGTATTGTAAATGTAGTTTTAAATGTAGAAGCAATAATCTTGACGTTCATAAGTGTTACTTTGTGACCTACATGAATAAAGATTATTCTTTTCTTTTTTCATTTTATTTACCAGTTCGAGGTTGCCACTTAAACTTGTCAGCTTATCGGCTACCAAAATTCTAATATCCGATTCACGCTTCAACCAAATTCCCGTAAAATCTGTGCAATATAGAATTACCTTTCGCAGATAACAGTTTTTCATTACAAGTTAAGGAACGCGCTCCGTAAAATTAAGTGGTCAATCGTTTTTGTTTAGAAATAAACAGAAGTGGCTCACTCAAGTTACGTGTAAATTGGAGCTTCGAAACTAAGTGGAGGTTATATTGATCTAACATTTTGAAAAGGTTACAGATTTAAACATAATTTGCAGCATCTTACTGCGAATTTATAATTAACTGTAATATAAAATAAAAAGCGTCACTTTATATTCAAAAAAATTAACATTAATATAGGTTTGATATTTGGTGACTCTGAAAGAACAGTAGGCTTAGCAATTAATTATGTTATCATGTAAATAGTTCATAGGAAAATGTAAAATAATTTTTAATGTTAATAAATGCAACCACGTAAGCAGATTATGAAGACTACGTCAGTAGATTGCTCCAAAACGTAAATGTCAAAAAGCGGGCCCGAAGGGCAGACGGATGTGTAGGTATAGAACGATTAAGGAATGTGCAGGATGTGAAAGAAGTATTCTTGGATTGCGATGTATCCTCTCTGACTACCCCGTCGGGGATACAGCGTGAAGACAGTTAGTTAGAGATACAACCCATAAAAGAGAATAAACGCACACAAAAGAGAATGTCAATCAATCAATCAAATCAGCACACACAGTACATTGCTGGTCGTAAGCCTCTTAAAATCGTCTTGGAAAAGTGCTCACTCGCGGACCAGACTGGCCCGTAGGGATTTAGTTTACAAGTCTTCTTTATTTTTGCTATGAACTCGTCCGTGGGTTAGCATGGTATGCTCTACATTCAGGTGCTTTGTAACTAAATCTAAACTAATATATAAAGCTGAAGTGAAAGCTTGTTTGGTTGAACGCGCTAATCTCAGGAACTACTGGTCTTATTAGATTTTTTTTGTGTTGAATAAGCCCATCTATCGAGAAAGACTAAAGGCATCACGCAACCACCCTGGAGAGCGGAGCAGTAATCATAAATGTCGACCGATGTCAAGAAAAAAATTGTACGTTATTGTAGAATTTATAAGCGACGGGATTGTAATTAGATGCGACTAGAGTTCGAAGTATGTCAATGGCGAGGCCGTGGGGATTTTTTTTATCGTGTGGAAACCCTCATGAATGCTATAATATGACTCTTACCAACTTACCGGCTAAATACCATACGTATATACTTGAGTCCCACGTGAGCCCTCGCAAGGATAGCCCCAGGGCTCCCGACAGACTTTGTCCGCTTCCGCGGCCTCGTTCAGGAGGGGTCCGAGTGTTATCTCGCTTCTTTGGGGGATCAGGTTTTATACCACTTCCTCGAGGGGGTGAAAGGAGTGCCTGCAGCTCTCACACCACGCCATTGACCGGGGCCTGTTTCTTTAAGGCCGTGGGGGTTACCTAGTAATTGATAAACATACTATAGTTTGGATCTACATGTTTGATTACTCGGGACATGGTCCAAGTGAATTATTCTGTTTTATTCGCTCAATTTTAGGTGGTCTTATATTATTGTATGATGACTAGATTTTGTCTGCAATGCAAACTGCATGGTAGGCGAGATAAAACATCGAAGAGGTTAAAATGAATAATTCAAGATCATATTTATAAAAGAGGAAACTGAGTGGCTGAAAGTTTTGTGGGATGCCACGTGTCACCCCTAGTCATCTCAGTCGTACCGTCCTATCTTCAACAGCTGCTGCTGAAGACGCTGAATACAAAAACGCTGCATATATACTGCCTTAACGGAGCAATATAGTTTTGTGCACTTCGCTGTCGAGACGATGGGCAGTTACGGGTGCCGACGCGGAGAACTTGATTAGCGAATTGGGCCGTCGGTTGAGGGACAAGACAGGTGACTTCCGCTATCGTATCGGGTGCAAAGGTTGGTCATCGCTATTCAGCCGAGCGATGCAGTCAGTGTAATAGATACGAATCACCTTGGTACCGGATACGATGAGGAGCGGGTTTATTCATTAGTTAATCTACACTAATATTATAAAGCTGAAGAGTTTGTTGGTTTATATGGTTGAACGCGCTAATCTCAGAAACTACTGGTTGGATTTTAAAAAATATTTTTGTGTTGGATAGCCCGCTTATCGAGGAAGGCTATATATCATCACGCTACTACCCTGGAGAGCGGAACAGTAAATAAAGTAAATGTTGACAAATCGGGGATTTTTTTAAGCATATTTTTAGAATTTATAAGCGACGGGATAAAATAGGTGCGACGGGAGAAGTTGGGGGGGGATCACCTAGTTAGTTTATAAATTCTTAAATGGTTATAATGAAACTGATATATCCAATTATTATTTATTAATTTAATTGAATAAACCGCTATAATTACTTATATACTATTAACTAGCTGTGCTCCCCGGCTTCGGCCGTGATATACTTAGCAATTCACACAGCTCTAGAATGTTCTGAATTGTCCTACCGCGTGTCAAGTAACGCGTGTCAGTTTTCAAATTAAGTATAGAAGTCATCCTAAATTGTTGACCTTTATCAAATAAGGGAGTGGCTCTTGAAAATTGAAGTGCCACTAGAAATTCATAGCAACCAGGGCAGGAACTTTTAGTCTATGGTTTTTTAAGAGATTTGCCGGATAATGGGTTGACATACGACGCGAACTACGGCATATCATCCATTCATCCATGTAATGGTGGAAAGATTCAACCAGACACTGGAAAGACACTTGGCCAAAGTTGTCGAGAGTCGCCAGTAAGATAGGGACCGACACATTCTGCTCTTTTTGATGTCGTATAGGTCCGCGATTCATGAAAGCACAGCTATCACCCTGGGTATATATAGCTATGTATACCAGCTATACCTGGTATACGTGAATTTTGGGAGAAAACTTCGTCTACCTGCAGATCTTCTAACTTGTCGTCCTCTAGATTCACCGAGATCGTTCGTGAACGCGGACTTCAAACTAGTGAAAGGATGAAAACCCGATATGATCGGATATCAAACCAAGTTGGGTTCGATGAAGGCTCATTGGTGTGACTACATAATCTTATGAGGCGGAAAGAGAAGTCCCTAAAGCTATCTCCTAACTGGGAAGAACCTTATTGAGTGGTTCATAATGGATACAGCGGAGTTCTCGTAGTCCCTGTAAGATTGTTCACGTTGACCGACTTGCCAGATATCATGGAGCCAACGATGCTCGGGACGAGCATGTCTCAGGAAGAGGTAGTGTTACGCTGGTGGACTAGAGAACAACTTCTTTTCTGGGCCTTGGAAGCGTTTTCAGCAGGCTAAAAAGCGGTTTCAAGCCGTTTCCGAGGAGGCTCTATCACATACCATATTATCCAAATTTCGCCCCAGTTGCCGCTGTTTTAAGGCGCCTGAAACATGTTTTCAGCCTGTTTCTAGCCACACCCTATCACATGCCACCGTAACCTGAAAACCCTTTTTCAGGCGTTTTCAGGATCTCTTATTGGCTTTTGAAGTCCACTTCAGTATTTGGCGAAATTTCAAGAAGAAGTGAATGGGATAGCACTATTAGAAAGAGACAGCTACACTCAGAACATTCTAGAGCTGTGTGATAGAGATAGTAGTTCGAGAACTTTCTAGCACATACTGAAAGAACAACAAGTGTCGTGTGGAACTTTCTAGATAATCTAGAGAATGTATCCAAGTGTAGGTACGGACGAAATTCTCCCGAATGTTCCAGAACATTAATAGACGTATATAACGGGACCGAACCCGCGGCTACTTGATAGTATCCTTTAAGGAAGCGAACAGTGCGGATCGAAGTGTTCGAAGTTAACTGTGCGAATATCTGAGCGAAGAGTTTATGTTTAATGTAAATGGTAGCAGTTGTTAATTGTAGTGTTGTAAATAATTATGTCATTGTTTTTTTTTATAGTAATTAAAGATTTCCTTTTTAATTTAAGGTATCAGGTCAATTCCTATAAGTACCCACACCCTAGGAACGTAACACTAGTATTATGACTGAGAACCAAAGTCAAATCTTCTTAGTAAATTGAAACTTAAACATACATCTTTTACCTTCTTTACATAACATAAAATCGTATCTTATTAACCGAAAAAAAACTTTTATTCTTGTAACAGCTTTCATCTTTTAAATGAACAAAAGATATCGGAAATATAATACGCTATGTGTGTGTATTGTTATGAAAAGTAATTAAAATCTGTTCTGACCAGGCTTACACGATCAAGTTATGCCGAATACACAAATATGTCAATCAAATACCATCTGACTTGGCTTTACCTTGGGGGCGAAGAGATTTTTGTCTCACGTGGTATATTTTTTACTTTTCCTTCAAAGTTAATGTAATGAAGTAAAGAAGTACTTTATTTTTTAACATTATTTATACATCTAAAACTAAACGAATGAATTGTACACAGGCATAGGCACGTGCAAAATTTTTGAATGATTTCATGTAATGTATATACATTACATGAAATCATTCAAAAATTTTGCATACAATTTATATTTACTGTAAATATAATCTATATATATATATAAATGAATTACTGTTCGTTAGTCTCGCTAAAACTCGAGAATGGCTTGACCGATTTGACTAAGTTTGATCTTCGAAGGTTTATAAAAGTTCTGGAAGGGTTTAAACGATATAAATACATAATAAATAAAAAATATACTAAATATGTCTATTACATTTTCCAGTTCCAGTAAAAAATAGTGAAATTTTGATGTAACTTCTCTCTCTAAATATTAGGTTTGACTTGGTTGTCAAATATTTATCGGTGTCTTCAGAAATTTGTAAGTTGACTAAAACTTTTACATAAATTTTTATTAAAGTGAAAAAAGACTACCTGATTCGAGACGAGGATTGAACCCGTGACGTTTGCCTAACCAGAACAATAATCTAGACACTGAACTGTTCGAACCGTACCGAAACAAGTTAAAATTCTTGTCTATAATTTTTAATCGTCATTTTAATTATTGAAAATATATATTATTATAATTGACAATTTTAAAATAACGATAGTAAAGTGTGATATTTAAATTTTAATAAATATTCCCTAACATTCATTATTATATTATAATATTAATAAATAGATTTTATAAATTCAAATATTTAAAAATCCATACTTTATTTCAGTTAAAATGATTCAGAGGATTCAGTGTAGTAGAGTAGTATAATAAAATATGTTTTTTCACAAATCACTGCAGTACAGAAACGCAATATATTAATCTAAATTATTACGATCCGTAAAAAAATATACACGTGCAAAACTAATTTATTATATACGCAAAAAAAATGAAGCTAATAAAACATATGCTTCAAATAAATGTGACCATTATGCCCATTACCGAGAAACGACCAAATACATTTCAAAGGTATAAACAACGGGATCAAATGCGTACCATAAGGGGGGGGGGGGGGGTTGGTTCAATACTTCGAAGTGTGTCACGGGTGAAGCTGCAGGGACCATCTAGTATTCCATATTTGGAATAATGGTGACATAAAGTGCAACGAGTCAAATCAGTAACATTAAGTACTAACGAATCGAACCCCAATTGTCACCGTGAAGCTAGAATAATAAACTAAGGAAAAAAGAAAGAAAATTCACCACTGATATAATAAATTCAGGACGCGACGCAGTCGAGGATTAATGAGGAAACTATTTTAAACATTGTTTTTGTTTAAGTTTTGGTAGGTTTTAAGCTAAATGAATATAAATGACTTTTTAGTGGGCCCAGTAAACATATTTACTTTGCTAGTTAGAAAAGTGGTTGATTGTTTATGATGAAGGTTTGTTGTAACTGCGTTCAAATCAATCGAAGAAACTCCATTATTTTCTTCAATTATATCATACTAGCTGACCCGCGCAACTTCGTTTGCGCCACATAAGAGAAACACACAAAGAGAAATTAGTTAAGGATGGTGGCGCGTAGACTGTTCTTAGGAAACAACTTTTGAAGTATCCCCTTCTAACAACAAAGCACTGAATCGGAATACTTGTTGATGAGTTAAAACTGAATAATATACACGCAGGCGAAACTGCGGAAACAGAATATACATATTACCACAGATAATATAATAAGAATCTCTCGCAAAGAAACCGCGCAGAATATCATCTTTGTCCGCTTCCGCGGCCTCGTTCAGGAGGGGTCCGAGTGTTATCTCGCTTCTTTGGGGGATCAGGTTTTATACCACTTCCTCGAGGGGGTGAAAGGAGTGCCTGCAGCTCTCACACCACGCCATTGACCGGGGCCTGTTTCTTTAAGGCCGTGGGGGTTACCTAGTAATTGATAAACATACTATAGTTTGGATCTACATGTTTGATTACTCGGGACATGGTCCAAGTGAATTATTCTGTTTTATTCGCTCAATTTTAGGTGGTCTTATATTATTGTATGATGACTAGATTTTGTCTGCAATGCAAACTGCATGGTAGGCGAGATAAAACATCGAAGAGGTTAAAATGAATAATTCAAGATCATATTTATAAAAGAGGAAACTGAGTGGCTGAAAGTTTTGTGGGATGCCACGTGTCACCCCTAGTCATCTCAGTCGTACCGTCCTATCTTCAACAGCTGCTGCTGAAGACGCTGAATACAAAAACGCTGCATATATACTGCCTTAACGGAGCAATATAGTTTTGTGCACTTCGCTGTCGAGACGATGGGCAGTTACGGGTGCCGACGCGGAGAACTTGATTAGCGAATTGGGCCGTCGGTTGAGGGACAAGACAGGTGACTTCCGCTATCGTATCGGGTGCAAAGGTTGGTCATCGCTATTCAGCCGAGCGATGCAGTCAGTGTAATAGATACGAATCACCTTGGTACCGGATACGATGAGGAGCGGGTTTATTCATTAGTTAATCTACACTAATATTATAAAGCTGAAGAGTTTGTTGGTTTATATGGTTGAACGCGCTAATCTCAGAAACTACTGGTTGGATTTTAAAAAATATTTTTGTGTTGGATAGCCCGCTTATCGAGGAAGGCTATATATCATCACGCTACTACCCTGGAGAGCGGAACAGTAAATAAAGTAAATGTTGACAAATCGGGGATTTTTTTAAGCATATTTTTAGAATTTATAAGCGACGGGATAAAATAGGTGCGACGGGAGAAGTTGGGGGGGGATCACCTAGTTAGTTTATAAATTCTTAAATGGTTATAATGAAACTGATATATCCAATTATTATTTATTAATTTAATTGAATAAACCGCTATAATTACTTATATACTATTAACTAGCTGTGCTCCCCGGCTTCGGCCGTGATATACTTAGCAATTCACACAGCTCTAGAATGTTCTGAATTGTCCTACCGCGTGTCAAGTAACGCGTGTCAGTTTTCAAATTAAGTATAGAAGTCATCCTAAATTGTTGACCTTTATCAAATAAGGGAGTGGCTCTTGAAAATTGAAGTGCCACTAGAAATTCATAGCAACCAGGGCAGGAACTTTTAGTCTATGGTTTTTTAAGAGATTTGCCGGATAATGGGTTGACATACGACGCGAACTACGGCATATCATCCATTCATCCATGTAATGGTGGAAAGATTCAACCAGACACTGGAAAGACACTTGGCCAAAGTTGTCGAGAGTCGCCAGTAAGATAGGGACCGACACATTCTGCTCTTTTTGATGTCGTATAGGTCCGCGATTCATGAAAGCACAGCTATCACCCTGGGTATATATAGCTATGTATACCAGCTATACCTGGTATACGTGAATTTTGGGAGAAAACTTCGTCTACCTGCAGATCTTCTAACTTGTCGTCCTCTAGATTCACCGAGATCGTTCGTGAACGCGGACTTCAAACTAGTGAAAGGATGAAAACCCGATATGATCGGATATCAAACCAAGTTGGGTTCGATGAAGGCTCATTGGTGTGACTACATAATCTTATGAGGCGGAAAGAGAAGTCCCTAAAGCTATCTCCTAACTGGGAAGAACCTTATTGAGTGGTTCATAATGGATACAGCGGAGTTCTCGTAGTCCCTGTAAGATTGTTCACGTTGACCGACTTGCCAGATATCATGGAGCCAACGATGCTCGGGACGAGCATGTCTCAGGAAGAGGTAGTGTTACGCTGGTGGACTAGAGAACAACTTCTTTTCTGGGCCTTGGAAGCGTTTTCAGCAGGCTAAAAAGCGGTTTCAAGCCGTTTCCGAGGAGGCTCTATCACATACCATATTATCCAAATTTCGCCCCAGTTGCCGCTGTTTTAAGGCGCCTGAAACATGTTTTCAGCCTGTTTCTAGCCACACCCTATCACATGCCACCGTAACCTGAAAACCCTTTTTCAGGCGTTTTCAGGATCTCTTATTGGCTTTTGAAGTCCACTTCAGTATTTGGCGAAATTTCAAGAAGAAGTGAATGGGATAGCACTATTAGAAAGAGACAGCTACACTCAGAACATTCTAGAGCTGTGTGATAGAGATAGTAGTTCGAGAACTTTCTAGCACATACTGAAAGAACAACAAGTGTCGTGTGGAACTTTCTAGATAATCTAGAGAATGTATCCAAGTGTAGGTACGGACGAAATTCTCCCGAATGTTCCAGAACATTAATAGACGTATATAACGGGACCGAACCCGCGGCTACTTGATAGTATCCTTTAAGGAAGCGAACAGTGCGGATCGAAGTGTTCGAAGTTAACTGTGCGAATATCTGAGCGAAGAGTTTATGTTTAATGTAAATGGTAGCAGTTGTTAATTGTAGTGTTGTAAATAATTATGTCATTGTTTTTTTTTATAGTAATTAAAGATTTCCTTTTTAATTTAAGGTATCAGGTCAATTCCTATAAGTACCCACACCCTAGGAACGTAACACTAGTATTATGACTGAGAACCAAAGTCAAATCTTCTTAGTAAATTGAAACTTAAACATACATCTTTTACCTTCTTTACATAACATAAAATCGTATCTTATTAACCGAAAAAAAACTTTTATTCTTGTAACAGCTTTCATCTTTTAAATGAACAAAAGATATCGGAAATATAATACGCTATGTGTGTGTATTGTTATGAAAAGTAATTAAAATCTGTTCTGACCAGGCTTACACGATCAAGTTATGCCGAATACACAAATATGTCAATCAAATACCATCTGACTTGGCTTTACCTTGGGGGCGAAGAGATTTTTGTCTCACGTGGTATATTTTTTACTTTTCCTTCAAAGTTAATGTAATGAAGTAAAGAAGTACTTTATTTTTTAACATTATTTATACATCTAAAACTAAACGAATGAATTGTACACAGGCATAGGCACGTGCAAAATTTTTGAATGATTTCATGTAATGTATATACATTACATGAAATCATTCAAAAATTTTGCATACAATTTATATTTACTGTAAATATAATCTATATATATATATAAATGAATTACTGTTCGTTAGTCTCGCTAAAACTCGAGAATGGCTTGACCGATTTGACTAAGTTTGATCTTCGAAGGTTTATAAAAGTTCTGGAAGGGTTTAAACGATATAAATACATAATAAATAAAAAATATACTAAATATGTCTATTACATTTTCCAGTTCCAGTAAAAAATAGTGAAATTTTGATGTAACTTCTCTCTCTAAATATTAGGTTTGACTTGGTTGTCAAATATTTATCGGTGTCTTCAGAAATTTGTAAGTTGACTAAAACTTTTACATAAATTTTTATTAAAGTGAAAAAAGACTACCTGATTCGAGACGAGGATTGAACCCGTGACGTTTGCCTAACCAGAACAATAATCTAGACACTGAACTGTTCGAACCGTACCGAAACAAGTTAAAATTCTTGTCTATAATTTTTAATCGTCATTTTAATTATTGAAAATATATATTATTATAATTGACAATTTTAAAATAACGATAGTAAAGTGTGATATTTAAATTTTAATAAATATTCCCTAACATTCATTATTATATTATAATATTAATAAATAGATTTTATAAATTCAAATATTTAAAAATCCATACTTTATTTCAGTTAAAATGATTCAGAGGATTCAGTGTAGTAGAGTAGTATAATAAAATATGTTTTTTCACAAATCACTGCAGTACAGAAACGCAATATATTAATCTAAATTATTACGATCCGTAAAAAAATATACACGTGCAAAACTAATTTATTATATACGCAAAAAAAATGAAGCTAATAAAACATATGCTTCAAATAAATGTGACCATTATGCCCATTACCGAGAAACGACCAAATACATTTCAAAGGTATAAACAACGGGATCAAATGCGTACCATAAGGGGGGGGGGGGGGTTGGTTCAATACTTCGAAGTGTGTCACGGGTGAAGCTGCAGGGACCATCTAGTATTCCATATTTGGAATAATGGTGACATAAAGTGCAACGAGTCAAATCAGTAACATTAAGTACTAACGAATCGAACCCCAATTGTCACCGTGAAGCTAGAATAATAAACTAAGGAAAAAAGAAAGAAAATTCACCACTGATATAATAAATTCAGGACGCGACGCAGTCGAGGATTAATGAGGAAACTATTTTAAACATTGTTTTTGTTTAAGTTTTGGTAGGTTTTAAGCTAAATGAATATAAATGACTTTTTAGTGGGCCCAGTAAACATATTTACTTTGCTAGTTAGAAAAGTGGTTGATTGTTTATGATGAAGGTTTGTTGTAACTGCGTTCAAATCAATCGAAGAAACTCCATTATTTTCTTCAATTATATCATACTAGCTGACCCGCGCAACTTCGTTTGCGCCACATAAGAGAAACACACAAAGAGAAATTAGTTAAGGATGGTGGCGCGTAGACTGTTCTTAGGAAACAACTTTTGAAGTATCCCCTTCTAACAACAAAGCACTGAATCGGAATACTTGTTGATGAGTTAAAACTGAATAATATACACGCAGGCGAAACTGCGGAAACAGAATATACATATTACCACAGATAATATAATAAGAATCTCTCGCAAAGAAACCGCGCAGAATATCAGTATTTAAACCTAAATCATGCCAAAATTGATTCAGTATTCTCGGCTTAATGGTCGATTATAGAAAGTGCTACAAAAATAATTTAAATGTTTCATTCAAATGTCTCCAATACTTGATGCCGGCGGCTCCGCTCACGTGAAGTTTAGTGTGGACAAAAAGGATTTCTCGCGGGAAAAAGATGTTTCCCGGATAAAAAGTAGGAATCCTATGTATTAATTCAGGAAATGTTCTATCTACATGTCGATTTTCATCTATATGTGATTAAATAACAAACGTCCTAATAATATAAAACTTCACAAACTTGTACATTTAAAATATTAATAGGATTAAATTCCTCTGGGAATACCGGGAATTCCTTTCTTTATGCTCATCTAACGTAGGTACGTAAAAATACGTTCACCAAATTTCAGGCTGTGTATGGTTTGACCCACGTAGTTTCATTCCCGTGGGAATACTGGGTATTCTTTTCTTAGTGTAGATTCAAGGTAGATCTAATGAATACTCTCACTAAATTTCAGGTGTGTACCAATGTTTGATAGTTTAGGCTGTGTGTGGTTTTAGCCGCGGAGTACCCATTCCCATGGAAATATCGGGAATACCGATTTATTTACTTTTCCAAAGACTTAAAGTAAACATTCACCAAATTTCAGGTTTCTATGTTTAATGCTCTAAATGGTTTACCCGCATAGTCGGTTCCCGTGGGGACGCTGAACTCACTGGTAATACAGGAGCTTTCTTTTAGTCTTATGTGATTCTTCTAAAACAGGTGTATGTAAGTTCATGTGACTTGTTACTGTTAACTTACTACTACTTACTGTTAACTTTGAAAATGACAATCTTTCATACATCTGTTTATACCTTATTTACGTCCTTAGGGGTAGAATTTCACAAAACCCTTTCATTGGGGGCACCTACGTGTTAATAACAACCCCCATGCATAGTTTGGGCTTCATACTCGTAGCTCCGTTAGCTTCATAGATTTCATGATCAATGAGTCAGTTAGTACAAACCCTGTTCTACCTCCTTATAGGTATTTTTATTCGAAACCGCGATACACGTGCCTATTTATTTGTAACCGAAAACAGGTGTTTGGTTGGGGTTGTATGGGTTCCATACAACCGTTTATAGCTTATTTACTTCCTTAGAGGTAGAATTTCAAAAAAATCCATTCTTATGGGAAACCTACGTTATTAAAGGTAATGCGCAGTTTGTGCTTCGTAGCTTTGTTAGTTTTATAGGTTTCGTGATCAATAAGTCAGTTATTATAACTACTTTTTTACCCCCTCAAGGGTAGAATTTATCAAAATTCCTTATCGTAATTTTTTATTTTTATACAGAAGCAATTATAAGAAATTTGGTGTTGCTATGTTTGAAAATGACGAATTTCCCATATAAACTTTCAAACCTTGTTTACTCCCTTATGGGTAAAATTTTTCGAAACCGCGATTCACGTGCCCATTTATTTGTAACCAGAAACAGGTGTACGTAATTTCATGTTTCTAACTTTGAAAATGACGAACTTTCATACAACCGTTTATCGCTTATTAACTTCCCTAGGGGTAGAATTTCTCAAAATCCCTTCTTAGCGGGAACCTACGTATTAAAAAGAATCTCCGTACAAAGTTTGAGCTTCATAGTTTCAGAGATATCGATATCAGTCAGTCAGTGATTTTGCCTTTTATATAAATAGATAGGTAAATTATTTTAGCCAGTTTTGTGATCAAATGACAAAAAGAAAAAATGTACACAAGTACATAATATTCTTCTAAACGAATTAGCTCGCCAAAATTATTAATGAGAAGTAATGGCGACGTCTGGCAAATTTACTTCACTCCCATAGTCCAACAGTTTAGCCAGATGACATTCTACAGAGTTAGATAGCGATTTCAATATAGTTTTTTTAGCGCATCACGTGCACATTATACAATAAAATGCTCAATGAAAATCGGTTGAGCTGTGAAAAAGCACTAGGGGCAAAAGTGGGAAAAATACCCAATGTTTGCAAATATGTGGGTCGGAATTTCCAAAAAGAGGCTATGTATTTACAACTTATCAAAATCTATATTATTATAAGTATGTGCCTTAAAAAAGTATAAAGTAATATAAAAGAAAAAAAAATGACAGACACAAATACCTAAGTTTCCTTTATAAAGGAAAAAATAATAACAGAAACTCAATCTTATTAGTACCTACATACTCGTAAAAATCCACCTGGTTGGAGGACCGTTCTAAACTTTACAATTAAATTACAATTAGTCTAACCTAATCTAACGGAACGACATAGGCTAATGTGATACTTATGACAAACAAATCGTAGATAATAAATAATTAGAAGCGGTCGCCCAACGCGACCTTTATTATTTTATATGATTAATACATACTTAGGTACTTTACGATTAAGTTTATTTTATAATTTTTTACTTTTTAAAGGGAACTAAGGTTTTCTGTAGGGCGTTTTTTTATATATAATTTATTATTAAGTTTTGGATCGCTATATCTCGAATCGGTAATTCTAAAAAAAAATGTTTGAACAATTTTATAGATAACTAGTTGACGCCCGTGGTTCCGCACGTGTGGTGAAGTTGTTTGTTCCCGGGATAAAAAGTAGCCTATGTGTTATTCTGATGTGTAAGCTATATTATTGTAAAATTTCATCAAAATAATTACAAACTTTCGCGTTTATAATATTAGTAGGATTTCATAGTGATTGTAACTGTATTTCCAATATTTGCGTACATTTACAGATGTATGCGAATTAATGTATCCTTGATAGTCTATTTTGAACGAGCAGAGAAAGAATTGTAAAGCTTCACCTCTTATTCAACATTAAATGCAGAATTTGTATTCCAGTTTGTATACTGTGAAATATGGGCGTATAGTATGCTTCTGCCTACCCCTTCGGGGATAAAGGCGTGACAATATGTATGGATGCATGTATTTGTGTTCCAGAGGCTAAACAATTTCTACACAATAAACTAATGTTATTGTTGTCAGTTATTACTATCGACTTGTGCTTTTTCTCAGAGCGCAAAAAATCAACATTATTAATCTTAATTGTGCCGAGTTCTTAAAGGGACTCAATAAAGCGACAGTTCAACACATTCCACTCCCTAATTACTCTTGGCGAAGTTAATAAAAGTTTGAAAGATAAGACATTGAGCTCTTAAAGTTGTTATAATCCCGAATAGTGAACTTAATCCCGGATCAACTCGTCTTACAGCAAACTTCTGGTTGTCAGGCAAAATATACTAGCCTTTAAGATTATTTAAACTAAGAAGATATTATAATGATTCAAAGTATTTTTCCCACATCATGTAAAAACCAGAGCTGCATAACTTGTACTTCGATTTCCTTCTACTTGACTAATCTAAATTGGCTATAATAAGCACTTGAAACAATTTTGTAAAGCAATTAGTACACTTACTATATGTAATATTATGGCTAATACGCAATTGCTTTTTTACAAAAACCTCAAAAAGATGAAATTGGTGGACAATTTCATCACTTTTGAGTGTCGTCAGTAGCTTAGTTGGTTAAGCGTCTCATCCGGTAAGAAGTTTTTGTTCGCGTCCAGTTCGAGGCTGACCGCTTAAAAACTGTAGCAATATAAGCACTTGAGCCAATTTCTTCCAATACTAATTACCATTTAAATTTCTACTGATTCAGGGACAACCAGTTCAGTGTTATTGAGCAAATTCTCTTCATAAAGCACAACCACGTATTGAAGAGTTATTCTAGATTAATGTTTTCTAACTTTCGCGATTGTCACTCATACTTATGATTTTTCGGGGCTTATTCGCGACGTATATTATTAGCCTACCTTATACTTCCCGACGTTTTGACCGGATTACACCAGCCGTGGTCACGGGTTGACTGATGAATTCAGCGTCGCTTCTCTCTTCTTTCTTCTCTGCTAGATTGTAGCATTTCTTTGTAGAAAACGTCCATAGGTTACAGTGGCTACATTTGATCAGTTGGGATGCATGAAAGCACTCTAGTGGCATTTTCAGTACCTTGGTGGCTGTAATTGACTGCCTTGATTAAGTTTCGGGTTCGATTCCCGGATCGAAACAAATATTTGTGTGATTCTCAAATGTTTGTTTCGGAGTTTGGATATTTCGTATCTGTAGTATGTACGTATTTAGAAAGATACAGGTATGTTTATCAGTTGTCTAAATCCTATAACAAAAACTTATATTAGCTTTGGGCTAAATGACGCTATGTAACAGAAATGGCTCACAAAATGTCCAACAAAATTTATTAATTTAGTGATTAAAAATATATACAAGATAAAAAACTATGCAAATGTTTTACCTGAGGCTTAAGTTGCTTTTATGTACTAGATACTTTTTACATCAAAAAGGTTCTGCTTTTATCTTTTAGACATAATAAAATTACCTAACAAAAAGCTTTTTTTAATTGCTTCCTTGTAACTTAAAAAGCTTTTGCAGAAACCTAGTATTTTGTTGTGAATCATGTTAATGTTATCTTTATTACTATTTTTTTATACCTCCATGCCTTCACTGCTTTTTTTTATATATGATCCATTTTCCTACATAAAGTGTTACAATATTGAATACAGTCTTTCTTTAGAAGACAATTTTATCGGCGTGGGAAATGTTTGAGGCAAAACAGGCATGAAAATATAAAGGTAAAACACGTCTTTTAGCAACATAGCTATTTTTTCTTATATGGTTATGTTTTGTGTTCTCTCTCTTAAAACAAATCTGTTTACTTAAGCGTTAGTTCAAAATTGGGAGACAAAATGTCTGTCATTTCATGTACATAAAAATATAACTAATTCTACTTTGCCATTCTGCAACTCCTGGGTACTTGTAAGACAGCTAACTTTTGCGTTAATCACTGTACCTGTTATTAGTGGCTCCAGTATGTGCCAGTGGTTTGGTTTCTGCACCAATGAACATCCCCGAAGGGAGGAAGAAATTGGACCGCCAAAATGGAGTTCGGTTTTTGAATACCTAAGTAAATTTCACTAAAATAATATAAACAAAAATGCCTTAATTTAGCATAGATCATTTTGACGGCGCTTATAAAATGAAATACACTAGAGCTAAAGATAAATTTAGTACCGGTTCGAAACGCGGCCCAACTAAGAAGAACCGGCAAATAAATACGGTGAAATTTGGGCGTATAGTATGCCTCTGCCTACCCCTTCGGGGATAAAGGCGTGACTATATATGTATGGGTATCAGGAACTTCACGGTCTGCGGATAACGTTACTTTTTAGAAAATGTTAACATTATACCATGTTTAGGCTTATTAAAATGGTCTCAACGAGTAGTTGTTGTTTTTAATATTTTAAATTTTTCATAAAATCTTGTGAATACAATGGCCTCTTTTATACATACATACATACTGTCGAAATGGTGAATATATCGTCTAACGGCGTATAGTTTGCATTTTTGTCCCAAGTAAAAGGTGTTGAGCCCATTGCCGTGTTGAAATGGACAGGCGCATGCTGTTGCGACCTGCTGTTGAAATTTTTCATGCCGCCCATTAGGCCTTCAACCAGGCTTAACGATTGCCATTTTACTGGAAACCGGGACCAATGGCTTAACGTGCCTTCCGAAGCACGAAAACGCTCGCAAATGTAAATTCCACAAAGTGGTCAATCATCCAAGGACCGCGTATAGCACATATTGCTTAACGCAGTGATCGTTTACAGAACACTGAGTCAGCGCTTCTCCTCCTTTATAGCCTCCTTTATAGTATTTATATATTATAAGTCAAAAGCTCCGCAATAAGTAAAAACTCACTATAATTTGCAGTCATCATTAAACTTTACAATCTCAAGATTTTTATAATAAAGCTCAATGTCTATAATGATCGCTATAAATTTCAGTCTTGATTTTTTCTTTCATAGTCTTACAATGCAATATTATAAGTTCGATGTAGAAAAACGCTTATGCGAAGTCTGTTACCGAGTGTGCAATCGATAATAGACATGAATATTGCAAAGTCATTTGTAGTGAAAAGAACTATGTACGCAGCATTAAGACTGAGCGTATTGGTCAATCTAAGCAACTAAACTAGAGATTTTTTTTTTCATCACAAACACATTATTGGCTCAAACCACGCTGGCCAAAAAGGCCAATATAATATTTCATTGTTTTAAAAAGTAGAAGATTAACATCAAAGAGGTACGTACACGTATTTTGTCTTACAACTATTTGAACACATATACTATCCCTTCTAAAACAAAGAGTTGAAATTGAATCCAGTCCACACTATTATTTCAAGAAACATTTTTAACTTAGTCAATGTTTTAATGTCTTTCATTGCCAAGTATGTCGTTAGTATAGTACGCGCCACGAGTCATGAAAGAAAATGGCGTCGGCTGCGCATGTATATTCCAAGAGAAAAGTGTACTATAAATACGATAAGTTGAGGCTTGACCTCTGTGACCTCACAGTAATAATTTGGTACAGATGCAAAAAAAAAAAAATACTTATTTGTATTATTCTATATTAAAATAATTAATATTATATTATTAAATGTTCTAATTTGTAGACTTATTATTATAATAATCGGGGAACAACATTTCTCGCTGGTCTCAACTTATCGTGCGCGTGTAGTAAATGATATTCAATATAAATTTGCTGTGTATAGGATAGAAATAATTATAACAATAAAAAAATGTTGTTATGTTTATTTGGTACAAAACTACACATACACTTGAAATAAAAAATTAATCAGTGTCACTGTCACTCAACGGCATTACACCTTCCATTGGTGGAAACTGCAGTTTGCTTGGGCCAGCAGCTTGAGCTGGATCGGATGGCTCTCCAGAACTTGGGCCTGGGAACAACTCATCCTCTTCGGCAACATCTTCCTGATTAGAATCACTGTCGTTGCTATCTGAGTCTTGTCCACCCGTATAATTAATTCGTCTGTCATGTAGTCGACTATATGGTCGCTTTTGATATATTCTTCTTCAATCGACTTTACTTTATTGCAGAGGTTCTGCTAATCATTAGCCCCCATTGCCTCTACCTTTTCTTTTATCAAATCTGTTACGCGTTTGCTATTCCACTCTACGTTTTTACTACTAACGTAACCCTTAATTGCGGCCCAAGCCATCTCAATAGGACTGAGATCAGGATGGTACGGTGGCAAGCGGAGAACGTCGTGGTTATGTTCTCCTAGTATTCTATCAATACTAAATTTTTTGTGTGTCTCTTTATTTAATTTTACTAACTCATACAACTGAGGCTTCCACATTTCAGGCCTAAATGATATGCCTTTGCTTGTCTTTTTATTTTCTGTTGTTTTCAGTGGCTTTCCAACTAAAACCTATATTTTTAATTATGCGACGGAGACTTGTCTCCGATCCTCGAAAATTCATGTCATCTTGTAATTTAGATAAAAGTTTTTTAATTATAGGAATCTCATTATTTGTTACGTGAAAATTGTGAATAGGTCGTTTTATCACCCCTTGGTCAAAATTATCTACACCTGTTATGAGAAATGCCCGACTTCGTTTTTTCCCGGGAGTTCTAAAACCGTTAGTAAATCTGATTGGTTAGCTTGCTTTACTATCCTGTATATAGTAGATTTAGAAACTTTTGTAGCTTCAGCTACCTCTGCCATCAACTGAACGTAATTCAGTCCACTGAATTTATTTTTCATAAAGCAGTAAACGTCATACACCATTTTTCTCGCTTGTCTATTAAGAGTACGTTTATATTTTTTACTCGTTGGCGGAGACATTGTAGATACTAATAAAAAATCACTTCTTTCAAAATAACACTAAAAACCCTATTATATATAACCTCTTTACAACACTGTTTACAAAAACACTATGTACACTTACAATACTTTTTAATTATTTTTAATATAAACACATAAAATTGTCGTTCTAAACAAATAATATATAATAAGTATTGTCCGATGAATGAAATTACGTGACACTTGTGTTATCGCTGGTACCCAAGGCGAGCCCAGTGCGTGCGCGGGTGGAGAGAGGCAAGGAATCACTGCACGTTGCCATGGTTACTCGTCCCGCCCCTCACCTCTACCTCAACTGACACCTATTTATCGTCGTCTGCGCACTTTCATGACTCGTGGCGTGTACTGTAAGATGATAGATAACTATGCTTTACTCACAAGTGTTTGAAACTGACGATAAATTTGGTTTATGTGAATTTGTTGAAAGTTAAACGTAAGGTTCAACGGCAACATTTCAAATAGTCAAATATTTAACTTAAAAATTTTAAACATATTGCTTACTAAATTTATTAATTAAATTGTTCAAGATAAAATTTATTCAAGATCAAGATATTCAAAATCAAGCTTATCCATCTAACTCAGTAAACATCATAATTTTATGTTGACTACTTTGCACAACTCAAATTATTTCTGTTGTAGAACTAAGGATAATCGTCAGTTTAAATTCCGCAATTAAATTATATTTTGTAAAATTAATAGCTTATAATTGCCCTATCACTTCTTATTTATATCTTCAAATGAAAATAGCTAATTGAATAGGCAGTGGATATAATACTGTGTGGTAAACCTGGCAAAACGGTCACACAGAACTAATGTACCAAAGACCAAATACAAATCAAATATTCTAATTTGTTTAAATTATAATGCATTCATAACAAATGAATTATGATGAGTTTTTAAATGAACAAAGCATGGTGATGAAAAATTAGGTCAGTAGTAAGTAATCAAAATAAGATTTAAAAAAATTTTTGCATATGAACTTTATTAAACATATAATCACAAAAACAGTATTACTCATACCTCTGTCAATTTTATTCGAAGAGCCCAACCGTGCCTGGTGCAAAAGTGCCCATCACACTGGTCGCATTACCTCTTTGGATGGCAATGGCCAGCCTTTGCACCAACCACGATCCGGCGCGGGGATCTCCCGACTTCTCTCTCAGTCTACGCCCTAACTCATCCACAAATTGCTTGGCCTCCAGACTCCAACAGCCCATCAAATCATATCAATCATCAATCATACCTATAACTCTAAAAAGCAAAAAGAATTAGTAACAACGTTGTAAACTTTTATGTTGTTAGTATAGTTGTTATATATATACATACTCGTATACTAGTAGCCTAAATAAGATTTTCTGCATTGTCACGTTGAATAGATGTGCTTATCAAAAACTTGCATATTGTGTCGTTTAAAAAAAACAAATTGTTCACATATAATGTAATTACAAAGTGACATAATTTTACTAAGGGACAAAAATGTAAAATGTAAACTGATAAACGCGTGACTGATAAGTAATGTTCTCAGATAGTGTAGCTGTGACTCACTTTAAATCATTATTTTAATTAAAAAATAAATTTGATTAAAAAAAAATCAATAGCAGTGCAAAATTAAATCTAACCAGTAGTCACTAATTGCTCAAAAATTGACAATGAATCATTTCATTTCAAAGTTTAAGCTTATGCATTGTAGTTTCAAACCTAAACTTTGTCAATTTCCATATAAATTTATTCGCGCATTTTTCTTACAAGATTTTCTAACCAATAAAATTAAACAAATAAAATTACGATAATGTGTTTTTTTTGTAGTTAAATTTATTAAAAACAAGAATATTCTAATATTTGTTTAACAATGGCTCGTCTGATTTACTTAATGTCGTACTAGAGAAAGAGCTTACAAGTACTGTTGATTTTGTTTGAAATCTTTAAATAATTAACAACCTGATAAAATTAACTATCTTCACATGTATCTCTGACGGAGTAGTTAAATATACAAAAAAAGGGTTATCGAATTTTCTGTAATATTTATATTTCACGAAACGATTTAGGACTAAACAATAAACAGTTTATATCATAAGATATTATATATGATTAACAATGATAAAAATACATTTCTTATCAATATTACTTATAATTATTTTATCTTAACACAAATGCGTAAATTCTGAATATTATGAATTGGTCGAAACAGACCATTAATTTATAGTACTGTTTAGGAAAATTAGGAGAGGCCTAACTTGTAATAACGAGATGGTTCGCTCAAATGTTTAGAGACGCGGCCTACCCTATGACATTTTATTGCGTAATTTGATGTTAATAGCTGGGTATTGTGGCAGTATTGGTATGCATTTGGTACAACATATTAATGAAAGTTTGTCAGTCAAATAATTTCTAATTTGCTTAAATTATAATGAAGCGCTCGTGGCCTCGCGGTCTCAGTGTTCTGTAAACGATCACTGAGTTACGCAACTTTTACTATGGCTGGTCCTCGGATGGGTGACCACTTTGTGGCATTTACATTTGCGAGCGTTTCCGTGCTTCGAAAGGCACGTTAAGCCGTTGGTCCCGGTTGCCAGTAAAATGGCAGTCGTTAAGCCTGGTTGAAAGCCTTATGGGCGGCTTGAAAAAAATTAACAGCAGGTACCCACAACCTGCGTCTGTACATTTCAACACGGCAATGGGCTCACCACCTATTACGTGGTACAGGAATCCACACGGTGAAAAGTGGGCATATAATATCCCTCTGCCACCCCTTCGGGGATAAGGCGTGATGGATATTTATTTATTTATTTATTTTATAAATAATTTCTCCCCTTACTAGAAACATTTTGAGTTACTTGACTTGACAACTCCGTACCAGATTTTGATGTATAAGTATTGCCCCCGGAGCTTTGGTCTCAGTGATATTAGTGAGGCCCTTACACCCAAACCAAAACCGACTACGTAAGCTTCAAATTATACTGTAACGGACATAATTACGTTGTGTGTACAGCATTTTGTTTCAATAATATGCGAACACTTTCATTAACCTTCTAACTATAACGATTTCCAAATTATGTTGTAAATTAACTGACGTTGTGCTTGATGATCACTTTCATGAATCGGTGATTAAAATGTATCCAACATACTTCCATTAAGGTCATCTTCATCCGTAGCAAGCCTATGTCCGCGCTACATCTGCCTCTCTTGCTATTGTTTTTTCCACTAGTTTGAGCCTATTTTATTCAATAAAGAACCAACATTTTGAAAAGATAACATGTTTTATTAGTTTTTTCTTCCTGTTCCTTTAAAACCTCCAGTTCCGCTAGATGAGGTGTAGGTAGACCATATTCATAAAACTAGATTTTCTTAATTATTTTCATCAGAATTTAATTGAAATTTTCACCGATGATGATGATGACCAAATCATACTCATTTCTCACACATACTGTATTGTAGGAGTAGAGTAGAATTTAGGTACCTAGTGTCCTTATTTCTAGGTTCATGTATCATAGCCGGAATAACAGTGGTAACGTTTATTTACATTTTATCTTCTCGTATCTATTATAAATACTTAATTTATACTTTATACTCAATCGATGCAGTTGCAAAGCAAGCTTCAAGTAGTAAATGGTCTAAGATAGCGGAGCGTAATAATTTTTTCGATAATTAGATCAATATTTGTAAAGGTTACAGACGTTCAATCAAAAGGTGATAATCGATGAGAGGTTTAATAAAGAGAAAACACAACAACTCACACAACGCCAACTGATTCCAGACTAAGCAGAGCTTGTACAATGGTAACCAGATAACTGAAAAACATACTTATATATTTCTAAATACATACATAGTATAGATAAATAACACCCAGACACAGAATAAACCATCGTGCTCATCACACAAAGTTTTATCCTGGGTGGGAATCGAATCCACAACATCTTGCGTAGCAGTCGGAACACTCCCACCGCGCAACAGAGGCAGTCATGATAAGATTAGTCTTGAACTAAAACACTTCGGTTTCGCCTTACGGTATTTTCAAAGGTTAGCACATATTTTATATACGAGTCGGATATCATTGAGTACAATATGTGAAGTTCAAGATGTGTAGCAAGTTCCACCAAATGCCATCAATTAACAGTGTAAACAGTCTGATAAGATTAGCATTTACACCTTTATTGGTCAATCACGAGATTTTATGGAGTTGTAAAGTGGTTTAACAACCAAAGCTACAGTGATTGGCAACAGTCAGTTACAGAGTTGTTAGATAAATACGATTATGTATTTTGGTTAAGTAATTGGGAATCGCTTAATATCTATTTTATTTATTTTCAAAGAATTTTCTGTCACAAATTGCAATCAAAAGCAATTGATAACATTGTGGAAGATAATCGGTGCGACTTGAAGCCCGAATATGGCGTAGACGGCTCGCTGCTGCAAGCAATACAGTCACTTTATAGGGACTGTAAAGGCTGCATGCGAGTAGGTGGGGATTTGTCACCTGTTTTCTACGTCTGTAAAGGCGTCAAACAGGGTTGCGTCATGTCCGCCTGGCTGTTCATAGTCTATCTGGACAGTTGCCTGCAGAAGTTGAAAGATTGATATGGGTGTGAATTTGGGTGACTTAACATTAAACTGTCTGCTGTACGCTAATGATGCGGTGCTCATGGCCTCATCAGAAACCAACCTTCAGACATTGGTCACTAATATGAAAGAGGAGTGTGAAAGTAAGTATCTTCATTTGAATGCAAGTAAAACTAAGGTTCTAGTATTTGAAAATATGACGTAAGAACTAAATGCGAGATTAAGGTAAACCAGGAACGTCTAGGAGAGCAAGTGAATGAAATTGTGTGTTTAGCGCGGATGGAAGATGTGACTCGGATGTAGAACGGCGAGTAGCTGTCTGAAACAAAGTTAATGGTGCTTTGTCTCAATTAATATCTCGCAATTCATAACACAGTACTAGTGCCAACGTTGGTTTTCGGTAGCGAAATCTGGGTATGTCAGAAGTTGCATGATAGTAAGTTGAATGCTGTGGAGATCACTTTGAAAATTGTGCGGTGTAACTTTGATCGACGATAAAATACGTAATGAAGTAACAAGTAACAAAACGTAATATGGCAAGTTTGAATAAAAGTATTAGCGTTAAGCTAGAAAAGGGCGTGCTCCGTTGGTTTAAACACATCTAAGGATAAAGTGAGAAACGATTTATGAAGAATATGTATTGTGCAAAAGTAGAAGGTAGAAGGATTCAGGGTAGGCTGAGACGTATACAATGTGTTAAGAAAACTCTGTCCGATCCGAAAGGTGCACATAGGTACTTTAATAATATAAAAAATACAAATCATATTATATATAATTATGAAATAGTTATAATGTTTTTAAATACGTGTTTTTTGAATCCGATTAAGTTCAATTTTCTTAAACTATAGCAAATTTTCAAAAACTGCACAATAACACGTGCGACGACTGCATGTGATATCAAAAGAAACCGCCGACAGGTGTAAGCTGAGCTTCTGACCTTGCATTTCCGAATAGCCCTTTCCCTGTGTTGCAATGTAAGCTACCACATTATATTAATGTTTAAGTTATCATATTCAGGGTAATTTTTTAGGGTAATTTTTAGGGGTAATTTTTAAAAAGGATTACCCTAGTAAAATCACTTCTCGATACTGACCAATACCTTCACGGAACGGACAGGGTTTTCTTAACTTTTTGCAATGAAAACCACGTGTGTGAATTGCTCAAAAACAGAAAAGTCAATAGTACTCGGATACCCAGACGTGCATGTAAGAAGCGATTAATGAATCTGCGATTAGTCCTCTCTGACTACCCCGTTAGGAATACAGCGTGAAGATAGTAAATAGCATTTAGTTTACATTGAGAACGTTAGTGAATCTAGTGGTCAACAGTTGGCCAAATTTGTTCAATAAATATGAAATTCTAGCTGACCCTCGCGGCTTCGCCCGTGACATACTTTGAACTCATTCAAATACATTTAATCCCGTCGCATAATAGTTTTACAAAAAACTATGAAAATTTGCCCGATTTGTTGACATTTATGATTACTGCTCGGCTCTCCTGGGTTCTAGCATGATGTTGTATAGTCTTCCTGGATGAATACAAAAATGATCCAACACAAAGTGAAGCGCTCGTGGCCCCGCGGTCTCAGTGTTCTGTAAACGATCACTGAGGTACGCAACTTTCACTATGGCTGGTCGTCTGATGGGTGACCACTTTGTGGCATATACATTTGCGAGCGTTTTCGTGCTTCGGAAGGCACGTTAAGCCGTTGGTCCCGGTTGCCAGTAAAATGGCAGTCGTTAAGCCTGGTTGAAGGCCTTATGGGCGGCTTGAAAATTTCAACAGCAGGTAGCCACAACCTGCGTCTGTCTATTTCAACACGGCAATGGGCTCACCACCTATTACGTGGGACAGGAATCCACACGGTGAAAAGTGGGCATATAATACTGCCACCCCTTCGGGGATAAGGCGTGATGGATATTTATTTTTTTATTTTTATCCAACACAAAAATATTTTTAAATTCGGAGCAGTAAATAGTCCCTGAGATAAGCGCGTTTAACCAAACAAACAATCAAAGTCTTCAGCTTTAAATATTTAAAAAAAAAGTATAGATTAAAATGCTAGAATTTTTCACGTTTTATAGTTGTAAGTCTTAAAATTGTACACACCGTTTTTTTTCAATTTTCTGCTAGGGGCAGTTGTTTGGTTTGTTTTTGACGTTATTCTAAAGCAACTACCCTTACTTACAAGCCTTTCCAAAGGCATTTCTGTCTAAGCTTTGTTGGGTGCACTACATGTAGCAGCTGCAGGGTTGGTTGCATTACATTGTAAGATATGTCCCTTTCACTTTAAACTTTAAAGTAATTTGCAATAGAATACTTTGAAAAAATAATGGTTCACTCTTGCGTAACAAAGCAATAGGGCCGAGTGCACACAATATAGCTACGTCGGTGTTTGCAATGCATGAAGTCTTGTTGGCATCTCTCCAAATGCGTGCAATGTGTACCTGTACGGTATTTTAACAGTGCAACTTGAATGCTACTCTCAAATCACTCAGCAATAATTACATTTCTATGGAACTTGAAGCTGAGAGTCTACACTCTAAATTTAGTTACAAAGATTTTGGGTAGTACAGTCAAATCAAATCAGTTTTGCTTACAAATATTGTACGTTCAGTAATATGACATTAAAAATAGCAAAGTTTAAAATGTGTAATATTCCAAAAATTTACCCTTACTGCATTAAAACAGTTGTGTGAGTTATGACACATTAAATAATACTTAAATGTTCATGTTTTTGACATATTATATACATACACAATTTCAAAGAGTTAAAGACTACATTAGGCATTTTATCGTGGCACTTACCACATCTTCTTTACAGGATTCCATGTGTATGAAAGTTAGTATCCTACTTCAAGATTAAAAATTCTGAAGCTTCTCTATATCAACTGCTTTAGGAATAAATACTGGTAACATTTGTTCATCCAGTAGTTTGATCCTAATCTTTCAGTTATCAGTGATTAATCTGTGAATATAAAAAGGAAATAGAGTACCAACTTCACTCTGTATCCCTGATGGGGTAGTCAGAGAGGACTAATCGCAATCAATGTATACTTTTATCGCTTCCTATAGATTCATGATCCGTTTCATAAGTGCACGTCTAGGTATCAGAGTACTTTTGACCTTTCCGTTTGTGAGCAACATGCTCAAGTAGTCTTAATATATAAGTTTTGGTCTACTCTGACTTCTTTTACGCTCTATTTCGCACAATACATATTCTACGAAAGTATTTTCTTACTTATTATATGAGTAAAATTACATTAATATTAATGAGATGCGAAAACACCTATCATAATAAAAAAAGAGTTAGTTCGTACAGCATTATTATGCAGCGTTCACAAGTGGTGTAAAATAAATCAAACCAAGTTGAACCGAACACGCCTTCGTCACTTGATACAAGTGTAATATTGAAAGCACCGCAAGTCATAAGTAGACGCGTATTCTATTACAAATTCTACAGTTATTAGTACCAAGCAAATAAAATTCTCTTTGTCTTTCGCACTGTGTCTCTCTGTTCTTTAGTCGTAACATTAAGTCTCAGTTCTATTAAAATTTTCTACTTTCGAGCTGTGTATATGAACTTCTTCGGCATTTTGGAGGCAATTACCGATTCCCAGCTCTAACGGCACATCAAACCCTTACCCGTCAGTTATCAGCTACCAAGGTAAATGATATTTGTTTATGTCTTTGTTAAGAATTCTGTGTATGTACACTTGACTTGAAAAACTATATATTTATGAACTATACTAATATTAAAAAGCTGAAGAGTTCTTTGTTAGTTTCGTTGATTGCGCTAATCTCAGCAACTACTAGTTACCTTTTGTATTGAATAGCCCATTTAACGAGGAGGCTATAGGCTATATGATTCATGCTACTACCCAACAGGGCGGGAAAACTAATCATTATCCATGCATTATCGTATATAAAAGTAATAAACGACAGGATTAAAAGTGTGCGACGGGAGTTCGAAGCATATCACGGGCAAAGCCACGGGGATCAGCTTTTAAAAATCTTTCAATTCCTTTGTAGCCTACATCTTCTGTAGTATTAAAAAAAGTAACATATTTTTTATAATTCAAACCACTCACTAACTTATACGCCTTAAGCATAGGTCAGAAAATATTCACCCACATAATGTTGGAGGTCGAATGGCAGCTCACATCCAAATTATATCGCTGACGACATGAGGGCGTTTCGTACATCTGCGGCTGATTGCACTGAGCGTGAGGCTGTCACGCTATATTACAAAAGTCGTTTAGAACGTATAATTTTACTTTCTCAATAATAGCACTGCATTTTCTTGTAAGACAATAGGCAATTTGTAAAATGTGGACAAAATTATGTTTTGTAGAAAGTTAGTTATTTTTTATTGTTATATAACTTCACTCTGTATTCCTGATGGGGTAGTCAGATAGGACTAATCGCAATCGTAATAAAAATTACATTCTATACATGTCTTTAAATGTATTTTATTTAACGTGGCGAGTAGTGAGCCCATTACTGTATTGAATTGGACAGGCACAGGTTGTGGGGACTTACTGTTGAATTTTTTTAAGACACACGTAAGGCGTTCAACTTTGCTTTACGACTTCTATATATAATACTAGCTGACCCGCCCGGCTTAGCCCGTGTCATACTTCGAACCCCGTGGCACCCATTTAATCCCGTCGTTTATTAATTTTACGATAATGTATGAAAATTTAAAAAATTACTTGATTATAGTACCTACTACGCCCGCGCCCGCACTGCTCGGTCGAATTTTTGTTACACGAAATTAATTTCTTTGCGCATTTTTTTGATATTGCCATATCACCTAAGATATTCATTTAATTTGCAAAGTGTAAAGGGACAAAATAATCTTCATAAAATTCTGAAACCAACTAACATATTAAAAATGATAAGGATTAATAATGTATTTGTGTAAATAGCCTTTAAATTACCGCTTTATTATTGCTTTTTTTTTAAAGCATTAAAATGGATATAGTATGTTATCCTTAAGAGATAGACATATACCGTCGCGGACTTTTTTGTAGACCTATATTAGATACACAATTCCACCATACATTATTTTGTTATATCTCAAAGGGTTTAGGCAGCGTTTTCGTTAAAAGCTCCCAGACGGCTCATTTTTTCTGACACCGCCAACATATATTGTTATAATTAAGTTAATGTATACAAAAACTTAATAAAATATACATAAAAACCTTCTATAAGAATCACTCTATCTATTTAAATAAACTGCATCGAAATTCGTTGCGTAGTTTTAAAGATCTAAGCATACAGTCATAGGGACAGACCGCGAAAAACGACTTTGTTTTATAATATGTAGTGATATTACTGGCCACCGGCACCCACGACGTAGCGTGCCTTCTGAAACTCGGAAACTCTCGTAAATGGAAACGACACCAGACGGTCCCCATCCGCTTAATAACCAAGGGACGATGTAATCGCTCAGCGATAATGTCCTTTAAATATTACTGCACTTAAAATAATAATTAAAAAAAAAAGACCAGCATATCGAAAGTTGCTTAACGCAGTGATCGTTTACAGAAGACTGAACTATGTACGACCCTTTACACTTTCGTATTACAGCAATAATTTGGACTTACCTTCCTATATTTTAACTTTGGGTAGTTTCAGTCGCAACTTGCAGAAAACAATGTAGATATTATATTTATTAAGTTCCGTTGTTACTTTACGTGAATCCAATCACGGAATAGTAAATTATATGATTTTCGTGTTTCATAGTTCATTAGATACATTGTTTGTGACTATTTTAAATTAAATAAGAGGTTGGCTTTAGTTTACTGCTATGAACTGTATTTTAAATATGGCGACTTTTAGAGATATACATTTTGTTTATAATATATAATTAAACTCTGAAATATTGGTAAGTTATATTTGGGAGATGTATAACTATATAAAAAAGTATATTCAATATAATAAATAAAATATATTTATAATTTGGGCTATATGTAGACATATTATACAAAAAATATGTCTACTAGACAAAAATACAAATAAAATGGCGCACAAACGAATGTTTTGAAATTTAGGTGTATCCTATGACAAATAAAATGTTTTTTTATTTATTTATAACGCCTTATCCCTAAAGGGGTGGCAGAGGCATACATATTGTATGCCCACTTCTCACCATGTGTATTCATGTCCCACGTAATAGGTGGGGAGCTCATTGCCGTGTTGAAATAGACAGACGCAGCTACCTGCTGTTGAAATTTTTCAAGCCGCCCATAAGGCCTTCAACTTGACTTAACGACTGCCATGTTACTGGCAACTGGGACCAACGGCTTAACGTGCCTTCTGCTGCACGGAATCGCTCGCAAATGTAAATGCTAGAAAGTGGCCACACATACGAGGACAAGCCATAGTGAAAGTTGCATAACTCAGTGATCGTTTACAGAACACTGAGTCCGCGGGGCCACGAGAGCTTCAATGTATGTATTTAAAATGTATGTGTTTAAAAATATATAATTATACTAGCTGATGCCCGCAGCCCGCGTGGTGAAGTTTTCCTATTCGAGATTTCGTACAGAACCCTAAAAAGTATCCTATATTACTTCTTTTATTCTTTGACTGCCTATGTGGCTCGGCAAGAGTGCATCCGCAGGCAGTGCAAGAGGTCGGGGGTTCGATTCCCACCCAGGATAAAACTTTATGTGATGAGCACGATGGTTTATTCTGTGTCTGATTGGCGACTCTTGTGTGAGTGTTGGATAATTGTATTATTAATGTAAAAACATTATTGTAACCTAAAAAAGAAAAGGAATGGAAAGGTTGATAAATTCGTCAGTTTCGGTTGTTCTTGATTGCTTAGACGGATAAGCGTCTCATCCGGTAAGAGAGAAGTCGCGGGTTCGTGCTCAGCTTATTGTTTTGATGACTGAACATTAATGTTAATAACTTATATAACAATACAATACACCCTCAAGCGACTGCACCTATTTCGATTTAGTGTTGAGGTAGCTGATACCCTGCAGTAACACATGAAATTTTGTCCTGGGATCAGATTTCTGTAGGAAAAGAGTAGAGGTACACTTCACCGTGCGAGCGGAGCGTCGCCAGATAAATATTGATTAATACGAGTTTTATCAAATATCTCTCTATCTCTATTTAGGCGCCCTTTTCCCCTTTAATTAATGAGTAGATCAATATACCGACAAATTGACATGCTTAGACAACTAAAATAAGAAGAGAGCTTTGACAAATAATATAAGAATACCAAAGTACCTTAGAGTAAAAACTTCATTCCACTTCAATTACAAAATAAAGACACAAAAAAGTCTTAAAAATAACGAGAAACTATAAATGTAAATACGAGTCAACAGTACTACTGCTAACAAATACTTTTAATAAGAAACGGAACGTAAAACCTTAGATATACGAGTATAATGGAACTTTTTATAACTCTTACAGTGAGAGAAATTTGTTGTAATTGCAAGGTTTTTCCTGTCCATAAGGAGTAAAAGTTTGTGTATGGATAAGATCCACAGGGTTTGGGAATATTGTGTTGCGACAGATCTACACACAGAGCAAAGAACGTTGCTTGCTCCTTCTCCCTCGTGTCCTAAAAGAGAACTAAAGTAATAACATTTTCACGTGCCACGTAAACGTCGGGCTGTAGGCGAAAATCGTAACGCGGCCTACTATTATTCAGTAGTAATTAGTGAAATCGAATGAGTAAAGGTTGACGCCCTGTGACAGGCTTGGTTGTATGAAATACTAGCAGACCCCCGGCTTTGCCCAGAACATACTTCGAAACCCTGTCGCACCCATTTAATCAAGTCGTTGAATACTATTACAATAATGTATGAAAAATTGCCCGATTTTTTGATATTTATGATTACTGCTCCTCTCTCCTAGATAGTAGCGTGATAATATATAACCTATAGTCCTCGATAAAGGGGCTCATCATCATCCGAGCGTCTGTCCCAGTTGCGTCTCGCGACGCCCGGGGTCCGCTTTCCTACATTTTCTCCTCCACTTCGCACGGTCTTCGGCATCCCCTGTAGTGAGACCATTGGCACGCATGTCATCCCTTACGACGTCAAGCCAGCACTTCTTGGGTCTTCCCCTCTTACCGGGACCCGGCGGGGCTGACATGGCCAGACATTTGTTACCTACGTAGCCCGGCGGTTGCCGCAAGACGTGACCATACCAACGAAGGCGACACTCTTGCAACTTGTCTGCAATGTCACGGACGTGAAGGCTGCCGCGGATGCAAGAGTTTCTCACGCCGTCCATCCGCGTGACCCCACTCATCCACCGCAGCATCTTCATTTCCGTGACACGCAGCTCCTGCTTATGTCGCTCCAATATCGGCCACGTCTCACTGCCATGTAAAAGGACAGTCTAATAATGGTTTTGTAGACCTGTCCCTTCAACCGGATCGGCATTTTAGGGTCACAAATGACACCGGTCATCTCCCGCCATTTGGCCCACGCGGCAGCAATGCGTGACTTGACATCGCAATCGATGTCACTGGACGTGTGAAAAACAGATCCCAGGTATTTAACCTAGTCCGTGCGCTCGACCAAATCACCGCCTATGCGGACGGATGTGGGATCTGTCGAGTTTATTGCCAAGTACTCGGTCTTCGCCACATTTAGTTTCAGACCGCCGTTCTCAAGCGTCTCCTTCCACGCATTTACACGTCGCACCAATCTGCCCCTGTCCGCGTCTGCCAGCGCAATATCGTCAGCATACATGAGCAACCATGGAGGCTGCTCATGTGGGTTTCTGATGCTGTCCGACAATTCGTCTAATATTACACTGAACAGAAGCGGACTAAGGACCGAACCCTGGTGTACCCCGACGGTGATGGGGAAGGGTTTCGTGTCGCCAACAGCAGTCCGAACCATTGAATCGGAGTCACAGTACATGTCCCGGATAGTGTCAATATAGACCTCTGGAACCCCTTTGGACCGCAGTGCCCACCAGATCATCGCACGAGGAACACAGTCGAAGGCCTTCTGCATGTCTAGAAACAAACAGTGCAGAGGCGTGTTCTTCGACCTGTATTTCCCTGCGACAACCCTCAGGGCAAAAACAGGGTCCGTGGTCCCATGACCAGGGCGAAACCCATATTGACACTCCGAGAGAGTACACTCCTGCCGGATCCGAGAGTCTATAATCCTCTCGAAGATCTTCATGGTGTGGGACATCTCCTTAATACCGCGGTAGCTCCCGCACTCCTGCACTGACCCCTTACCTTTGAAGACTGGAGTAATTATACTCAGTCTCCATTGGTTTGGGATAAAGGGGCTACCCAACACAAATTTTGACTCGAAACAATAGTTACTAAGTTTAGTGCTCTCAACCAAACAAACATACAAACAAACTCTTCATCTTTATATATTACAATAGATATAGAATAAAGCATTTTTGGGAGAGCGCAAGTGAGTTGATTGATTCCTTGCTCTGTGGCTCTCAACTACATGTCGCTAGTTTTAGGCACGTTATGTACAAGTACTAAAAATAGGACATACTGATTTTAAAATATATATTTTAATCTGAAATGAGTTGTCCTAAAACGCTATTTGTATTTACAGATTGTCAAGAGTATCAAAGACTGGTCTTAATTTATTCATAGACCGTCGGGTTTTAATGAACGCAACTAAGTAATTAATTAAAAGTTAGAGAAACTCATCAGCTGTACAGTACTGAGCAAAAAGATAACAACGCGGGGACAGATAACAGTACTTCTGAACATGATCTTGCAAAGGTTACAAGGTCAGTTGCTGTAAAATTGGTAGTAACTACATATATAAAGTTTGACCTGATTATTACGCTTACAGTTCAGAATAAATGAGTAGAAAATATATATGTCCTTAATTTTCTTATTCACTGAAAACTTCAATATCGTATAAAAGTTAAATTTTCAAACACTATTGTTTTTTTTTCACATCTGAATCTATTTCATAATGTTAGATTTCATAACATTTAAGTACTAGCGGTGACCATGTAACAAAAGACTCAGAAGACTAATTCTTCAATGACTAGACTGATTTAGGGTGTTAGTCTATATTGTGGAAAAAGTCTTGAAAAAGCATTAATATGTAGACAGCAAAAGGGAAGTCTTTGGGAGAAGTCTATGCACACGATTGCGTACATCATAACAACAACTTTAAGTGCTACCACAAAACAAAATGCTGAATAATGCAATCTTTTACTATCATAATTAAAAAAAAACATCAAAATCCCGGTTTCCGTAAATTTCATTATATTAATGCTGTTACAAGCAGTTAATTTTTAATCACTGCGTCCTGATTCTGGTATCAATTTCCGCAATATATAATTGAGTTTAGACGGTTGAAGTTCGCTATACGCCACGTTGCAATCATATTACGGGTAAAATTTAAATCTCGAATTTAAACAAAAAATAGATTCTAAATTTTGTATATTTAAATGCATTTAATAGTTTAATATTCAGCCGTTATATTTTATCTTATCTTCTCATACCTATATTTATGTAAAAATCAGGTTCTTTATTTGATCTTGATTTAATTTAAGAACAAATCAAATGATTGAATACGATTTTAAACAAATAGATAAACAAATGAACAAGACTAAGGGTCGTATTATAGAACCTTACTCAAGCCTCAAGTATTACTTAGAACTAGTTTTAAGCTGAGCTTTTATTATAGAACCATACTCGATTCGTGAAACGTCAATCTAGAATCACCTGAGAGCTGTCACAGCGAAATGACGTTTGATTCATATTACAGAATAGTGCTCAAGTGTCATTTCAGTAATCCTTTATTTTTAAACCATATTCAGCTCAGATTCGCTACTTGATTCGAGATTTGCGAGCAGTTTTCGTAAGTTTAGTCGACACCACGCTCAAGCAGAGATTTTAGTTAGCGAAAACAGAAAAACCAGTTCTTCAAATGGATATTTTCGTAGAAATTGATTACTACCAAAATTTTAATAATATTGATATGATCAACAATATTGAAATTCCTCGACGATTAATTAGAGACGCCCAAGACCCCTACAGCATTACAGAAAATGCATTAAAAAGAAGTACCGATTTACTCAAGATATTGTCAGAAGTTTAATTTTACCACAAATAATTCAACAACTAATAAAGCCAGACCAGCGTGGACATCCGATAGCGCCAGAAATACAAATACTTGTATGCCTGCGTTTTTATGCCACAGCATCCTTTCAGGTAGGTGCCTACCTATTTAAAAAAGCTTTTGGAAACAAAATGAATTGTTATTAAAAATTAAGTATAATGTTATTTTTGTTTTACAGATTGTTTGTGGAGATTTGCTAAATATATCACAACCTACTGTGTCCAACATTGTATCAAGAGTATCACACTTGTTAGCTCAGTTAAATACGCAATATATAAAATACCCGGAAGATATATCATCATATAGACTAAAATTTGCACAACTTGGACAATATGATGGATGGCCTGGATTACAGGGCATTGACGGTGCCATCGATTGCACACATATCAAAATTACATATTAATTTAATAGTCCAGGCATACAACATCATGAAGCATTTAGGAACAGGAAATCCTATTTCTCTATAAATGTTCAGGTAGGTAAATATATGTGTATTTCACAATAGTTATTAAAAATATTAAGAAGTATATACTTGTTATTCTACATGCTGTTAAAATTAATTAATTTCTGACACATTTTACCTGATGTATAATTATAATATGTATTAATAATTGCATCTACCAATGGGGCTCATGTTCAGCCTTGGTTGTTAGGTTGTGAGGTATACTGATGAATAGACCAGAGATTTTTATCAGACAAAAAAAAACAGTGGCCCTCCAGCTAACAGAATATTTTGAATCTATTTTAACCCTTAACTATTATGTAAAAGGTACCAGTATATGTTATTTATGAACAGAAGCATCAGTAATAAAACAGAGTAGCAAGTTTATTGATTTATCTCCATGTCAAAAATGTTAGAATTGTGCACATACTTATATATAGTGGTCTCAGTAAGGCTAGAGTTTCAGAGTTCTATTGTTTTTTTCTATACAATTTATGCATGCAGAATTGGCATATTTAATATTCCATGTTTATTAATTGGCCCTTAAGCGCTCGTGGCCCCGCGGTCTCAGTGTTCGGTAAACGATCACAGAGGTACGCATCTTTCACTATGGCTGGTCGTCGGATGGGTGACCACTTTGTAGCATTTACATTTGCGAGCGTTTCCGTGCTTCGGAAGGCACGTTAAGCCGTTGGTCCCGGTTGCCAGTAAAATGGCAGTCGTTAAGCCTGGTTGAAGGCCTTATAGGCGGCTTAAAAAATTTCAACAGCAGGTAGCTACAGCCTGCGTCTGTCTATTTCAACACGGCAATGGGCTCACCACCTATTACGTGGGACAGGAATCCACACGGTGAAAAGTGGGCATATAATATGCCTCTGCCACCCCTTCGGGGATAAGGCGTGATGGATATTTTATTTATTTTTTATGTTTATTAATCATGCGTATCAACAGGCATATAATACGCCCACTTTTCACCGTGCGTATTCCTGTCTGATGTAAGCGGTGGTGACCTCATTGTCCCGTTGACATAGACAGACTCAGGTTGTGGCCTCCTGCTGTTGAAAATTTTCAAGCCGTTGGTCACTGTTGTCTATAACATAACATAGCAGTTATTAAGGACTTAAGTTACTGACAACCATGACCAACAGCTTAACGTGCATTCCAAAACCCATAATGACTCTAAAATGTAAATGCCACAAAGTGGTCACCCATCCATGACCAGCCATAGCGAAAGTTGCTTAAAACAGTGATTGTTTACAGAACACTGAGTCAGCGGGGCCACCAGCGCTTCTAATAATATTGCATCATACCTTAAATAGATAAATTATATTTAACTGAAATGTTTCTTTTCCAGGCAGTAGCAGGGCCTTATGGAAATTTTATAAATATTGTGGCTAGATGGGCAGGAAGTACACATGATAGCCGTATCTTTCAGCTCTCAGGTATTAATATGGCATTTTTGCAAGGGAGGCGTATTGGAAGACTTATTGGTGACAATGGGTATCCCTTATTGCCATATTTGTTAACACCAGTCAATCCAACCACGTGCCCATCTGAAGAACGGTACAATAAAGTACATGTCCGAACAAGAATAGTTGTCGAGAGGATGTTCGGTATGTGGAAAAGAAGATTTCCATGCCTCAGCAGGCATTGAGAAATAAATTGAATACCGTCTCAAACATTATTGTAGCTTGTGCTGTACTGCACAATATTGCTATTGATATCCAAGACCCTTTACCCCCGGATGAAAGTACTCCATATAATGAGTATATGGATATAGAACATACAGGAAGAATGGGAACAAGTGAGGGTTTTGCAGTTAGGTCTGCTATTATAAACAGCAATTATGAATATATGTAAATTATACTATGATTATTCTTACATACCTTGTTTTTATCACCTTTTATTTGTCCTCACGATTAATCAGGCTATAATAGTGACTTGTATACAGGTACTATATACAAATTACTTTATTATTTGCCATCTTACAAATACTTTTACATACTCAAGTATCTTCAAGCTTTTTCCCAGTTGCCTCCAATTTTGTACATTAGTATCGTTTTTAGTTAAATTTAGTAAATCCACAGTCATTTGCTTAAAGCTCAGGAGTTTCAATTAGTATGCATATCTTTATTTAATTGGCGCTGGCCTTACGGTAGCAACCCTTGTTTTTGGTACCTTACCTCTATGTACCTTTTAGCTGACTGCTAAACTATATTCGCCAATACCTGTATCTTGTCCCCATGTACTGCAATGTGTTCTACACTTATTTTTACGTTTACTTTACTGGTTCCAGGAATGTGTACACTCCAGGCTTTAACGACAAGTATTACACAATCTTATAAGATAATATTTTGCCCATATGAGAGTCCAACAAATGACTCTGATCCAGTGAACTGTTCTGCTAAGCCCTTTCAGTGAAGGCATCATCTATTCATGTATATCAACCATTTGGTTGACCCACATGAATTGCATAGATGTTCTAACATGTATATCACAATTTTGATGTACTAAACTAAATAGTACATCATAATCATGACAGTTCTATTGCTGTCATACATCCTCTTAGAGAATTTCTAGTTCAGGCAGCATAAGAAAATAGTCCAGAATAGATCATCAGCCAGGTGTGTGCAGCTCTCAGACGAAATAGGATGGTAAAATCAAAAGCAGCTCTTTTATGAATTACTAGTTGACCTCCACGTCTTCGCCCATGGCATACTTCGAATTTGCCGTCGCACCTATTTAATCCCGTCGTTTATAAATTCTACAATAATGTACAAAAAATTGCTCGATTTGTCGTCATTTACGATCACTGCTCTGTTTTCCAAGTTAGTAGCGTGATAATATGTTATATATTATCACGCTATTAACTTGAAAAACAGAGCAGTGATAAATCTATCTCGATAAATCTATCCAACACAAAAATATTTTTTCTAATCGACTAGTAGTTCCTGAGATTAGCTCGTTCAACCAAACAAACTAACAAACTCTGCTAAGCTTTACATATTAGTATATATACAGCAAAAAAATAGATAAGGTATGAATGATGCGTTTTAAAAGTTAAAACTATATAATATGCTTACATTAATATTAACATTAATATTATTATTACTTATCTTCTAGGAAATGAACTACCTATAAATCACAGCAGAATAATTAACTTTATACTGTTAGAATATTTCTAAAACTAATCAACAAATCACAATAATTATACACACACAACAATAATTAAATATACCTATTAACCACAAAAAAAGAACATTTCACTAAAATAATACAGGCAAAAAAACTTTGGACTAAAATATAGAAAAAATTTATGAAAAAGGTGCTCCTCAAACAAAATGACCTATATATCAGCCAAGATCTTTTTCAGCTTTATTAGCTTTAGCTCGGGCTTCTCTCAAATATTCCTGCAATATCTCAAGCTCCAGCTGCTGTTTTACTGCAATGTGTCTCATTGTCATTAAATGTAGCTCCTGTGCCCGTTGCTCCCTTCTTATGTGCTCTCTCTTGAGAATTTGGGTTCTCAAGCGTTTTTCGTTGTTGGAAAATAATTCAACATCAGTTTCTTCATTCGATTCTTGTGGTGCCACCACATTGTGTATGACAGGTTCTTCTAGTTCTTGGATGCACGTGTCTTGAGCGTCTTTTTCGTTGAGAATGACTGGGACAGGAGTTTCAACTTGTGTATTCAATGTTTCTGGTTGAGATATCACTGTAAGAAAAATCTCATTAGGTATGCATAAACTCTTTACCTGCACAAGTATCATCTTTGATGTCAAGTTACAAAACTTTCTGTTTGCAAGTGCCTTTCGGAATCAATGAAATGTTAACAGCATACACTGCTTATGTGGCGCAGTGGTAGTGTATGCGACTGCCGCAACTAAGGCTCCAGGTTGGAAAAAATATTTGTGTGATCCACCAATGTTTGTTTTGGGGTTTGGGTGTTTCTTATAATATGTATATATTCAGAAATTTATAAGTATGTCTATCAGTCCTCTAGATCCCATAACACAAGCTAACATTAGCTTACATTGGGCTACACAGTGCACACAATATTTATTTATTACAGTATCACATAAGCTCTGTATGTAGAATGGTCAAGAAAAAAAGAATACTTACAAACATCAAGAAAAGAATACTTCATACAATAGATCCCTGCGGCACTGTCATTGTCAAAGTTTATCCCAAGGAATATTCCATTTACATCAACATACTGTAATATAAACAAGTTAGCTGATACCATAGAAGATTCAACTTTTTAACCCCCTAAAGTCGCTTAAGCCAGAGCTGGGTGCCGATGATCTGAAGTCACTGTACAATTAAGGTTACAAATTGTATTACAAAACTGTGTATAATATTTTAAACCAAAAATAGGTAATTACCAGGTGTGTCAGAATCAATGGTCTCTGGTATTTCGACGAGGAGCGCAGGTGTTAAATTTGATATATCTGGATCGATATTGGCATCAGGGCAAGGACCTCCACCGCCTGTGGCAATGCGGTACTGTCTTTCACGCGTCAGGGCATCGCGCTGTCGTGCCTTTAAATTTTGTCACAAGCGGCGCAGCTGCTCTCCGGATGCCTATAGCAAAGAATTAATCTATTTAAACAATTTAATTTCATTTCTTACATACAGAAACATTACAATTATTAATTACAATAGTAATGTTTACACCTCTAAATGCCATTATATACCTATATGAACATTTACTCCTGAATAATATATTCAAATATGCATTATATTTACATAATATATTTTATATTCATCTCATTTAATAATATCATTATTTTACTAGTAATATATAATCCAATGATATTATTTATTTATTTATATTCACCCTTATTGCAACTATATTAAGCGTGGCAATAGCTCGTGTAATGAGCGTATTTTCCAACAATTTAGTTCTGCCCCTCATGTTACATTGAATTTGGCTATCTGTGACATTGTACATACCCATATAGCACGCTTAAACTTATCCCCTGCAATATACCCGGATCACTTAAGTGTCCACGAAACACTGAGAATATATGATACCGCCCACAGGTGTCTTCTAACTTCCAACTTGCTGTACCCAACTATACCGAGCACAAATAAAATTGGATACATCAAGGGGTAGTATTTATTATGAATTACAAGAGGTTGTACACCTGCACAACTATATAGCGCAATACTAGTAAACCTGCAACACTTACCGATTCATTAATAACAGAACTGGCATTATATTTTTCTGCAATTTTGACCTAAGCCGTTTTTTTCTCCGCAGTACTTACGGCATCTGTTTTTTTATTTTCTATTACATGCTTGAAACATTTTAAAATTTCTATTAACAAACTTCTTTCTAGAATAGTAAAATTCTTCTTTTTCGCAGACATTATTGTCAGAACTTATAAGATTTTACAAGAATATCAACAAGCGCACCAAACTTTATCAATAAACAACAGGTTTTTTTTTAAATAATCCTTAATCTAACATGGCAAACAACAGGTTTACTGACGCACACAATCCGTTTTACGCAGTCAAAGGTTCATTATAATAGCTTGCAGCTTCTAACGCTGCAGCTAATATTTAAATTTTTGAAGTAAGGATACTTAAATGCAATCACAGACAATCATGATTGAATAATTTCAATGAGAAATAATTAATAAAAGTTTCCTTTTAGAAATATATAATTATCGAATAGTAAGCTGCGTGGAATGAAAACAAAATATGTAAGCAATAAAATTGTAATAGAAAACAGGCTGTTTATAGGCTTGCAACATTGAAATGCGAAATCAGGCGATTCGAGATGAGAATCTGTGGTCAATAGTAATTTCTACAAATGTGAGTTTGGTGATAGTTCTACAATGAACCACGTGCTTATGTCTAGATTCAGCACTCAAGTGACAATCTGCTGAACTCCGTTTATGCGTGACTTAAGTTAGTTTCTGTAATACGACCCTAAAATTTAATATATTTACAATATAAGCATCAATAAAATTGTCAAACAAAACAATATATTTCAAAATATCTTCAATGCACAGAGTTACTCTGAGTGAGGTTATTTGTAATTTTTTATGTCCCGTATTATAAAATTTTAGTGTAAAGAGCAAGTTTATGTTAGCTTTATTTAAGTTAGATAACGCTATATAACCCCCGTTTCCCCATAGAAACGTGTCCTAGAATAAAATTTAGCTTAGCTTTTGCATGAAATTGTAACAAACAAACATCATTATCTTTATATGCAATTGGTGAAGTTAATATGGAATTACAAGCAGTCAGACTCCAGTTTAAAATTTGTTATTTCTATAAATTATTGTATGTACATTTGTTAATCAATAACGAAGCATACGTCCGTGAGTGAATCCTTGTGGACTTCGGCTGAAAATTAGTGCTGAGTTCATACTCAGCATCATGCTGAGCCGTGGCCTTTTATTTGAATTTATATTTTTAGTGTTTTTATGTAGAGTGCCTAATAAATGTGTTTTCTATCTTTTCCTCTTTCTTTCATCCGAGCGTCTGTCTTAGTTGCGTGTCCGCTTTTGTACACTCTCTCTTCCCACTTCGCACGGTTGTTCGCATCCTTTGCAGTGCGACCATTGTCAAGTATGCGTTTTTTGGGTTTTGCCCTATTACCGGTACTAGGCATTGAAGGAATGGTGACATTTGGAACATTTTTTTCGCACATAGCCCGGCGGTTGCCGCAGGACATGACCATACCAGCGAAGGCAACGCTCTTGCAACTAACTCTAACAAACATACATTACATCCATACAAACTTTCATGTTTGTAATACTACACTGATCATAAATTTGTAGCTAGCATAGAATTAAAAATCAAAGTAGAATTTCAAATCATACAAAGCGTATGATTAGATAGAATGAGTTAGATAAGAAAGATAGTAGCGAAAGTAGGGCTGTTACTTTTAAGAGCAGCATTTATTCAACGGTAATGTTGAACAGTTTTGTATATGTGTTTTTATTATGATAGAGCATTTTCGCATCTCATTAATATTTATTAAATTTAAATCATTTTATAAGTCAGAAAAGATTGACGAAAAATATAATTATATTGTGCGAAAGTAGAAAGTAAAAGCAGTCAGAGTAGACCAAAACTTTTTGCTCACAAACGGAAAGGTCAAAAGTACTCGGATGAACTAGACGTGAACTTATGAAACGAATAATGAATCTGTTGGAAGCGATAAAAGTACCTATACATAGTTCGCGATCAATCCTCTCTGACTACCCTATCAGAGATACAGAGTGAAGCTAGTTCTAGCTTAGCTTTAGTAGACTCAATTTCCTTTTTAAAATTACAGATAGATCACTGATAATAGATCAGGATCAAACTACTGGACGAACAAATGTTACCAACATTTATTCCTGAAGGAGTTGAAATAGAGAAGCTTCAGAATTTAGAAATTTTGAAGTTAGAGACTAACTTCCATATACATGGAATCCTGTATATTAGCGTCTCATCCGCTCTCTTCTTAAAGAGAAGGCGCGGGTTCGTGTCCTGCTTATTATTTTGATGACTGATCATTTATGTTATATTAGTGCTTAATATTATATATTTTTGCATGTCTTTTACTGCTATAAAGCTGCGCTCTTATTTATACTTATAATATAACAATACAATCGGCTAGCGGCTGCACCGATTTCGATTTAGTGTAGCGGTAGCTCTTTTCCCCTTTATTTAATGGGCAGATCAACATAACGACAAATTTACATGCTTAGAAAACCAAAATGAGAACAGAGATTTGACAAATAATATAAGAAAAGCACCTTGAAGTAAACACTTCTATCCACTTCAATTACAAAACAAAGACACAAAAAAGTCTTAAAAATAAAGAGAAACTATAAATGTAAATACAAGTCAACAGTACTACTACTAACAAATACTTTCCCTTTTAATAAGAAATGGAACGTAAAACCTTAGATATACGAGTATAATAGAACTTTTTATAACTCTTACAGTTAGAAAATTTGTTGTAATTGCAGGTTTTTCCTGTCGATAAGGAGTCAAAGTTTGTGTTTGGATAAGATCAGCAGGGTTTGGGAATATTATGTTGCGACAGATCTACACATAGAGCATAGAACGTTGCTTGCTCCTTCTCGCTCGTGTCCTAAAGGAGAACGAAAGTAATAACATTATCACGTGCCAAGTAAACGTAAGGCTGTAGGCGAAAATTGTAACGCATGAGTAAAGTTCGAAGAATGTGACAGCCTTGGTTGTATGAAGGCTTTGCTCAGGACATACTTCGAAACCCCGTAGCACAACCATTTAATCAAGTCGTTTAATACTATTACAATAATGTATGGAAAATTGCCCGATTTTTTGACATTTATGATTACTGCTCCTCTCTCCTGGATAGTAGCGTGATAATTTATAACCTATAGTCCTCGATAAATGGACTATCCAACACAAATTTTGAGTTACAAAGTTTAGTACTCTCAACCAAACAAACATACAAACAAACTCTTCAGCTTTATTGAGTGAAGCGAAGCTGCCATGGAGCGACTTCCATGACGTTTGTAACACCGGACAGAACTTCGCCATTTCTTATCCGTTTTCGGATTTTATTTTTCTGCTATGGAAATCTATTCAAATTATGCAGATCGTGACGAAAGTCCGAATTTTAAAATTCATTCTAATAAAAAGTTATCTGCAAAAATCATGTTGTCTATGGGAAAATACTTAGTTTGATTTAACGCTTCCCCAAATTTATGCTGCTAGCATAGATTACACCTTTGCGACTGCGGCTACCTAGTATATATATAGAACAAAGCATTTTTGGGAGAGCGCGTGAGTTGATTGATTCCTTGCTCTGTGGCTCTCAACTACATATCGCTAGTTTTAGGCACGTTATGTACAAGTACTAAAAATAGGACATACTGATTTTAAAATATATATTTTAATCTGAAATGAGATGTCCTAAAACGCTATTTGTATTTACAGATTGTCAAGAGTATCAAAGACTGGTCTTAATTTATTCATAGACCGTCGGGTTTCAATGAAAGCAACTAAGTAATTAATTAAAAGTTAGGAAAACTCATCAGCTGTACAGTACTGAGCAAAAAGATTACAACGCGGGGACAGATAACAGTACTTCTGAACATGATCTTGCAAAGGTTACAAGGTCAGTTGCTGTAAAATTGGTAGTAACTACATATATAAAGTTTGACCTGATTATTACGCTTACAGTCCAGAAGAAATGACTAGAAAATATTTATGTTCTTAATTTTCTTTTTCCCTGAAAACTTCAATACGGTATAAAAGGTAAATGTTCAAACACTATTGTTTTTGTTTTCACTTCTGAATCTATTTCTTAATGTTAGATTTCATAACATTTAAGTACTAGTGGTGACCATGTAACAAAAGACTCAGAAGACTAATTCTTCAATGATTAGACTGATTTAGGGTGTTAGTCTACATTGTGGAAAAAGTCTAGAAAAAGCATTAATATATAGACAGCAAAAGGGAAGTCTTTAGGAGAAGTCTATGTACACGATTGCGTACATCATAACAACAACTTTAAGTTCTACCACAAAACAAAAATTCTGAATAATGCAAACTTTTACTATCTTAATTAAAAAAAACATCAATATCCCGGTTTCCTTAAATTTCATTATATTAATGCTGTCACAAGCATTTAATTTTTAATCACTGCGTCCTGATTCTGGCATCAATTTCCGTCATATATAATTGAATTTAGACGGTCGAAGTTCGCTATACGCCACGTTGCAATCATATTACGGGTAAAATTTAAATCTCGAATTCAAACAAAAAATAGATTCTAAATTTCGTATATTTAAATGTATTTCATAGTTTAATATTCAGCCGTTATATTTTATCTTATCTTCTCATACCTATATTTATGTAAAAATCAGGTTCTTTATATGACACTTGAATTACCAGCCATAAATTAATAATATAAGGCTGACCTCACACATGCGACGCTTCTAAAAACGAAGATTTTTATAAATTGAATTATACTCTTATAGCTAGCTTTTTTAAAACTGGAAGCAAATCATTTTGGTATATACACTTGACAATGATTTTAGCTAAAACTAGTTAGTGAAAAACATTTATGACTCGGTTGCAGTGATGGCGAGCTGCTTAGATACACATGTTTTGATATATTAAAACGTTGTGTGACACCATAAAGGATAACTGCCACTTCAAGTCAGTTTACCTGAATCAAAGGGGTTCTTTGGCTTGACGTTTGTTTTGTTTATAGGTTTATCTTATTTATCAATTAAATATGCATTTAAAAATATACAAAATACTTTTAAATTACCTATTTCTATTATTATTAGGTATCTAGCTGTGCCTCTGACTTCGCCCTCAAATTCCCGTTTTACCCCGCATCTCTATCCGTGCCTGTTTTGTAAAAGCTACTTCTGATTTCAAAACCTAATAACTTTTGATATTATGGGTTGATTTAAACTCTGGATATGAACTGAAATGATACAATTCCTTGGTATTAAAAATAAAAACGTTGATTTAATTTAAGAAAAAATCAAATCATTGAATACTATTTGAAATAAATAGATAAACAAATGAACAAGACTAAAATAAAATATATATATATACAATTTGAGCATCAATAAAATTGTCACCAAAACAAAATTTCAAAATATCTTCAATGCACAGAGTTACTCATTTAGTGATATGGTTATTTGTAATTTTTGATGACCCGTATTATAAAGTTTTAGTGTAAAGAGCAAGTTTATGTTAGCTTTATTTGAGTTAGATGACGCTATATAAACCCCGTTTCCCCATAAAAACGTGTCCGATAATAAAATTTAGCTTAGTTTTTGCATGAAATTGTAACAAACATACATCATAATCTTTATATGCAATTGGTGAAGAGCTGTTAATAGCAGTCAGACTCCGGTTAAAAATTTGATATCTCTATAAATTATTGTACTCGTATGTACATTTATTAATCAATAGCGAAGCATACGTCCGTGAGTGAATCCTTGTGGGCTTCGGCTGAAAATTAGTGCTGAGTTCATACTCAGCATCATGCTGAGCCGTAGCCTTTTATTGCACGCCTCATAAGCGCAGCGTTGAGGTGGGTACTACTGTCACTTCGCGCAAAACATCTGTTTTTTCACACTTAAAATGTCTCTAATTATCATATATTGCACTTGTAAAATACAATTTTATCACTCATGATATTTTTGGTGCCATTTTTGTTATTTAAACTAGTTAAAAAACTGTTTAAAAAAGTTTTGTCTTTGACGTCCGTATGTCTGTATGTGCGTATGTTAACGCGATAACCACCGAAATACTTTACTAATCGAGTCTTTTTTTTTTCTCTTACGCTTCAGTATAATTAGGAATAGAACCCTTTCAATTTTCACGGTCTGATTCGATGTGGTTTAATTGTTATTATCTTTTTTTCAATATTTTTGAATATGATCGTATACTAGCGTCATCTATGTCAAGAGTTGTGTACTGTCTAATACACATTCTCGTAAAGTTGTTAACAATTGCGAATATGGATGTCGCTGTGCACAACTCTTGGCTGGTACAATAAAAAGGAACGACTTTAGTTTTAATTTTTAATATTTAACAATTTTTTTTATAATATAATAAAAGAGTGTGAAGCGTGCACTTTTGGTGTAAGGGGCCCCACCAAGATCTTCGAGGCCCAAGTCAACCTCCCGTGCTAGTGCTGCTGATTAACGGACGAGGCTCTGGCGCTGGCTTTCCCCTCCGGGATTGGGAGGTCTGAGGGCGTCGCTCCCATAAAAGCCACCCGCCGAAACAAAAAAAGAAAAGCAATAAATGGAATGCTGCTAGGGATAAAGCGCCGCCGCAAAACGGCGCGCTAGAGCCCCGCCCGACTCCTATGGCAAGTGGGCTAGGGCTGCCGTGTGACGGCTAAAGAAGTTAGCCCCAACCCGAATCCGCTTCGCATCGTGGAACATTGGCACGCTGACTGGGCGTGCGGTAGAGTTGGCCGAAGTATTCTCCAGGTGGAGGGTGGACGTGGCGTTCCAGCAGGAGACTCGGTGGAAGGGCAACAGAGCGCGGCCTCTTCAGAAAGGCTACAAGCTGTACTACACGGGTGCGCCTGGTGGGGAGAACGGGGTGGCCGTGGTGCTCTCCGAGGGGCTGCAGAGCGGCATCTTGGAGGTGAAACGCTGTAGCGACCGGCTTATGATCGTGACGGTGCTTATCGATGGGATAATTACCCACCTGATAAGTGCCTACGCGCCACAGGCCGGTTGTAGCGACGCCGATAAGATGTCCTTTTGGGACCAACTCGAGGGAGTGCTTCGGAGCATTCCGTTGTCACAGGGAATTGTTTTGGGCGGCGACCTAAACGGTCAAGTGGGTGAGAGGTGTAAGGAGTTTGAGCGTGTTCATGGTGGTTTTGGATACGGCGCCTGCAACGCTGAAGGAGAAACTATTCTCAGAACGTGTGCGGCTGCCGATCTGGCCATTGTGAACACGTATTTCAAAAAGAACTCCGAATATCTCATCACCTACAAGAGCGGAAGGCGTACAACTCAGATCGATTTCCTACTCAATAGGCGACACAGCATCGGCAAGGTGGCGAACTGCAAGGACATACCCGGAGAGAGTCTTACTGCACAACACCGTCTCCTTGTCATGGACCTCTGCGTGAAGCTTAAAGGCAAACGCATCGAGCGGTGCCAGCGCCGCATCAGATGGTGGCTGCTTGATGAAACTAGGTCCCAGGAGTTATATCACCGACGTGATAAGTGCACCGACACTGAAGGAGAACCAGTTCAAGATTACTGGGACAAAGTTCAGGCGGCCATCCTTGGAGCGGCGAAGGTGGTGCTCGGTGAGTCTAAGGGTGGACGCAAATGTGACAAGGAAACTTGGTGGTGGAACGACGCAGTCCAGAAGGAGACTAGGGAGAAGAAAGCCCTCTTTAAAAAGTGGCAAGCGACCGGATCTCCCGAAGACCGTGACGCGTACAGGACTGCCGAGCGCGCCACAAAGAGAGCTGTAGCCAGAGCCAGATGAGACCACTTACAACCTCTGTATGATTAGCTGGAATCGTCTGAGGGGCAGAAGCTCATCTATAAGCTGGCTCGCTTCAGGGTCAAAGCGGCACAGGATATATCCAAGTGTTGCTGTGTAAAAGACCCTGAGGGCAACCTGTTAAGCGAAGACCTCGCGGTAAAGGAGAGATGGCGCTCGTACTTCCACGAGCTGCTTAATAAACAGCACAAAGAGGTGCAGCCTCCGGACCTCCCTCCGAATCAGGGACTAGTGCCACCGGTAACGCCTAGAGAAGTCCTGATTGCGCTTCGCCGCATGAAGAATCGGAAAGCTGTCGGACCCGATAGAGTCCCTATCGAAGCCTGGAAGGCGATGGATCCTCGCGGTGTAGGCATCTTAGTAAACCTTTTTAACCGCATACTCCTCAGCGGGCAGATCCCAAAAAAATGGAGACTGAGTATTATTACTCCAGTCTTCAAAGGTAAGGGGTCAGTGCAGGAGTGCGTGAGCTAACGCGGTATAAAGGTGATGTCCCACACCATGAAGATCTTCGAGAGGATTATAGACTCTCGGATCCGGCAGGAGTGTACTCTCTCGGAGTGTCAATATGGGTCTCGCCCTGGTCATGGGACCACGGACCCTGTTTTACCCTGAGGATTGTCGCAGAGAAATACAGGTCGAAGAACACGTCTCTGCACTGTTTGTTTCTAGACATGCAGAAGGCCTTCGACTGTGTTCCTCGTGCGATAATCTGGTGAGCACTGTGGTCCAAAGGGGTTCCAGAGGTCTATATTGACACTATCCGGTACATGTACTGTGATTCCGATTCAATGGTTCGGACTGCTGTTGGCGACACGAAACCCTTCCCCATCACCGTCGGGGTACACCAGGGATCGGTCCTTAGTCCGCTTCTGTTCAGTGTAATATTAGACGAATTGTCGGACAGCATCAGAAACCCGCATGAGCAGCCTCCATGGTTGCTCATGTATGCTGACGATATTGCACTGGCAGACGCGGACAGGGGCAGATTGGTGCGACGTGTAAAGGCGTGGAAGGAGACGCTTGAGAACGGCGGTCTGAAACTAAATGTGGCGAAGACCGAGTACTTGGCACTAAACTCTACAGATCCCACATCCGTCCGCATAGGCGGTGATTTGGTCGAGCGCACGGACCAGGTTAAATACCTGGGATCTGTTTTTCACACGTCCAGTGACATCGATTGCGATGTCAAGTCACGCATTGCTGCCGCGTGGGCCAAATGGCGGGAGATGACCGGTGTCATTTCGTACACAAGCAACAATATATATTAAAATCTGTTGAAATTTTAATTCAATTTAAATTTTTAATTAAAATATTTATTCATACGATTAAGTTAATACATAATAATTTACATTACACTAGGCAAGCCTGTTCTGTGGGTGTCAGCTACGAACAAGAATAAGTTTGGGAATTCACTCATTGACAATGTTTTTTTATGGTGTCTGTGGCATTGTTTATAATTTTTTTTTTCTTTTTAATATTTTATTGGAGTATGTAAACATTTTTTTTTTATTTAATACTTACTATATTTAGTTCGAGGCGAAAGGGTAGTGGCGCCATCTCATGAACGCCGTCATTGGCTACCTCTGAAAATCAGCGCTGTCAAACTGGGTCTCCAGTGAAGACAGCATTACGCTGAGAGGAGGCCAAATTCCGCACAGTGTCTAGGATTTTAAGATGTGGCTTGTTATTGTTTCTCTATTTTTTTTTTGTGTGCAGTAAAAAACTTTTTTTTTTTTTTTTCATTTGTGACCCTAAAATGCCGATCCGGTTGAAGGGACAGGTCTACAAAACCATTATTAGACCTGTCCTTTTACATGGCAGTGAGACGTGGCCGATATTGGAGCGGCACAAGCAGGAGCTGCGTGTCACGGAAATGAAGATGCTGCGGTGGATGTGTGGAGTCACGCGGATGAACCGCGTGAGGAACTCTCGCATCCGCGGCAGCCTTCATGTCCGTGACATTGCAGACAAGTTGCAAGAGTGTCGCCTTCGTTGGTATGGTCACGTCTTGCGGCAACCGCCGGGCTACGTAGGTAACAAATGTCTGGCCATATCAGCCCCGCCGGGTCCCGGTCAGTGGGGAAGACCCAAGAAGTGCTGGCTTGACGTCGAAAGGGATGACATGCGTGCCAATGGTCTCACTACAGGGGATGCCGACGACCGTGCGAAGTGGAGGAGAAAATGTAGGAAAGCGGACCTCGGGCGCCGCGAGACGCAACTGGGACAGACGCTCGGATGATGATGATGTGAAGCGTGCACTTTTGGATTTTCCAAACTTTGCACTGTTGTTCGCATCCTTTGCAGTGCGATCATTGTCAAATCAGCTTTTTTATTTGGGTTTTGCCCTTTTACTGGTACTAGGCATTGAAGGCATGGTGACATTTGGAACATTTTTTTCGCACATAGCCCGAAGGTTGCCGCAGGACATGACCATACCAGAGAAGGCAACGCTCTTGCAACTAACTTTAACAAACATACATTACATCCATACAAACTGTCATGTTTGTAATACTATACTGATCATAAATTTGTAGCTAGCCTAAAATAAAAATCAAACTAGAATTTCAAATGATACAAAGCGTATGATTAGATAGAATGAGCTAGATAAGAAAGATAGTAGCGAAAGTAGGGCTGTTACTTTTAAGAGCAGCATTAATTCAACGGTAATGTTGAACAGTTTTGTATATGTGGTATAAAATTTATTCATATATTTCGGCATAGTCATGTACTAAGGTGAACTTAATGCCGTAGGTATTATCTACCAGTTAAACTTAGGGCGTTACAGAGATAAGCCAAAGTAGATGCTAGGTGCTCATTTCATATAGACCTACTTAAAGAAAAAAGATAAAAATACATATACCAGACAGTAGTCACACAGCCCTCACAGTCTTTACTGCTTAGTTTTAGAAATGAAACATATTTTTTACTTTTATTATGTTATTTTATTGGATTAAACAAATATGTAGTATTACGAGTACATTTTCTTTAGTGGGGTACGATGGGTACGATAGACGAAACGAATATATATTGTGTGAAAGTAGAGGGCAGAAGAAGTCAGGGTAGGCCGAGACTTACATATGAGGACCATGTGAGCAGATGACTCAAAAAGGAAATCTTAAAAGTACTCGGATACCCAGACGTGCATGTATGAATCTGCAGGAAGCGGAACGCAGGAAAGGATACAGTTTTTGTGACACAATAACAAAAATACTACTACTAACTATTAATATTATAAAGCTGAAGAGTTTGTTTGTTTGTTTGGTTGAACGCGCTAATCTCAGGAACTACTGTTTCGATTTGCAGAACTCTTGTTGTGTTGAATAGTCCATTTATCAAGGAAGGCTATAGGCTATATAGCATCGCGCTACGACCAATAGGTGCGGAACATCAATGAGAAATGTGGCAAAATCGTGGAAATAATATTCCTTTTGTAAGCACAGCGTAATAATCGCTTGTGGAGGGCCACAAGTGATTATTACGCTGTGCTTACAAAAGCCGTCATTGGCTACCTGTGGTCCAAAGGGTTGAAAAAAAAAAAAGCAGGGCTGACTCAGTATTCTGTAAACGATTACTGCGTTAAGCAACATTCGCTATTGGTGGTCCTAGGATGGGTGATCACTTAGTGGAATTTTAATTTGCGAGCGCTTCCGTGCTTCGGAAGGCACATTAAGCCGTTGGTCCCGGTTGCCAGTAAAATGCCTGTGTTTAAGGCCTTCGGGCGGCTTTAAAAATATGGGACAAAAAGGCATACGGTGAAATGTGTGCGTATAGTATGCCTCTGCTTACCCCTTCGGGGATAAATGTTTAACAATATGTATGTATGCATGTCTGTATAATTTGGATTAGTTGGCTATAGGTAACAAAAAATCTCACAGTAGGTATTTATTTATTTAACATTGATCAACAACATTGAACATTGATTGATATAGGTTTTCTTTCATAGCGCAATACTCACTAAAGTGATGATAGAGTAATCCGAAGTCGTACGCTTCCATCAGAACATGATGCAAAACTCATTATTTAGAAAAACGACATAGTATTTGTATTATATTACAATTTAGATTCTATTTTCTGATTTTGCCACTTTTCATAAAGCTCATATTTCTAAAACAAACGATTTTGTTTTGTTGATTAGTGTTCTGTAAACGACCACTGCGTTTAGCAACTTTCGCTATGGCTAGTCACGGATGGGTGACCGCGTAGTCATATTTACATTACGAGCGTTTCTAAAGGCACGATAAGCCGTTGGTCTCGGTTGCCTGTAACAGGCTTTCGTTAAGCCCAGTTAAAAGCTTTGTGGGTTTGAAAAATTTCAAAAGCAGGTCCTGTCCATTTCAACAAGGCTATTCAACAATATCAAGCTCCCCACATGTTACGTGGGACAAAATAGTATACGGTGAAATTTGGGCATATGGTCGCAGCCTCTGCCTATCCCTTCGAGGATAAAGGCGTGACAATATGTTTGTGTATATGTATCTGTGTGTGTGTGTGACGTTTACTACTAACCGTTGAAATTTGTTCTAAATTGATCTTTAGAGTCAAGAGTTAACACCTACATTAGTTGACTTAACAAAAAGCCTTTAAAATCTCTCTTGAATTAAAATCCAGAGGTAATTTTACGAGATAGCAAATTATGAAACGGAAGTAAGCAAATGAAGCAGGAATGCAATTATTTCGCCCTGAGACTTGTAAAAATTTATGCGGAATTTAGGACAGTTGTGGAATTTAAGATTTGGATGGTTAAGGCGTGTTTTGATTATGCAATAGTATAAATACATTAATGTTTTTGAATATTATTAAAGAGTAGCTGATGTCCACAACTCCGCATTGCATGTTAAAGTTATACCGTTACTGTTTCCAACAAGAACTTGTTCCCGGTCTAAAAAGTAATTTCGTAGACCACCACGTAATCATATACCGATGTATAAACTTCTTTATCTATCGCACCTTATCCCCGAAGCTGTAGCAGAGACATACATATTGTATGCTCACTTTTCACAATGTGTTTTTCTGTCCCACGTAATAGGTGGTGAGCCCATTGTCGTGTTGTTATAGATAGACGCAAGTTGTGGCTACCTGCAGTTGAAATTTTTCAAGCCTTCAACTTTACCTAACGACTGCCATGTTACTGGCAACCGGGTCCAACGGCATAACGTGCCTCCCGAGGCACGGAAACGCTCACAAATGTAAATGCCGTAAAGTGGACACCCATTTTAGGAACAGCCATAGTGAAAGTTGCGTAACTTAGTAATCGTTAAAAGAACACTGAGTCCGCGGGGCCACGAGCGCTTCTGTATAAGCTTTATTACTGTAAAGTTTCATTAAAATCCATACAAACTTATGTATGAATTTTCTTACAGAAATCATTGGTATCTTGAAAATCTAATCTCTTCAGGACATATCGCCATCTCGGATTTCAATATATCGCACCTCCGGTGCAACAACGTCACTTATGCATTTATTGTCAAAATTGATCTGATAATGAGAAATTAACGCAAATGTACCTCTTTACCTGGTGCGTCATTGTCATTTGTGTAGTGCTTAAACTTTTCGTGTGAGGGCAGAAGTGTCGTTATGGTTTTGGCGCGAATCTAACCGCTACTTGGAGAAACAACGTTTGATTGGTCAGTTGCGCGCGGCCTCCGGCACGAGTGACAATCTTCTGGAGCTACATCGTCACTCAGGTAATTGTGACAAAATATTTTTATGTTTTTTAAAGCAATAACGGCACTTGTGTTTGTAATGACATTATTTCCCCAATCCTTGTATTTTATGGTATAAAGTTTATGTTCGATTGAAAATTGTGACAATGTTCGTCCAAAATAGTAATGATTAATTTAATGTTTAATAATAATTTAATATAATTTGAAAGAAATTTTTTTTTTTTTTCTAACTGTAAAGTTTGCATACAATTATATTATTTTAAGAGTCCGATTTCCACTACTATACTACGTGGTTCTGTGTTTTTTTTTAAATTTTTCATTAAATTATTAATGTTTGTTGAATTTCCTATCCATTAATTAATTGGCCTGAAAAAATTTACAAAAAATACGTGCATTCTACATTTTTGTACAATGATTTGAAAGAATCAAACCGTTATGCTGAAGAATTTCCTTTATATAATTAGTATTATACAAGTTGACTTTTAACTTTTAAAATTGTATAAAAGCCAATAACACTAGACATCTTAGCTTAATCTTGTGAGAGCTGGAGTGTGTAGTAGGTTCGAAACTTATATGACAGATCTCCAGAATACAATACTATAATTGAATAATAAACATTATAGTTGGAATTGCAAATAAATGCATACGGTGAAACGTGCCTCTGCCTACCCCAGAGCAACAGATGCAACATTCAGAACAATAAAAAATAGTATCTAATCAGACAAACTCTGAGAATCAAGCAACAAGAATCAAGCAAACCCAGGTAAATCTACAACAACTACTATAGAGCGGGATAATACTACTTTAGAAGACAATAACTCTTTGTCAATTTTGGCTAATATCGATGGATCGAATGAACGTGACGATGTTAATGACAGCACATCAGGCGATTTCTCTGGCACAGATTCTGGACATGAATACAATCCTCGCCGTTGTTCTAGGTCAAATTCATCTAGTAGCTCTAGTAGCACTTCGAGCAGTAGTTCTAACAGCAGCTCCAGTAGTAGTTCTAATAACAGTTCCAGTTATTCTGCAGTTGAAAATAATACTCCTTATAATAATATGAGCCTTCTTCATGAGCTCAACCAGTCAGCACCACTTATAATAAAATCAAGAGGCAAAAAGAGAACTCGTAAACCATCAACCTGGCAAAAGAATACTACTAAGACATTGAAAAATAATGGTCAAACTTATATTATACACTTCAAAACTTAAATTAACAGAACGCAAATGCATGATTTATTGCAATTATTACAGGCAAATATCGTGCCAAGATATTATGGAAGTTTTTACAATGATCTTATTTAATACTAATTTTTTTAATGTTTTACTATTTTACGTTTTTGATATTCTTTATAGTCACATTTCCACAAGCAGGGAAAAGATTTTGATTGTAATACTGTTGATTATTGCGGAGTTATATTTAAATACGGGTAACATAATTGTGTTTGGAAAGACTGATTAATTATTAAAATTCCATGTAGAATAAGCAAATAAGTTCTTTGCTACTTTGTTAATAAAACTTAAAAATGAATATTATTGTGAAGCGCTCGTGGCCCCGCGGTCTCAGTGTTCGGTAAACGATCACTGAGGTACGCAACTTTCACTATGGATGGTCGTCGGATGGGTGACCACTTTGTGGCATTTACATTTGCGAGCGTTTCTGTGCTTCGGAAGGCACGTTAAGCCGTTGGTCCCGGTTGCCAGTAAAATGGCAGTCGTTAAGCCTGTTTGAAGGCCTTATAGGCGGCTTAAAAAAATTTCAGCAGCAGGTAGCCACAGCCTGCGTCTGTCTATTTCACCACAGCAATGGGCTCACCACCTATTACGTGGGACAGGAATCCACACGGTGAAAAGTGGGCATATAATATGCCTCTGCCACCCCTTCGGGGATAAGGCGTGATGGATTTATTTATTTTAACTTTTATGACACAATATCCCCAATTAATAGTTTTCTAGTGCCATAACGTCACTTCTAGGACGGTTTTAAATTCAAAAACGTCAGGTAATGTTTTCGTTGACCTCATTATGAAGTTTAAAGATGTAATTTAAATATTACATGTTCATTTCTTTAGACAAGAAGATCTATATTTCATTATAGAAAGTCGAATTTTCTCCTGAAAAATTACATCATTTGCATAAGTGACGTTGTTGCACCGTAGGTGCGATATAATGAAATAAAATAAAAAATACCCCGACACAAAAATCTAAGTTCCATTTAAAAAGTATAAAATAATAAATGCAACTCAGTATTATAGTACCTAAAAAGAAAAGTATTGATAATTCATTAAATTTGCCGGACCGCTCCTAATTATCCTAATACTAATTGACGCCCGCAGCTCCGCACGCGTGGTGATGTTTTCCCGTTTCTGTTTTCCACAGGAACTTGTTCACGGGATAAAAAAGAGGCTATGTGTTATTGTGATGTGTGAACTTATAAAAATATATTCAGTAGATTTTGCGTAAAAAAGTAACAAACATCCATGCGTACAAACTTTCGCGTTTATAATATTAGTAGGATTATTGTGCGGCGCGGCGGCGGTGTGCAGTGCGTATTCATGCGCAGGTAGTGTTTCGTTACCCGAGCGGGCAGACACGCGAGATCAGTCGTTGTTAACGACCGTATCTTAAACGCATTTATTTTAATAGATTCCTTTTTGAACAAAAATGCTCATGTGGCGTTCGTATGTCAGTCTCGGCCTACCACGACTACTTTATATTGTGCTCGTGGCCCCGCGGTCTCAGTGTTCTGTAAACGATCACTGAGTTACGCAACTTTCACTATGGCTGGTCCTCGGATGGGTGACCACTTTGTGGCATTTACATTTGCGAGCGTTTCCGTGCTTCGGAAGGCACGTTAAGCCGTTGGTCCCGGTTGCCAGTAAAATGGCAGTCGTTAAGCCTGGTTGAATGCCTTATGGGCGGCTTCAAAAATTTCAACAGCAGGTAGCCACAACCTGCGTCTGTCTATTTCAACACGGCAATGGGCTCACCACCTATTACGTGGGACAGGAATCCACACGGTGAAAAGTGGGCATATAATATGCCTCTGCCACCCCTTCGGGGAAAAGGCGTGATGGATATTTATTTATTTATTTATTTAAGTATAGGGTATACTTTTTCACAATATATTTTTTATCAATCGTTCCTACCATTCCTTATTATATATTGGAAGCTATCAAAGCTTTACTTCTTTGAACGCTGCACAATAAATTCGTTTTATTTGATAATCTTTAAGAAGAAATTTAATAGTTTAAAAATTTACAAATAATATTCAAACCCCGACTATCGTATATCCATCGGACTAGCCTTGGAAAATATTGAAACGACATGAACTATTTGCGTATCTGTGATAAAGGTGCTTTAGCTGTTATTTATTTATTTTCTTGCGTCGGATGAATTCTATTAAGTCTTGTTATTTTCTAGACACTTCTTGTGCTGAAATACCGTGTTTGTGTACTAAGTTTTACGCTACGGGAGAGCTACTACTCGTAGAAAGCTACGCAAGTTCTACTGCCGCGCTAAGGGTGAATCTATTCTTAGTTTATTAAACTCATTTACAGTCTAGTAGCGAATTGACACATAGTCGGAGCATTTCCTTTAGAATACTTCGACTTGTTTCCTATGTATAATAGATATGTATGTATTTAGAAATATATAAGTATGTTTATCGGTCGTCGAGATCCCATAATGTGTTATGGTATATACTGTATGCATGTAATGTAATAAGTTAGCAATATAATAATATGCTAAAGCTTGTGAGCTAGCATATTATTATATTGGTAACTTTGGGCTACACGGCGCTGTGTAAAAAAAATGTCTTACAATATTTATTATTATGTCTCTATCTTCACGGGTATTTTCCTGTTTTTTTTCCTACAAAGTCTTTTGTTAGGCTTAGGGACATATTGGTCAAACACGCAGAGGCCCTTTGAGAAGTTTAATCTAATAGGAAATGGGACCCCCATTGCAGACAATCCACGCCCGCCTTGTGTAGAAGAACGATAATAGACCACCTCTAATGGAAGTTAAACTATTGTACAATATGCTAGCTATGAAATGGGCTATTGGGTTGGGGGTTAGATGAACAATAAAAAAATTAAAGGTAATCACAACTTGCGTCTGTCTATTTCAACACGGTAACGGACCTATTACATGAAACATAAATCAAACGGTGAAGTAAGGGGGTATAATATGCTTCTGCAACATTGCAACATTTGGGGATAAAGCGTGATTGATAGAACACAAAACATCTACAATAATTAAGATATCTTCTCTCCATGTTGCATAGCCGTGGGACTACGCCCTGTATAATCTTAAATAGAATCCTACATCTTCAACTATCTTCATTGTTTACTTATTGTTATTAAGATGGTAAAGTACTGTGTACCAGCACCAGCATGTAAACCATCCAATAACATTTTATGGAACATCTGTCCGACGAAGAAAATGTTCTTTTACAACATAGGTCCGACATAGTTCTTCACAGACAGATAGACGAAAGTTCTAGTGATCCTATGAAGATTTCATCTTTGCCTTTTGTTTTCCTTAACACTTTAAATATTTTAATTATTACAAATAAAGTACACACATTTTTCAATATTTATGCAACATTAAATTTTATATTATAATTTTTGCTATGTATGGTTTGATCATACTCTGTATTCACAATCTATTTTGCCAAATTCTAGGATAAATGCTGCAGTCAATTGTATTGCATCAATACTTCGCGCACCATGAATCCAACGGTAACGAATTATGGCAAAATATAAAAATACTAATAGTAATGCCCTTTATTTTTGCGATTACGTCCCGCTCTTAAATCTGCGATTTGTTTGTCAATCCATTTCCTCAGCGCTGAAACTTTTGCGTAAACACCTGGGTAGTTACGCCTTGCACAGCCTCTTCCAAAAGACACTAGACCAGCAAGTTTCTTCTTATGTACTAATGGTCCACCAGAATCGCCCTAAAATTAAAAAAAGCAACAATTAACACATTAATTACTTGATTGTAATGTGGATAGGCCGGAGTGGGGAATCATATAGCAAGGTCGACGGCTTAAGGGCAATCAAGTCTTCAACTGGCACATTTAGTTTGCTTATCAGTTAGCCTGTATCCCCGAAATGGCGACAGAGACACACTAAATAACCCGGGTGAATATTTCATTTCGTGCATATTGCATAGCGGACGATAAATAACACAATAAACATTGTTTTTTAAATGTTTTAAACGTTCCTTTTTTCCGAGATTTTAATAAATTTATGAGTCTTTCTTAAAAGTGAACTGGGATAACTATTTTTTTTAAAACGTTTTCGGTTAATAGATTAATTAATCTATATTATAATTTTTAGTAACGTTTACGAAAGAACAAATTTAAGTGGTATCATACCACTTAGAAAAATATTCCTACACTTACACATAATTACCATTCAAAGACATTCACGACCTAATATTTTCGCATTTACGCACGGTTATGGACTAGATTAAACATAAAAGATTCGCTGACCATCACCGCATTACGGTTGTGAACAACACACTCCTGAAAGTATATTTTTTTACTACGTAATTTAGAGTTCTGCTCAAAAACTGGTTTGGTTCAAAATATTTCTACTTTCCGATTCATACAGTCCGAGACTACCAGGACTTTAATTGGTCGTGCTAATTAGTATCTAGCACATAAGACCTTTTAGCCTTTTTGTTACCACTTCACTAAAAAGGCAAAGGTTCAAAATTTCTTCCAAATTTAACATCTAAAATAGACACATTTTATTAAATTTATTTGGCCCTCTGTACCCACCCCAGTTCCGTGCTTCGGAAGGCACGTTAAGCCGTTGGTCCCGGTTGCCAATAAAATGGCAGTCGTTAAGCCAAGTTGAAGGCCTTATGGGCGGCTTAAAAAATTAACATAATTAACTAATATATATTATATATGTATATTGACGTAAGAACTAATTGCGAGATTAGAGTAAACCAGGAACGTCTAGAGCAAGTGAATGAAATTGTGTATTTAGGAAGTATGTTTAGCGCGGATGGAAGATGTGATTCGGATGTTGAACGGCGAGTAGCTGCCGGAAACAAAGTTAACGGTGCTTTATCCCAGTTAGTAAAGCGACAAAGCATCGTAAAAGAAGCACGAATGGCGATTCATAACGCAGTGCTAGTGCCAACTTTGCTTTACGGTAGTGAAACCTGGGTATGTCAGCAGATGCATGAAAGTAAATTGAATGCTGTGGAGATGCGATCACTTCGAAAATTGTGCGGCGTTACTTTGGCCGACCGAATACGTAACGAAGTGATACGCAATATGGCAGGTTTGAATGAAAGTGTCAGCGTTAAGCTGGAAAAGGGCGTGCTCCGTTGATTTGGACACGTCCAACGAATGAGTGAGGAACGATTGACGAAGAATATATATTGTTCAAAAGTAGAGGGTAGAAGGAGTCAGGGAAGGCCGAGACTTACATATGAAGACCACGTGAGCAGATTGCTCAAAAACGGAAAGGTCAAAAGTACTCGGATACCCAGACGTGCGTGTATGAAGCGATTGATGAATCTCGAAGAAGCGAAAGAAGTATGCATGGATCGCGAAGCCTGGCGATCTGTCCTCTCTGACTACCCCGTCAGGGATACAGCGTGAAGAAAGTTAGTTTTTTTAGTTTAGTTAACTAATATATGTAATTTGTCTTTGTTGTTGTGTGAGCACCATGTAGACTTATTTATTATTTTGAAATTGACATGATAGTTGCTGTGTAGTTTTTGAGTATGACATGCTCGCCTAAGTGTCCTGGCAGTGGTGGCGTATGTATCGGGTCGCCTTATTCCCTATAATACGGTTGAGTAGGGCGATGGCTGATATAATGCGTCATACCCGTGAACGAGTGCCGTCTGTTGGGACTGGTCAGCTCATAGCTGTTATAGCAATTATTACAAATAATATTATTTATATTTAAGGTAAATTTAAGTTTAGTAGACTGTTTTCACATAAATCTAAAGGAACAATGTAAGTGTAATTTTAATGTTGCAAGCCGTTCGTACATTTTAATTTTTTTTTGATTTGCCAAAATAAGACTATCACCAAAAAAAAAATATAAACTACATAAGCTGCTCAGTTTTTCAAGCCGAACTATATGCGATTCTACAAGCCTTACAGTACATCCTCACCAACCGATCATTAGAATCATCCATAATATCCGATTCCAAATCAGGTCTAATAGAACTCACAAACCCAAATACTACCAACCATCTAGCTAAATTATTTTTTTCTTTTAAAGTATTGACAAAATTTTTATAGCTATTTTATTCTTTTTATTGTATATTTTATTTTTTATTAAGAATTGTTAAGAATGAATTGTTAAACTTATAAATGTTGTTCGTAGCCGACATCCACAGGACATGCTTGCCGGGGTCACTGTAAATTATTATGTATCAATTTAATCAAATATGTAAATAAATAAATTGAATTCAATTGAATCAAATGCAACAAAGTTCAATCTTACAACCTATACCACAGGTTCAGTCATCACTTCCACAAAATACCATACGAACCCGAATGAAATGGACACAGGAGCAAAACGAAACAATAATGCGGTCTTACTACAGAAGAACTAACCCAGGGAGAAACAAAACCGCATATAGAGAACTAATCCATAAGGATTTTATAAACAGATATCCCTCTCTAGAACACTTGTCGGTGCAACGAATAGCTGATCAAAGAAGAGCGATTATAAATAATAACTACACACATCAACACGGTCTAGGGATATTTTTAAAAAAGCGAATTACTATCAATGTGTTAATTATTTATATGACATGTATATATTTAAAAGATACGTTATTTAATATTCTACCATTTTTTAATAATGGTTAAGGTACTTCGATTAAAATTACAGGATTTTATGGAAAAAAATGAAGCATAGACGGAAACCGTACATGAATTAACTTTTAATTTATGAGTAAAAACTGAAAAAAATAGAAAAATCATTTAATTTGTGTTTATAAACTTGAAGTTAGTAGTCTGAGAAAGCGCCCATGATGTTCATAACACATCGGCAACGATTCGGCATGCTCAGAACAAGGTTGTCAATGTCTTGCTGCGGAATATTGTCCCATATCCTTCTGAGGTCCGCAAAAAGTTGATCTTCTGTAGCCAGATTTTTAGGAACTTCCTTCAGAGCTCTTCTTTGCAGCATATCCCACGCATGCTCAATGGGATTTAGATCTGGCGATTGAGCAGGCCAGTCTAAGGCCCTAACATTGTGTGTATGTATCCAAGCTGCTACCGTTCTCGCCGTGTGTGCCCGGGCATTGTCGTGCATGAGCAGGAAATCTTGCCCCATTTGTGTTCTGTGGGGCAAGATTACGGGCCCCAGCACCTGTTGGACGTATCGTTCTGCCGCCATATTGCCCCGCACCCAAACGAGATCCGTCCGTCCTCCAAGACGAATTCCTGCCCAAACCATAATTGTTCCTCCTTGGTATGGGTGAACTTCCTGAGGGTTCTGAAGACGGCTCCATCGTCCAGGAACTCGCCAAACACGCGTCCTTCGTGAATCTGGATGGAAGCCGAACCTGGATTCATCCGTGAACAGCACAATGGACCATTGCTCACGGCCCCAGTCCACGTGGTTCCGAACCCATTCTAATCGTCGTCCACGATTGCCTCTCCGTAAAGGTGGGACCCGGAGTGGTCTACGAGAGCGTAGATTGCTTATATGCAGTCGCCTTCTTACAGTTTGGTCACTCACAAGCACTTGGTGTTCCACTCGCAGCCTTTGGACCAATTGAGTCGCCGTTGCATTTGGTTGAGCTCGCGCAGTAATTTGCAAAAATCGGTCTTGTCTGGGGGTAGTGATGCGACTTGGCCCCCGGTGCCTCTCCGCTACTTCACATGTGGCACGATAGCGTGTCCACAATCTTGAAATTACATTTTGGTGGGTCCCTATGGCCTCAGCAACATTACGCTGAACAGACCCAGCTTCCAGCATTCCCACAGCTCGTAACATCTCCGCCCTCGTCAAATGTTGGCGTTGCATGGCTACAATACCTCAATTTTAACTTTATCTTTCGTTTAAAAATGAAAAAGAACTGTAACTAAACGTAATTCGTATTGTTTTCTAAATTTCGCACAAATGAAAATTCCCTCTCCTACACATCAAGACATTTTTATGCCACAGAAACAAAAGAATTTTCAAAAATTTGAATTTCGAATTAGTCTGAGATAAATTACAAACAAATCGGTGTATAAAAGATCCCAATGCGGCCAGTACTTTTCGAGTTATTTAATAGATATCCATCACGCCTTATCCCCGAAGGGGTGGCAGAGGCATATTATATGCCCACTTTTCACCGTGTGGATTCCTGTCCCACGTAATAGGTGGTGAGCCCATTGCCGTGTTGAAATAGACAGACGCAGGTTGCAGTTATTTAATTGAGTATGAAATATCCCTAGACCGTGTTTGTGTGTGTATATTAGCCAAGTTAGATTGGATATCTTAAAGCAAGAAGTACTAATTAGTTAAGGACAAATAATAATATCGATACACATACATATAATGACTTTAACATAGTAAACCCTAGCATACATAGAACAGAAAATATTGATATTTACCCGAGAAATGTTCAGGAAATGATATTAACGAAGAAATATCCACTGACGAAGGAAGACATTCAATCAGAAACACACAAATAGATATATAACCTTTCAACAGGCAATGGAATTCTCTAGACTTAGAAATTCTATAACCCAACAAATAGGACAAAAATATTCCCAAACAAAAACCATCTACAAAACTTGATTCTATATTAAGTTACATGAATGAAACAATCCTACCCGAAGCCCTTGACAGAAATATGGACTACAATAACTTACAAATCCTTATATATTATGCAGTCTGGACAACTGTGAAGACGAATGGAGCAAAAATACGGCTTGAAACAGGAACAACCCTTTGCAACTACAAAAAAATGAGTACAAACCATTTTGGCAAATTCACTTAGAAAAGAGGTTTGATACATTACGAATAATATAGGTCGATTAACGAATTTATCAACGGCAATTGTAATAAGAACGCTATGCGAATGCTAAAAGTATCATTGAATAATATAAAACTTACACAATACACGAACAACCAACACACAAAGCACACTCACACTAGACACACTAAAACAAAAACTTGCTGTCATAACTGGCCAATTAAAGGAATGCAAAGCATGCACTGCCAGAAAGCAACAAAATACACAATTTACGCATAATGAAGAACTTTTTTTATCACAACATCAAAATAACAACCAGTAACAGTGAAAACATCAATCCAATGAACAATACACAACGCATATCTACTACAGAAGCATTGCGAAATTACTGAGCAGGAATATGGGAGGATCCCACTAAACATAACACGGAGGCGGAATGGATCCAACCAGAAGTAACTCACAGCAACACACACATAGAGGTAATGCCATTCGAGTTTATCCTCTTAGAAATATTTCAAAAAATTATACGACGCTTACATAACTGGAAATCACCGGGCTCTGATTAAATTCATATTTACTGGTATAAACAGTTTACGATCACTCACAGTTATATACATAATTGGATAAATAAATTTATTCTAGACCCTACAACAATACCACTTTATCTGACAATAGGTAAAACCTTCATGATACTAAAGGACCTAACGGATCTCTCTAACCCTGCCTGCTAAATATCGATGAATTACTTGCCTCCAGTCCTTGTATAAAATAATTACAAGTTGTATTGCAAAATTGATTTACAAACACATTGACTCCAATAATATTTTAGCTGAGCATCAAAAAGGATGCCGAAAATATAGTGAAGGCTGCAAAGAGCGGTTAATCATAGATTCTGTTATGCAAGTACAGAAAATAAATCGGACCTATTTAGCATGTACATAGATTATAAAAAAGCGTATGATTCAGTACTCCACTGTTGACTAACGCAAATTCTAGAGATTTATAAAATCAACCCAATAATAGTATTTATTTTTGAAAACCTGTAATGACACCTTGGACTACCGTACTCCAACTTACTACACCAACAGACACAATAGAAACCGACCTGATAAAAAACAAAGAGGCATATTTCAAGAAACTAACTCAACAATCCAACACAGATTAAACACAGTTTTGAAAACGCAACTTAACTCCAGAAACACAATTAAAGCAATCAACACTTTCGTTATACCGTTACTTACCTTCTTATTTGGAATATGAAACTGGACCAAAACAGAACTCAAGCAACTATAGAGAAAAGTTAATACAACTATGACAAAATTTCGTAAGCATTATCCACGTTTATGCATACAACGCCTAATATTACCTAGAAGAGAAGGGGGTAGGGGTATCATTGATATTCTGAATCTACGCAATAAGCAAATTCAAACTCTTAGACAATACTTTTTTATGAAATCAGAAACATCCGAAATGCATAACTTAATAGCTCAGAATGACAAAAAACTAACTCCACTGAATCTTCAAGACCACACAGGAAAGAAAAATTAAATAGTGATTGATAAAAAACTAAACTAACAGAATGGACCCAGAAAGTATGGCATGGAAGACATCATCAAGATTTAAGCCAATCAAATGTCGACAAATTAGCGTCGAACTCATGGCTTCAACGAGGTGATCTCTTCTCAGAAACTAAGGGGTTCATGATTGCCATACAGGATCAGGTAATAGAAACACGAAACTACATGAAATATATATTTAAAAATCTGACTAGCGATACATGTCTAAAACAGTCCAAACAGTCTTAAAAATCTCTTTAGTGAAGCTTTACTTTGACCGTGTTATTCTCAATGATAAAACTATTCACTTTAATAGACCAGATTTAACAAAAATTCATACATCATCAGAGACTGGATATTTAGTTGATATAGCTGTACCAAACACTCACAATTTACAAACAAAAATAGCTGAAAAATTTACTAGATACACTGTTCTGAAAGACGACATTACACGATTGTGGAATCTCCAAAAAGTAATAATAGTTCCATTAGTCCTATCCATTACAGGAGTTATACCTAAACAATTAAATACCTCTTTCAGCACTTTGAATATAACACCAAATACATTTCATCTTCTAAAAAGGCTATTATTTTGAACACGTGTAGAATTGTAAGAAAATTTCTGCAAATTAAGTCAGACACCACACCTATACTCTTTCGCTCCAAAAAACGAGAGATGAGTGTATAAAAGATGGGAGCAGCCTGATTCTCATGTGACTGACATGTGCCTACGCGATATTGAAGCCACAAATTAATTTTGGCGAGGTATTTGGTCGGCGCTTTAGTCATACTGAGGATGAGTGGATGCGGGATGTCGGATTGTCATGTGAGTCCATTCCAACAATGGAACCAATAATAATAACGACGGATGATGTAGCCAGTGCAGTTCGTTCGTTACGCAATTGGAAATCGCCTGGGCCGGACGGACTGCACAATTTTTGGCTGAAATGGTTCCATAGCTCACATGATTGTTTGGCATCTGCATTTCAAACATCACTCGAGTCTGGGTTGCTTCTATCTTTTATGACCTTAGGCATCACTCACCTTCTCTATAAATCAGGTAGTACCACGGACCCTAAAAATTATAGACCGATAACTTGTTTACCTACGGTCTATAAGCTTATTACTCTATCCAGCTTTCTCCTATCCAGGGTAGATAGGAAAGTCCGTTCATTGTTAACCACATATCGGATGCATCACCCACGTTCGTCTGTAATGAGGTTGTATATCCCACGGAAGTGTGGAGGTCGCGGCTTTTTAACCGCCAAGACTTTGCATAACAGTGAGATATGCAACCTTAGAGAATATTTTCTTCATACTAATGGGGGTATGCATAGAGATGTGGTAGCAGTAGATAACGGACTGACCCCACTCGCTCTTGCCAAAGAGAACTAGCGCAAACTTAGTACTGACGATCGCAAGAAGATATGGCAGAGTAAAGACATGGGCCCGATGTAGGTTTATCAGCATCTGTTTCCTGGCTACTTTTCGGTGAACTATTTGGAGAAACCGAGGGTTTTGTTTGTGCAATTACAGACGAAGTTGTTATGACGAAAATTATCGGAGGTATATTCTGAGAGATGGTACGGTTGACATATGTCGGGCATGCCACCTACCTGGCGAATCTCTTAGACATATAATTCCTGGTTGTTCTCGTCTTGCCAACGACGAGTATTTGCATAGGCACAACCAAGTGGCCAGGATTGTCCATCAGCAACTTGCACCAAAATATAATCTTATCGATTCAGAGGTACCGTATTGCAGGTATGCGCCTGACCCAGTTCTAGAAAATGGTCGCGTCACGTTGTACTGGGACCGATCTATTATCACTGACAGAACTATTGTAGCCAATAAGCCTGATATGGTGGTAATAGATCGGTCAGAGCGCCTCGTATTAATCATAAATAATCATAAAACCATACCACATGACGAGAATCTCGTAAAAGCAGAAAAGGATAAACAAATAAAATATTAGGACCTTGCTCACGAGATTGTTGACATGTGGTATGTGGATTCAGGGATTATTGTTCCGATAGTCGTATTGGCCCATGGTTTGATTGCAAAGAGCCTCGACCAACATCTCAAGAGGCTCGCATTAGGCAGTTGAGTCAAGGGCTTGGTGCAAACGGCGGTTCTCCTGGGCATGGCACGTACTGTGCGAAAGTTCCTATCTCTGCAGCCCTGACCACCGGTAGCTTGGTCCCTGTACCCGATACCGGTGGGATACTATTTTTTATATTTTAAAATAGATATGTTTTAAATAATGTATTTAAAAATGTTATTTATATGTGTATTTTATTGATAAAGAGAATAATAAATCTTCATTTCAGGTTGCATAGACCCATATTAATATATACCTACACCTAATCATACATATTGTTTATAACCTAACCTAAACGGAGCTCTTGGGAATACTTACAGAATAATTCTTACAGATTACCGATTCCGTTTAAAAGACTTCAATTTCCTGTGAATACATCTTTTTATTTAACTATTAACAAGTCCTAGGGCCAACCTTTGATTTAATAGGGGTTCATCTACAAAAAAAATGATTCACTCATGGTCAAAAATGCTTCACTCATGGTCCCGTTCCTGTCCAAATTTATGGAACGTCAAGTTCATAACCAAATCAAATCCTTCCTTAAGAAACAATCTCTCAAACAGCTACCAATCAGGTTTACGTCCTGGGCATAGCACGACGACAGCTCTTGTTAATATCACAGAAGACTTAAGAATAGGTATGGAGAATGGGAAACCCACGGTGCTGTCTCTGCTGGATTTCAGCATTGTTTTTAATATCTTGGGTTTCGATATATTGCTGGCCATCCTCCGCTCTCTTAATACATCTCCAACAGTGATAAATTGGTTTCAAAGTTACCTGTCTGGTCGCCGACAGCGTATTCAAATAGATGACATTATTTCATCTTGTAGCGTTTTATCTCCTTTACTGTTCGCAGTATTTATCAACTTTATCTCGTCTAAAGTTCTTTAATCCTACCACCTTTATGCTGTCGATTTACAGATTTATACACATGCTCCTATTAGATATTATACATAGCTTTCTGACGCTGTTAACCTTATATATAGATACCTGGCACATATGCCTGGAGCATGAACTATGGACTCAGAGTAAATCCATCGAAGATTGTTAGTAGCCCCGGGCTTATTTCAAAACTTGACTGTACACAACTTTCTGAAATTGTTTTCAATGGTACTGTTATTCAGTTTAGTAACAAAGTGAGGAACTTTGACTTGATAAAACGATGTCTTGGGATCCGCAGATTCAGGAGGTAAGTCGTAAGATTTTTGCCTCTGGGAGTGCCCTTAGGAGATTGAAATTGAAATTTATTGAAATCTAAAATTTATTGAACATAAAGCACTTAAATAACAAAAACATTGTTGAGACCTCCTTTTAGGTAATGACAATACCTGTAACAGAGGGCCTCACTCTTCCACAACAAGAATAAAATAAATACACTGTTGAAAACTACTTAGACTAATTTACAAATATTTTAATTGTGTGTGTGCGTGTGTGTGTGTGTGTGTTTGGTGGCATTTAATTTGTATTTTCTATAAATCATTTATGAGATTTAATAATAATTATTAATTATAATCCTTTTTTAAAAATTTTATTTGCAACTTTTAAGTTACATGATACAGAATGCACTATGTAACAGGAAATAGAAGATTTTCTGTTTGTTCATAATTTATTGTTTTTAACCAGTCTGATAATGTTTGTTTGCAATCGTAATAGGTTTGTTGGTAAATAGATAATTTTTTGTTTATAATTCATTTTATGTTTTTCGGGTCTTTTTCGCGTAATATATTAACTTTTTCTCACCTCTCGACGTTTCGGCTATATTGCAATAGCCGTGGTCACGAGTAGACTGGGGAAAGCGGCGGGCGTCATCATCTTGTACGTTTGTCAGATACCTCAGGTATAAGTTTTGTTTATAATATTATAGAGAAATGAATCTTGGGCACTGTATTGACGTCTTGCAGTAGATGTACGCATTCTTTTTATACTTATTATTGCATATTTCCGACATCTATCTTGTATGATCGGTCTAAATTCTATAGTCTTATGCATTCTTAATGTTGACTTTAATATATACAGTTGTCTTACTGTCATCAAGGAGATTACGTAACTTTTTGCCCATTGCCACTAAAACTGCGCTGGCTCAATCTCTTCTTATGCCAATCCTTGATTATGCTGATGCCAGCTATTTAGATCTCACCAAAGGGACAACTCAATAAACTTGAGCGTCTTCAAAATTTTTGCGTTACATTCATATTTTGTTTGCGCAAATATGATCACATTTCTGAATTTCACACGAAACTGAAGTGGCTTCCCATTAGACTTCGCCGGAATGCTCATGTCCTATTTTTTTTATACAATATCTTATTTAACCCCTGTACTACTTTTTATCTTAAAGAACGTTTTGATGTCTTGGGTAATGCGCATTCGAGATTCCTGAGGCCATGGGAAAATTTGCGCCTTAAAATGCCAATGCATTCCACAAGATTTTTTGATAAATCTTTTACAGTTTAGGTAACTCGTTTGTGGAATGCTTTGCCTGCTTTTGTGCATCGTACGCTATCTCTAATTAGCTTTAAAAAATTTATACTGTTAAAAATTACTTACTAATTACTACCTAACACTATAACTAGTAACACTATCCTATGGATTATTTGTAGTTTATCTGAGCTATCTATGCTATATAAATTATGTGTGAAATTATGTATGCATATTTCGTTATATATGTATATATTATATGTATTTATCTATGTATGTATAAAATGTTATAAATATTTATAGATTAGATTATATATATGTATATGTAGATTTTACGTAGTGTATATATTATATCGTTATGCATAAATATGTACAAAAAAATTATTAACATCTTCCAAATTCAGTGCACCAATGAACTGCCTATAGAAGCAAATCTATAGCACCATGTCCATTTTAGATAGTCTGGAAGAAATCGCGTCTTTAAATAAGACCGCTGATTGTACCCTAGAGTTTAAGTTATAAATATTGTAAATTCTTATTGTAAGTTAATGGTGTACAATTAAGAGTATTGTATTGTATTGTCATATGTTGGCTTATTAAATCAATTTAATTTGCTACCACATTTGTCATTAAAATTTATCTACATTGATTGGGAAAAGTAAATGGCATGGAAATATTAAATACTCTTCAGAAGACTATAGGCTACTTTACCGGGAAATTTCCACGGAACTAATATAGCTATTTAAATGCTAACTATGGAAAAGCTTTTGCCACCAGTGCGAAGCCGGGGAGGGCTGCTAATGGTATATAACCCGAATCACAAGAGTGGGGACTTTACTGATAGTCACCGAGTTTCTTTCTTATAGTTGTTTATTCTAGCCGCTATTTGAACGACGCCATTAAAGATTTTAACTAGGTGTACATATAATATACGCATAAAAATCTTTTCTACTTTACTAATGTTGGGAACGGAATGTAATAATGAGTAAATGGGACGAATGATTGAGGAAAGAGGGAGGAGGTAGGTATTGAAAAGAAATGAAAGAGAGCTAGAGAGGAAGTAAAATGACGATTGTATTAACTGTAGAATTATTCGATTAAAGAGTTTTGAGTTTTAACTAGAAGTGTTGCTTGTCATTTGCGAAATCCTACACTAATATATGTACCTACTTAAGTAAACGTGACTTTAGTATAACAAGAGATTTATTAATGAATTGAAAGAGTGAAATAATATAAATAAAATGTTTTTTTACCTGGCATGCATCCTTTTTACCTTCTGCATATCCGGCACAAAACATCCTGTTTGTGATGATTTTAGAACGTATATAATATGTCTGGCAAGTTTGAGCGTTGACTTTAGGTACCTTTACCTCTTGTAGGGTCGTTGCTGCAGGTCCCTTCTCCTGAAAAACGTAAAAATTGAAAAAGAAAGCCTCAAAGTACATCTCCAACAGCTCCCAGTAGAAGTTGAATCAAAGTTAAACTGGCTGAACATGATAAATTAGTGGCATTCCATTAGTGGATACGTGGATTAGTAGCAGTATTAAATATGCTAAATTAAAATTGCTATCGAGATGTGGAGAAAACGGTAGGATAGAGATTCCCATGCTGCAATTAAGTGCAAAGTAATGTTATGCAGAGGTTAAGATTTTGTTTTTAATTTTTTCCGAGGCTGGGAGGGTTAGACGGCAGTGGCTCCTAACAATTCCGAAAAACAAAAACCATACACTAGCTGTAGTATAGGATCCCAATATAAAATGACCTTCACCGAGCTGGGTAATGAATGAAACGTATTTTACATTTAGTTAAATATGTCAATAAAAATATTGCAAATGGGTTGTCTAATAATTCAGTCCAGAGTCTAGACAAATTCCATACCAATCGAAACTATTGAAGCCCATAGAATATGCAAACGTTAGGTTGACTATTATTTTCCCGTCGCAACTCTTAGGTAGGCAGGTATAAACAGGTAAGTCGATACTGTAACTGGCACCTGTCTGGTTAATGAGTTAAAGTTAAATTAAATAATAGTAATATTACACATAGCTGCAATACCACGTAACCAGCGAATCATAAATAAATATCTCACTCATTCTTTGGACGGTAATTTACGAAGAAGATATATGGAGCGAAAGTAGAGGGTAGAAGAGTCAGGGTAGGCCGAGACTTACATATGAGGACCACGTGAGCAGATTGCTCAAATACGGGAAAATTACTCGAATACCAAGACGTGCATTTACGAAGCGATTGACGAATCTGTAAGAAGCGAAAGAAGTATGCATGGATCGCGAAGCCTAGCGATCTCTCCTCTCTGACTATTGACATAGTGAAGATAGTTTACATAATCATTCGAATTACCAAAAAAATCCTTTTTGGCCTTTTATTATAACAAAAAATAATAGCACGTTTTTAACACGCTTTTATTAGTTTCACATGTATGCATGTTTTTCTGTAACCGACTCTTTTGGGCTCGATTATGCCGTACTTTGAACGATCAGATTTAATTTAATTTTGACACACTTATCAAAGACCGATGACATTGCAATAATTCGATTAAAAATCCGATTATCCTGATTAAATTCGCCAGGATTCATCAATTTCTTTCCGGATAAATTGAATGAGAGTAAGAGAGATAGAACTACGCATTCATGCAGTCCCAGATCATATCATACCAGACATATCAAGTCAGATCAGTTATGCGCGCGTAGCATTACATACTTGAGTTCTTAACTTAGTAAAAAATCCGCCCCCACTCAAGATATTGTATTCTATTATCTCGAGGCAAATAAATCCAAGCATTGCTCCTACTTTTATGAGGTAAATTATAGACAACGAATAAAACAAACTAAAACACAGAAAAGAAGAACATTGAAGAAAAAAAGATAACTGTCAATGAAAAGAACATCAAAACTCTCAAACGAAAAATTAGAAGAGAGAACTAACAAAAGAAAGCTCTACATGAAAACGTATAGAGCCAATCAGTCAGAGAAAGCCAGAGAAGCTTGTCTGCAGCAAGTGCGTCAGCATAAAGCTAAAATTAGAGCCACAGAGACAGAACACGTCAGAAAAGCTCGTTTGCAGCAAGTACGTCAGCATGCAGCTGAAATTAGAAAAACCGAGCCAGAACACGTCAGAGAAGCTCATTTACAGCAAATGCGTCAGCATACAGCTGAAATTAGAAAAACCGAGCCAGAACACGTCAAAGAAGCTCGTTTACAGCAAATGCGTCAGCATACAGCTGAAATTCGAGCCACAGAGGCAGAAAAGGTCAGAGAAATTTGTTTGTATGAAATACGGCAACGAAATGCTGGCTCCAGAAGATTGAGTAGATCCAGTATAGCAGGCTTTATGCAGGCAATTAACTCGTCCTGCGATAAGATATGTGAAATTTGCACTAAACGGTGCTATCAGCATCAGACTTCTAGGTGCTAAAACAACATTATATATACAAATAATAAAATAAATATAATAAATATCCATCACGCCTTATCCCCGAAGGGGTGGCAGAGGCATATTATATGCCCACTTTTCACCGTGTGGATTCCTGTCCCACGTAATAGGTGGTGAGCCCATTGCCGTGTTGAAATAGACAGACGCAGGTTGTGGCTACCTGCTGTTGAAATTTTCAAGCCGCCCATACTGCCTTCAACCAGGCTTAACGACTGCCATTTTACTGGCAACCGGGACCAACGGCTTAACGTGCCTTCCGAAGCACGGAAACGCTTGCAAATGTAAATGCCACAAAGTGGTCACCCATCCGAGGACCAGCCATAGTGAAAGTTGCGTAACTCAGTGATCGTTTACAGAACACTGAGACCGCGAGGCCACGAGGCCACTATATACAAAATAAAATAAAATAATTTATTTCTTCCGTTTACCCATATGTGTTAGTAACAGAGGACTTAATAACTATGTTAGTAAATAAATAATAATTTTAATAAAATAAAAATACTAACTTATTCAAAATGGACATTAATTTATATAGTTTTTTAAACTTTTTTTTTTAGCTTTTTAGTTCAATTTGCCCTATATTAATCGTCTTTAATACAAAAATGTAGTATGCTTGTTTGGCTACCATCAAAAACACGCATTTATGGAAAATATAGTAATAGTGAAAATCTTATATATAAAATGAATTGATGTGCGTTAGTCTCGCTAAAACTCAAGTATGGCCGAACCGAATTGGCCAATTTTGGTCTTGAAACGTTGGTAAAGGTTCAGGGTAGGTTTAAACGGTTAGAAATAAACATAATAAATAAAGCAAATACTAAATATGACCATTAATTTTTTCAATACAAAATCCTGCCTGTGAAATTTTGATGTTCTTTGAGTCTCTTTTGTTTTTTGTTTAGAAATTTAAAAAATAGAGTCACTTGGTTGTCAAACATTTATCGATGTGTTCCATAACTAGGTATAGTATGAGGTCCCGATCTCTTTGGTCTATTTGGTTGGAATACAAAATAGTTCAATCAATCAAATCAATGGGTTACTGGATTGTTTTATCATTGGATCCGGTAGACGGTGCTGCTGTTGGTATGCCACCTAATTTGCTGTACATGAGAAACGTACAGATTATTTTAACATTAACCATTGAGGTGGCGAAAGTGGTCACCGTAGCCTAGTAGTAGTATTACTGACCAGACAACAATTTTCTAAGATTTCTTTTGAAGAACTCATGTGAAGCTCTTTTTATACCAATGAGATGGCAGACCCCACCACATCCCACCTGATGGAAAGCGTTCAACGTAGCCTATGGAAGTTTGCAATACCAGAAGTGCGGCACTCGAAAAGTGCAAACCCTTTAAGACCCCTCTGATGAATCTCGTACTTCATTCTTTCGGGAAAACCCTGAGTTCATCCAAGAACCACATAACGTAGATGTTCGGGGAAAACGGGAACTCATTCAACAATCTAAGCTTATGCGAAAGAAACCCCCTATCGGACCTAATCGCATACGAGCGCTCCAGATACAAAGTCTAAGGGTAAACACCCTGTCTATGGTGAGCGGTGCGATGATAAGAAGTAGCCATAGCTATCATATCAAACAATTCTCCGGGACAGAAGCTGCTTTTCCTGCTTTAAATTCAGCTAATAAGAAAAACAACATGTATAAATTTTAAGGCGGTAGGAAGTCCGCCGGGTCAGCTAGTAAGAAATAAATTAATATTTTTGTAAAACGCGTGAGGTGCTTTTTAAAAGATATATCTTTCTCAATCGAGAACTTGTTAGATGTATCTGTTGACACTTTTTCGAGGTGAATTTCAAGATGCTCATATGTCAAATCTCCAACTCTTAGGGCATTTAGCACATCTATAAATATCGTGTCTACTCGTTGGCGCATATTTTGTTTGTGTTCAACCAGACGTTCAGTGCTCTGGTTGTTTGAAAATTTGATGTCCTCGGACAGGTGGTAATTGCATTAGATCACCAAAGAGTAAAATATGTATGCCTCCAAAACAAGCGTTGGGATTTTTCAGCTGTCGTAGACGGAAGTCGATCATGCAGAGTATCTCATAAGGTACCATAGAAATTTCGTCAATGAATCAAATCATCTTTGATGACTTCTGAAATTTTGCACCTATTGGTGCAAAATTATTAACTGGTCATTTTCTATAGGATAAGCCGCAAAATTTCTCGCCGTTTGATATTTTATATTGCTATTGATTTGATCACCAATTATCATTATTTAGATTAAGGCTGGGACTGCACGAATGAGTAGTTCTGTCTCTTTTACTCTCATTCACAGTATCCGGAAAGAAATTGATGAATCCTAACGAATTTATTTATTTATTTATTATATACTTTATTGTACGCCAAGGTAGTATTACAATTTAGAAATGTTATACAAAATAGCAGTACAATGGGCGGCCTTATCGCTTAAAGCAATTTCTGCCAGGCAACCTTTGGATGGAAAAGAATATTGGTAGGAGCGAACTGGTAGTTGTCGGCGTCAAATTTATAATATAGGTACATTCCTATATACAATAAATTACTTTCTACAAAACATTATATAAATATATATAAATATTAAAACATATATAAATATATATAGAAAGAAGTAGACAATATACACAAATGTAAATTTATGAACTATATACATAAATACAAATATAGAAATACATAAATGTATTAAAATGTTTATACGTAATGTGTTAAATAACTTTATAATATTGGAAGATTTTAACAATTATAAGTCAAGTAATAATTTTTAACATTAGTTTTAAAACTTTGTAACGTCTCAGCTCGTCTAATTTGAAGTGGCAACCTATTCCACAAGCGAACTGCTGTAACACTAAAAGAATGGTCTAAAAATTTTGTGGAATGCGGTGGTATTTTTAATTCTAAGTTTTCCGATGACCTCAAACATCTGTCATGTGTATCATGAAGGAACTTAAAACGTTCTTTTAAATAGGAAGGTGTAGAGGGGTTAAACAGAATATTATATAATAAGGATAGAATATGTGTATTCCGGCGAAGTCGTATAGGTAACCACTTGAGCTGTGTTTATCAGAATAATCGAATAATTGAATTTAATCAGGATAATCGGATTTTTAATCGAATTATTGCATTGTCATCGGTCTTTGATAAGTGTGCAAACTAATAAAAGCGTGTTAAATACGTTTCATCCATTAAACAGTTCGGTGAAGGACATTCTATAGTAGGATCTTAGACCACTGCTTTTAGCAGCCAAATGTAAGTGATGATGATGATTGACTAGTTTTGGAATAAACGTTACTTACCTTAGTAGCTCCCCATCCAGTTACAGTAGTCATATCACCGTCAGGTATCACGTCGCCTTCATTTTTCATTGGAATTGATTTAATTTTATTAGTAAACTTAAGTTTTTCTGCTAAATGTAGTACAGTTACATCGTAGTCTTTTGATTGTTTTGTGTAACTAGGGTGTATGACGTAATCATCAACTGAAATCACTTGACCACCTCTAGCATAATGTGACGAGCCGACGCGTATCGCATATCGTAAGACCAATGAGCTTTTAAAAAAAAATAAGACAAATCATTAGGTAATACAAAAGCGCAATTTTGACTCCCTTAGTGGCGCATTCGTAGTGTGTGGCTACTGTTGTTCAGATCACGGGTTTGAATACTACGTTGGAACAAATAATTTTGTAATTTGAAATATTTCGATGCTATCTTTTAAGTATAGTTTGTACGGTCTTTGAACCCGTACATTGCCGAGTCAGCATTTTACTCCGACTCGCGCGATCACGAAACATCTTCTACTTACTATTTCTGACGTTTCGAGCGCATTGCAGCGCCCGTGGTCGCGGCTGGACTTAAATATACCTACTACATTTAAATTAAATATACTACAAAAGAGGTCCGAGACTACCAGAACTTTAATTGGTCGTGCTAATTAGTGTCTAGCACGTAAGACCTTTTAGTCTTTTTGTTACTACCTCACTAAAATTTAGAATTTCTTCCAAATTTAACAACTAAAATAGACACATTTTATTTTATTAATTTCCCATTTCCGTGCTTCGGAAAGTACGTTAAGCCGTTGGTCCCGGTTGCCAACAAAATGGCAGTCGTTAAGCCAAGTTGAAGGCCTTATGGGCGGCTTATAATATTTCAACAGCAGGTCGTCACAGTCGGCGCCTGTCCAAAAATAAAACTTAGATGAGTTACTTACATTAAGGGCTATGTTTTTATGGTTTTAAAATTACAATAATTTAAAAGTTAGTTTTCCCAAAACCTTCGTATATTACTGAAAATTTTCATGAAACTTCGCGCGTAAAAAATCGTATAAAGAGTTAGAAACTTTCAAAAATACTGCCATACAGACATAGTTTATTTATTTAAAACATAAAATAACTTTATTTTGGTTACCTAAATATACACAATTGTATACAATGTGCTACAGAAGTGTGTAGTCATATTTGAACTTGGTATTGAGAATCATATCAGTAATGCACAGCTCGGGGTTTTGAATCCCATAGACTTGTGTCGTGGGAAATGATTTTTATCTTTCATCGACAGTGCAAAATATCGATATCGTATTTATGTTCATACCCAACACAAACAATAAACATACCTACTTCGAATGAACTCTAGCTTTGAACCTGAGTAGGTTCACCAAAATATTGAAATCAATACGGCTTTGTCTGGTTTTTGCTCTGCAAAACACTAAACTCAGCTCAGATAGTAAATTTATGTTGCAAATTAAGACGAAGTCTACTTGCAATATTCCATAAAATATCATAAAAAAACAAGTAGTAAAAACGAGTATCATTTAAGTACAGAGACAACATTTTTAGAACTTATTTGGTATCAATGTAGATTGCAAGATTGTCTTGAATGCTTCGTAAACATATTGTCAACCTACTCATGTACCAGGCGTAAAAATAACGTATATCACCTTCATTTTTACGCTTGAATGAATTGGTTCCGTACAAATATTTTAAAACATTGTCCTTTTTTGTTGCATTATTTGCCAGATACGTAAGTAGGTACTGGATAATAAATTATTTTTTATTTATGTTGAAGTGACTTTATGTTGTGCATAAGTGACTTTTATTAAAAATTGTTCCGATTATCGTAAGAGCGTCGCATAGTTTATGACACGCTGTGAAAGCATATTAATTGAATGATACCACTTGTTTCAAAATCGGTGAAACAGTTTAGGGCACATGAAGTTACAATGAAAGGAACGGATACAAACAAAAAAAACAATGCCCTTCCTCTGAAGAAGTATTTGAAAAAATAATCTTGAATCAAATGCTATCCCATTTTAATAGTCATAAAATACTTCATGCAAATCAATTTGGGTTTACGAAAGGGCGCTCAACTTCCGATGCTGGTGTTGAGTTATTAAAATGTATTCATGAAGCTTGGGAAGACAAGCACGATGCATTAGGTATATTTTGCGATCTATCAAAGGCTTTTGATTGCGTTCAACATGAAACGCTGTGCAAAAAATACACTACTATGGAATAAGAGGCAAAGCTCTCGACCTTCTGTCTTCATATTTGAACAATAGAATACAGAGGGTCGATATTAATAGTACACGTTCTGTAGGATCCATGGTTACAATGGGTGTGCCGCAAGGCTCGATACTTGGGCCATTCTTGTTCCTCATTTATATTAATGATTTACCATTTTATGTAGGGGACAGGAATAGGATTGTTTTGTTTGCAGATGACACCTCATTAATTTTTAAAATTAAAAGACAATTAGATAACTATGACGATGTAAACAATGCAATTGCAAGAGTAGTTCATTGGTTCAGCTCAAATAATCTTTGCCTTAATGAAAATAAAACTAAATGTATAAAATTTACTCTACCAAATGTAAAACAAGTTGCGGCCAATGTTCAACTGAATGGACAAGTGTTAGAGTTTGTAGAATCAACTGAGTTTCTCGGTATAACTATTGATGCCAATTTGCAGTGGCCCACACATAGAAAAGACAGCCTCTAGATTAAGTTCGGCTGCATACGCTGTAAAAAAGATCAGGACTCTAACAGATGTGGATACGGCTAGAATGGTTTACTTCAGCTATTTTCATAGTATTATGTCTTACGGTATTCTCCTTTGGGGGAGTGCTGCAGATTTAAATATTATTTTTGTTCTACAAAAGCGGGCTGTACGCGCGATTTATAATTTGGGCCCCAGAGTTTCTCTCCGAGAAAAATTCAAAGAAGTAAATATTCTAACCGTACCATCACAATACATTTTTGCCAATCTTATGTATGTCCAGAAAAATCTATCACAGTTTTCTAAACTCTGTGATAAACATAATATAAACACTAGAAATAAAAATAATCTTTCAGCCCACCACAGTCGACTACATAAGATTGGCGATTCTTTCCAGGGTAACTGTATACGCTTTTACAACAAGCTTCAAGAAAGAAGAAAGCATGGCTAGACTACTTAGCCTCGCGGAATTATTTTAATATGAAAGAGAGATACAAGCTGCAGAAAGTTAACATGAAGGCACTGATAGAAGAAGCTCGTGAAAGGTGCAGAATGAAAGCGGATGAAAGGTTGTCGTCCAATTTCCGGGATATGCCAAGCTCTTCTGGAAAGAGGTTGGCAAGACCCGGAGTTGTTCGGCAATCTGCAGTATGAATAAAGTGCTTAGTGTTAACAATGACGTCCTAACAGACCAAAGTGACGTCCTGCAGAGATGGAGTGAATATTATGGAAAGATGTATGCAAGAAAAGACAGAGATCGGGAAGTGGAGCTCACTTCGATGCTCCGGATCCCGATGTCATTGAAGTCATTAGTATGAAAGAAATAGAACAAGCGATAAGAAGTATGAAATGTGGTAAGGCTGCGGGAAAAGACAGAGTTACTGCTGAGATGATCAAGTACGGTGGGTCGCGTGTCTGGTACACACTATGTCTGTTATGCAACTTGTGTTGGCAGACGGGTGAGGTCCCAGATGACTGGCGAGTAGCAGTTTTAGTACCTATTTACAAAGGGAAAGGCTCGTGCCTAAACTGCTCCAGCTACAGGGCGATCAGCTTGGTCAGCTTAGCTAGTAAGGTGTATGCAAAGGTTATAACGGCACGAATGCAAGAAAAATCTGAAAGGTATTTATGGGAGGCTCAATGCGGATTCCGACGTGGAAGAGGTTGCATGGATCAAGTGTTTTCTCTCCGCATGATCGCGGAAAAGTTTCTGGCTCTTAGCCAGAAGGTTTTCTGCGCTTTTGTGGATCTAGAGAAAGCATTTCATAACGTTGTGAGAGAAACGCTGTGGGACTTGCTGCCAGGATATGGTGTGGACGGCTCGCTACTGCGGGCAATACAGTCGCTTTATAGGGACTGTAAGGCTTGCGTGCGAGTAGGGGGGGATGTGTCACCTCTTTTTGATGTCTGTACAGGCGTCAAACAGGGATGTGTCATGTCCGCCTGGCTGTTCATAGTGTATCTGGACAGTTGCCTGCAGAAGTTGGAAGATTTTAATATGGGTGTGAATTTGGGTGACTTTACAGTAAACTGTCTGCTGTACGCTGATGATTTGGTGCTCATGGCCTCATCAGAAGCCGACCTACAGGCATTAGTCACTAATATGAAAGAGGGGTGGAAAGTAAGGGTCTCCGCTTGAATGCAAGTAAAACTAAGGTTCTAGTATTTGAAAGAGGTGACGTAAGAACTAAATGCGAGATTAGGGTAAACCAGGAACGTCTAGAGCAAGTGAATGAAATTGTGTATTTAGGAAGTATGTTTAGCGCGGATGGAAGATGTGATTCGGATGTAGAACGGCGAGTAGCTGCCGGAAACAAAGTTAACGGTGCTTTGTCCCAGTTAGTAAAGCGACAAAGCATCGTAAAAGAAGCACGAATGGCGATTCATAACGCAGTGCTAGTGCCAACTTTGCTTTACGGTAGTGAAACCTGGGTATGTCAGCAGCTGCATGAAAGTAAATTGAATGCTGTGGAGATGCGATCACTTCGAAAATTGTGCGGCGTTACCTTGGCCGACCGATTACGTAACGAAGTGATACGCAATATGGCAGGTTTGAATGAAAGTGTCAGCGTTAAGCTGGAAAAGGGCGTCCTCCGTTGGTTTGGACACGTCCAACGAATGAGTGAGGAACGATTGACGAAGAATATATATTGTTCAAAAGTAGAGGGTAGAAGGAGTCAGGGTAGGCCGAGACTTACATATGAAGACCACGTGAGCAGATTGTTCAAAAACGGAAAGGTCAAAAGTACTCGGATACCCAGACGTGCGTGTATGAAGCGATTGATGAATCTCGAAGAAGCGAAAGAAGTATGCATGGATCGCGAAACCTGGCGATCTGTCCTCTCTGACTACCCCGTCAGGGATACAGCGTGAAGATAGTTAGTTAGTTAGTTTAGTTACAACAAGCTTCCCTGTGACCTGAGAAATTACCCATTAAATAAATTTAAAAAGTTCATTAAAAACAAGCTTTGTGAAAAAGGTTTTTACTCCGTTACAGACTATTTGCAGGACAGGGACGCCTGGAAATGATCTGCTGGCAAAGTGAAATAATATTAAATTGTAAATAGGCCATCAAAAAAAAGCCTTCTTAAGTTTCTTGCCGGTTCTTCTCAGGTGGGCCGCGTTCCGAACCGGTGGTCGCTTTAAATATTTTAAATAGTGTATGACATTTTGTAAGCGCCGTTAAAATGGTCTATGCAAAATAAAGATATTTTTATTTTATTTTAATTTATTTTGAGTCTAATTACGTAACAATTTTTACCAGCTTCCAGCCAGCAGCAGGAAGCGCTCGTGGCCCCGCGGTCTCAGTGTTCTGTAAACGATCACTGAGTTACGCAACTTTCACTATGGCTGGTCCTCGGATGGGTGACCACTTTGTGGCATTTACATTTGCGAGCGTTTCCGTGTTTCGGAAGGCACGTTAACCCGTTGGTCCCGGTTGCCAGTAAAATGGCAGTCGTTAAGCCTGGTTGAATGCCTTATAGGCGGCATGAAACATTTCAACAGCAGGTAGCCACAACCTGCGTCTGTCTATTTCAACACGGCAATGGGCTCACCACCTATTACGTGGGACAGGAATCCACACGGTGAAAAGTGGGCATATAATATGCCTCTGCCACCCTTTCGGGGATAAGGCGTGATGGATATTTATTTATTTATTTATTTTAATTTTTACCAGCAAGTAAGTACATTTTTACATACATTTATAAATAATTTTCTTTTAATTTATTTGTGAGTACTTATGTGGCAGAAATAATTGGAACCAAATACTTTTTTAAGGTACGTTGACTAACATTTCGAAACATTTTAAACCTTCACCTACTGACCAATCGACAAGGCAACGACGCAAGAAAGACCTTACGGGGTCGGAGGGTATGGCGGCAGTCGCTACCAACAATGCCAAAAATTAAAGGCTTAACCATAGTTGTTTCTAAGAGCCAAAAACAATGAACCGAATGCTCCATCCAAATAATCCAGGTATGATTTGAAAGCAACTGGGAATACACTAAGATGAAGGACAGACTAGGATTAGTTTACGGTAGGACAGTGTTAACGGTACTCTAAAATAAATCGTGAAGATCGAGTCGCGACATTGATACATCTATACCTAGATATATACATAGGCGCGTTTATACTCGTTACAACCTCCCCCTCTAGACCAATTAGGTGCCCTCGCGTTTGGGATAGCATAAGCACGAGTAATCTCATGATTACTCGGTAAACAAGTGATCAAGATAACTAATGCTTAATATAATTCTTGCGTGGACGCTCCCTTTGTCACTTGCGCTACGAAAAGCGTAAGCTATGAGGCATGGAACTTGCCTAAAACCTTTCCATTTAAACGTTCAAGACTATATGTCGTGGTGATTAGTACTCGTACCTCGCGGACTCTATACGGGCCATCGCGTCTAGGGATGAACTTCGGGGTTTGTCCTCTACAAGCGTCGTTTGCTCCGTGGGTCTTAAGTAAAACTAAGTCATCTACCTTGTAATCGGGTGCGGGCGCCAGTGCTCGTCCGCATACCTTTTACGAGTTTCTTGCACACTCTCGTGCATTCAGTAGCAAGCACGTTTGCTATTTTTTTTAGAAAGGGCGGTAAGTTCACCACAAGCTTGTCGCTATCTACTATACCGCGCATATCGCTGATCACGTCGGCCGGAGCCCTCAACTCTCTTCCAAAAGTGAGCATAGCTGGCGAGTAACCTGTACTATGGGTTACGGCAGAATTCATAGCAAATCTGACTGTTGCCAGATGAGTATACCACGTCAAATGGTCCATTCCCACATGTATGGACAACTGGGGTTTTAAGTCACGATTCTTGCGTTCAACGAGATCCGACTCACGATGATTATATGGGGTTAAGGACTGGTCTATCGCGAACACTAAACATACCTGCTGCATAATCTCGCTAATGCACTGCACGCCGTTGTCGCTTATCATACGGCGTGGCACGCTATAGCGTAGAAACACCTCGTTCATTAGGATCTCAGCGCAATCCATGCTCGTCGCGCTCTTCAACGCGAAGAGCTCTGTCCAGCACTAACATACGTCTTCTATAATCAGTATCCACTTATTACATGATTTCGTTTTGGGTAGTGGGCCGAATAGGTCCACCGCAACAACTTCGAAACGCTGCGTTACGGCAGGAGACTGTAGAAGTCCTGCTGGCTTACGTGTATCCACTTTATACCTCTGATAAGGAACACACCTTTATATAGTTAGCTTCAAATGCTCTTATACCTGGCCAGTAGTACTTCGTGGCTATACGCTGAAACGTGCGCTCGACTCCTAAGTGTTTGGCAGTCGGCGCGTCATGATAGTCGGCAAGAAACTTCTGCCTCTCGCTCGATGGTACCACCAGGCAAGCTTTGTCATTCTCGTTTGGATCCGGTAAAATCTATAAAGTACGCCGTCGGAGAATATATAGCCGCGGTTAGCCCACGGTCTACCTCTAAATGGTTTGTCGGTTGCTTCGAGATCACGATAAGCACACGCATCCTTAGAAGGAACGTCAACAACAGCGTGACACAGAGTGCTACTTACCACGTCATCACATACGGGACGTGACAGAGTGTCTGCAATCAGATTAGCTTTGTCGGGAGTGTACTCGATGCGTAGGTTGTACGATTTCAAAGTCAGTGCCCACCTAGTCAAGCGCCGGTCGGTGACTTAACGTTCATCAACCACTTTAACGGTTGGTGGTTTAATCCTCAGCACCCTCTATACAACCGCGGAACTTATTAACTGCCCATACAACAGCTAAAGCTCTTATTTCCGTGGTAGTATAGAGGCGCTCGGCCTGACTAAGGAGTCTGCTTGCGTATTCGATGGGGCGTTCCTCTGGCCCCTCCCCCTGCATTAAAACCACCCTGAGACAATAGCCGATGCTATCTGTTCTTAGGGTGAAATCTCATATCGATATCTAATATCATCCCTGCTCGCGAAAAGAAATCGAAACCTAACAGCGTTCTAGTGTCACTGTTACCGGGTAACACCAGCAACGAGCACGCAATACTACGACTTTTAATCTAAATATCTACATCGGCCGCTAACAGGCTCTTCCACATTTGGGACCCATCGGCTAACCGAACGTATCATTTAATCGTGTTAAACTTGACAACGGACTCTACCAGTATTTTATACAGTAGCAGACTAGCGAGACTATGCTTAGCGCCTGTGTCGACAATGGCTACGCTGCTACGGCCCATAACGCTAATATTTATCATAGTGGTAGGCTCACCTGTATTTATGTTTTTAATGTAGATACTCGAGGTACTAGGCGTCTCGTGACAGTCGTCAAGGTCAAGACTGTTAAAGGACGCCTTATCATTATTATCCTAGGACCGGTGCAAACATCACACTTAGACCGTATAACACCGTGTTTGCAACAGCCATAGCAACGTAATACCTTGCCTCGTCCGTTACCATCACTACTCGTGCTCTTATCACCGCTAACCTTCTCACGGTTGCGACACTCATCGCTACCATGGCCATAAGGATGGCAGTAACGGCAACGGAACCTACTGTTTCTATGCACGTTCGATCGCACAAGGGTGTAGAGGTCATCAGCGTTCTAGCCGGTGACGTTTTAATAGTATTATCAAGCGTTACCTTAGTATCTTTTATCGTTTTTACTCCGCGATACTTGATCTGTACAGCAAATCGTCTACACTACGTACACTCTCGTGGGTCACACGTTTCTTAACACATCTGTGTGAAAGTCCGTAACAGTTATTGATCTGAACCACTTCTTCCAGCTTATACGGAAGTTTGGAGATTAACGCACGCACTTTACACACAAATGTCTCTGCACGTTTGTCGTCTCTCTGCTCAGTGCTGAAGATCTCTCTGAACACATTATGCGCGGGCTGCGCTACGGCGGGCGATAGCTTCGGGTCATGAGTTGACCGACGATTTTACGCCGCCCCACCACACCGCCGCTTCGCTCTCGTTGCATGGAAGCCCTCGAATCGCATGCTCGTCGCTTATCGGTATATATAGGGGTACATTCCTTATATATTTCTACGGCGTCTAGGAACGTTTCTAGGATCTCCGCATCTTGAGATTTCCCGTCGGATCTCGCCGTACACTTCGTGAAGTTTGCACCGCTTTCGCCGCTACTGTTTGCAGGGGACGTCCAGGCCGCAGTCAACAGCAAATTCACAAGACTTCTGTTTGCTTCGGCTTGTGCGCGCGTGATAGTCTCTATCAGCGCGAACAGAAATTGCTCCGATGGTAGTTGTAACGCTGATTGATGTTGACCTGCTTTGTTGACGCGGACTCGTATGCGCGGGGTGCTTCATAGTATACTCCGGCGTCGCTGTACTACCGTTTGTATGACGTCGTCTTCACCTTCCCCTTGCTGTTGACGGATTGCTTCGCTTCTTGTCGTCGTCATTTTGCATGTGACAAGTAGGTATGACTATACCAGAGAGTACCTGTACCTCTTCCTAGCAGGACGGCTGTCGTAACAATAGGTAAGGTTTTCACACGCTGGGTTGCGGTCACTCGCTCACTTCTCCATTGTTACTTCCGTTTGTTTTGGGCCATACGTTGGGCGCCAGTATGACAAATTAAACTCGTGTAAGTCTTATTGTCACGTATAATTAAAAGAGAAACACAGACAGTACAATAAGAACAACAAGAAAAAGTTGGATACAAATGAAATTCGAACATCGGTTATAACCACCCTCAGGTAGCGCGTACGGGCAGCGACCGCTTGCCGCTTTTCCGAGGTGGCGCGGCCGGCTGGCGGTCCTCTGCGGGCGCGCCGCATCCTAATTGGCCGCTCCAGGATCGTCTGAATACTTTACTATGTCAGCAATGATTTCATCGCTGTCTATGTCTTACTGGTATGGTGACATAAATGAAACGGCAAATATCTCGCAAATAAGAGACATCAAACCTAACTCACCGGTTAAAACAATGAGCCGCCGTTAGCGCAATATCACTTGCAACAATGACGCCACCACATAGAGCTGACTTATTGGCAAGCAAAGCTGCTTGATAAGGAGCGTCTTCGATTTCAATATCATGACCTCCAACTATTTTGTCTACATTGTTTGATTCGGATTCTGTAACAAAATGAATAAAATGAAAATCTAATCTTTTAGTCGTTAAGCCAAGTTGAAGGCCTTATAGGAAGGCTTGAAATATTTCAACAGCAGGTAGCTAATACCTGCGTCTATTTTTATTTCAACACGGCACCATTGCCACTATATATTACCTACGTGGGACCAGAATACACGTGGTGTAAAGTGGGCGTATAATAATATGCCTCTGCCTATGGATAAGGCGTGATTGATAGACTAATCTTTAAATACTTCATCAGCTGTTATTTATGCTTTTACTGTTCTATCTTCTGAAGTAAAAAAACCGAACTTGCTTTTGTCTATGTGGATACTCATTGCCTGTCTCTCACTGTGGCACATAGAGTTATTCTCACAAGCACAGTACCTAAAATTAAAGTGGGAACAAGTTTCTGTGAGAATCGGGTACGGGAAAAATTTACTCTACGTTCGAAGTTGTGGACATTAGTCACGAGTAGTTAACATTAAAATAAACTTACCAACGTAACTTATGATGGCAGCAATACAGAAAACTATAGGCCACATTGTGCAAAATTCAAATCAATAGCCATGCTGACAAATTGAAATACACGGGCTTTTTATCCACGATTCTAATGGTATAAAATTCATTCATTAAAACCACAGACAACATTTTTTAAAAAATTTTTGAAATGAGGTCAGTTCTAAAAAAGAAAAGGCAAAAAAAGTCAGCTGCTTTAGCAGCTTGAACGTTTGAGTAGTTAAACACTCAATTTAAATGATAACGAGACATTAAATCGTTTTTGATAGATAAGAACTAGAATAATAATATAAAGAACTGTTTATTTCTTACAGTATTGTAGTTAATGAGTGACAATAATTAACCCAAATATGAGTTGGGCCTCCCGCTATGTAGGTTTCCGTAGTTGCTTCGGTAGTTCTTAAGGAATGCGAAATCCAGTGTAAATGGATTTACGCTCCATACCCGCTGTTGGCAAGATGGCATGTGTGGGAGTCCCAGTCTTTTGGTTTACCCATTTAGCCCCGCGATCCACCTAGGAAGGAAGAAAGGAGGAACACCTCAGTCATGGCCGATGACTGGAGTGCATCCCAGGCTGACAATCCCGAGCGGAATGCAACTCCGCCTTACTTTAATAAAAAATAAGAAGTGTAAACTATACTTTCTCACACTACAACTCTGAATACTACGATGTATCGCCTGTTTCGTGTCGTTGCACTTTGAATATCAGTTTGGGAGCGCTAGCTACTAGTACCTGCCAGGGTACTACAGCCTCATTTGAGCTGGATCAGCCTTCTCTCGATCGGTTACCTCTCTCTGAAGCAAAACGTCTCACTAATAGGTTCCTTCACTCTTCCAGTGCCTAATTTCCAGTTTTAACACTACTGGGAAAGACAAATCATCCCTAATCTACCCGACCAAGATCCGAAGATTGGACTACCATGCGATTTAGTCTAAAAGCGTAGGCCCAGTCAGAACCACAGTGGTGACAATGTGCCATGTCCAGTAAACTGCCTACTCTCGCTTCCAAGTTCAATAGAACGGCTCTAACAGCGTATTGGTAAGCACTACATCACACAGCCCGTACTGTTTGCCGTTGTGCGTAACGCTGTAGCATTCGCAGCCCAAGGTCTGGCGTAGCCACCTCGTCATTTCATTCGATACGTATTACGATCTGTATTCCGGCAGAGGCACGAACGCGCTAGATTTTGAAACCGGACGTGTGTCCCATAGAAGTACATACAGCAACTCTATAGAGTATTATATACAACCGCATAGAGGCATCTGTCTTTTTTCCTGAAGTCTTCCGATATGGTAACAGGCATTGTAAGTCACCCGCTATTCCTCTGATCCGGGAAACTAAGTATCATAATATAAAACAGCGATGTTGAGTACCTGTTTTCATCGTGAGGTTATGTTGCAAATACCAAATTCAGCATATAAGCGGGAACCCTGGGACATCCTTCCGAGGAGTTACCCGGGGTGCCCGGCGATAGACAGGCAGGTAGGGACCGTGTGGTTTTAGTCGGTTCGAGTCCGGCATGACATCCGGGGGGTTTCCACACGGAAAAAAAAGGTATATGTATTTGTATTTACCTAATGTAAAAGGTTTTGTAATTTTAAGGTCTGTATAAGATTATGTACCTACTTATGTAAGTCAAGGAACTCAAAGTTTATAAGAAATAATGTTGTAATCACAAAATTATGTAAAAGACAGTTTGTTTTCTGAATAAAACGAAATAAAATAAAGTATGTTTACCTTGACGCCACGTATTTATACATATGGTTTTATCTAAATACCTACTGTAAAACCTATTAGTATATACATAATTAATTGTTGTAACAGTTTATTAATAATCACCATTCCATCATGATGGGTTTTGAGCCATACATACATAAAAACATTTAATTGTCACGCCTTTATCCCCGAATGAGTAGGCAGAGGCATACTATACGCCCACATTTCACCGTATGCACTTTTGTCCCACGTAATAGGTGGTGAGGCCATTGCCGTGTTGAATTGGACAGGCGCAGGTTGTAGCCACCTGCTGTTGAAATTTCTCAAGCCGCCCATAAGGCCTTCGGGACCGGGACCAACTCCGAAGCATGGAAACGCTCGCAAATGTAAATGCCACAAAGTGGTCACCCATCCGAGGACCAACCATAGTGAAAGTTGCTTAACGCAGTGATCGTTTACAGAACACTGAGTCCGCGGTTCTGAGCCAATTGAGTGTTAAAGTATTTTTTGTCTAAATCAAAGATATTGGAAGAGAGGAGATATGCCGACATACAGACTACAGTATGTATGTCTGCATATAGGAACACAATGTCTCCAGTTGCGACCCTACCCATGGACATCTCAATAAAATACTCCAATCATTGTAAGTACAGTCTAACTGCATTGGAAAAGCAATAATAATGCACTTTTTCTAAATTTGAATTATAAAGGGGAAATTTTTTTACTCTTGAGTTTGACTCGAACCAACGTCTTCTGGTTCTACGCATCAGACGCGTTTACTAATTACACCATCGAGACCTACTCGAAACTGACGAATTAATCCACCTTTACGTCTTAAGGCAACGTAAGGCGCCATCGACCAGCACTTAGCAAAGTTGCACGGTACGAATGTGAAGAATTGCATCTAAAATCATTCGATTTGTGATGAAACCTGACTAAACATTTCAGTGGATTTTTTTTCAGTCTCGAGCTGGTCTCGATCCACCGTCTACTGGTATTGGTTATGAGTATATCTTAATAGAAGCATTTAGTAATGGTCCGGTCAAAGTAGTATGTTAATTAGACACGATTTCGTGACAACACTATTTTTCTAAAACTAAAAGATAGAATAGAATAGAATAGAATAAACTTTATTGCACACAAATATAAAACACTCACATAAAGAGATTACAGTTTCATAAATGTACAAAGGGCGGCCTTATCGCTAAAGAGCAATCTCTTACAGGCAACCTTTGGATGGAGAAGTTGTCAAGGACCTTAAGGGAAATGGGTAGCAATTGGTGTTTTTAATAAAGAAAGACGATTAACTAATAATTATAATGTAGTTTACCTAAAAACTTACTAAGAACTTACATTACATACATACACAAAAATAAATATACATACATAAATACATATACATACATAAATACATACACATACATAAATACATACACATACATAAATACATACACATACATAAATATATACACAAACATAAATAAATTCACATCCACACAAATATTATGCGTACATACTACGACGCCAAGTAGTGCTCTTTTATTCGTTTCTTAAAAATAGTCAACGACTGCGCTCGCCTTAAGTTTAAAGGTAGCCCATTCCACAACCGTACAGCCTGTACAGTGAAGGATTTGTCGTAAAACGATGTGGAATGTCTAGGAACCTCTAATTCCAGTGACTCTGATGACCTTAAGGATCTTAAATGTGTGTCATTAAGAAACATAAATCGTTCTTTTAAATAAATGGGAGTAGTGGGATTGAAAAGGGTGTTGTAAAGCAAAGAGAGAATATGAGAGTTCCGTCGAAGGCGAATCGGGAGCCACCTGAGCAATTTGCGAAATTGTGATACGTGATCATATTTGCGTAACCCAAATATAAATCTAATGCAAAAATTTTGAAGTCGCTCAAGCTTGTCTAGCTGCTCCTCGGTGACATCAAGATAGCTGACATCTGCATAATCGAGTATAGGAAGGAGAAGGGATTCTGCAAGCGCCCTTTTAGTGGCTGTTGGAAGAAAGTTTCGCAATCTACGCAAAGAGCCTGCAGAAGCAAATAGCTTACGGCTGACTTCCCTCATTTGTGAACGCCAAGATAGTGTGCTGTCGATTATGATACCCAAATCCTTTACTTCACTGTTTATTTGCAGGGCAACTCCATCAAATTTGATATCTGGAAGGGTTGACCATTGAACTTGACTTAGCATTCGAGAGCTGCCCACCACAATGACTTTAGTCTTAGAGGGATTGACCTCCAAGCCATATTGCTTGCTCCATTGACAGATATGCGCCAGGTCTGTATTTATTATTGTAAAAGCTGTCGACAACTCAGATAATGGAGCTTGATTGTAAATTTGAAGATCATCTGCATAAAGGTGGTAAGAAGAAAATAGATACTTAGATATAGAATTAATAAAAATTGTAAAGAGCATGGGAGAAAGCACGCCACCCTGTGGAACACCGACAGAAGTACTACACCATGTGGAAAAGGAATCCTCTACTCGAACACGCTGTCGCCGCCAAAAAAGGTAACTACGAAACCAATCAATCACTAGTGGAGATATGTTAATTGAGCGTAATATGTCTAGCAGGATGCGAAAATCCACAGTGTTAAAAGCATTGCTGAAATCCAGCAATGTAAGCACCGTGAGATTCCCACTTTCCATGCCTAGACGAATATCGTCAGTGACCTTTATCAATGCGCTGGTCGTACTGTGACCTGGCCGAAAGCCTGATTGTAAAGGGTTTAAGAGGTTATTTTTATTGAGATATGTGTATAGTTGGGAGTGAACAAGCCTTTCTAGGACTTTGGATAGGAACGGTAAAATGGAAATGGGACGATATTCGGATAAGGATGTTGGGTTAGACTTTTTAGGTAAAGGAATTATTTCTGCATCTTTCCAGGCTTTTGGAAACTCGGCACAGATAAGGGAGTAGTTTAAAATGTGACAAATAATGGGGAGGATTTCGTCAATGACAGGCTCCACCATCTTAAGGCTAATGTTGTCACAGCCAATCGCATTGGATCCTATCGACATAATACTCTTCTTAACATCACACGTAGATAATTGAGCAAAATTGAACGGGGAATGCTCAGGAATTGGAAGCGATGAAAGAAACTGCAAAGTATTATCTTTGTTAAACTGATCTAATTTGGACGAAGATGTAAAATGATGGTTAAGTGAATCAATATTAAGTGAGTTAGACATCAAATTTTGCCGCTGCTTTCCAACTCCCAATGTTCTAAGAAATTTCCATATTTTGGCAGGGTCTCCGTTCTCGACCGCTTTATAAATATATTGACGTTGTGCTTTTCTACACACCTTACTGCAGAGATTTCGTAATGTGATGTATTTTTCCTTATTACTAGTTGTGGGTCGAATTTTGTATCTGCATTTGGCAGCAGCCTTACTGGAAAGTAATTTTTTAATATCGGCAGTAAGCCAAGGAGACGGTAAATGTTTAACTTTGATGGCCCGAACTGGCGCATGACGGTCATAGAGCTCAATAATTGTATTATTAAAAAAGGTTATTTTGGCATCAATCGTCTGTGCTGCCAGCAAGGGATCCCAGTTGATTTTACCCGCATCCTCACGCAGTCTACGTACATCCATGCCACCAAAATTGCGCTGCATAAGGAGTTTCGGCTTAGGTTTGCGAGAGCGAATATTGTATGAGAGAAATATTAGGTCATGAAAGGAAAAAGCGTCAGCTGGATACTGACCGTGTTTCGCAACAAGGTCAGTTGAAGAGACAAGTATTAAGTCAAGAAGAGTAGGAGGATGATCAGGAGCGTGGTGAGTGGCATCAGAAGGTAAGACTGATAGATTACAGGATTCAACGACACTTAGAAAAGAGGAAGAACGGGTGTCTCGTTTTAGCAGACATGTATTGAAGTCGCCCATAATGATAGTTTGACTGTAATTTAGTGCAAAACGTTCAAGTAAATTTTCGAAAGATGAGAAGAAGTTTATTTTCATAGAAGGTGAGTAATACACTCCAAGCAATAATTTAATGTGAGCGAGTTCAATTTCTAGGAAGAGATGTTCACCAGCATTTGATGGCGGCGGTTGTGGAGATGAGTCAACAATACTATAAGGTATGTTATTGCGCAAATAGATAGCAACGCCGCCGCACCTTGAACCAATGCGATCATTTCTAATTAAATTGAACTCTGGTAGATAGAAACACCTAGAGAGTAGACAAGGTTTGAGAAATGATTCGGAAATGAGAATAGCGTGGATATTCTTACAGTCAAAGGTAGCCAGCATATCCGGGAAATGGGCGGGAATACTCTGTGCATTTATATGGACTACATTAAAATTCTTAGGCACATCAGAGAACTGAGTCTGAATAACTTCAGCTAATGAAGGCATATATGAAAAGCTGTCATTCAGACTACTTGCCGTTACAAAGCTTTCATCGCTGTTATCTGTGATACTCATCAAAACTTAAAAAAGAGTGTATTATAGGATGTATGTATATAAACAAATAATATATATAATATAAATACTAAAATCACAATAATAAATAAGTGGTTCTGATCAAATTATCCACCCGCCAGTTGCGTGTCAAAAACAATACATTATATGTAAAGGTACAAGAAATTAAAATAAAAACTTTTAATAAATCTTGACGGGGTAGTCAGAGAGGACAGATCGCCAGGCTTCGCGATCTATGCATACTTCTTTCGCTTCTTGTAGATTCATCAATCGCTTCATACACACACGTCTGGGTATCCGAGTACTTTTGACTTTTCCGTTTTTGAGCAATCTGCTCTCGTGGTCTTATGTAAGTCTCGGCCTACCCTGACTGTTTCTACCCTCTACTTTCGAACAAAATATATTCTCTTCGTCAGTCGTTGCTTTCGTAAAAAAACACTACACTTTTTACCAATAAGGTTGCAGTCAGGTATACAGGCAATGGACCGAAATTAGTCACGGTAGCCTATGGATCTTTGTACACTAAAGGTACTCGCGCCAACTCCGCTCCGCTGCCAACCCCGCAAAAACCTTCTTTAGATCCCTTTTGAAGAACTCCATAGTGTAGACGTTCGGGTAAAACGAAGCAATGAGCTTATTACTATTAAAGCGTAAGGGGAAGAAAATCACTATTGACCTTGCTGTATACGAACGCTCCGTACGCAAAGTGTGCGGCTCTGCACATGCAGGATCGGGTCAGCACGTCACTAGAACTGGGTCCTATTGGCAAAAGTTAGTAATGTTATAGGCATAAGTGAAAAGTTTGTGAAGGTGTTAGTTACTGAAACTCCTGAACCAAATGGTTAAAATTTGTAAGTGTGGACACAATTGATACCTTGCTACTTTTATCCTGGAAACAAGTTCAAGTGGAAATTTAGCTTGTATAAAATTTACAAACAACTATTAATATTCAAACCCCGACTTTCCTCATTAGACTAGCCTTGGAATATTTTGAGATGATATTAATTTGCGTATCTGTGATTAAGGTTCTTTAGCTGTTAGGTTATTTATTTATTGTATAAATTGCCACTATTTTGCTTTGGATGAATTCCATTTGGCTTATTATTTTCAAGATATATCTTGTGATGAAATACCGTATTCATGTAATGAGCTTCACGCTTCGAGAGAGCTACGAGAAAACTACGTGAGTTTTACTCTCACGCTACTGTGTATCTATTATCAGTTAAGTCAGCTCATTTACAGTCTAGTTGCGAGTTAACACGTAGTCGGCGCATTTCATTTAGAATATTACGACTGCTTAAACACACAACCTAGCTATTTTGTTTTTCTAAATTGAATCTCCATGGAGTGCTCCATGTTCCACTTCCAAAGTTTTAAAAATATAGAATTCCACCATAGTATCACTATGAGTAGCTACTTTTGATTTGTCATTAATAAATACATAAGAATATAATAATGCGCTCGTGGCTCCGCGGACTCAGTGTTCTGTAAATGATCACTGCGTTAAGCAACTTTCACTATAGCTAGTCTTTGGATTGGTGACCACTTTGTGGCATTTACATTTTCGAGCGTTTGTCTACCTGCCTATTATGCCTACCCCTTTGGGGATAAAGGCGTGACAATATGTATATATTAAAAATTTATTAAAGCTTTAAAAAAGATTGATTATCTTGCAAATTATCATCTCGTCATATACCGTATTCATGTAATGAGCTTCACGCTTCGAGAGAGCTACGAGAAAGCTACGTGAGTTTTACTCTCACGCTACTGTGTATCTATTATTAGTTAAGTCAGCTCATTTACAGTCTAGTTCATTATTATGATTACATTTACATTACATTTACAGCGTCATCATAGAAATTGCTCAAGTACATGAAACAAGACCCCTCTCAAACACGCAAACATACACACACACACACACACACACACACACACACACACACACACACACACACACACACACACACCACGGACACACGCCCACACCACAGTCACACCAATCACACAACACAGTAGTGCATTCCTCGATCCGCCACGATCCGGTGTAAATGCGGCTTCACGACATCTATGTCCATATCTAGGATATTATTGTTTCCATGACTTTATACTGTCTTCCATAATACAGGCTTAAGCCTAGTATGAAATTCAGTTTCAACATCTCTTGTGCACCATCCTAAGGCTTAGCGTTAAAACTTTAAGCCGAATGTAAATTTGAGTCAATTTTTTTTTTTTTGCTGGGACCCAGCTGCCAAAATGTTCAACATTCATCAGACTCAAATCTGATTGACTTAACCGCCAACACAGGCCCGGTACACAGATACGACTATTGCTAGTTTTGAAAGAATTATTATTTTGTGTAGAAACAATTTTGAAAATCAATTAGTACCTATGCTAACTATATTCTAAATTTAAATTGGAAACAATTGTTTAGTATGGAGCTGGACTCGAATCAGCGTCTTTATTCTTAATGCACCAGACGCGTTTACCAATTACACCATCAGGACCTACTCGAAACTGACGAATTATTCCATCTCCTTTACGTCTTAAGGCGCCATCTACCGGCACCTAACAAATTTACTCGGTACGAATATATAGAACTGCACTTATAATCTTTCGATTTGTTATGACATCTGCCTAAACATTAGAAACAATTTTGAAAAGCAATTAGTATGCTAACTATATCCTTAATTTAAATTTTAATGTGGAGTTTTTTAGTCTCGTGCTTCGACGAGCGTCCTTTGGTTCAGCTCACCAGAAGCGTTTACCAATTACACCACCGAGACCTACTCAAAACTGACGAATTTATCCACGTCTTTTACGTCTTAAGGCAACGTAAGTTAATATGTATACTCTACGCTAATGTACTATTACCGGGATATAAATTTCTATGGTGATACCTAATCAGTAGAACCTTTAAATTGCTGTTTACGGGACTATATAAAGAGATGGTACAATTTAGCTACCCTGGGCAATATAACTACATAAGGTTCTATTGCTATACATAATAATAGTATAGGGACATAAACGGTACTGTTTCTGTATGTTGCAAATAAAACGTAATGAAGGCAAGGTCCAACTAACAAAATAAAAAGTGCCATTTTATTGTTATTACCGTTACAATTTTACGCAAACTTAAAATACAGTAATGGACTTGTGTCTACGGGACCAGAAGCGCCAGGAATACAAATAAGAGTAATTATGTAGCGAAAATTGAAGTCGTAAATTGTAGAGAATTTATGTTAACTATCTATCTCACATTTTGTAAAAATAAAACATTTGATTGAACTGTTTCAAGGTTTTACAATTATGTTAATTATAAAGGATAAATTTTAACTCATATGATTTATATAATACTTGTGTGCGCATTAATGTACGTTAAATGTTTTAAGTGCAACAACAAATATAAAAAATTGATAGGTATTTATTTACTATGCATAAAAAAATAACACAATTAATGTCAATGTATATTACAATCAATATTTTGAAAAAGTACTAGTAGGTAGTAGTAGTAGTTTTTAAGTAGTAGTTTGGGTTTTTGGATAACATTTTGCGATCAAGCTGAAAGGTTTCAACAGATTTTAAATTTTACTTCTGCAAAATATGTGTCTAAATTCATCAATTTGAAAAACATAGAAAGAAGAAGAAGAATCTGAAGAAAATCAGATGCAAGAATCATTTTAATAGTGAGTATGAAAGTGTTTTTTTTAATACCTATTTTCTACATACTATGTTGGCAATTTTTTATTTTTTATGGCACATTATTTACACGCTGCCATCTAGCCCAAAGTAAGCTAATGTAAGTTTGTGTTATGATATCTAGACGACTGATAAACATACTTGTATATTGCTAAATATATACATATTATACAAAGGAAACACCCAAACTCCGATGCAAACATTTGTGTATCACACAAATATTTTTTCTGACACGGGAATCGAAACCGGGACCTCAATCACGGCAGTCGCATACACTACCACTAGGCCACTGAGGCAGTCAGACACTTTATCAAACTCTCAACCAAACGACAAACTAAGGCTCAGTAAAAAACAGGAGTTTTGATGTCATAAGGAAAGCAAACTTGAAATGGAATTGAACAGGCCATAGATTCAAAGCAGGTTATGGACTAACGCGGACCCCTGAGATGGAAAACGAAGAATTTAAAGGGTGGAGAAAGATAGCGAAGTATTAAAGTTGATTGTAAAAGTATGGAGGAGGCCTGGGTGACGGGACAGTCTTTTTTCGTATGGAAATCCTCATATTGTCAGACTCCAACTGACTAAAACCACGCGTTTCCTTTACATCTGCCTAAGGCCGGGAGTCCCTGGTCCCTTACAAGACTATTGTGTATTTCTGCTTTATTGGGGGGTTCGAGGGTTTCACGGGACAGTCTGACCTTATAGCAGCATAATATATGATACATCATCATCCTCTTGCCCTTGTCCCAATTTACTTGGGGTCGGCGCAGTATGACTAAATTCCATACTGCAAAATGTTTTGGCTTGGTTTTTATGGTCGGCCGCCAGCCACACCAACCCTCCTTGGGAATGCTATCATTTGGTGGTTTGCCCGCCACCACACGGGTGCCTTTCCAAGCCTTTCAGTACTCCGAACCTTTACAAGGGGCAGGTTGCTTTTTCACAGGGGGAGGTTCTTCTTTGGTATTAGTAGTCCTTGTCTATACAATGCGTTGACGTCAGCCATAGCTATGCAATACGGCATATCCCTGCCTTGTACCATACGGGCTACTTGTGCAGCCCGTGCTCTTTATACCATGACGTCTATCGTGCTAGGTTCTTCTTCCATATATTTTTACGGCTCCTATAGTATCGAACGCTTTAAGAAACTGCCTCTGATCATCTCTAGTAAATCTGATCTCCAAACTTGGGTGTTTGGAGCAAGGTGACGATCCACTTTGACGAACTATTTCTTAACTAGACGTAAGAATATTAATTTGTTAAAGGCAATTGTTATTTAATATAAATTTTATACAGAAATCATGATATTTGAGTAAAACATTTTATTTAGTTACTGAAAATTTTGATGCATAATACACTCCCGGACTCTTGAATCGAGCCACCTTACATTCCCGGGCCTAAAAGCCCAATACACAAAAAATATACAATATAACAAAAAAGTTTTTATGCATTTTTAATGCTGGCATATTTCATCGTCTTTCCCGTATGTATTATTCCAAACTTGAATTTTAGAATTTAAAATAAAGAACTAAAAGCCGAGCTTGGTCACTGATTTGAAAAAAAATAATGACTGTTGAAAGTTGCTTTTGAAGCAATTTAATGTCGATTTGGTTTGAATTATCGCAATTGTTGTTAACCAAAGTTTAGTTTAGTTATTTTTCTATAATTTGAACCGTTTTTGGCTATAAAATTATGGATACTTCATCTGAAGTAGCCGCGCAAGCTGTAGCACTTCTTCAATCTGGGCTAAGTCAGCGAGATGTGAGTTCACAACTTCACATAAGTCGTTCCGCTGTTCAAAGAGTTACCTCCGATACCTGGAGACTGGCGGCTTCGTTCGGCGAACAGGAGGACCTCGTTACCGAGTGACAACGGCGAGACAAGATCAATACATTGTCACTACTAGCTTACGAAATCGACGCCTTAATCTGTTCAGAAACAAGAACAGTTCAGGGACTTTCACGGAGTGCTTTAAGTGCTCGGACCGTTAGAAGGCGACTCAATGAACGTGGTTTAAAGCCCCATAAGCCAGCTAATGGACCCAAATTGACACGAGCACACCGAATAGCCCGTCTAGAGTTTGCGCGCGAACATCTAAATTGGACTCGACATCAATGGAGCCAGGTTCTCTTCACAGATGGGTCCAAGATAATGCTATACGGTAATGACGGAAGGAGTAATGATGAGTATACCAGCTCCAAAACTGCATCAAAACATTTTCCTTCTACATACATCTTTTATAAGTAACAGTACTCCAAACCAAAAAAATCAAGGTGGCTCGATTTAGGTGTCCGGGAGTGATGATACAAACGTACAAAAAAGAAAAAATAAAAATATTTAAGTTATATTTATAATTGTTAGAGACAAAATGTCTATATTATTTTTATTATACGAGTGTGAAACTTGTTTTTAAACATAAGGGATTGTAAAAATGTTTACCTACAACTACATATTTTAAATACAGATTTGAATATAATATTGCCGAATTGATATTGTTTCACTTGCATTTGATGTATACCAGCATTAGATTAACTTGTCACTTAAAGTTAAGTTTATTGCGATTATAAAACAAGGTTATTTTTGCAAAAATTTAAAAAATAAACAAAATTATATTATTATAATTATAAAACAAAAGGTCATTTAAGAAATTATAAAGTACTTAATCTTCATAATCCATCTGACCTCTATAATAATTACAGTATACCCAACGGACGAATGAAGAAATAAAAAAATGAATTAATATAGTTTTATTTTTATAGCTAATTGCGTAATTAAAAATTTTAATTATTTTTATTTTTTTCCCTGGCGATCTGTCCTCTCTGACTACCCCGTCAGGGACACAGCGTGAAGATAGTTAAATTAAGTTAAAAATTTTATTAGTCTGACTATGGTTATAAAAATTTCAGAAATTACACGTTACGAATAGAATCTACTCCAGCAGTGATGGTACTCAGACTGTAGATATTGAGCCAAAATGCGCTGTGAGCACCTGTTTCAGTCAATAATGACCTCCAGTCTATCGTCTATAAAAGTTATCTGAATGATGCTCTAAACTTAGTGGCTTAAGATTATACCAATACGTCATTTGAGAATAAATCACTTCAAGAAAATGGTGTAACTTTTTTAGTAGTTATTTTACTACAAACTTATGCTTTATTTTCATAGTGTGCTCAACAAAAGTAATTATTTTGGTTCATACACGTTCACTTAGACTATCACTTGAAACGAATTCTAGTACATCCTTATTATTATTCCCGGTATTAAGGGTCTTAGATTTTAACTAAGGACTTTCCAAGTGGTGTTCACACAACATTTCTTCAATGGTCTTTGATTTCAGTATTCGTGTTGTAAGGGTGACGACGCGTACACATTGTTATGATAATAATTACATTTATAATTCTTTTTACGGAAACTGTGAGCCTTTTGATTACCTTTAAAGCGTGTGTGTGACCCGTAAATTTTAAAATTCGTTGTCTAGTTTTTTAGTTGTTTTCGTCTTTCGTGGTTATTATGTGTGTTTTTGAAACACACATAATAATTCAAAAATGTATAGTAAAGTATAATACTTATAACATTGAAATTGTACGCCGGCTTGTTAAGAGGTACGTGAAAATACATTTGTGTTCCGTCAACTTAAGAGTGATCTATGAATATAAAAGCTAGATATAAATAGAAATATGGACCTTGTTTGTTGACGAAATTCTAAGGAAAGTTATATCAGATCTTCAATATTAGGATGTCTTCCGTTCCCATTATACAGGCAGCATAATTTTGACAAGCTTGTTAAAAACAAAATAATAATACCCATTTTTAGACCACAAATTCCTTACAAACTTTAAAGGCCCATGTACAAATTTCATATTTATAGGTCAATGGGAAATATCTTATAACATTTTAGAGAGATTGTTTAAATATACGTTTTTTGCGGCATTCGCGGCCGTATTTTTCGTTAAGTTTCAGTATATTCAAAATATCTACCTGTTTACGTTTGTGGTATGAGACCTCTACTTAATAGGTGTTTGTATAAAAGTGTCAGCATTAAGCTGGAGAAGGACGTGCTGCGTTGGTTTGGACACGTCCAACGAATAAGTAAGGAACGATTGACAAATAATGTATATTGTGCGAAAGTAGTGGATAGAAGCAGTCAAGATATGTCGAGACTTACATATAAAGACTACGTGAGCAGATTGCTCAATAACGGAAAAGTCATAACTACTCGGATACCCGTATATACATGCATGTATGAAGTAATTGATGAATCTACAAGAAGCGAAAGAATCATGCATGGATCGCGAAGCCTGGTGATCTGTTATATCTGACTACCCCGTCAGGGATACAGCGTAAAGATAGTTAATTAGTTAGTTTTTTGTGTAATCCGGTTTTTATAAATGTTGCTTTAACGGCAACAAAAAAAATAAAAATACTATGGGACACTTTTTACACAGGGCCATCTAGCCCAAACTAAGCTATAAATAAATAATAAATAATTGCTTGTACCATAGGATCTAGACAACTATCTACACTAATAAAAAAGGATCTACACTAACTAACTAACTAACTATCTTCACGCTGTATCCCTGACGGGGTACTGATAACAAATAACTGATACTAATATAACTGATACACATACTAATATATTTATAAATACGTACATATTATACATAGAAAACACCCAAACTCTGAAATCAACATAATGTGGATCACACAAAATCTAGTTCCGACCCGGGAATCGAACCCGTCAAATACATCATCTGAGAAAATTACAGTAACCTCTTTCAAACGGTTGACTGTATGCTTGTGTGCTACCTTATAAGTATAAAAAGATTTCGTACCTTAAAGGGTAGTTTGAAAATATGCGATATCTATTGCACGCCTCATAAGCGAAGCGTTGAGGTGGGTTCTACTGTCACTTCGCGCAAAACATTTGATTTTTCAAACTTAAAATGTCTGTATTTATCATATTTTGCACTTGTAAAATAATATACACACACATATCAAGAAAAAACACTATTTTTAACACTCATGATATTTTTGATGCCATTTTTGTTATTTAAACTAGATAAAAAACTGTTAAAAAAAGTTCCGTCTTGGACGTGTGTCTGTATGTTATGGATATTTTCTTGTTAACACGATAACGATCGAAATACTTTACTAATCGAGTCTTTTTTTTCTTTTACGCTTCAGTATAATTAGGAATAGAACCCTTTAAATTTTCACGGTCTGATTCGATGTGGTTTAATTGTTATTATCTTTACTTTATTTATTTCATAACCTCTACGCGATAATTCATAGCAAAGTTTGTAAGCTTGTAATTCTATTTTTTTTATAATATAACTAAAGCGCGTGAGGTGTGTACTTTTAGATTTTCCAAACTTTTTTGAATTTATTGGGTACCTATATCTCCGGGCCCAAGTATCCTCGCCTGTTAGCGGTGCACCTGCTGATTACCATGACATGATGATGCCATGCGCGATTAGTACGACAATTTTTGACCAAGATGTCTAATACTAAACTGTCTATATTGTGTTTTATCACCATCACCATGCATGTTTGAGAAAAAACTCTTTCTTGTACACCTACAATAAAAAGTTTTTTCTTAAACATGTATAGAAATACTGTCATTATTTCGAAAAAAGAATACGCGAGGTATCGCATTTACGGACAAATAAAATATGATTGACTGCTGGAGCGTTTTTTTGAATTTGGAACATTACAACGCTCCAGCAATGTTGTATGAAACGGCGTGCTGGGGTTATTAGATACTCTTTGATTGGTTTTGTTCCATCATTCTTCTTCAGCGGACGTTTACTGTAGGTGAATTGTTTTCCAAAATAAATGTATTTATCTTGTTTTATATGAGGGAGTGCTGGATTCTGGGATATAAAAGTTGTGTCAACGGGCTTAAAATAATAAATTAATATTCTGGGACACTTTTTCACACAACAAAATCAATTCCAAACTAAGCTATACGCTACATTGAAGGGAAATCTAAAATGTTTTCTTTTTGTAGGTAATTGCCCAATATGGCTACTGTAACTTTTAATATTATTTACATTAAATATATGATGAAACAAGTATAGTATATGATATAGGAAACACCCCAACTTCGAAACAAATATTTATGGATCACACAAAAATTGGTTCTGACCCGGGAATCGAACCCTATAACTCCGCACGGCAGTCGCATATATTTACTGTTTAGTTTTAAATTTTCCACCTAGCTGCGTATAATCCACTGAAGGGAAATCTAAAATATTTTCTTTTAGTAGGTAATTGCCCAATATGTAACTTTTAATATTATTTAAATTAAATATATGATAGAACAAGTATGTTTTATTTCCATGCATTTTTTTGAGAAATGCACTATATTTGGCTCGGCGGAAATGGCAACTGCCTGTCTCGTATTAGTAAGTCCTCGCCTACAGCTCGGCCTTCAAACCCATACTCGACCCGCAATTGCCTATTTCCCGTCCTTTGCAATAATATACTGTTACTTATTTACTGGGTTTGCTAGGTCAGACAGCAGTCGCTCCTCGAAAATAAAAAGCTGTACCAAAGTTATTCCAAGCGGCCAATATGAGCAGACCCAAGGCTCCAAATCCAGATCAGGTTAGGAAGTAACTGGAAATACGCAAAGATGATAAAAGTAGATCTATCTGAGTTTAATGCCTAGAGGTTATTTCGTTTCGTTTTACGGTACAAGTACTCACAACATTTTGGTGTTGTAAACTTGGGCCAAAGATAACCACTCAAAATCAGGTATCTAGATTGGTTTTGTGGTAAGTATTATTGTATGACAAGGTAGTAGTAAACATCCTCATCACTACAATCATTAAAACTGTACAATACCAACAAACAGTGTACGGAATATTTGAAAGTTGTATAAAATATAAAAAATATTTTCTTTAATAAAAAGGAGATAAAACCGCTATAAAAAGACTACATACGTAAAAAGGGTTAAATATACGTAGTCAATTTTATTAAATATACAAAAGCATAAAATAATATTTATTTATTTATCTATCACGCCTTATCCCCTTAGCCTAAAATTGCGCTTACACAGTCTCTGCTTCTTCCTTTACTCGACTATGCCGATGTCAGCTATCTTGATGTCACGGAGGAGCAACTCAAAAAAGTTGAGCGCCTTTAAAATTTTTGCATAAGATTTATATTTGGCTTGCGCAAATATGATCACGTTTCAGAATTCCGCAGCCTGCTCAGGTGGCTCCCAATTCGCCTTCGTCGGAATACTCATATTCTTGCTATTCTCTATGATGTTCTCTTTAATCCCTGTACCCTTAGATATTTAAAAGACTGTTTTACGTTCCTTCATGACACACATACAAGATTTCGGTGATGATCGATTTGAGGTCGTCGGATTCAATGGAATTGGCAATACCTATGCATTCCACAAAATATTATGATAAATCTTTTACTGTACAAGCTGTAAGATTGTGGAATGCATTACCTGTGTCTATTAGGCGTGCTCAATCACTGACTGTGTTTAAGAATATGGTCAAAGAATTTTATCTTATGTCTTGACTGCCAATTTCCTGTCAGTATTTGACGTTATATTTCGTTCCTGAATGATTTTGAATATTTATTGATGTGTAGGTAATGTGTTTATTTAATGATGTTATAATATCCCTGTATAGTCTACTAATGCACTATTATTATAGAATATTGTATGTATTGGATAGATGTAGGTATGTTTATGTGTCTGTACCTTGGATTCTCTTAAAATTTTAGTTTGAAGTATATTTTCATTTTTTTATTTTTTTTTATAAATTAATAATTTTTATATATTATTAATTTATTGTTCCTTATTTCTTACACCAACGACAACCTACTATATTATTGGGTTTTATGGGCGGCTTGAAAATTTCAACAGCAGGTCGCCACAACCTGCGTCTGTCTATTTCAACACGGCAATGGGCTCTCTACCTATTACGTGGGACAGGAATCCACACGGTGAAAAGTGGGCATAAAATATGCCTCTGCCACCCCTCCGGGGATAAGGCGTGATGGATATTTATTTATTTATTTTATTGTATATATCAATATACCTGTGTAATCCTTTACTACATTGTGATTGGTGTACAATAAAGAATATTCTATTCTATATTCTATTCTAAAAGCCTCATAACCATACAATTTAGTAGGTATGATTATCAAAAAGAAACATAACAAAAAGATAGAATAACGCTTAAGACTTGTCAAAAAAATAACATGTTTTTTACTAACATTAATGAGGTTCATATTATGGGTACCTATATATATGCTTATTTAAAAATAATAACAGAAGTTTATAAAAAAGTTATATTTAAAATATATGTTGCATGTAGATAGAAAAGTTGTCACAAAGTCACTCGTCATAGCATTCAATAAAAATGAAATGAAAATAGCTTTATTCATATAGGTATATATATATAGGTATGCCAGATTCGCAAGATAATAGGTACGACTGGCGGCATTGTTAAAAGCACCCATACCAGCCAGAACCGTTAGTCAGCAGATTACACTATTTCTAGGTGGGTTTAGGTTATGTTTAACTTTCATAGAATTCGTAAAACCAGGAGAAAGTCTGAGAAAGAACCTGGCAGTAAAACTCATGGCTACTCTTTTCTAATCTTTAGCAACTAAATTACTTTTCGTATACATAATTAAAATAAAATCTCATTACGCACTTGGCCAAATTTCGTATTTCTAGGTCAACGGGAACTACTTACCATATAGATTATTGAAGCAAAACATATAAAAGAGTGAACAGTTAAACTGAAAAGAATTGCCAATCTTATGTAGTCGACTATCGTTGACTGAAACTGCACTTTTATTAACAAACTACACATGTATAAACATATGCTGTCTATCTAATAAATAACCCATAATAACACAAAATTCAAAATCCAAAATCTGTTGGTTCCAAGAGCAAAAAGTACTAAGCATCTTATTGATTTCACAGCAAAACAAAAGCTTTTATTTTTAATACGCAGATTTTAAGGACCTAAATAAACGAGATTAAGAGCAGAGTTTCTATTTCCGGGGGCCATTTTACCCCCCTTAGTCGCTTCTACGATACGTTCAAGTGGCTATTCTGTTGCGACCCATCAATTTTTATGATTATCATTGCGATAAAAATATATTCAGGGTTTGCTGTCCTATAAGTGAAAAAAATCTTTAGTGAAAATAGTTTATTATTTTTGTGGTAAAAGATTTAATAAATATGCAGAACAGGTAAAAGGATAAAGGATAATACATAGAAACATAATTATGGACACGAAATATTCCCCGATGTGGTAGACAGGGGCCATATTATACGTCCGATATAAAAAAAAATGTCACACACTACAGTTGGTAAGCATATTGACGTGTTAAACTGGATAGGTACAGGCTTTGGAGGCTTGGTGTTGAAACTTTTAAGTCGCCCATAAGCGCTAAACTTAACTTACGTATTAGAAACCGGGACCAACGGCTTAAAGTATCATCCGACGCACTAAAGCTTTCGTAAATGGAAATGCCATTAAGCGGTCACTCATCTCAAGATAAACCATAGTGTAAAATGCTTAACGTCATGACCGTTTACATAAAACGGAGCTAGTATGGCTACGATTGCATCAGAAACTATAGTAATAGTGACAAATTTGTGTGAAATAGAGGTAAGGTAGTCCAAACTGAGCCTAAGTGTGATGATTTGGCAGGAGCAGACCCAATATATTTAGAAAGTAAATCTTGGTCCCTGGTCACTTAAAGCTACCAAATATATTGTGTTGTTTAGTCCGTTCGAATTCAACATGTCCGGACCCTTCTACTAAACATACATGGAAATCGGAATCAGCTAGTAAATGTGAATCAATATTACATTAGTTTTACCAAGGATAAAATCTAAAAAGGAGTGAGCAAACTAAGACTAAAACAAAAAAAAGTTTGGAAAATCCACTTTTGGATTTTCCAAACTCTTTTTTCACACGTTTTAATTATATTTTTAAACAAAAATTATTACAAGCTTACAAACTTTGCTATGAATTATCGCGTAGGGGTTATGAAATAAATAAAGTAAAGATAATAACAATTAAACCACATCGAATCAGACCGTAAAAATTGAAAGGGTACTATTCCTAATTATACTGAAGCGTAAGAGAAAAATAAAACTCGATTATTAAAGTATTTCGGTCGTTATCGTGTTAACAAGAAAATATTCGTAACAGTTTTACACACAACAGTTTTTTAACTAGTTTAAAGAACAAAAATGGCATCAAAAATATCATGAGTGTTAAAAATAGTGTATTTTCTTGATATGTGTGTGTATATATTATTTTACAAGTGCAATATTTGATAAATAGAGACATTTTAAGTTTGAAAAATCAGATGTTTTGCGCGAAGTGACAGTAGAACTCACCTCAACGCTTCGCTAATGAGGCGTGCAATAAGAAATAGGTAAAATACATAATGGATTTAGTCTTTACGGGGAATGTAATATTATAAAAAAAGACATGAAGTTCATTCGTTTCGATTTCATTTTGTAAATAGAATATTAGAAAATCAACCACCCTTTTATACTAGGACACACTAATAAATTTTATAGATTCAAATAATATTTATCATCTATTCAAATTCTAAATTGAATTTAAATTCACTAACTGCCGCACTCAGAATAGAATAGAATAGAATAAACTTTATTGCACACAAATATAAAACACTCACATAAAGAGATTACAGTTTCATAAATGTACAAAGGGCGGCCTTATCGCCAAAGAGCAATTTTTTCAGAGTCGATTTAATGATTGATTAAGGAGTTTTAAGTAAAGATTAATAAAAAATACTCTCAGAGACAGTTAATGAGTCATTATTGTCATTTATTGTCAATTAACTTTAATGGCCGCTGAACCCTTACTTAAATCTTAAATAGACATTAAATTGACGTTCACATGCCAAAAGTATGGTTATAGCGCTAACACACGTTCGGATTTGGTTTGTCCCGATCGCGGATTCGATTTGCCTACCGACCAAATCTTACCGTGTGTACAGCAGTCCAGCGTAATCTCAGACATAATTATTATTAACTGAATCCGCCTCGATCTGCATCGGATGTGATCAATGTTGCCGTTCTAGCTACTTTGTCGTAAATTTTCCCAGATTTAATTTTATTTTTCTCCAATCAGACACTTTTTCATAATGACAGATTTGGTTGGCGGACTCGGTGGATTTGATCTGTCGAGTTCCGGCAGACCAAATCCGAGCGTGTGTTAGCGCTAATATACCTATGTTTTTTGCGGAGAGAATCAAAGAGCGATATGTTTAGTGATCCATCCATATCTATAGTCATGCTTTCATGAAATATTCTGTAATTGATAGTAATTTTCCGTACAAATTATAGTAAAACAGTAAAAGAATATATTGTGAAGGATAATAATAATTTTACCCCATAAAAAGTACTATATTTTATAAAATTATTTAAATCTCCTTAGGCATGTAACGATATTGCACTTTACCGACATACGTTTCGATACGGCGCACCGCCCTACGTTGACTTAAGTTGGCATTAACTAATGAACCATTAATTTTCGTCTCTAGGAGCAACGGTCAATTATTTATTTTAATCATAATTAGTTAAATGACAATTTACACTAATATAATGAACGACTCTGAGTGCGGCTGTAAGAGTCTGTTTCACAATGTTTAAGTAAAGTCCTGAATAAGCTACTTGCCACTTATCTAACAGCTAAAGTCATCATGTGCGTTTTTCACAATCTTCAAATAAGATTATCTGTCGAATAAAGTGCCAAGTAAATTATAGGTTGGATCATCTGTCAAATAAGGAAGTTATTTGGTAGTTATGTTACTTGACAGATTATTTTTAAGAAGGACATATCGTTTTTGTGGTTTGTATATTTAAAATAAAAAAATAAATATCCATCACGCCTTATCCCCGAAAGGGTGGCAGAGGCATATTATATGCCCACTTTTCACCGTGTGTGGATTCCTGTCCCACGTAATAGGTGGTGAGCTCATTGCCGTGTTGAAATAGACAGACGCAGGTTGTGAAACCACAAAGTGGTCACCCATCCAAAGACCATTCATAGTGAAAGTTGCTTAACACAGTGATCGTTTACAGAACACTGTGTCCGCGGGGCCACGAGCGCTTAATTGCGCACTTTTTTAGAAGAGCGATGTGTGGAGTGGAGTACACATCGTACTTCTAAAAACTTGCGGCACTTACTGCATCAAAAGACACTTCGATAGCTCTCCAACATTCTTCTTTTTGGTTCCAGGTTATCGCATCACTCTTTTAGTTTCGAGAATTATGTTTATGTGCTTCCATCAGTTTGTTTAGAATATCGACCTCCTCTCGCGTAAGTTAAAACTTCTCCCACGGTTTTGAGATGCAAAAAATAATCTATAACAACTACAACAAGTCGTATTTCTTTCCATGGCATTTGCCTCACGATTCGTTTCAAGTAAAATTAATCGATGTCTAAAAAAAACATTTTTATCATTATAATTAGTTACAAAATATACATTTTAATTATATCAATAGTTAACACAAAATAATGCCTTGAAGGTGCATTTTATAAATCATTTTGAGAGTGATTTACAAGTGATTTAATTAGAAAGATATTTTATGTTATCACATGTTCCGTAAATCGATACGTCAAAATGCGATGTTGCCGTTTCTACCTTACAAGTAACTAACTGTAACTAACCAACACATAAAGTTATTGGCCGGAAGATTGTGAAACGCAAACTGTTTTAGCAAGAAGTTTTACTTGCCAGTTCATTTATTTGTTGAATAGTTATCTAACACTTTACTCAGACATTGTGAAACAGACGCTAAAAGTCAAAGTTACAAAGGAACAACTTACAAATTGCTTCCAATTATCAATATAAACGACTTCCTATATTTTAAACTCGTTTTAAAGCTAAATCTCAGAAAAGAGCGTTGTAACTTTCAATAAATCTCGTCCAAGTAAGAATCTACTGGAAAAATAATATATACATACATACATATTGTCACGCCTTTATCCCCGAAGGGGTAGGTAGAGGCATATTAAACGCCCACATTTCACTGTATACATTTTTGTCCCTCGTAACAGGTGGTGAGCCCATTGCCGTGTTGAATTGGACAGGCGCAGGCTGTGTTGACCTGCTGTTGAAATTTTTTTAATAAGGCCTTCTACTTGGCTTAACGACTGCCATTTTATTGGCAACCGGGACCAAGGGCCGAAGCACGGAACTGGGATGGGTCTAAACGGCCGAATAAATTTAATAAAATAACATAAAATGTGTCTATTTTAGATGTTAAATTTGGAAGAAATTTTGAACCCGGTGCCTTTTTAGTGAGGTGGTAACAAAAAGGATAAAAGGTCTTATGTGCTAGACACTAATTTGCACGACCAATTAAAGTCCTGGTAGTGTCGGACTTGTATTGGAAAAATAATGAACCGTTGAATTCCCGGTATAAAGAAATAATATATACAAATCGTTAGTTAGATTAATCTGACTGCTTTCTATGATCTTGATATGATCTAATAATTCTTTACCTTATGATTCCACTATAAGAGCTTCAAAGAGAAGATATGATAGGGTTTGCTGTATTTTACCTCGCCGTACAGTTCTGGCGGGTCGCCATTATCTCTATATTAGCTCTAAGCTGTACAACAGAATGAACAGGATATTGAATATCTTCCCGCTCCTTTTACGCGAATGTAAAAGTGTCTGTACTGATTGGCTGCGTACTTTGTCATATAAAGACACTGAGGATCTCTTAACGTGACCGCTCCAATGACTTACTCACTCTCCCACTCACTCACTCACTCTCTCTCTCTCACACACACACACATACACACACACATACATACACACACACACACACTAACTTAATTTTATCACATTCCCCTTTTATAATTTTGCTACTTCGTTGTAATATATGGCTTGCAATATCTATTTTGGAACTTTGTTTGTATTCCTAGGAGAGGGCGTTGATGTCTGCGTCACAGTTTATCACTATTGCAGATATCATCGTTCAATTGTCAAATATGTAAAATATGTTTCTGTTCAAATAAACGAATTTGAATTTGAATAAAGTATTGAACAGCTCAATGAGTTTTTAGATATTGTATAACATACAAAAATTGAAATATATACAAGTATCACAAAGAGGAAAGATTTGTGAGTTTGTTTGTAATGAATAGGCTCAGAAACTACAAGGCCCATTAAAAAAAAATTATTTTAATATTTGAAAGCTACATTCTTCGTGAGTAACATTGGCTATATTATAGTTTTTAAAATAGTTTAGGGTTTCGTATGAAATCACGAATAATGTAAATTAAGGTGTATAAAAATTCTCTTAAAATTCCTTACAACGCGTCCGCTGCGGAACCTATTGACGATAGACCTAAATAATGTTCTAAAATAATTAAGAACACATTAAGATCTACAAAAAAATGTGCGTTAGCATATATTGTTACATATATATGCTAACGCAGATTTTTTTTGTAATAGATTCTTCACTATAACTACTTTTTCATGTTACGAAATTATTAAAATCGGTAGTAAATTTTCAAACCATGTTATTGGTACCTTGGTATAAATTGCTTTATTTTCAAGTATGGTTAAGTACCTATAGACAGTTTAATGAATTTAAAAAATCGGATATTCCATTGAGGAGATATCACGAATTTAATATCTAGGCACATGTTTAATTAAAATTTATTTACACGTTTTTACAACCCGTGCGTAGCCGGGGCAGGCCGCTAGTACATAATAAATATAAGATATTACAATTGATAAATTAAAGGAAAACGTATTTTAAGCTATTACATAGTTTTTATCGCGGGATTTGGGCGCGGTGGCATAATCAAGAAATTCCGTAACGAAAAAAACCTAACACCCGAGCTCTCACGTACTTCACCGAGCATGGCCGAGCGTTAACATGTATGTATACCTAGTCAGGTCATAAATTCTATAACATGTTTAATATAAAATAATTAAAACAAGTTTATTCATTATGTAACCATTTATATACCAAAATGAACTTAACAAAACATAGATTCTTATGACAATAAAGTTTTTTCAAAATGACCTCCGTGATTTTGAATACAGGCCTTCAATCTGCGCGGCCAGTCGTCAATCGCAGCACGAACGAGGTCCATGTCAATATCGGCGGCTGCCTTAATCAAGGATGTCTTGAGTGACTCCAAATTGGGATGAGGCTTTGAGCACGCCTTTTCCTCCAAGTGTTGCCATATCTTGTAATCTAACGGACTCAAATCTGGACTGGAGGAGGGCCAGTCTTCGTTCCGGATGAAGTCGATTTCACGCGCCGCCAGCCAGTCTTGTGTGCTCTTCGCTCTATGAGCTAGCGCCGAATCTTGTTGGAATACCCAGTGCCTGTTATTGAACATAGTATGAGAAACAGGTTCCACAAGGTTCGTCAGGACTGTATTTTGATATACAACTACAGCGACACTTCTTGACCTGTCATCTACACTAGAGTCTTCATTGTATCGTTTGATGGTACGATAAACGAATCCTTTGGTAATATTCAATTTTTTCAGTATGTCTAAAATTTGGCGCGTAACCGCAACGATGCAACGCAATAACTGCAACACGGTCTTCTTTAAGCGTCCACTCCATATTTAAAAATGAGTAAAATTCTAAAATCTATACATTTTTATTTTCATGAACAATTCGAAATTCGAATTCAATAAACTTTTTTGTGGCCAGCATTCTAAAAGAAAAGTTTTTACTGTGTGACAATACTTATGACCTGACTAGGTATAATACGACTGTACGAAGCTCGCACGGATTTTCAATATCATCATCATCATTAACGTCGATACCGGTCAATTTTTGAAGTGAAAATTATTTTAGCACGGTACGCATATTTTTAGATGAGATGAAATCTGTGGACTCGCGACTATAATCATCATGATCATCATCATCTAATGTTGATCCCGGTCATCTACAGGTCTTATTTAATAATACTGTGTAATCAATTCGACCCCCCCGAACAATAAGTCGGTAATGTGCTAGTATGGATTTTTATTGTTATGTGAAATTTGGCATCTATGGGTCGGGACACATGTCTGTAATTTTTTTCAGAATGTTTTTACTGATATTAACGAAGATATTTGCAATTACCACTTTATTTTACTGAAACATTTAAGACTATTTCAGTGTAGTTTTTTTTTCATCATAATCATCATTAACGTCGATCCCGGTCAATATTTGAAGTGAATACTTCTTTTAGCGCGGTACGCATATTTATAGATGAGATAAAATGTCTGGACTTGCGACCATAATCATCATCATCATCTAACGTTGATTCCGGTCATCTACAGGTCTTATTAAATAATGCTGTGTAATCAATTAGGACTCTTTCAGTGTAGATTTATTTTTCATCATCATCATCATTAATGTCGATCCCGGTCAATATTTGAAGTGAAAACTTATTTTAGAGCGGTATAGTATGTGCGCATATATGCATGTAGGTACATATAGCAGACCCCTAACGCGTCTAGATAAATAAATAATAATAAATTTAGGTTTTTTTTTGTTTTACCATCAATAACGAATAATGCTATGCAATAGCTTACCGCGGCAGTCCCCAAGTGTCCCACTTTTTTTTTGTTTTCGATAGTTTCGGACGGCATGTGCATTAAGATAACCACCAACCTTATGCACACGAATAGTAGCGATATAACCTCGGATTTTTAAGTTTTAACGTGGTGGAACGAATTTGACCACTTATCATGTCATATGTCATACCCACGCAGCAGGGCAGTGAACGGACTTGTGCTTCCTAGCTCTGAAAAGCACCAAACTACGCAATAAACCACTATAGTGATCTATCTTACCTCTAACGAGCCGCAGGATAAGTCACAGGTCAAGTCTGTGTGACTCTATCAATGGATGCCCCGAAACAGAGCCTTTGCGGGGGCAAGACGGACGATTCCAAGCTCCTTAAGGAGCCATTTTAAAAGCATAGCCGTTGGAGAGCTAACGAGCAAGAGCCAGAAACTTGGTGGGGACGCGTACCGCCTTCTGAACATCGATTTGCGGTGGGTTTCTTTCACATTCTTCATGCGTCGACTCACCGACTGAGGCAGCAGTTATGCGGCCGGCATGCTCCCATTCACGTACATTCCCTCGCTCCGACAGTAGCCTAACACCATTGAATGCTGGCCATGTTCTACATTGCAGTCAGTCACACAAATCGCGGGACCTCCCCATCCCGCGACCTCTTCGTACAATTGCCAGGAATTGTTATGAAAACTGCAGTTGCGGTATTGAGCACTGTAATTTTTGTCTTCACTCTAGGGCGCACTAGCGGTCATGTTTCCGTTTCCCCCGAGAATATCCAAAGGCCCTTCGTTCCGCCGGACTCCATACTCGCATCATACAAGTTGTCAAGGTTACGGCCTCAGTATCTTTTTTCACGTTGATTATAAAATTTATGAAATATAGTTTTTTTTGTTTTATTTTCTAATTGGTTTGTTTAATTATTAATATTATTAATTCTACTGTATTTTTTTAATATAAATACGAGTACTTCACGATTTCAATATGTGCATACTTACTCACTAAATATAACATAATAGAAAACTTTATGAAAACATTATTCGTTTCTTGCAATGTGTAACACCGATATTTTTTTTGGACTTTTTTTTATTTAATAAATTAAAAAAAATAAATAAAATTATAGTTATAATTTATTAAATTTTTATTTCTAAACTTGTACTATAAATAATTAAGTTTCAATAAATTATAGTTGATATTCTGGATTTAGTAAAGTTCTTGACAAAATCGAGTACTAAGACGTGGGCATCAGATAACCGTACTGTGATGAACCACTAAAAACAAAGACTGAGAGTAGTTTGCTTACACGGAACTTTTTTCGCCCGTAATAAATTAAACATAATACATCAAAATATTGCTGGTTTGAGAACTAAATGTCATGAATTTTATGCTCATCTCCACGAATTATCTCAGAGCTTCAATACTAGTATGGACGTAATATGTGTAACAGAACACAATATGATGATGATGAATGAGGATATGTGCATGATTCCTAACTTCCACCTAGCCTCATATTATAGTAGGTGCGACAAAAGCCGAGGGGGGTCGTGTATATTTGTTAGGGCGGGATTTCAGTGGCAAACAATTACCCAAATCGCAGCTTTATCTGTGATTTCTAGCTTTGAGTGCTGTGTATAGAACTAACAGAAAATTATATTATTATTATATGCATTTACAGAACGCCGTACCGCAATAATCTTGATACTTTCTTTGCAAGATTAGATAAATTACTAAAATAATCAAGACATACAAAAAACATAAAATTATTCTTGCCGGGGATTTTAATATAAATATATTAGAACGAAATAACATAACATCGAGGTTCGAAAGTCTACTACATAGTTATAATTTAGAATTGGTCTTGAGAAAACCAACACGACCTATTAGTAGGACCTGTTTGGATAATTATGCACACAGTTGTCCAAAGAAATGCTATACTAAACTTTGGATTGTCAGATCACACAGCCCAGATGTTGACCTGCGCAACTAAAAAAACCCTTTTGATTGACCGTTGGAGAGTTAAACGCAGAGACTATTCCATAGAAAACCTACAAAGGTTTGACGGTTGTATAGGTAAACTAAGTTTCTCAGAAATCTACGCTACAGAGAACCCTAACTCAGCATATGACAATTTTTATGATTTGTTTAAGCTATTTTATGACCTTTGCTTCCCAATCAGACTTCTAACCATTAAAGCCCACAAAAAACAAAAATGGGTTTCACGCGGCATAAGAATTTGCTGCAGAAAAAAGCGAGAGTTGTTGTTAATATACCAGAAAAAAGATCTGCTGATAATAGGGTAAAATTAGGCGATTACTCAAAACGATTGATGAAAATAATCAAATTAACTCAGCGAGCACAAAATAGTTATTGTATTGATACGGCTCGTAACAAATCTAAGGCTGCCTGGGCAATTATAAATAATTCTAAGCACAATGTACCAAGAGAATATATTATTTGTATAAAACATAATAATCTAGTCTTGACAGAACTCAAACAAATTTGTAATACTTTCAACAACTATTTTATAAACCAAATTGTATCTAATAATAACAATATATTGAAGAATAAATCGAATTCTATAGCGACTACCTATACCACACAAAAACCAATGTTTCTTAAACCATGCACTCCCCTCAATGTACTGAATATAATAAAAAATCTTAAGAATACAAACAGTGTAGGGTACGATGAAATCAATACTAGGGTAATAAAATACGTGGCGATTAATATATGCCACCATATCAGTCATATCCTAAATTTGTGTATAATGGCTGGAGTATTCCCATCCAAATTAAAAACCGTTATTGTTAAACCTATTTATAAAAAGGAAAACAAGTCTAATATAGAGAATTATAGACCAATAGCCCTAGTTCCTATAATTTCCAAAATTTTTGAAAAATATACATCTGTGGAGTTAAACTGTTATTTAGAAACTAACTGTATTCTGGCGAACGAGCAAAAGGGTTTTAGAAGAAACAAATCAATTAATATAGCGATATACGATTTTTTAAGTTTTATAATGAAGAATGTTGATAATAGGACACCTGTCTGTGCCATATATATGGATATGACTCAAGCTTTTGACCATCTAAGTCATGCCACTCTGTTAGACAGGTTAGATTCTTATGGAATAAGAGGTATTGTGTTGGAACTGATTGAATCTTATGTTAAAGACCGTAAACAGTACACTGAAATCGTAAAAATCAATACAAAAACTAAAATAGAAAAAACCTACCGATCTAGCTCGCGACTAATACGATATGGTGTGCCACAGGGTAGCGTTTTGGGGCCTCTGTTGTTTTTGCTGTATATTAATGACCTACCAAAGGTAACCAGGAATCCAGTATCTCTGTATGCAGATGATAGCACAATTTCGATTAAATGTAACACTAGAAATACATACGAGTCTGATATAAATGGAGCATTGAACTCTGTTATCGACTGGTAAGACGGTAATAATTTGAGAGCCAACATTAGCAAAACCATGTTAATGCAGTTTAGTCAGCGTATCCCCAAAGCACAGAACTTGGAAATATGTGCAAATGGTAAATTTTTAACCGAAGTGGATTCAACAAAGTTTTTAGGTTTAATAATCGATAGTAAACTGACATGGAAGGAGCAAGTAGAAAAGTTATGCAAACGTATAAATAAATCTGTATATGCACTACATGAACTTACACTAGTTCTAAATACAGATGCACTATTAACTGCGTACCATGGTCTAGTAGTCTCTGTTTTGCGATATGGTGTAATATTCTGGGGAAATTCGGTACATAAAGACATGATATTTAAGGCACAAAAGCGCTGTATAAGAGCTATGTTCTCAATAAAAGTAACTGACAGCTGCATGCCATACTTTAAAAGATATGACACCCTAACGCTACCTTCTATCTACATATCTGAAATAGCTGTATTTGTTAAGCGCAATCAAAATCTATTCGTACTTGCCTCTGGCGTGTCTGGTCGTGCGCAAAGAGACAAGAGTCGTTTTTGCTTATATAAAGCAAACACAACGTTAATGCATAACAGTATTTTTGCCATGGACTTCTAAATTATATAATAAGATACCTAAACATATAAAAGAATCAGACCTGTATATTTTTAAACAACGCTTAAATTGGCTCCTGAGTGAGAAATGCTATTATAGTGTTCAAGATTTCCTATCTGATACACTTTGATGAAATTGTTGTTAACCCATGTTAAATAATCTGTTAATAATTTGTTTACCTATTTGACATTGACAATTTGTAATTATATAATTATGTTGTTGTATTTTATTTTGCCTTTTTGTTTTTTATTGTTAATCTTTGATATTGTGTAAGTTCATGATATTTGACCTATTTGACATATGATAATAAGTAATTTTTCCTATTTTGACTGACATATTTGTGTACATATAATATTTAATGTTAGTATGTACCTTATATATTTTTGCATGCCTTATGAAGGCTTTAAAACAGCGCACATATGTATTTAATATAATGACAAATACCAACATTGTAATACCTACCTGTTTTATGCGAAATAAATACTGAATACTGGATAATATAATGATATTAACAAAGCCGCGGCTTTGCGTGTGATATAATTCAAAATCCCATGACATCCATTAAAACCTATTAATTAATATTTTTTTTATTAATGTAACGAAATTTGTCCGATATGTTGACATTTAAGATTATTGTCGCCGTTTTTTGTTTAGTAACATGATATAAAGCCTTTCTCAATAATTCAAACCAGTAGTACTTAAGATTACGAGTAGCGCGTTGAACTAAGCATACACAATCAAACTTCAGCATTACAATTGAATAGATTTATGTAGTAGTTGTTGCCAGCGACTTGTGAATTTCTGATCGGGATCAATTATAAAATTTATTTTAATTTTGTTATAGTAGAGGGTACGATGGGACCCCGATGATTCTTCGGGGTTCAAGCCAGTCTTACCTTTAAGTGGTGCTTCTGCTGACTAACGAACGAGGTCATAGCCAAGGGAAGAAAAACTTGAAACATAATCTTCTACCAACCAGTCTGGCCAGCATTGTATAGTAAGGACAATCTTCTCTTTGTTCTAGTGACTTTGTAGATTTGACTCCTTTGGTTTTAAATCATAACGGGGACTTAAATACGCTACAAAAATTAGGATAATCCAATGGTGCTTTGTCACCGCATCTTGGGGAGCCAAGCCACAAACAAATTCACCTTGTCTGTCTACAAGGGAGTCACCAGGGGAATCAAGTCTACAAAGCCATTTTTAGTGTATTCTCAATTACTATCAAACTATATCTAGATTTGGATCTGCCGTCGGATCTCCTACCCTCGTAAGGTTGCCTGCGTCGTTGTAGCTTGGGCTCGGAGATCATGGTGGGATCACTTCCACAGTACAACTAATGTCTTATTCATTCCGGGATGTGAGTCAAGGAAAACCTGACTTAAACGTGATGAATCATACTGTAGGTTATTTGTACTAATATGCACGATGAAACCTTGCGAAGTGGAATGAATTGTTGAGGAGATCCTGGGATCCAATACAAGAGCGACAGTTGCAATCAGGACTAATCCTTAGATGATAGTGACGTCAAAAAAAAGTGAGCCCATTTTGATGAACATTCCCTAGTAGAAACTTCACACGTAGGTATGAAGCCGCGGGTATATGTAAGTCCTAATAACAATATTTAAAAAGCAAAAATGTATTTGGATTACGGAATTTTGCAGTTACCTATCATAAGCTGAAACGACATCATAACTCCTATTGTATGGATAGATGTTTTTACTCTTTCTCAGAACCATTTCTACGAATACGATTCTATAAAACTTAACAGTAACTTAGTTATTACATCGGAATAGGACATATGCTACTTTTTATCCTGGGAACATGTTCCTTGGGAAACAGGAACAGGAAAACTTTACAACGTGGGTGGAGCTGTAGACATCAACTAGTAAATCATAATATGCAAAATAAATCACGTTAAACTGATTGTCCATAAATCACAAAAGTGACTCTTTCAATTTTCGGCTCACACCTGTTACCCAATTTTATCACGCGAACTGGTTTCATACGAAATAGATTATCATATAAAGTTATAGATATTAAGTGATACTAATAAATTCATACGTTAATTTTTTTGGTACCTACATATCAACAAAATCTGTCTACATAAATATAAATCGTGTCCGCTTCTTCTTCGTCGTGTATGCGGCAACAAACAAAATATGTATTTACCAACATTCCGCCACTTTAATGGCGTCACCTGTAGTAGCGTAAAGGTCTTGAACTATACATATAATGTACTCTGGGTATTCCAGCAAGTGCGGCATGGATTGTGGATTTGTACAGTACCCGCATTTGATGTCACCTACATCCGTGTCTATTACCCTTACAGCCCCATTTGCTTGTACTGAGTTTACATCAGGCCACTTGCGTCCGGAGTTGGTTGAGAACATAGATATATGTTGAGGCACTTTCAAGTGGACCGGAGAGGCTGCGCCTTATAGGAAGTTTTTCAGCAGGCCTGATGAATAAGGAACTAACTAACAAACTATCTTCACGCTGTATCCTTGACGGGGTAGTCAGAGATGACAGATCGCCAGGCTTCGCGATCCATACATACTTCTTTCGCTTCTTCGAGATTCATCAATCACTTCATACACGCACGTCTGGGTATCCGAGTACTTTTGACCTTTCCGTTTTTGAGCAATCTGCTCACGTGGTCTTCATATGTAAGTCTCGGCCTACCCTGACTCCTTCTACCCTCTACTTTTGAACAATATATATTCTTCGTCAATCGTTCCTCACTCATTCGTTGGACGTGTCCAAACCAACGGAGGACGCCCTTTTCCAGCTTAAAGCTGACACTTTCATTCAAACCTGCCATATTGCGTATCACTTCGTTACGTATTCGGTCGGCCAAGGTAACGCCGCACAATTTTCGAAGTGATCGCATTTCCACAGCATTCAATTTACTTTCATGCATCTGCTGACATACCTAGGTTTCGCTACCGTAAAGCAAAGTTGGCACCAGCACTGCGTTATGAATCGCCAGTCGTGATTCTTTTACGATGCTTTGTCGCTTTACTAATTGGGACAAAGCACCGGTAACTCTGTTTCCGGCAGCTACTCGCCGTTCTACATCCGAATCACATCTTCCATTCGCGCTAAACATACTCCCTAAATACACAATTTCATTCAATTGCTCTAGTTGTTACTGGTTTACTCTAATCTCGCATTTGGTTCTTACGGCATCTCTTTCAAATACTAGAACTTTAGTTTTACTTGCATTCAAGCGAAGACCCTTACTTTCACACTCCTCTTTCATATTAGTGACTAATGCCTGAAGGTCGGCTTCTGATGAGGCCATGAGCACCGCATCATCAGCGTACAGCAGACAGTTTACTGTAAAGTTACCCAAATTCACACCCATATTAAAATCTTTCAACTTCTGCAGGCAACTGTCCAGATACACTATGAACAGCCAGGCGGACATGACACATCCCTGTTTGACGCCTGTACAGACATCAAAAAGAGGTGACACATCCCCCCGTACTTGCACGCAAGCCTTACAGTCCCTATAAAGCGACTGTATTGCCCGCAGTAGCGAGCCGTCCACACCATATCCGGGCAGCAAGTCCCACAGCGTTTCTCTCACCACATTATCAAATGCTTTCTCTAGATCCACAAAAGCGCTGAAAACCTTCTGGCTAACAGCCAGAAACTTTTCCGCGATCATGCGGAGAGAAAACACTTGATCCATGCAACCTCTTCCACGTCGGAATCCGCATTGAGCCTCCGATAAATACCTTTCAGACTTTTCTTGTATTCGTGCCGTTTTAACCTTTGCATACACCTTACTAGCTAAGCTGACCAAGCTGATCGCCCTGTAGCTGAAGCAGTTTAGGCGCGAGCCTTTCCCTTTGTAAATAGGTACTACAACTGCTACTCGCCAGTCTTCCGGGACCTCACCCGTCCGCCAGCACAAGTTGCATAACAGACATAGTGTGTCCCAGACACGCGACCCACCGTACTTGATCATCTCAGCAGTAACTTTGTCTTTTCCTGCAGCCTTACCACATTTCATACTTCTTATCGCTTGTTCTATTTCTTTCATACTAATGACTACAATGACATCGGGATCCGGAGCATCGAAGTGAGCTCCACTTCCCGATGTGGCATCTCTGTCTTTTCTTGCATACATCTTTCCATAATATTCACTCCATCTCTGCAGGACGTCAGTTTGGTCTGTTAGGAGGTCATTGTTAACACTAAGCACTTTATTCATACTGCAGATTGCCGAACAACTTCGGGTCTTGCCTACCTCTTTCCAGAAGAGCTTGGCATTATCCCGGAAATTGGACGACAACCTTTCATCCGCTTTCATTCTGCACCTTTCACGAGCTTCTTCTATCAGTGCCTTCGTGTTAACTTTCTGCAGCTTGTATCTCTCTTTCATGTTAAAATCATTTCGCGAGGCTAAGTAGTCTAGCCATGCTTTCTTCTTCATTCGAACTGCTTCTTTCACTTCCTCATTCCACCATGCATCACGCTTATTACTACTGCCTCTTTTCGTTTCTCCACACACTTCCACAGCGGCATTTATCATACTATCCCTAAGGTTCTGCCATACACTTTCCACATTCTCACTGCTTACATTGACGTCGCCAAGCTTTTCGGCTACCCTTTCATTATATTTATCCCTAATGGATGCATCCTGCAGCTTTAAGCTTTTGATGCTATAAGTCGGCTCAAGCTCAGGACACTCGGTACGATGACGCCAACCCGCGAACAGACCCCTAATCCTAGTTATGACTAGGTAGCGATCTGATCCCAGCTCAGCGCCTCGATAAACCCTTGTGTCCATCACCTGTTTACGGAGCCGACTATCCATTAGGAATAGATCTATCATGCTTCTCTTTGACTTACATCTCCTCGTATACATATGAATTTGTTTGTGGTTGAACATTGCGTTCGCCACAAACAAATCCTTTTTCCTACAATATGCCAGTATTAGCTTGCCAGCGTCGTTCAACCTTTTATTTCCATCTTTTATTCCTTCACGAGTACCGACTCAAAACCATCGCGAGCGGTACCCACCCATCCATTCAAGTCTCCACATACTATAAGTCTTTCATTTCCTTCTATCACATTTAGAGCTTCTCTCATACTCTCCCAGAAATCCTCTAGCTCACTCCTGTTCGACGAAGATACTGGCGCGTAGGCAGCTACCAGGAAAATCTTCGTCAAACCAAGTTTTACACGGATCCAGAGGATTCTAGGACCTACCAGTTTGTACTCATACATACCGGAGGCCAATCGAGAAGAAAGCAAAATTCCAACCCCCCGACTGCCATGCTCGCTCTCTGGTACTCCAGACCAAAGCGCGAGCATCCCACCCGGGAGCTCCAAGACTTCGCTGCCCTTGCGCTTGGTCTCTGTCAAGCACACTGCATCTAACTTACTCTTATTCATAACATCCATCAACTCATTCATCTCATCTGTCATTCCTCCCCTAACATTCCACGCAGCTACCCTGCACTCCATCCTCCACTTCCCACCGTGTCGGGCCGCGCGTGTAGGGTGGCGGTACCCTACGCCGCTCTGGCTCACACTTTCCGCACCAGCGGGGACGAACTGGGGCGCGTCGTCTCGGGGGCACGCCCTAGCATGGGTAAAACATGTGAGCCTGAAGAGAGATCCGAGATTCTATCATCATTAAATTTATTTCTCCTGATCCTCCTCCTGAATTTATAACTGGGCCTAGTTTTACGCCCTAAGTTTCACTTCATACGTCACTTTTGACCAACCTGGTCGAAAGTGATGTATCTCTATAAAATCTTCAATAAAAAGACAATATTATTTATGTCCTTTTATTACCGTCACTTTAAATTACTTTTGTGTTATGAGAAAAAGTTGCTACCGATTTTCATATTATCCGAGCTAAAACGATTGATATTATCTTTTACGATACTCGTGGGATATAGAAATTGAAAGCCTTGATAATGAAAATTGAAGGCGTTCGTAGTCCCGCTAGCTCAGTGTTTTTTAAACGATGACTGCGTTAAGCATCTTACGCTACGGAATGTCCTGAGATGGGTGACTGTTTGTGCCATTTCTATTTTTGATTATTTTCTTACTTGGAAGGCACTATAAGTAGTTAGTCTCGTCTTCCAGTAACAAAGAAGACGTCATTCATAGATTTAAAGTTAAAAATGTACTCGAAATCGAAAGTATTTATATATTTTGGATTTGGATATCGATTGTGTAGGTCGTAAGCAGTTAATGTTAATGTTTTTTTCAAGACTATAATTAGTTTGTGGTGCGTAAATCTGTATCTATGGTCGATGCCACAACATGTTACATACTTTCACATATTCAACAATGGGGCACCAGCTCACAATAGTCAAATGGCTAGAGACATTTTGAATCATACCTTTCCCCAAAAATGGATTGGTACATATACCAATCCATTTTCGTCCGATCAAATAGTCGACTCTACGACGCTCGACGACGTCTCACCGTTTAACCCCACTAGACTATTTCTAGTGAGGTTACGTTAAGGACGAAAGGTACAAACAAACTATGTCAATCTGAATACCATAGATTCAATTTTAAATCTAATTCACCCCGTGAAGATACAAAACAGAATAGTAACATCGTTACCTAAATGAGTTGAATGTTGTACTGAAAAAACTGGTGATCATTTCGAACACCTAATAAATAAAAACAAATTATATGAAAAACGATGTCTTGTAGTCTTTGTTTTGTTTTTGTTTCATCATGTTTTATAGTAACAATTTTCGGACCCCGGCTTCGCCTGTAACATACTTCGGACTCCCGTCACACCTATTTAATCCCGTCGCTTAAAAAATCTACAATGCATAAAAATTTGCTCGATTTGACGACACGGTGTGTGAGGCTCCCGGCCCGTGGGAGAGGGGCCGTCTAACCCACTAAACCCCGCGGTGTTCCGCCTCACCTTAAAACCGGCTCGCAGGGCAGGCCTGCGGTCCGCCCTCCTAGGTAGTAACGCTAACACAAAGAGAACCATTCAAATCCGACCAATAGTTTGATTTTTTTGAATTGGCACGTTAAACCATAAAACAAACAAACAAACTCTTCAGCTTTATAATATTAGTATAGATTTTCTGCTAGATCTACACCATCGATATTCAATTAAAAATAATGCAAGTTTTATCCTATGATAATTCTGGATTTGATTCCCGACATGAGTACAAGTATTATTTTAAATAAATGAACGCAGTTTTTCTTTTTACCAAATACGATGACAATCCTTAGAACAGATCTTTCTATATATTATAGTTTCTGAGTTGTCCATACTGACCGTTTTAAATGGGCCACTCTGTTTTGAATAAGGCGTATCTAGTAAAGCGCAAGTGACATTGATTTCTTGCTCTGTGAACAGCATCAACCCAGTTTGCGCCATAATCCACTAGATCGTCACTACATAACTGGATTGTGTAAGCGAATATTTCATAGCCAAAAATAAAATTAATCCCTGTATAACACGCGGCCTACTTAATAAATAATAAATAAATTATAATTAAATTTAATGCCCACTAGATCAACATTACTGTCGAGAGCTTCTAGTAGAACTTTCAGTGTACTCGTAATATCGTATGGTTTTATAATGATCACCGATTTGAAATCGATTTTTAATAATTCTTATTTTAGGATGTGTAATGATATATAAAGAATTATGTCACAGTGTTTGTTACCGAACTCCTCTGAAACGGCTTGCCCGATTTTTAATACTTAAGAGTCTTTATTCCCAAAGGGTTGGCAGAGACATTTTATACGCTCACATGTCCCCTTAAGTATCAAGTCATTATGTTGTTTGTGATTTTTATGATTCTTTTTGAAATTTTATTTCGTACTATTTGCTTTTTACCTATATGGTAAATAAAATGTCAATTTACAAAAATTATTAAGAAAATATGACATGATATAAGTATCCTCACGCTTGTGGTCTCACTGATACAATGTTCTGTAAATAATTACTGTGTTAAGCTACTTTTGCTATGCCTGGTTACGGATGGGTGACCGTTTTGTGGAATTTCCATTTCCGACCATTTCGTTGAGGGCTTATGGGCGGCTTGAAAATTTTCAACAGCAGTTAACCACAACCTGCGTCTGTATATTTCAACAACGCAATGAGTTCGCCACTTATTACATAGGACAGGAATGTACACAGTGAAATATTTTATGGGCGTATAATATACCCATGCCACCCCTTCGGGGATAAGGCCATGCGTCCGGCACCCATGCAGAAGAAATAATAAAATCTCTTTATCTTATGAACGATAATACAACGGTAATATTATAATGCTTTTACAATACTACCGTTTTTTTATCGTTCACAAGCATCATAACCTAAGCAATAATGTATTTTGTATATCGGAGGATAAAGCTGACGGATGACAAACAAACTCCTACAGAAACGTTCGTATTATACGTTTATTATTTACTACATTATTTACGATAGTGTATTAGAGAAAACGTTTGGGTATAATATTAACAAACAAACGTCCATAGGCTACGGTGACCACTTTCCATCAGGTGGTCCATCAAGTGGATGCAATTAAAACAAGACTTGATTAATTTTGCTTTAGGACTTGGGGTGTAAGAGGTCCTACCAAATTTCCTGGGATCAAGCGACCTCACCTACTAGCGTTGCACCTGTTAACTAGCAGTCCAAGCAACGAAGCAGGTACGTGGTTGGGATTTATGACGGCAGTCGCTCCCAATAATGCCGAACCTTAAAATCCTAACAATGGCGATAAAAATTAAAAGTGGACCCCAGGCTCACAATCCAAGTTGGGTTTAGAAGCAACTAAGAAACCACTTACTCGTAAGATGAAGAAGAATATTGGTAAGAAAGTAATATGCTCGGACTGCAAAGATTGTATTTGCGGATGTGTAACAAATATACTGGCTGTTGAAAGTTTGAATACGATTACAAAATAGTTGGAGCGAAGCGAATGACGTGAGCGTAGCTCCTTTCTTCCGTGATTTACATTTACGCTTTGTCCTCGAACTCCTCAACACTTTATGCTCAAATTTGACTCATAATTCAAAAAATAACATCGAGAATCGGACATACCATGAAGGAATAATCATCGAAAGGAAAATAGACATCGTCAAAAGAACTAGAAAAACGGCAAACCCTTCGCTTCATTTAGACATACCAGGGGCGGCAAGTGCACCTAGTTAAAGACTGGCTTCTATACCTATATAGTACCTAGTGATGACATAAACTTGCGAGCTATTACGTGGAAATAATAAATTGTTAGTGTACAATTCACCTGTGGCTACTCATATTTTGAACATATTTTGCGAGGAACGACGGTTAAGAAATGTATCGCTTACATTATTTATAACTAATAACGGCAGTAAAAGAGATCGATACCAGATCGGAAGAGTTAAAATTATATGGCAAATCAACCCTTAGATAATGTTTCAGTGATCAAAAGGCTTGACATTGACAGTGCTCACCGAATTTTACGAACCCCTTTAAATATAGACTTTCAAGTCGAGAGGGCCGGAATGGTATTTTACGTGTGAAAATCCCGTTGGATGTTATGCTGGATTCGAACCGACTAAAATCACATGGTCTCTAACTAGCTTATTAGTGTCGGGAGCCCCGTGAGAAAAATGTCCCAGTATTGGGTCGAAATTGGGAGTTAATGATACACAACGATACATATCTTGAACAAAAACACTTGTACTGTTCCACTTATTTATTATTTTAACCTGACCGGCATTTTCAGGTTTGTAGATGAAATCGCTGAGACGGCATCGGTAGGTGTAAAGTGACGATGCTCCAGGACTTTAGAAGGAGAAAGTCCTGGAGCATATTGTTCATCGGCAGCTCTCCGTGTTTCTAACGTCTACTAACTCTCTGAGCCCATTTCAGTCTGGATTTCGCACTGGCCATAGCACAGTCACAGCACTCCTTAAAGTGACGGATGATATTCGCTGGGCTTTGGAGCGTAAAGAGTTAACTATTTTAGTATTATTAGATTTCAGTAGCGCATTCAATTCCGTCGATTTTTATATTTTACTCGGTACACTGAAGTCCTTAAATTTCTCCACTTCTGCCATATCCTGGTTCGACTCCTACCTTCGGGGGCGCTCCCAGTGTGTTCGTATTGGTCGGACATCTTCTGATTGGTCTGGGCTATCTGGGGGAGTCCCTCAGGGTGGCGTTTTGTCTCCTCTTTTATTTTCTGTCTTTATCAACTCTGCTACGAGTCTTATTTCCAGTAACTTCCATCTCTATGCTGATGATCTGCAGCTGTATCGTCACTTTACACCTACCGATGCCGTCTCAGCGATTTCATCTACAAACCTAGATTTGAATAAACTAAGCAGCTGGGCTAGTTCGGTCGAATTACGTATTATTCAAAGTCACAAGCCATTGTCATTGGTAGTAAATACCAATGTGGTATTCTTCCGGTGTCAGAGATGAGTCCGGTTGTGTTGGCTGGTACTCGAATACCTTTTTCGGATAGTGGGAGGAATCTGGGTGTGACTATGGATACTTCGCTGTCTTGGTGCGCTCATACATTTTTCGTTTCACTCCTTGAAAAGTCTCCATAGCTATCTGCCTTTGGGGACAAAAATTTGTCAGTCTTTCTCAAACTCTTACTCAACCTATTATTGACTACGCTGATGCCTGCTATTTAGACGCCACTGAGGAGCTTCTAGATAAACTTGAGAGGTTGCAAAATTTATGTATACGCTTTATATTTAATCTTAGAAAGTATGATATGTTTTCCAACTTCGCAAAAAACTCAAGTGGCTCCCAATCCGCCTTCGCCGTAACACTCGAATTCTCTGCCTCCTTTTCAATATCCTTTACAATCCTTCCTCTCCTGCCTACCTAAGGGAGCGGTTCTCCCGATGCTTCTTGCAGATCAAATCTACGTTCTAACCTCAAGTTTCCAAATCATAGAACCAATTTCTGCTCCTACTCCTTTACTGTGCATGCGGTCAGATTGTGGAACTCAATTCCACCTGTTATCAGAGACAGCAAATCTGTTACTACTTTTAAGAGGAAAGTCCGAGAACACTATCTCTCTACACTGTAAATCAATTTTATTTACATGTTTATGAATATTTAATTAGTATTTATTTATATGTGTAAGTATATTTATTTGGTATTTATTTATCTTATTGTATATTTATTTGTTGTTATATATTATATAATGTTATTTAGTTACGCTCTTTTGTATGTATGTTCATTTTATTTTGTGTTTATAGTGTGGAAACGTAAGTCAGTTTTATTGATTAAACTATTTATATTCCAACACCGTAAGGGTGCCTCTGTTTGTTGTCTCATAAGTAGATCAGTAGGAGCTCCGCTAACAGGTGATCTAGGGCTAGGATACGTTGATTGTAAAGAAAGGTTATCATGTGCCCATTATATCCCCAACGGCAGAAGTAACAAAGATTCTTATGAAGTTTGATGTATCAAATGTGATGAACATGTCCGTGATGTCAACATGGCACCTCCATTAGTAGATGTTTCATAAGAAAATAAACATTCAGATCCATTCGTCTTCCCTCCTTTTATCGATAAATATAATGAGACAAACAAAGTACCTATTACACCCGCGGCGAGAGCGATATGAGACAATAACAAATATTAGTTGTGTCATTCAAGTTGTCGACGGTACACAAGTCAGAAAAACACATTAGGGTCGCATGACAAAAAGAAAAACATTGATCTTACCAACGATGAAGAGCCCGCATTGTGATCGCGTTTCGTCAACGAAATTGCGAAGAAACATCATAATAACATTCTTTCACTGAATGCAATAAACGTATATTACGCTTTTCTTTTTTTTCCGTATGTCGAATGGAGTTATATGGACCCATTTATTTAAATTTCATTTCAACTTTAACATGATAAAGCGTCATCCTGAGAAATAATAAAAGATACTTTTAAATAAATAATGTTGGCTGTACGGTTTCGTAACTACATTTTGGATCTATATAGAAGGACGGAGGAAAGAGGAACCCATCATTCTCCCTCGAATCTTCTTTTTCATCTTAGTGTATTCCCAGTTGCTTCCAAATCCTACCTAGATTGGGAGCCTGGAGTCTACTTATATTTGGCTGCTAGTAGTGGTTATCGTTTTGTTATCGGCGCCTTCGTCAAGGATGAGTTTGTGATATTTTTCTTGATGACCCTTTTCGTGCGTCTGAAGGTACAGGTAGTTCTTGATTCCGACTGCCAGTAACATGGTAGTGGTTAAACCAAATTAAAAACGTTATTGGCGGTTTGACTAATTTTAAACAAGAAGTAGTCTTGTCTATTAAAATACCGCAGTGTGCTAGGTTGCAATTTCTAAACAGTTATGTTAAAGACTAGCGGATAGGCATGGGTCGCCTCACTATGCTGAGAAATGGTGTTGCTTGTATAGCCATAAAGGTTGCTCCTTCCAATCAATCATTTTCAGTTCTCCATTATAACTGCTGACTAGTTTCATTTTTCCTTATCAAAATCACCGGGGTCCAGGGTCGAATGGAATGTGACGCAATAAGAATGAAAATAAGCATCGAATAGAAAAAATGGTCTCTTCTATAATTTATGGAACTCCTGTCGAATGTATTATCGGACACGTACCGACACCATCCCAGCTGTTTAGAAACTCTCGCCCAGGTAAGGCTTTTGACGAAAAATCCCAGGGTTCCTGGCAGACTTTGGCTACCGCTATTACCTCTTCTCTGAGCTTTGCGGCGGTTTATCTTCCATTGACCCTTACAAAAGCAATGTAAAGACAATAATAAATACTAGCAGCTGAATATACCCGAGGCCACGCGCGTTGTGCTACTTTCCCGTGCTTATTTTCCACAGGATTTGTTCCTGGGATAATATGTTGCTTATACCCTTTTCTGATGTATAAGCTATATTACTATAAAAAATCATTGAAATCTATTCCGTAGTTTTTTTGCGTCCAAGAGTAACAAACATCCATCAAAACATATAAACTAACTTTCGCGTTTATAATATTAGTAGAATGTCTTGAATGCTGTCGTCATTGGCTCTGACGTCATGCAAAAAATATTTTATGCTCCGAAGAAATTCTGCGAATGGAACATGACTGAAATTGGGTACTGATTTATGATATACTAGCGTGACGGCTTATATAATAGTTTCCGTTGCGCTATGATTAATGACTAATATCTCCAGGGAAGTTGTCAGAAAAGCCAATAGGTAGATAGGTACCTACATAAATATTTATATAAAACCTACAAAATATATTAACATTAGCGAACGCCCCGTGGTTTCACCCACGAAGTGCGCGTTCTGTTCTTTAGTTTAGATCCGATCCATTTAAAACTTTACGTTAGCTGCTAGGTGGTGTAACATCATGGATGAGACTTAGACATATCGGTGCAACGTGCATATAAAACAAAGTAGACCACGAGCCCGAGAGCATTACATGAAAATCAGAGTAAATTTTGAAATGAAGCGCTCGAAGGCCCGCTAACTCAATATGCTGTAAACGATCACTGCGTTAAGTTTGGCTGGTTCTCGGATGGGTGACCGTTTTATGGCATTTCTATTTACGAGCGTTTCCGTGCTTCGGATGGCATGTTAAGCAAATAAATAGCAACCGGGACTAATAGTTACATTGACGTCTTGAAAAATTTCAACTGCGGGTTGCCACATCCTGAACCTATCCATTTCAACACAGCAAATGAGCTCATCATCTGAGGAACATCGGTGGACAAAAATTATTACAGTAAAACTTGCGAATATAGTTTGCTTCTGCTACTAATACAGACACTACTACTACAGTACCTATGTCACTGGCTAAAGGTTTGAAATAGATAAGAGTAAATTACAAAGAAGAAAAAATGTTTTTTAGTGTAGATCGCGTACCTACAAAAAATACAAACTACAAGCAAGCAGGAAAGAAGTAAAATCACAAACATGCTATAAACGTAATTGAAATTGCCGTACATAATTCTATATAATAATATACCGTCATCATCGTCCTTTTTCTTATAAATAAAAACCATCTGTGACATCATAAAATAAACATTTAAGAGCAACCCTAACACTCATTGATGCCCAAAAAGCAAGCGAAATAACGAGCAACAAAACAGCTGCCCTTGTCCCTTAGCGTCCCTTATTTGTGCTAAATTTGTCTATGAGACATCGTTTCAGCAATTTTCACGTAGTACTTACAAATTTATCAAGGGTTCTTATGTATAAAACTGCTTTGAATACCACTTTCGTATGGGCACAACTTTGATTACACGTGTCCTTATTGAAAATCTCTAAGGCTTTTGAACTTGGGTTACAAAACGCTCGAGATTGTATACTTCAGGTTTATTTAATTTACAGATTTTTATTTTATTTTGTTTAAGTATATTGAAATTTATAAACATTTCATTACGTGTCAATGCGTGTGAAACAAGTCATTACGTGTGACGTGTGCGTGGTTGACGGATCGCTCTCGGATATTTTTTTTTTTTTTTTTTTTCTTTTTGTTATGGCCCCTATGCCGGAGCGGGTACCGGCAATTCCGCCACTGTCTAACGTGCAATGGAGTTTTCCATGTGTATACTATTGATAAGCAACATTAACAATTTTGTATTGACTAATTGTGTATCTTGATTGTGTTATTAAATTAAAATTTCACTGAAAAATATACATAAAGGTACGTAGGTACCAATGAATAATTTAGATACTATGGTAAGGTACATAGTATTTGCAAGTTCCGAAGGAGACTATTCAAAGCCTAATATCATTGTGACGGATGAACGCCATCAGGGTAGAAAGTAATTGTCGGGAAGGATGGGCTAAAAGAGACTTAACATTAACTGGAAGAGAAATTTTTAGCCTAACAAGTTCGCTATATAAGTCAGAATTGTTCTGAGGACAAGAGAAGAAGATATGCTCTAAAGATCCTTCATCAAAGCCACATTCACACAGTGATGAGTCTCTTACTCGGATTTTATGTAAAAACACAGGAGAGCAGCAATGGCCCAAGCGAAGACGGCAGATGACAGATATTACAGACTTAGGTATTTTTTTAAAACGGTAAAACCATGGTTTTAGTGTAACGTTCGAATTAATTGAGTAATAATTTTTCCCTTTAATTTTGCCCGTTTCAGACCACTGAGCTTGCCATGATGCCAGAAGCATTTTACTTGGAAGATTTAATAAATCATATCCCTGGCAGTTATGATGTCTAAGGTCAGTAGACGGTGAAGAGACAGCCCCTCTGGCTAGCTCATCCACCAACTCATTGCCCCTGATACCAGAGTGACTGGGAATCCATACTAACTGAACAGTTTTTTGTTTTATGCTACAGTTAAACAGATGTTGTTTTATTTCCAGTATTATGGAGCTACGCAGCTTATCCGTGTACGGGTTTTGTTCTAGAGCTTTAAGAGAACTTAAAGAGTCAGTGAAAATGACCGCTTTATTGATATTATGGGAGTCTATATATATACATGACTCTAGAATGGCGATACATTCACCCGTAAATACTGATGACTCTCTGGGGCATTTGAATTTTAAGATTATCCTAGAGTTTTGGTAGTACACTGCCACCCCAGTTTCACTGTCCTGGGATAATTTTGAGGCATCTGTAAAAAATCGATGGAAATCATGCCATTGAGACATTACCATTGAATTAAAGATTGCCCCCGCAAAGGCACTACCCTTGGTAATCCCAATATCCAACAGAATGTCCGGTTTAAAACACAACACTTCGAATTTATAGTTGAATAGAGGGAGTCTATTATAGGCTATTAAGGGGTATTCTAGATTTAGAGTATTCCGCAAAGCTTTTAGTATTAAGGGAATCTGCTTATGTTGCCAATATTGAACGGTATTGGTTAGGGAGTTTAATTCAGATAATTTTTGAATAAGTGGATGGGTATTTTTGACTATTAAGCGAAATATAAACCGATTTGCTAAATATTGTCTCCGAAGTTCCAAAGGGGCCTCCGCGCACTCAACCTGCAATGCATTCACTGGAGAGGATTTCATCCCTCCTGTGATAAGTCTAAGGCATTTTGATTGGATTTTATCTAGTCCGATTAAAGCACCTTTGTTACAAGGAACTAATAGAAAAGTACCATAATCCATCATACTGCGAACTAGTGCATTATAGACCAATTTAATAGTGTATGGATGGGCACCCCACCAGACACCTGTAAGAGCTTTTAAGATAGGGATGACTCGTTCACATCTCTTTACTAGGTAATTAATGTGGTGGCGCCCTGTCAATGTTTGATCTAAATATACACCCAAAAATTTAGCATTTGAAGCCAGTGGAATACTTTGGTCTTGAACATAGATTTGGATTGTGGGGATTGATTTCTTTCTGGAGAAAATTACTGCTGTACTCTTTGATGCTGACAGCGACAGACCATGGTCTAGTAGCCATTCATTTAACGAGGACAGAGAAACAGTAAGAGATGTGGCTGCGTCTAAAATAGAAAGGTCACTCACATATAAAGCTAGATCGTCGGCATATTGGAGTAAGTGGCAGTTTACATTAAGACAGGAGCCAATGTCTGCAGTATATAAATTGTACAGCAAAGGACTCAGAACGGAGCCTTGAGGCAAGCCTTTCCAAGTCCTTCGCTGCCCAAACTCCTCTCCCTGTACTCTTAAAAAAAGTGAGCGGGTCATAGTTATATTGCTTATGCACTTGATGATCTTCGCCGGTATTTTTAGCTTTTGCAATTTTTGCATGAGAATGGGAAGCATCACATTATCATAAGCAGAAGCTATGTCGAGGAATGACACAACCACTGATAAATTACTAGAAAGAGAATTACGTATATCCGTGATAAGCGTCGCCACGCTGTCCATGGTGCCTATTCCTTTCCTAAACCCATACTGTGTTGGAGGTAATAAATCTCTAGATTCGACAATCCATTCCAGTCTATTTTTTAATAGGTGTTCCAGTATTTTTAGTAGAACAGACGACAAAGCAATCGGTCTATATCCATTTGGGTCATCAGACTGTTTACCTGGTTTTAAGATGGGAAGTATAATTTGGACCTTCCATTGCTCGGGAATCCAACTATTTTGGTAACAGAAATTGAGAATATTTAAGAAATATTCTCTAGCGCCGCCGCCTAAATGGGTAAGGAAGGAATATGGTATTCCGTCAAGTCCAGGCGCTGAGTCTCGGACATGGCCGAGCACCATAGTTAGTTCCTGTGGGGTAAATGGTTTGTCCATAGGGTCAAGGTCTTGACCCATAACCCGAAACTCGCTCTCCTGTAAAGAAGGGACATAGGGTGGTGCTATTTTGTCAAAAAACTGTTCAGCCGTCTCCCTAGTCATTGGGGACGAGATGGTGGGAACGCAACCTGACCTAAACCTGTTAATTTTTCTCCACACAACTGATGCTGGCGTAGATGGTGATAAGGAAGAGCAAAAACTGGACCAACCTGCCCGTTTCTTTTTGCGCAGCAATCTTCGACATTTAGCTGATATATGTTTATAGTTAATTAAATTATCCATTGTCATGTCTCTGTTATATCTCTTCTCCGCCTCCTTTCTTTCTCTTACAGCTTTAGTGCAATCCTGATCCCACCAGGGTGGAGATGGGATTTTGCCCCGTGCAGAGTTTTTTAATGGAAAACTCATTTCTGCACATGAGTTGATAGCACGTACAAGATTGTCCAAACAATTCTGTACATGGCAGTAACCAGACGTACCCAGGTTTTGGCAAGCTAAATTTGGAAGGGTATTAATTTTGTTTTCTAAAAGGGAAGAATACATGTTCCAGTCTGGATTATTTAAATTAAATTTTTGCAGAGGGAGAGAAGTCTTTTCCATGTATGTTTTGTCTGTGATAGTAATAATTATTGGATAGTGGTCGCTACCATGTGACAAATTTGTACAATGCCATTGTACAGATGCAGCTAGATCCGCCGAACAAAATGTGAGATCAACACAACTTTTGCGCTGTCCGAGATTTGGCCGACGGGTAGGACTACCATCGTTCAAGATGACGAGGTTGAGTTCATCCAGTACCTCTATCAGGCTTTCTCCAAATGCATCACATCTTTCCGAACCCCATCTGAAATGGTGCCTATTAAAATCACCCATTACAATAATAGGCCCAATGACGCTCATGAATATTTGTCTCAGTACTGGTATGTGGCTTTGATGAGGATACGCAATATAAATAGACATCAGTGTGATGTCTTCTATTTTACGCACAACAATACATATATCCTCCGAAAACGGATGAATAGGTACAGGAACTTGTGAAACCGTATTTTTAATGAGGAGAGCTGACCCTCCATAGCCGTCCTCTCTGTCACACCTAAAGGTGTTGTAGCGAGGGATACGGAAGCTGAGACCTGGTTCTAACCAAGTCTCTGCAATACAGCAGGCAATTGGGTTATACTTGTTCAGGAGGAAAGTGAGATCATGCTTCTTATGAAGCACGCTCCTCACATTCCACTGGAGAAACACAAGTTGTGAAGCCATTTTGAAGGTCTAATAAAATTGAAATAAGTTTATCTGCAACGTTGGTCGGTGAAGAGGGAGAGGTAGAAGATAGAACGGATTTTATTACTTGGATTACAACTTCAATAATAGCTGAGAAAGAGGAGAAAGATTGAATGTTGGGGTTAGATAGAACACAACCATTTGGCTGTGTTGATTGAGGTAAACTTGTTAGATTACTATGGACGGTTTTGTCGTAGGATGGTGTGAGAGGGACACGAGAGCGTGGCTTGAGAGTCACAGTCTTACGGTATGACTGTGTGGAAGAGCTCTTGGCTGCATTTGCATATCCGCGTGAAACTACTGGGATGGATTTGCTAGCCTCTACATAAGAAATTGAATGTTCAGCCATGGAGATCTTAATAGCTTTTTGCCTTCCATACTCCGGACAATCCCTGCTGTTAGCATAGTGACTGCCGGAACACAAAACGCAAAAGGCTTCTTCTGGAATTACGAAACAGCTATTGCCTGGATGATCTAGCCCGCATTTTAAAACAACGGGGTTTCGACCTGCATACTGACTCAATATGTCCAAACCTGCAACATTTACGACACTGAATCGTAGGAAATACGTATTGTTGTACAGGCAGCGAAGTGTAGCAACAATATACTCTTTTCGGAAGGGTCTGACCATCAAAGGTTAAAACACAGGTCTCAGTAGGCTTCCATTCTGTGACTCCGTCTCTAATAGATTTCCGGTTGATTCGTCTAATTTTAAGTATCTTGCCACAGCCTGGAGGAACTGAAATGAACGTTATTGCTTCCTCTTCCGTAACGTCGGATGGGATGCCACTAACGACGCCCATACGCGTGACATTGAAGGAGGGTATGGAGGCGATGTAATTATTTTTGGGAAGGACATTGTTGTTTAAAAAAATATTGGCGTCACGAGCTGACACAAATTCGACGGAAACACGATTTCTCCCTACTCTTTTAATTCCATCCTTTGATATGTTGCCGACATTATGGTTGAGTAAGAACATACCAAAAGAAATAGGGTGAAGGACAGTGCCATAGTTAGGCTCTGGTTCTATACGTGAGACATGGATAATGAATGGTGCCTTATCCTCTCCCGTATAATATTCCCGTGCAACCTGACTTTTTGGTTGTTTGGAAGGTGGGCTTACTGGGGAGTCTTCATTGACGTGTCGTTTTCGAGTATGGGTTTCCGAAAAGCTACCGACCGTTTCGGCAGTTTGAAACTGTGAATTTACTGTAGTACAGGGTGCGTTCCTAAACTGGAGAGGGGAGAAAGTGGGAGTAACGGGACGATCATCTGGGGGATCCGGAGGTTTGGTTCTATCCATTTTTAATAACCACATAGAATTTCATGAAGATATAAACAATAAAGGCACAGCACAATATCTTATACCGGTTAAAAACACAATACTAACAATATGTACAATAAGAAACACAAATTAGACTAGATTATTAAAAGAAACCAAAAAAAATTCAAATCACACGGGCTGTCCAGACAAACGTTAAATTGACAGTTCCGGATATTTATTCGTAGAAGTGTTTATAATTGACTGTACAGTTGTGAATATGTTTTTGAAGTGGACCTTCTGTGCTAACGAATGATTAGAAAGTGGAGTTTTCTCGTAATTATTACGAGAATTCTGTATTTGAACCTAATTCTATATGTGTGACAAATAGTGAAAATAAAAAGTTTGTGGGTGGCGTGAAGTACAGACTCGCGCCTCGCGCTCTGTCGCGCTAACGCGATTTCATATCTCCGTCCCTGTTACGCAGTTCCAATTTATTATTTTTAAAAATGAATTGCTACATTTGTTAGAAAAAAATTTCATCAGTGGATCTACTTACATGCACCGGGTGCAAAACGGGATTCCACTACAAATGTATGCATATTAACGAAGCTGCTTTCAAAGACGGGCAGATCAAAAGGTGTAAATGTAATACCTGTACCAATGTAACTCAGCGTACTCGTATACGGGTAACGGATGACACGCCGGTAAGAAGTGTTCGCTCGGGAATACCTAGGGGTGACTTCGTTGACGTTAGTAGCCCCCAAGAAAATACCGAGTTATTAACATTGGAATGTTCATAAAGCATGGTTGGTATAATAGAAAAAAATAATGGAATACTGTTGGAGAGATCGAGGGCTCTAGAGATTAAACTAATTAGTGAAATTAAGGACACGGTAAAGGGGCTGACTCTTGAAAATACGAGACTGGCACGTGAACTAATAGAAGCCACTAAAAAATGTAATTTATATGAACAGGAAATTAGGAACCTCAAATCGGAGAGTAAGATAGCTGAAGTGAATTGTCACCACCTAGGGACTGGTAGACCTAAGAATCCGACTCCAATGAGGTCTAAGAATCCTGTCAGCCAGTCATCACTATCGGTCGGGGGTAGTTCGGGCACTCGACCTGAGAGCTCCAAAGAAACAGCACAAGACACCAACACCTGGGTGGAAGTTGCTGCAAGCAAGAAAAGAAACCCTATCCGGAATGGAGGTAAGGCGTCATCAGATATATTAAAGGCAGTAGAACGTAAGAAGTTCCTGCATATTTGGAGGTTGGAAAAAAATACTTCGGAAGATACGTTAAAGGAATATATAAAACAGGTTTTGCCTAAGGGTGCTGAAATAGTTGTAGAAAAATTGAAACCTAAAACTGAAAGGGACTACGCGAAGATTGGTGTGACAGAGGGGAACTATGGCAAGATTTGTGATCCAGATTATGGCCTCGCTCAACGTCGCTCAACCAAACCAAGCCTACTTTCAATCTAATAAAAATATCAACATTTTTGATGAGAACAAAGACTACGCGGTTTTTATCTTTCGTAGAATCATCAGGAGCGGATATATTCGCTATAACTGAAACGGGGTAAACGGATTCTATCAAAAATGCAGAATTCGTACTTCCCGGATATCATATACTCCGTTGCGACCGAACCGATGGGCGTTAGCAGGGAGCTACTCTTGTGATGGCCGTGCCGCGCTTCGAGTTGCGTCGAGTAGCGGTTCCAGGTGACACAAACATAGACAATTGCAGGTTTGAATTAATTTGTGCCTCAGTTTACTTGCATAACCGTTTTCTATTTGCTTGTTGTGTTGTGTATATTCCACCGAGTACCGAGCACCGAGTATGGGATAGTCAGTATATGATAATGTTTGACTTTTTAGAAAAATTATGTCTCAAATTTAATAACAATCTACTTATAATTGGTGATTTTAATTTGTATTCATGTAGCGATAATGCTAGCAACTATTTTGAATATTTTGTGGCTTTCTGTGAGCTCACTCAGTATAACGCAGTACCTAATTACAAAAATAGGCATTTGGACCTCGCATTGAGTGCGCGCAGTGGTGTGCGCATGAGCGGTGCCGACGAGGGCCTTCAGCCCGCGGACCGCCATCACCCACCGCAGGCCGTGCGCCTCGACCAGGCGCGTGAGCCGCCGTCGCCTTCGCCCCTCCTCCCCCCGCCCCCGCTCCTCACCCTGACCGACGATCGCGTGCCATGCTCTCGGGGCTTGTTAACAAGTATGCAATGGAAATTCAGTAAAGCTGATTTTAATCATTTATATCATTTATATTACAATTGATTGGACCCATTTGTACGAAATGAACGATCCCGAAGATATTCTTAATGTGTTTTATGATAAGTTATATGAGGTTTTCGATTTATGTATTCATTCTATAAATTCATTATTACGAAATAAACACACATTATACAAAATATACAAAAAAAGTAAATTGCTAAGTGATTATTTTTCTTTTAGTATGGCAAGGATGAAAGTGAAAAAGGAGACCGTACGAGCTCATGATCAGTACCGTGACCGGGTGCAGAGCCATCTGGCCAGGGACCCGCGTGCTTTTTGGAACTACATGCGGTCCAGAAAGGGTACTTTACGTAATTTAAAATTAGAAAAAGACGGCAGTATCCTGACTCAGCAGGAATGCGCAAATGAGTTCGCTCGGTTTTTCCACTCAGTATACAACCAGGAGACGCCCGTGTTAAGTCCAGGGGCGGCGAGTGCGGCCCGTGGGCCTGCGCCGGGCACAGGGACGGGCGCGCGAGTCGAGCTCACGCGCCTGCGCGAAATCGACGTGCGCGCGGCGTTGGCCCGCCTGCCGGCTAAACGCTCTATGGGGCCCGACGGTATCCCAGCTTTTATTTTTAAGGATGCCCGCATGGTATTTGTGGAGCCGCTACTACATCTATATAACGCTTGTATAGATACCGCCACGTTTCCCGAGCGCTGGAAACTTTCGAGAGTAGTGCCTGTGCCTGTGCAAGATGGAGGAGGGACTGAATCCTGTAAGTATAGGCCAGTAGCTGTTCTTAATACCCCAGCCAAAGTGTTCGAGGCCACTATCTATAGCAGCCTATAGAAACAGGTCAGTGCCCAGTTATCCGATGAGCAGCACGGTCTCCGTACGGGAAGGGGTACGACAGGTAACCTGTTACAGCAGATGTCACGTTTGGTGCCGGCGGTGGATGCTGGTGTGCAGGTGCATGTGGTATACCTCGATTTTAAGAAAGCGTTTGAAATGGTCCATAATGACATACTTCTAGAGCGACTAGCGGCCGTGGGTTGCACGCCACACGCACTGGCGTTCTTTGCGGACTACTTCCGTGACAGGTGTCAGTACGTGGACTGTGAGGGGTACCTTTCCCAGCCTTATTTTACGAGATCTGGGGTCAGCCAAGGTAGTTGTTTAGGGCTACTCCTCTTTCTGTTAATGATCAACAGTTTGCCTAATGTGGTTGTGAACTCGACCCCTCAACTTTTTGCGGACGATCTCAAATTGGTGAAAGAAATTATGGAGACAACTGATCATGATTTGTTGCAAAATTGTAGAATGGAGCATAGAAAACAAACTATTTTTAATACAGATAAGTGTTCTATTATGTCATTTAGTCGAGCGCACAATCCTGCTCATCATCAATATACAATGGAGGGGACACCATTGAGACGCATTACAGAGGTAAGAGATTTGGGTGTTCGATTTGCTACCGACTTGACGTTTGGGAAACATATTACTGAGGTCTGTAAAAAAGCATTCCGTAATCTGGGGTTCGTTTTGCGACAGTCCAACCAATTTACAAATATGGCAGCCTTGAGGGCACTATACGAGGCCCTGGTGAAGAGTCCCCTCGAATTCAGCGCTGCCATCTGGTCTCCACATGAGGCCAAATACTACTAATTAATGCTGGAGCGCATCCAAAACAAATTCATTAGGTTTTTATACAGTAAATTGTACGGTGTGTACCCAGGATATCCGTGCTTGTACCCTACTCTATTTATTCTGCGAATGGTGGGCTACTACACATTAGAGGTAAGGAGGGAAGTAGCATTGGTAATCTACGTGTTTAAGGTTCTTAGAGGTAAGTTACACAACCCAGCCATATTGGGTGAAGTGAAGCTGTGTGCGCCCAGTGGGTACGTGTGGCGGCGGCGGCGCCCGCCCCTGCTGGAGGTGCCTACCGCACGCACTAACTTACTGCAGAGGGCGCCCCTCGCGCGCGCGCTGCGCGTGCTCAATGCGGTGGCCGTCAAGATAGATATGTTCGCGTGTTCGCTGAGTGAGTTTACACGGAACACATATTGTGTAGTCTCGAACCATGAATTGATTCATTGATAAGGTTTAACTATAACTAGGTATATTGATATTTACGTAATTGCCATGTCTTTGTGCTTCGTCGCAGTCGTTACTTTGTAGATGTTCTTTTGTTGGTATGGTGTTGATTAAATTTTATCAAATTATTTTTAAGTTAATTGCATAAGTTGAATCATTTTTTTTTATTGAATTGTTATGTGTACCTTCTTGACAGACTTCTTATTTAAAAAAAATTTCCGCATCGTATTCTTCATGTTATGACGTTCCCAAAAGACTGACAGCATTGCCACATTGTATGACAACGCCAGAGATATATGGTTGGTCTGTGGGCAACGCTTAACCAAAAAAAGAGAATAATAATGATTTTATTTTTTTCTTAATTTGCAGAAATCAAAAAATTATTGCGATGTGGCAAATTCCATGAATGATAACGGGAGTAGCTTGTATTGTTTTAATGAACGTGTCAGTACATACAAATATAATTAGCGTTTTTAGTTCGAATAATTACTAATAAATTCTACCTGTTTTCAATGTTATGAAGTATTGTCGCTACCTGTTGATGAAAGTTTTCAAACCGCCTATAAGGCACTCAGTTTAGCGGCTATTATTTTTAAGTAGCCGGAACAAACGTTTAGCGTGCCTTCCAAAACTAGGAAACACTCGTAAAATGGAAATGCCACAAACGCCAGCTACCTAAGGATCGTAAGCTGCTAAATGTAATGATCCTTACAAAATACTGAGCTAGTGGAGCTACGAGTGCTTTTATAAGAAAACAATGGATTGTAACAATTTTGGTATATATCCGAATATACAAATAGGTAACTGTTTTCAAAAACATATTTTAATTTCATGGAAAGACAAGACAAATTATTTTTTTTGGTTATACTCCGACCTCGTGTGTTAGTATAAAAATAAAAATGAACTGGAATATACTACCATCTTAAAGCGAAGTAATTTTAATATTACTAAAATTTTGCACATTTTTAATGAAAACAGGATCAGAACAGAGTCGTTCACAAAATTTTTAGTGTTATTAGTATATTCAGTAACACCCTGACGGACGAAACCGTGATCCGATTAAATAAATAAATATCCATCACGCCTTATCCCCGAAGGGGTGGCAGAGGCATATTATATGCCCACTTTTCACCGTGTGGATTCCTGTCCCACGTAATAGGTGGTGAGCCCATTGCCGTGTACGTACGTATAAGTTAATATAATATTGAAATAATATTGCTTTAAGAGATGATAGCATCCCTTTGGCATCGAGTTTTTTGAATAATGTTTTTATTTTACAAAATCATATCTAATAACAAATGACAAAATCCACAGTAAGATAAAAATACTGTTTAGTGAACTGAGATTAGTAACGCCTTTGTCTGATGAAACGCCATCGATGGTCATGTGTTTTGGCAGGGACTTGCTCGTTGGACGCGGATCTCCGCCTGGGCAGTTTGGATACATCATGTTGTGGTCACAATCCTGTTAAATAAACATCATACTATATTCTTAGAAATTAAAAAAAAGCATCACATGAAAGAACACATTGTGGCTAAACTGTCTTTATTTAAACTATGGGTGGGTTGACATAAATTGAAATTTATTTTTAATATTTGTAAACTGAAGCGCTCGTGGCCCCGCGGTCTCAGTGTTCAGTAAACGATCACTGAGTTACGCAACTTTCATTATGACTGGTCCTCGGATGGGTGACCACTTTGTGGCATTTACATTTGCGAGCGTTTCCGTGCTTTGGAAGGCACGTTAAGCCGTTGGTCCTGGTTGCCAGTAAAATGGCAGTCGTTAAGCCTGGTTGAATGCCTTATGGGCGGCATGAAAATTTTCAACAGCAGGTAGCCACAACCTGCGTCTGTCTATTTCAACACGGCAATGGGCTCACCACCAATTACGTGGGACAGAAATCCACACGGTGAAAAGTGGGCATATAATATGCCTCTGCCACCCCTTCGGGGATAAGGCGTGATGGATATTTATTTATAATATTTGTAAACTGCAAAATTCGAGATCGAATGCAAAAAAAATAGAAAGTATTTTTCTTATAAAGAGAAATAAGAAAAAAAGAAAAAGTAAATGAAAGTAGAAATAAAAATAGAAATAAGTTTCTGATGAGGTACGTGGGATGGGACAGTCATTAAGGAGCAGGGTCTCAATTCTACTAAGCAGCACCACTCTTAATTAAAAATTTAGTCATACTAAGTAAAAAAAAACAAGTAACGCTTTTTACTAATATTTATAATGTCGTCAGATTTTGACCTCAGTGCAAATTTAATGTTAATCAGACTACAGAAATGCTTGTATATCAGTTACGGTTTATCTCCGAAGGGGTGGCAGACGCATATTATACGCTCACATTAAAGAAATTGTTGAAAAGTAAAAAAACCGTTACTAAACATACAGGTCTTTACAAGAAAATAGTATTAAAAATATTGTGGGACATAAATAAATATTGTGGGACATTTTTTTTTTCACAGCGCCATCTAGCCCAAAGTAAGCTAATATAAGCTTGTGTTATGGGATCTAGACGACTGATAAACATACTTAAATATTTCTAAAACATATATTTTATACATAGGAAAACCCAAACTCCGAAACAAACATTTGTGGATCACACAAATATTTTTTTCCGACCCGGGAATTGAAACCTCAGTCGCAGCAGTTGCATACACTTCCACTGCGCCACCGAAGCAGTCAAATGGCATGTAATTTAAATAAAATCGATGAATTCTTAAAGTAAATATCATTGTAATGGTGAAAATGGTATAAAATTGTGGAACAGTGGAAAAGGCATAACTGGATTCTTAGTTTTCATGTGTGTTCGGTGGTGGTCAAGTCTAATTCTAACTCAATAAGCCAAGTTGATAGAGTTGACTTAAAAAATCACAAAAACTGACTCACCACCTACGTTGGTAAAACACAACAGATCACATATGGGCGGAAAGTATGTCTCTACCTACCCCGTCAAGGAAAAAAGCTTGACTATAACACATGTATGTAAATAACTCGACTTTCTCATAACTCACCCGCAATGTCACGGTTGAGATGAATCATAACAATTGCACGTTAGCACATAACGAAAAAAACCTAGCATTTTGCAGTTTAAAATAGACCAAACAAAAGCGCCTTGAATTGTTTTAACTAGACGTTCAACGTAGCATTATAGTTTATTTCACAATGGATAATAAATTTGAAGTTTAAAAAAAAATGTGTGTGTTCCAGAAAACACAGGTAAGAAGTGAAACTTCTTTACGACATTTTTTTCAGGTATAAAATTTCTCTCGTCGATAGAAAAGTTTCACTTCAACAAATGACATTGCGCGTTACATTCGGTGGTAGGACTACTAAAATTGACAACACTAAAATTGCTTTGTTTTATTTTGTACATCATTATACAATAATTTATAAAACCAGGCATTTGTATTGATAAGTTTCCACTCTGGCAATTTGATACTTAGAGAAGCCTCCGTACACGTGTAAAGAGGAAACCAAATATCAAGTAGAAAGAGCTACCATCACCTGCATTTGATACACCTCTTAACTGATAGACGAGAATCTGATATTAGGCGTCTGGGAAAGGGTTGGAATTTAGGCTAAGAATAAAAGTAAAAGACAAATCTCTAACTATCAATTTAAGTAATGTCCTAATATTCTTTCATAAAAATATATTTTATATATTCTAATGTGGCGGAAGACTCTACCTAGTGAAATATTTAGCTAAGACATAGAAGAAGCTCATGACATAGATGTTTAGGCTAAATCATTGTGATATAAGTTTATTCGAAATGAAATCTAAAATTTTGACTCGAAACAGTTCTTTTGTTAAATAAATGTTCATTTGAAATAGTAGGTTTCAACTGGAAACTGTAAAAAATTACCTGAAAAACGTCACCTTCAGAGACAATAACAGAAAATTTTTGCAACGTGACTGCTTGCTCATAGGGACAGACTGTGGGCATGTCAAAAAGCCCATCCAGCGTACAACGTCGAAATTGAGCACGAGCACTGCAAAATAAAAAAGACATAACTGAACACTCTTTGTCCGAAAATTTACTGTGTTTCATTTACATTTTACACTAAACTTCGTGTGTGTGTTATTGTTCATAGAACTGTGCATTGAAATGATGATATCATTTTATATTTTCTGATGTCATAACTGTTATTCGGTTATTATGATTTATGGTGAAAAGAGGGCATTATTACTGTATTACTGTTTATGAGACAGCTAAAACTTTTTAATATATTATTTTATTGGTTCAGATGCAATTTAATTGTGTGTTGGTCTGTGACTGATATTCTTTTTTTTTACTTGTGGAAATCCTCATGGATGCTATGCCGGACTCTTACCGACTAAAACCACACGGCACCCTTCCATTTGTCTATGGCCAGGAGTCCCGGGTAAGCCCTTCAGGAGGATAGCCGAGGATAGTCGAGCTTCCAGCAGACTTTATCAGCAAGCGCGGTATCGTCTTCGGAGGGGGGGGGGGGGGGTTCGGGGGTTATCCCGCTAATCTTATATCTTTGGGGAGGATACGAGTGCAGTCCTACTTTCTAGAGGGGGTGAAAGACGTACGCGAAGTTCTCACGTCACTCCACCGTCTAGGGCCTGCTTCTGTAAGGACGGCGAGCAGCCCACCCTCTGTCCTCAGGCCAGTTTCCAGCGTGAGGACGTCCACACCCAGACCCGCAACGAGGTCCCGGCGCTGCAGCGCCCACCCTGAGCACTCCGCCAGTGTATGCAGCGCCGTATCCTCGCTGCAGTCCCCACAGTGCTGGCACTCTGGTGTTACCTCCCGGTTTATACGCCACAGAAACTGACCGAAGCACACGTGTCCGGTAAGCATCTGTGACAACCGGTAGGTGAGGCAGCCATGTTGCCTCTCCAGCCACTCCTCCATGACCGGCTTCACCGCCTCAATAGTAGTGTGTCCCCACTTAGGTTGCTCAAGTCGCACCTTCCACGTCTCCATGAGATCCTGGTGGAGCAAGGATCGCTGGGCGTCGATTTCTCGAGGCACCGGAATGTGATCATGTTATTTTTAAACTTTCGCGGTTTATACTCATATTTTATATACTACTCGGGACTTCAAGCGAAACAATTTTGTACTTACATTCACCGACGTTTCGAGCGCGGTGCAGCGCCCGTGGTCGCGGCTGGACTGATGGTGAGGGCCGAGAGTATGCATGGAGTTACTTTTGTTTGTAGCTACCCTCCATTATTATTATAATGCCATATATATTATTATTATAATGCCATATATAATGAATGTAAGTACAAAATTGTTTCGCGTGAAGTCCCGAGTAGTATATAAAATATGAAAAAAAGATATGTGTGTACCAGAGTACACAAGCAAGAAGTGAAACTTCTTTACAACATTTTTTTACAGCTATAAATTATTTTTTTCACAGCTATAATTTTTTTTACACGTTGATAAAGAAATTTCACTTAAAAGCAACATGGCGCGTAACCGAGAAAACGTGACGATTTATTTACATCTTTAAATTTTCTCTCAACGTCGATAAAAAATGTTAACTGATTCGTAGGAGTTTGGTAAAAAAACACGAGATTTTAGAATAATATTTTAAATTGCCAAAGTAGCGGCATCTGATTGAGCTCCTACTACTTAACTAGTTCTAAGAATAATTATGTATGACAGGTATTTGTTTTCAGATACTTAGTTATGTACATACCAACACATATGAAAATGAGTATCAAAGTGTGTCCACTCATGTGTTGTATTCTTCTGTTCATCAACTAGTGTCTTAAATATTGAGTAGCAGTGTTCCCAAACATCTTTGGCTCCATCTATACATATTGGTAATTGATCGTATTCTGGAATATATTGGTCACAAATGTTTATAAGTTTACAGAGGTAAGCAATTCTGATATCTATACAAATTTTAAAATAACTAAATACACCATATATATTATTTGTTACTAGCGTACTGTAACGGTCCCGACGTACCGTTCACATTAATTAAGGAACGTTTTGAATAAATCAAGATATTTTGTTAGCAATTAGTAATACTGATAAAAAGGAATAAGTTGAGACGTTTCCCAAGACCCTTTAGTTTTTAGAGAGTATGGGTTATTTATGACGGTTTCTAGTGAGAATTTCTTAAGAACAAAATACTCTATTGATAAGCCATTTATGCAACTCTTAGGACACGTGCAAGTCGTAAAGCTGTAAGAAAAAAAGTGTCACACAATTCTATTCTGTGTTGTCCACTCTCTAAATGGAATGCAATTGTTTTATTTTATGATATGACTAGGGTGTTATTTTAACACAATTTGAGGTTGTTTTTGCCACTTTCTAAACTATACAGCTGACAAAAAAGGAAACGCGACATGTTGACGCCTGTACTGAGATAGAATTTACAAACAGAAAAATAGATTAATATACTTACGCAAAATTAAATATCATTTTGTCAAATTAGAGCAGTTATGAATTTAGGTTATTAACGAAAAGATCTTTAAGAGCTACGAGTTTGAATTAAAGTAGCATTAATCTTTTATTCCTCTATGGTATCAAACAGGAGTTTGAAATACCTAATAGAAGGTGAACTGAATCTTTACTTTAAGGTATAAGTTGAAGTCACTGCCTATCGTCTGTTTGTATGTATGATTAAATCTTTTAAGCTACTCAAGGATTTAAATGCAGGTTTCTATATCGGTAGATGAAAGTTTATATGCGTAATACCTGCTTATTGGTATCTACCTTGCATTAATAGCTAGTTAAGTATAAAATAACTTAGCGAATATGCAATACCAATCACTTTGAAATAATCGTAGTAATATGTTTATCGTAGTAGCGGAATATTTCAAAATCTGACTTAAGTTGTGTTCAATAAGGTTCATTTTCGGTCTCATTCGAGTGATACGAAAAATGGGCGTGTTTTGATTTTGGTGGAGGATAGGCGGGAACATCCTAGGAGTTAATAAAAACCCCGAGACGCGGGAAGGAGGGGCTTTTTTGGCTTTTGCTTTCCAACCCTGGTGCGCAAGCGGCGTTTCGTTTATTTCGTTCATTATTAGTTTTTTTAAAGACGTTGTTTTAAAGTTTCATTAAAGACGCGTTGTGATGATATCTCTACTTCGTTTATTGATATTAGATATTTGTTGTTATTAGCTAAATAAATTGTCGTGTGAATTCGGAAAAATACTATTTTTTAGATTAATTAGATTGTATTTGATTAAATTCATTTTTGCTACTGTAGTTAAATTCCTTATTGGTTATTCAGATAAAATTATAGTGAGTGTTTATTAATTTTCTTAATCTTTCAGTTTAGTTACCTTTCGCATAATTCTTCTTGTAGTGTTTTAGTTTCGCGTACGCGGCTTGCGCAGAGGTTTATTGCTAGGGACCTCCCGTCAAGAAAATCTATGACACGGTTCATAGTCTTGGACGAAACCTAGCGGTGTTAACGTAATCCAAGTCCATCTGTAGGTAGCTAGTAGCCGGATAACATTTGGAGAGTGCGGCAGTCGACTATTCTCGTTCTAGCGAGGTCGACTTATCTCCCTGTGTGGACGTATCGGGTGGTATTCAACTCGGTAGGGGACCGTCGAAGTGGATCCCGTTCCCTTTGGGAGCCAAGATTGGTACCATCGGAGCGTTCAGCTCAGTCTTATCTATTTATGTATATATAGCCACTAACATATATTCTCTAGGGTCTCAGTACACATCCCTGAGCTTCGGCTCGTGGCTGAGACAAACAGTTATAGGAATTAGACAAAGTCAAGCCTAACTAGCTTGTTCCCTTAACAGCTTAGGGTTAGGTTACATCACACACCACACGTTTAATACTAAAAAAGAAGGTGTCCTCCTGATTTGAACAATATACACTTAGTTCTATGTGGGGTAGCGCTAGGCACACTGATAAACTTGGGTGGAATAGGGTTATATATATAAGTTTGTTAGGTTTATTAAGTGAACTAAACATAAGCATCTCGTCAGTTTTGTATATATATAGGTTTGTTAGGTTGATTTAGGTGTCCTATACATAAGAATCACGTTAGTTTTGTATAAGTCGTAATTAATTAGTCGTATATTTTGATAATTCTTACCTCTTGTTAATTCATGAACTTTTGAGAGTTGTTCTCAGTTACTGAAATACTGAATTAGTTCTGTGAAAGTGCTAAACTGCCTAGCTAATTAGCTTATTTGCAAACCTCGATAAATTTTGAATTGTATCAATCATTTGACTCGGACCAAGTCAATCGACTAATTACTGAATAATAACCGGCACGAATATATCAATCTTTTGATAGTTCTATCAGCGTCTCAAGGAACTCCCTATTCTGGGGATTGTATATTAGAATTCATTCTTGGCCGGGAGCGGTTGTCTCCATTTAATAGGTGTCCGCTAACCCAGGGACTCTATTACACTTCGACACGGTCAAAGGGCAATTGCCTAATGGGTTTCAATATACTATTTCGCTGAGTGTGTTGAATAGAACCAAGATTTTAGAAGAAATCATATAATTACCACTACAGTATTCTTGTTGTGTATTTCTGTTGGCTGAGTCGAACCATAGACCGCATTTTAACATTTTATCCTAAATATATCATCATTAATCTTACTATATCATCACCATACTTGAATTTATATTTGACTTTGTTTTATTAAACAACTCTCGAGATTGTAGAAATCGCAGAGAAGTTGAACAAAGTATAATTAACCAAGTGCTACGAAATAATAGATCCGTACAAAACTTCCTATTCAGGAGTTTGTTGTATATAAATAGGGCGAGTTTTATAAGCCTAGTAAAAATCTTTCAAACTTCTTATTAGTTTTTATGCCGGTCATCACGGAGGTGTTACAGACCTTATAACAGAGTTTAGTATCACACTAATGATGAGGGAGGCTAATTAATGTTGGATGTTAGCCACCGTGTGTGAGCGGAGACTGGGGCTCCACACCGAAGAAAACAATCCACAGTTGTAGCAAATAGCCATTTACCACTTTATTGTAATTTCGCTCCAAAAGTGAGACTGACACCGAAGAACACAACCCACAGGAGTAGAAAATAGTAATTTACCATATTTCTGTAATTTCCTTTTGAAAGTGAGGTTGAAACAAAAGAACAATTGAAAAAGTTGATTGGAAATAACAATTCGTGAAAACCATATAAGAGTCATTGTGTTCAAAGAGAAAGGGCTACAAGAATTTCTACGTCATAAAACCTATTAGTCTTATTTGCCATCGTTGTAGGACGAAGTCTTAATATAATCGCTAAGTACAATCCATCTCCATAATAGATATATTCGAATAAGAATTTGTCGTCGCCGTGGAAATACGAGAATAAATAATTATAGCCATAATTATATCTGCTATGTGCCAGTAAGGGTCCCGTTAAAATCGATCCAGCTGTTTCAGAGATGAGCCGAAACCATCATACAGAGAAAAATTTTGAAAATATATTCTTTTATGTACTTAAATACCGTAAATAATTTCATATGCATTTGGTGAAAAACTGTTAATTAGGAATTTTAAACAGACATACGCGTGACTGATAAGTACATAATTATACACAACGAACTCCAAAATCTGAAACAAACATTTGTGGGTCACGCAAATCAATTGTCGTGTTTTTTGACGTATCTGCTTTACATAAATCATTAGAATAAAACATAACTCACATAAAACCCGTACCACGGTGTTTCTTTTTTAAAGTTTCCTAATCAAAGGTTAAAACGGGACAGTAAAACTTAAAAACTTTTATTAGATATATTATAATATTTTATTATAAGAATATATAATTAGGTATGTTAAGTAATTAGCTTATAAGTAAGATGTACGGAGACTAGATTCCCCAGTCAAACCATCAACTTTGCTTTGGGGGACACATTTATGTACCTTCATGTAATAACAGTTTTTATTATATAAATAATAAAAATAAATAAATAATATTACTAAGACCCTGCTGTCCCTCTGTCTGCACTTTTGTCACCAGGATTTGAATCTATTACAGACAGACAGTTGAAATTTTCACAGATGATGGTAAGTATTTATGTTGCCGCTATTACAACAAAAACTAAAAATGCAATGAAATGAATATTAAGAGAGGTTCCCATATGAAGAACATTTTAAAAGTTAATTACTTCACCGCTCTCTAGTACGCCCGTACGGCTCGGTCAAATTATGGTTACACGAAATTAATATCATTGCGCATTATTTTGATTTAGCAATACTCCTCAGATAATCATTTAATTTGCAAGATATACAAGGACAAAATAATATTCATGAAATGCTGAAGCCAACTAACGATTAGATACACAATTCCACTATACATTATTTTGATATATCTCAAAGAGCTTGGGCAGGGTTTTCGTTGAAAGCTCCAAGACGGCTTATTTTTCCGACAGCCCCAACAAATATCGTAATATTTTAGCCAATGTATACAAAAACCTAGCAAATTATATGCAAACCTTCCTCTTAAATTACATTATGTATGAATAAAAACCGCATTGAAATTCGTTGCGTAGTTTTAAAGATCTAAACATACATAGGGAAAGACAGCGGGAAGCGACTTTGTTTTATAATATGTAGTGATTGTACAAAACTCTTCGTGCGCGAGTACTACTCACTCGAACTTGGTTTGAGTTTTGTTGCCTCCCTAATGTTTAACTTTGAAAAGAAAAGACGTGATGTAACTTTCTTTAGAACTTGCTCAATGGATCTTCTGACTAAATTTCGGTGTTAGTTTCAAAACACTAACTTCACTAGGACTTTTACAGCTTAGTGTATTTTTTTCTAATTTTAATAATTCCTGAAGATACTGGTTTAGGCACAGTATTGGGAGTGTGGTAGGGAATAGTTCCATTTAATCATGAGAATATCATTTTTAGGTTAAATATTTCTGGACTAAGTATCCTTAATTCTGACAAATTTCTCATCAAGACAACTTGTAAACCTGTAGGACAACGGACAAAGCAATGACCCAGGCTTTCTTACTAAGTTGGCTACCAACAACGACGAAAATCAAAATTCAAGCGATAATTGCTAGTAGCAGCTAACTAAAAGTGGACCTAATTAGAGAAGTCAGAGGTGATAGATCACTAAGTCTTCGCGATCTATACATACTTCTTTCGCTTCCCGAAGATTAATTTGTCGTATCACACATGGTTTGGGCATCAGAGTACTTTTGACCTTTCCACTTATTGAGCAATCTGCTCATGTAGTTTTTGTATATAAGTCTAACGCAATTCTAAAAATTATAAACTTACTGGATAGAAACCATTCATCGTCGCAAATATTTGATACAACATGCATATGACCGCGAATGCTCTCTTCGTTGAAGTGACTATCCGTGACGTCCTTGCAATCTGAGTTCCAATCAATAGCACAATTTGTGAGATGTCTGATGGCTCTGTAAAGATATTAAGGATATGGGTCATTGTGATAATGTCATTGCTAGAATTAGCTTACGTTACTTTGATGGTTATGTTTTCACAGGGGCCTTTTCAATATATCCATGTTCCGAGTTGATTTTACTGGTAGAATGAAGACTATGCTGACAAAACAACGAGTTAAACAAATACTCAGTTATCGGGATTAGGAAATCAAATGGAGGGCGCTTTGCAAAGGCTAATCTGCACAGTGTGAAGCACCAAGGTGTACAATGAGTACCACAGTAGAGCCTTTGAATACCACCGGAATAAAGCTAAGCTAAGATAGGATGTGTATGCAGTCTCCTTCAGTCAGTTGTTGCGAATGAAACACGTGTTGGACCCTAAGGGTGAGGATGCATTGATGGCAAATAACCGTGGATATAAATTCTTTTCCAGAATACAAGCCGTAGTTATAAAATAAGTAGTATATAGCGAGGCGGTAAAACCTCTTTAATTGCTAGGGGTCTAACAGCGCTTGCCTGTAGAGGACTGTTGAAAACCCTCATATATCATCTTTGTGCTGATTACAACGGGTATGGTTGGTCTTTAGATCAGCCCAAAGCAGACAATAGTACTCTATATGTGGCCCCACCAGCTACTTATAGAGCAGTTGTATTTGCTCCAGAGTAAGGAACTAATCACGCCCTGTTGAAAGCTCAGAAGATTTTGTACGTCAATTGAATATTTAAAATAACTTCGACTGGAAGTTAAGTTTCGATGGTTGATTATATTTAATAAATTGAGACGTGAAGACTTGATGATTGACCTGACCTAGATACAGACAACAATGTAAAAATAAACACTAATATATTTAGTTATGATTTTAAGTCATAACTTTGCGATATGGTCGTCCTGAAATCTTCAAGGTCAAAGTCAGTCCACCTGGTGGGGTACTTTCTGATATAGCACAAGTGCGTAAAGAAGAGAAGGAATACCATACAAAAATCCCTGTCTGTCTAGCTCCCTACCAGTCTGTCTAGAGTAATATGGTTAAAGAACTTCTCAAAATAATCAAAACTGACCAAGGCCTACGTCCAATAATGGATAGCCTGATGTGATTCAATGATTGAGAACACAATACCTGCACCAGTCATAAACTTTTGATGGCATTGGAGGCGCTTTTCTACTCGAATTATACATAAGAGCAGCTTCAATAGTACAATTTAGGGCGTATTTTGAGAAGTCATCGCAATTGATGTTCTTCAAAATAGTCTGTTTCTCTTTATCTTTATTCATAGGTACTACCGGCTCAAATTCCAAGTCATCTGTGGGTGGCGAAATCTTAATTTTGCTTTCTTCATACTCTTCTAAGTCTGGAAAGGACATTATTATTGTATAATTTACTTTTCGAATGTAATCTTAATAATATTATAAATGCGAAAGTTTAAGTGGATGTTTGTTACTCTTTCACGTAAAAACTAGTGAATAGATTTTAATGAAACTTTACAATAGTATAGCTATAGCTTATACACCAGAATAAAACAAAGGCTACTTTTTATACCGGGAAAAAGTTCTTGTGGGAAACGGGAACGGGAAAAATTCTCTACGCGGGCGAAGCCGCGGTTGTCAACTGGTATATAATAATTGTAGACGTTCCAATAATAGTTTTGAGGTTCTTTATTGGTTTTGATTAGAAACATCTGTGTGTCACTGCTCGTGCAAAAATATATATTTTTATTATATACTAACAAACAAAGTGTATATATTTAAAAAGGATTGCTAAAATACAGAGAACTTTCATTTCTTTTTGACATCACTGTACATTATTTATTTGTTACAATTTCCTGATTTACAGTTGTGCGTGTGTAGTGTAAATATTCTATCAACATTGACATTTTGTTTTGACAGTCAATCAAAAAGCCTAGAGCATCTACTTTTTGGTTTACAGAATAAACAATATTTAACACCTATTATAAGACTTTTTTATTAATCATGTTTTACAAATTATATCGGCTCATCCACTCTTGTCGTCCCTTAAGTTGTTTCGTTCGTTAGTCAGTAGGTGCACCGCTAGCAAATCGTTACTGTATTCGATTATACCATGTTACTGGAGGAAAATAGCCAAGAGAAATAACCTAAGTTTAACACTATAAAGAAAAAGATTTTTATTACGAAGTGTTTACATTCCATATCTTCTGTTCCCTACGAACGGGCAGCGGGAGTCAACGTGATGAGCTAAAAGAAAAGTGTGTGAGCCAGAGTACACAGGTAAGATGTGAAACTCCTTTACGACATTTTTTTTACAGCTATAAATTTTTTCTCATATTTCTATAAAGAAGTTTCACTTATGATAAAGAAGAATTTCACTTCAAAAAAACATAGCGTGTAACCAAAAAACGTGACTATTTTTTTACAGATATTAAATTTTTCTCAACTTCGATAAAGAAGTTTCATTTTTAAAAACGTACAAAGTTTCGTCTAGTAGTTGGCATTTTACATAAACCTAAAGCAACTTATCTTCTATATACATGTCATTTTCATAATGAACGAAACTATTTTGGTTGTTCAAGAGGATTTTCTGCTTATGTAAATGGGATTCTTGTGTCAGTCACACTAGTTCAGTAACCACAATTCACAATACATTATTCCCTCTGTAATTTATACTCCCTTTATTTATTTTGTTAAATTGCGCTTTGAATTTTGCATTAATCGTAGACTAACATTATTTAGTTATTCAAATTATATAATTTCAGTCAGAATGGAAAATGTTGATTAAAACCAACTGATTCTTATTCTGTCTGTAAGCGTCTCTTACCGATATAAGTATCGTATATTATTAATTAATTATCGATACTGAATTTTATATCTGTAAAATATCCTGACTGACTAAATGTCTTATAAATGCATTCTTAAACTATTGTGAATATTCACCAACGATGATGTTGCGAGATTCTCTCGTTAGAGAGGCGTCCCCTTTACCGAGACGCCAGTCAGTTTGACCGTCGTGTTTCGCCTCTTGTTTCACTCGTACAGGTCGGAGATTAATGTGTTTAATCGAATCTGAAATCAAGATACATGTTACACTTCCATTGCAGATTAAAACTAAAACCATTCAGTTTTGTATAAGGTAGGTATGTAAACAGTACAGGAAATTGAGAATCTGCGCAACTTTACTGTCTATTTACCACCGCCACCGTTGAAAGTGTGCTGTACAAATTGTAGCTGCGTCATGAATTTCTATTACAGAATAACAAAACTACCCCACCCCAGCGAAAGAAACTCCTCTTGAATTTCCTTCGCTGTGGAATGAAAAACAATGAAAACGATTGCGTATATGAAATAATTTTAAAGAGTCTGTCAAAATATAATATTAACAAAAAACCCTGTTATTCTATTCTGTAAAATATTTGTAGAAAACGCAATATTATCAAGCTGAAAAGCATTTACTTTGTTTAGTTGAACGCACTAATCGCATGAACTACTGGTCGGGATCTTTTTCGGGATTTTTTTCTAAGTTATTGTGAATTTAATAAACGATTGGATAAAAAGGGTGCCATGGGGGTTCAAACTATGTTACAAGTGATGCCACAGGACTCAGCTAGTACTTTATGAAATAAAAAAATACTAGTTCTTGAGACATAAAGTCAAATTAATTGTACTTCAATCTAGATTATTTCGTGATTAATGCTCTAATGTCACGCAATTATATCCACAATCAAATTACACCACTATGCGGCATAATATATTTATTAAGTTGATAGGAGAATCTGTACATTTATTTCTATTATCTGTATAGAAATAGGTCTACAGATCCTCAGATATTACATAATTAGTGTCCATTTAGATTCTTACATAAAAAAATATTTTTAAATTTTTGCCTTACTGACTGCCTATCTATCTGTCTGTTTGTCCCGGCTATTTGGATCAATTTTTAAATCGGTCCAGTTGTTTCATACTAAAGTAATCGTAAATACAAAAAAAAAAAGGGGAAATACGTGGGTATTTCCACGGGATCAGGCACTACGCGAGTGAATTTTTCATTCTTATAAAATTCCTCGAAAATAATTTGCATACGATTTGACAACTGTTATTTTTCTTCATCTTAAAGTCTTTTTAATTTCTTCAAGTTCCAACCCAGATTTGTAACCTAGAATCCACTTACTGCAATTGATTTTTTATCTCATAAAAATCAAAAGAGTACTGCTTGACCTGAAATCACGTAAGGGCGCCCAAGATGGCGCGCGTCAAGGTGTGCATCATTAGCAGGAATAGCAGGTGTACTAGTAGTAAACTTGGGTCTTGAAGATCTTAGTCATTCGACATAACTATAGTTGTAGTGTATGAGATTAGTATGGGATAGGTGCTAAGATTCTTAATATTTTTGTGATCTGTAAATTTAAAAATGTTTGAGTATGGTTTTCATTATTCTATAAATTAACTTAATTGGAAGCAGCTCCAATTAAATTTCTATTTTTTAATACGACAGGATTTTGTAGGATTATTATTAACAAACACTAATCCTAATAATATTAAAAACGCGAAATTTTTTATGAATGAATGTTTTTTACGCTTTCACGCTTAATCTACGAATGGAATTTGATGAAACTTTAAAATAAAATAGCTTACAAATCAGAATAACACATAGGCTACTGTTTATCCCGGGAACAAGTTCCTGTTGGAAACAGGAAATGGGAAAACTTCACCACGCGTGCGGAGCCCCGGGTGTCAACTAGTGCATTAGCGTAGAACCTTGAACCACATTTAGTTGATTTATAAGGCGTGTAGCGTGTAGCTCTAGTCGATATATCAGATACATTATGTCCCACAACAAAAAAATATTTATTCCTAAATCACAAGTGTGTGATTTGAGATTAATATTATCAATACGTTTTATTTGTGGTTATCACACTAACTTACATGCGTCAAGGCTAAGATTTTTATCTAAAATGTATAGAGTATTTTTAATAATAGTAATATTATATTTTAATGTGACTATTGATACACATAGAAAGTATTTTCATTATAGTTATTGTGTAGAATATTTCATTTACTTCATTTTATCCTGGTATTCGAACGATGAGTATATATTTAAATTATATCGATGCGTATCGACAATAGATACTTTACAATACGCATCCAAAATCTATAAAAAATTGTCGAAGTTTTTATTATTATCTATATTTATTACCATTTGCATCAGATTTGCTAATTATGGCACTCTCTGTCTCTTAGTTGATTGCAGTTCCATTAAACATTTGGACTTTTATTTTTTTAACACCATCTGCTTTTTTCGAGATATAGGACTATTTAGCATTGTAATGGTGTTTTCAGTAATCTATTCACGACTAAATATAATTCGCAAAGCTATAGGTTCTAATTTATTTGATGTCAATCAGCTTGCAGTACATTCAACAAGGCAATACATTGCTATGTTTGAAATTTTAGTTGATTCTGTTGACAACCTGGGCTTACCCTTAAAACTTATGGTATTTCAATTTTTTTTTTAAAGATTCCAAATTATTACATTTTTTAACAGTGCAACTGAGTTTATTGTAATTGTGTTTTTCAGATTCTCACTCTTATGCTAATTTCAATACCAAGAGCAACTTATGATTACTTTGTAGTAATATCGGTCTTCAAGAATTTTGTAAGTATTATAACTTTATGTTTAAAGTATAATATTGTTGTGTAGTTTTTACTAAACTTACATTTTGCTTATTAACTATTAAATAGTTCGGCATTCGACCATACTAAATTGTGCTAAAGTACCTTCCACTTGAAATTAGCTTAACCTTCAAAATATTCTAAGTATGACTGTAAAATTGATCTGAACTAGGTACTACTACTGGACAATGCCAGTGATTTCTAAATTTCGAATAATAAGTTTATTATCACTTTTTCTCAGTGCATTCCTCGTCGTTTCTTAACCCTGAATATGGAGCCTGGGGGCCAGTTTCAATGGGCTCCTGCTCCTATATAAGTAATATCGTTTAACTTTTTTGACATTATTGTAAGTGATTGCCGTCTGAAGCGCTCGTAGCCCCGTGGATTCAGTGTTCTGTAAACGATCACTGCGTTAAGCAACTTTCACTATGGCTGATCCTCGGATGGGTGACCACTTTGTGGAATTTACATTTGCGAGCGTTTCCGTGCTTCTGAAGGCACGTTAAGCTGTAGGTCCCAGTTGCCAGTATCATGGCAGTCGTTAAGTTCAGGTGAAGGCCTTATGGGCGGCTTGATAAATTTCAATAGCAGGTCGCCACAACCACCACCTGTCCATTTCATCACGGCAATGGGCTCACCACCTCTTACGTGGGACAAAAGTGCCTATGGTGATATGTGGGCGTATAGTATGACTCTGCCTACTTCTTCGGGGATAAAGGCGTGACAATTTGTCAATGATTACCGTCTAGTCTTCAAACCCCCGCAAAGGCGCCTGTGTCTTTGCCTCATCCGTTAGTCAGCAGGTGCGTTGCTAACAGGTAAGGTTGCTTAAGCCCTATAGATGTCGGTGGCGCCCCTTACACACTCCCTAACACTGTATACAGATTTTGTTGGTATTTATTGATCATTTAACGAATCCATTAATTTTATCACTAAATTTATAACTTAAAAAATTTAAACTTAACTATCTTCACGCTGTATCCCTGACGGGGTAGTCGGGGAGGACAGGTCTTCACAAGCTTCGCGATCCATGCATACTTCTTTCGCTTCTTGCAGATTCAATAATCGCAACATACATGCACGTGTGGGTTTCGGAGTACTTTAACCCTTTCCCTTTTTAAGAAATCTGCTCACGTGGTTTTCATATGTAAGTATCGGGTTATCCTGACTTCTTCTACCCTGTACTATTTATAACTTTATCCCGGAAATATGATTATTATTCCGAATGAAATCAGGTGTCAGTAAAAAATTGGATGAATCTCTCATAATAATCGTCAAATTTAAGAGACATAATATTTTGGTACCTATTACAGGGTCTAAATTCAGACGTTATCTTAACTTCAACAATTTTTATGTTAACAACTTACATAAGCTTGGTACTTGGTATGATAATTTGTGATCTAATTAACGACGATGTAAATGAAATCAAAACTTTGATATATGAAACGTTAATTCGTTGTAGGAGTAAGTATGATTTTTTATACTCATAGTTCTACTAATCTATAATAATAAAATTACCTAGTGATTCACTCACCTATTTTGGCCAAACCCTCATACTTACAAACTTGAAAATTTAGAATAAGTTAAGGTACATATGCAGCCACTAAGAAATTATTTTTGAAAATGCCATCCCTATTAGGGAAATGGGATAGCTAAGTTTCACTCGAGCGGGAACGCGGTTGTCCGCTTGTAATATTACACTCTCACAGTTCATAAGACTGTATTGCCAGTGACCCTCAAGTTGGCAACCTTATGATGTGGTTCTTCACGCTCCGCTTGAGAGCCAAAAGTTGACAGAGAAGGGCGCTGGCGGAGCGATCACAAAGTCGAAATAGATAAAAAAAAATCTGAGAGTAGTCGCAGGCAAAATAGCTAGAATAAACTTCAAGAAAGCCGGTTCACTTTTTCATCCAGTGAAATAACGATTCAAATTTTGTCCACAGACGAACGAATGCAATATGATTTGAAAATTTTCCTGGAAATAATAAACCAACGTCCTTTGCAATTCAATCTCTGGCACTTATTGCCATTTAATTTAAAAGTTGCTTCAAGTTTCGCCTCGTTCTGTATTATAAATACTATGGCAGTGGTACAAGTCAATTCTTACCACGACTTCAAACCAGAATGAGCAATTTGCTGTTGAATTACATACAGAGGGAAGTGATGTGACGATCAGCGCTAATAGCGCAGTACAATCGAACTTCATTATTACTAGGATTCCTGCATCGTACGAGTACTATAAGAGTTATTGCGCTGAAGAATGGTATATACAACAGCCCAACGTCAATCGGCGTGCCGCGGCCCACCAGGCGTGATCACTTTGCCTGGTCAGAGAATCCCCCTTTCTGTTGGAGGGACTTCATTGTACCTGTACATGTTGCTAATAATTTGATTGACATTGAACTTTTCATTCACGCACTACAATTTTATTCTAGAGTATAATCACGTTAACTTTGCATACAGGTAATATGTATATTACGCAAGTCACTACAAATTGTAAAAATTTCCAAACGATAGAAATTACCAAACGTATACCTTTACTGTACACAAAAAAAATAAACATCATAAAAATAAATTATATGAGAAAACACGAATAGCTTTTTAATTTCCGCAACGAGCAAGGAAACGTTTCTTCCTGTTTTCTGTATCCAGTTCCTGTTTGATAGTAAATAATATAGAAAATAAGATTGTCTCAAATAGTACGAGATCCGGCTGCAAAATCTCTACGTTCATCGCGTAGTTAATCAAATTCACATGTGGCCACTTATTGACTGGCACCCTGTTATCAATGTATTCTCCTAATCATAAATGTATGTAAAAATGTGAATTTGATTAACTACGCGATGAACGTAGAGATTTTGCAGCCGGATCTTAGACTAAAAGGTTTGGCGTGTAATTCTGTATCATCGTCCGTAAGTAGTTTCCGATTACTATAACCGAAATCTTTGCGTCTCGGAGCTTGAGATTATATTTCCATTATTAATTTCCTACTTATTTCGTGTCAAAAGTTTCATGATGTTATGCCGGACTCTTACCGACTAAATTCACACAGTCTTTTCATTTGCCGGGAGTCCCGGGTGAGCCCTCGGAAGCATAGCCCCATGGCTCCCGACATACTTTGTCCACCATCGCACTCACCTTCCTTACATCCCGTTTCTTTGGAGGTGTTTGGGTTATATTATTTCACTTTCTTGGGGGTTAAGAAGGAATGCAGATCTTACGCCCTACCACCATATTTGGCATGTTTAATTTTCTACTTCAGAATCATCAAAAGTGAGTCAATTGGCAAGTACTTTAAGCTCAGACTACAAAATATTAACGTTTGAAGAATATTTCCATATCTTTCTTAACTCTAAAGACATAACAATATGTAAAAGAAAACCTAATCTTCATTTTATTCCACAAACAAGGACAAAATTGAATCTGTTTTATTTATTCTGTACCAACCATAAAACTACAGACATCAGTATCACCTCTATTTTTCTATTTTATGAGTGCGATAAATCTACTTTAAAGATGTTTACTGTTGTGGTGTTATCTCGCAAGAATAAGTGCCAACATTGAGGGTAAATGGTGATTTGCTTCTAGAGAGATTTTTCTTTAAATCATCATATTAAGGTGTTTTTGTTGTGTTTTTTTTTATACCACTGTGAGGGCAGACAAGCATACTGCCCACCTGATGGAAAGTGGTCAACGTAGCCTATGGACGTCTGCAACACCAGAGGTGCCGACCCTTTAAAAACCTTCTAAGACCCCTTTTGAAGAACCCCATACTGTAGACGTTGAAACGGGACGGGAAAACCCAGGCAGGGATCATTCCATATCCTAACCTACGCGAAATAAAGCCTTTATCGGACCTAACCGTATGTGAGCGCTCCGGACGCAAAGTGTGAGGGTGAACACCCTGTCTATGGCGAGCGGTGCGATGATAGAAGGTAGCCGTGGGCATCATGTCAAACAATTCCTCAGAGCACATACCGTTGTACAGACGATAGAACACACATAAGGAGGCAAAGTCTCTCCTATCACGAAGGAGTTCAACACCGCCTACTAGTAGAGGATCGTTGTCAATTCTCATAGCACGCCTTTTTACCGAGTCAAAAGGTCGAAGCTGGTATTCAGGTGCTCCAGCCCAAAGGTGACAGCAGTAGTCCATGTGTGGCCGCACTTGGAACTTATAGAGGAGCAGTATTTGCTCCGCAGTGAAGTTCTGCCGCGCCCTGTTGAGCACGCCGAGCTATTTGGATGCCAGCTTCGCCTTGTCCTCTAAATGACTAAGGTATTGGACGTCACTAGAAATCTCAACACCAAGGATCCCAATACTAGTAGAGATGGAGAGAGGTGTGTCCTGGAACTGCGGCGCTTAAAAAAATGGGGGTTTTTATACCCTACCTGAATATTAATACTGGGGTCACAACTTTTTGAGCGTATGCCGCCAGCTATTGTATGACCGATTTTAACGGGACCTTTTCTGGTCAATAGCTGTCCGATAGATAGATATAGAAGTAATAACTTAGGCTTAACTTAATAACTTAATCCCAATGTTTTCACGGGAACGGAAACCGCAAGGCGTCCGCAGGTATAAAATATTGAAAAATAAAACGGCATTGTTGGGGGCGAATGCAGTCTGACCACTCTTTACTAAGCAAGTGCTCTGCAGAAAGTAAGGTTGCTTAGTTTCTGGGGATCTTAATAAGCCTTCTTGCACCTCTAAGCACATTATGAATTGTTAAGGTCAGTGCTTACCCTAATTATGTTACACAGATAACAATGGTGTAAAACAGTCATTGTACTAATAAGTGTTTACAAGCTTTAACCGTACAGAGGGCGAGTGTGACTTTATTTTGTACATGTAAAGATAAAAGTACCAAGTTTTATCAAGTGCCATCAATCAACAGTATATATTACAACACTCCTATTTTTATATAGTACAGAATGGGAGTAATTTTGCATATTTCGGAATTGATCTGTACTCCACTTGTTATCTTGAAGACATGGATATTGCTTCCTTACTTATTAGAGTGGTGACGTCACAAAAGAAATAAATAAGTAGCGCCCGTCTTGTTCAGGCTTTATTGAATTTAGCTGGAAAACAGAGAATTAAAGTATTTAGAAAGGATAATTCTACATCTTGATATTTACATACTGTCATCTCGCGGTGTATCTAATGACCAACCGTGTAATGGACGAGGCAAACGCAGGCGCGCTAAAGATGTTGAGAGATCAGACAGCAGACCTAGCTCCCATTAATGCTGATTTATACTTTAGTTGGTGTGTCAATCAGGCCTTATCTTAGTGTGTATTCCTGTCCACTTTAGTTAATTCAATATTAAATAAGTTCCATAATTATTTAAACCTGCGGTTTCACCCGAGTAGTTCCCGTTCCCGTGACAAAATGTAGCCTACGTTTTTACTTCTATATCTACCTATCTATCGGCTAGCTACCGGCCAGCAGCCCCATTAAAATCGGTCCAGCCGCTATAGAGATTAGCCGGAACAAACAGGCGGACATACAGACGGACAGACATACAAAGATTATTTTTTGTATTTTTATATACATACATACATTTTGTCACGTCTTTATTCCCGAAGGGGTAGCCAGTAAAATTTCATAAAAGTACCAAATATACATTCATATGCATTTGGTTAAAAGATATTGATTTGGAAAAGACACTTCGTAGTCGTATTTTAGAACGTTTCTCAATACTCCATAAACGCTTAACACTAGTTTTCGCCTTAAAATACTACTTTCAAGTATTTCTTGAGTATTGAGGAACGTTTTATCTACTCAAACGTTCAAGCTGCTAAAGCAGCTGACTTATTTTGCCTTTTCTTTTTTAGAACTGACCTCATTTCAAAATTTTTTTAAAAAATGTTGTCTGTGGTTTTAATGAATGCGCTGCTCTGGCAGCGCGAACGGATAGTGAACGTTTGAGTGGCTAAAATACGGCTCTTAAATTTTATTTATTTCTATAGACTTTACTAATAAAATTGTTACTATGCTTCGGAAAGCACGTTAAGCCCATTGGTCCCGGTTGCCAGTAACATGGCAGTCGTAAAGCCAAGTTGAAGGGCTTATAGGCAGGGCTTGAAAATTTTCAACAGCAGGTAGCCACAACCTGCATCTGTCTATTTTAACACGGCAATAGGCTCACCATCTATTATGTGGGACAGGTATACACATGGTGAAAAGTGGGCATATAATATGCCTCTGCCACCCCTTCGGTTTGGGGATAAGGCGTGATTGATAAACAAAATTGTTTTTGACAAATATATTATCACTTCTAGTTAATTGTATTTCCAAATCATGGTATTTGACTACCTCGGTTGCGTAAGAGGTAGTGTATGCAGTTGACGCGCTGAGGTCTCGAGTTCCCAGGTCGTAACAAATATTTGTGTTATCCACAAATGTTTTAGGGTGTTCACCATATAAAATACGTAAATATATACTAAAATTAAAAAGCTAAAGAGTTTGTTTGTTTGTTTGGTAGAACGCGCTAATCTCAAGAACTGGTCGGATTTAAAAAAATATTTTTGTGTTGTATAGCCCATTTATCGAGGAAGGCTATAGGCTCTATATTATCACGCTACTACCCTGAAATGCGGAGCAGTTTTTTTTTGTTGTGTCTAATCCCACCCACATTCCCATTACTGTGACTCCTCTTAACCAGGAGCTACAGCAATGACCAAAACACCAGAAAAGTTACACCGAGCTCGATCTCGGTGATGTCCCAGGAGAAGTTAGCATGTCTTGGAACCGCAACGAAATTAAGCAGCAGATAATGTGAGGAAGTAAGAAAAGAACTTAATGCCTCTTCCCTCCTTTGCAAAGCGGGAGACCCGGAAAGCAACTAGGTGAAAATCCTATAGAAATAGGAAAGCACCACGGTAATAGTATATTACGGGTCCTATGTGAGCTATGTTTGATTCCAGTAATATGTATGGCAGAAACGTTTAAAAGCATGAAAATATACTCTCGATGCCACAAGATCCGCATAGTAAACTACTTGCGACGTTACTTGTAAACAATTAAGCATATTACATCGCTAATTTTGCCAAATGCTACACTCCCAAAGTATATGATGGGCGGTCTGATCACATTTGGCGTCAGCAGTTGAACACTGACAGAACGGTGACTCAACCAGCTTAAACGAATGTAATTTGCTCCTAAAGTTACCATGTCCCGTAAGAAATTGAGCAACACAGTGATCAACCTCCAGCCAGGACATTCCCAGGCGTTCACGAACGTCTGTTGAACGAAAGTCCCCATGTAGCAGTAGATATTCTCGACAACGCATACAAGCTATTTTTAGCCTTTTCACCTACAGTTTTTATGTGCTCAACGAATGCAAAATTTCTCTCTAAAATCAATCCTAAATAGCAAACCGAAGTTTTATTTTTAATGTTAACGTTATTGAATTTAATGCGCGGTGGTACTTTCAAACTTCCTTTTAAAAGCAACTGTAATGTTTTTTTGGGTGCAAAAAATAACCTGTTTCGTACGCCCCACTCCGCAACGACGCGCAAAACGTGTGGGCCCAGCTCTCGAGTCCAGCACGAGTATTCGACTGAACGAGCAACATACCGTCATCAGCGTATCCTGTCATTGAACAGCCCTCCGGTAATGGTAAACTGAAAAAGTCATCAAATCCTAAGTTCCACAAGTATGGGCCTTGCACAGACCCTTGAGGACAGCCTATTGTTTACGTTTTGGTAGCAGAATAATGACATAATTTTAAAGTTGTTGTACCTTGTGAAAAATATAACTAAATTATCTTCGCGCTGAATCCCTGACGGGGTAGTCAGAGAGGACAGATCGCCAGGCTTCGCGATCCATGCATACTTCTTTCGCTTCTCGAGATTCATCAATCGCTTCATACACGCACGTCTGGGTATCCGAGTACTTTTGACCTTTCCGTTTTTGAGTAATCTGCTCACGTGGTCTTCATATGTAAGGCTCGGCCTTCCCTGACTCCTTCTACCCTCTACTTTTGAACAATATATATTCTTCGTCAATCGTTCCTCACTCATTCGTTGGACGTGTCCAAACCAACGGACCACGCCCTTTTCCAGCTTAACGCTGACACTTTCATTCAAACCTGCCATATTGCGTATCACTTCGTTACGTATTCGGTCGGCCAAGGTAACACCGCACAATTTTCGAAGTGATCGCATCTCCACAGCATTCAATTTACTTTCATGCATCTGCTGACATACCCAGGTTTCACTACCGTAAAGCAAAGTTGGCACTAGCACTGCGTTATGAATCGCCATTCGTGCTTCTTTTACGATGCTTTGTCGCTATACTAACTGGGACAAAGCACCGTTAACTTTGTTTCCGGCAGCTACTCGCCGTTCTACATCCGAATCACATCTTCCATCCGCGCTAAACATACTTCCTAAATACACAATTTCATTCACTTGCTCTAGACGTTCCTGGTTTACCCTAATCTCGCATTTAGTTCTTACGTCACCTCTTTCAAATACTAGAACCTTAGTTTTACTTGCATTCAAGCGGAGACCCTTACTTTCACACCCCTCTTTCATATTAGTGACTAATGCCTGTAGATCGGCTTCTGATGAGGCCATGAGCACCGCATCATCAGCGTACAGCAGACAATTTACTGTAAAGTCACCCAAATTCACACCCATATTAAAATCTTTCAACTTCTGCAGGCAACTGTCCAGATAGACTATGAACAGCCAGGCGGACATGACACATCCCTGTTTGACGCCTGTACAGACATCAAAAAGAGGTGACACATCCCCCCCTACTCGCACACAAGCCTTACAGTCCCTATAAAGCGACTGTATTGCCCGCAGCAGCGAGCCGTCCACACCATATCCTAGCAGTAATCGCCCTGGTGGCACTCGTGTTGGAGTAGAATTGCAGCCGTAGCTGGCAGGGATGGAGACGTGCACGCTTCTACTCTTCATCCCCTCTACTCTTCATCCCCGTAAAAAATATGAATAAATAAGAGAGTAAATATTTCTATAGCAACCGCGAGACTTTAATTTCATTAATAGCATTGGCCACCAAGCGTTATCGAAAGCCCCGGAAATATCTAGGAAGATGGCCAGCACATATTGAGAAACCGATGAAGTGACAGTCTTTCGCACTGATATCGCTGCGTCAATAGTAGATTTTCCTACTGTAAATCCAAATTGATTTTCGTTAAATTTAATACCGCCCGGCAGGAGCCGGGGTACTATGAAACGCTCTAAAAGCTTTCCCAATGAGGGCAACAATGTGATCGGTCGGTACGACTTAGGGTCATCTGGCGGCTTGTCGCCTTTTTTAGGAATAATCCGAATATAGTCACATCGCTAAATACGGGGGAACACTCCTTCATAAATACACCGGTTAAAAACATTTAATATTACTTCACACGACAGCTTGCAAGCCTCCTTTTTCATTTTGTTCGATATTTTATCGTCACCCGACGCCTTACCTATGGACAACGACCTAACAATTTCGAGGAACTCATCAGAAGTTGGTAGGTCTGACTGGGGTGAGGATGGTGGCTCAAGAGCCCACTGTCTTATCTGTCGGTGATAATTACTATCGTTCTCCGAGCTGTCGTCGGGTATAAGAGAATCCAAGAGGTAATCCGCGGTTTCCTTCAGACCTATAGTATGGGAGTTGTTAATTTTGATATTTCGTACATAGGCAAGATCAACAGAACGGTTAGCCCTAAACTCATGGTATATAGGCGACCACGGACCATCAGCTTCCAGCCCATGCACTAGTTTACGTAGCAAATTACCCTTTGATTTTTCAGCAGCCGCCCTGTAATGAGACCTGGCAACTCTAAGAGCAAGTAAAGCGCTATTGTATTCCGCACCGGCACTAATTTTATGCTTTTTAAAATAGTTTAATTTTCTACGAGCTCTCCGGAAACGCCTTCGAAGCTCAGCTAAACGATCACTCCACCAATCGCATCTCCGGGTGTTGTTAATAGATCCACGACCAATGGCCACATCGGCACAGTAGGTAAAAGTTTCTGACATTAACGAAGCACTCTCTTCGACAGACAGGTTACCACGACCAAAATCTTTGGCGTGAGCCGCAAACAGAGAACCAAAGAGCTCCCAGTTTGCGCCCCTACTTTTATCCTGAAATTACAAGTAGTACTTTGCGCCTCTCGTGGGTCACCGGGAAGAGCTTAGCACCGGTAATGAGATGTCATGAGGTTACTCAAAAATGTAATTGTAAAATTTGTACCAGAAACATAAATCCCAGCTCGTGCCTTGGCATGTAATTGTACCACTCTGTTACGTAGTTGGGCGCTCTGATATTGTTCCTGTAAGAGGACAATGTCTAATTTGTTCTCTATTACTAGGCGGTCCAGTTCTGCCGTGGCTGCCCTATCGTTGTGTAAATTAAGCTGTCCTATAATTAAATTTTTCATGTTCCAAGATTTTTTTTTATTAAATGAAACAACTACAGGTAGTTTGTGCTCAGAATGAGCTGCAGCCTATGCTTATAGGTATGACACTCCCGAGAGCCGCAACGGTGGTCATGGGGCTTTTTAAACCATTTGCAGGTTATACATATGGGTTTAAAATCAGGACTGTCATTATGTGGACATGCTCGTGTATCATGTTCCTCGCCAAATAGCACAGCTGGGTGACTTGCTGGTACAAAATTCGTGAACATGACCGTATTGTTGACAGTTCATACAACGCACTACCTCGAGGTTATCGATAAATCTACAAGTGGCCCAATCAATAAATAATTTATCCTTCCTCCTTAATGATTTCGGATCTCCGGCTCCAGCTCCAAATCCACCCACGAACGACCGTTAGCTAAGCGACGCCTACTTATTTTGGAATTCTTAATAAAGTCCTCTTCGCTAATTTTTAATTCGTCCTTAATGTTTTGGCGATATAAGGCTCTAATAAAGTCACGGTCTTCCATAGACCCAGGAACATCTTTAACTAGGATTCGCGGTTTATGACCCTTGGGTTTTTCTAAGCGCAAGCCCGCCGATTTGATTGCGTCCACTGACTCCAACTTCTTGAGTTGGCTTTCGCTCGCAACACGAAGTACTACACCCGATTTCGCGGTTTTTTTAATGCCTACAATTTGGAAGCCATCGTCACTGGGTGAACAGGTCTGTACTTTTAGGTATAAATAATGGACTGTATTTCCCAAAACCGAATTTATTAACACAAAATCCAAAAACTATTAAATAAATTAATACAACACAACGTTAGCGTGATCTAGAACAACCGAGTGGCGCCATCTGTTGATAATGTCTTAAAACTAATAATTGACTTGAACATTCCGCCCACCAAGGACAGAATGAATGTCCTTTACATGTTACAACCGCCCACCATGATATTCACCACCTTACAAAGTCTTAAAGTCCAAATCATAAATTTATGGCATAAAACATGAACAAAATATACAATGAAACAGCAACATATTTTTAACAGTTAATTATCATTAACGGGTAAAATACAAAGCTTAGAGGTGGGACGTTTTAAAGTGGAGTTTTTACATTTTAGCAAAACGACTCTAGTTATCCCGTCGGAGCCGGGATATTTATCCAGAATCCTACCAAACAACCACCGACTTGGAGGCAACTCGTCCTCTTTTATTAAAACTACATCTCCAACTGCTGGTTCAGGAATTTTAAAAGCCCATTTATGACGGTGCATGAGCTGTGATAAATACTCTTCCGACCATCTACGCCAAAAGCTCTGAAGCATCGCTTGTGTAACCTGCCAGCGTCTTAAAGAATTTAGGTTGGAATTATCATAATTTATTTCTGACACTGTGAGCAGTGGTTCACCTATTAGGAAATGACCTGGCGTTATGGGTATAGGTTCTTCCGGGTCATTATTTATCACAGTCAACGGACGAGAGTTTAAACAAGCCTCTATTTGGGCCAAAAGTGTAGACATCTCTTCGTACGTCAACGTTGACTCTCCAATCACACGTTTTATGTGATATTTAGTTGATTTTATACCATTTTCCCACAGTCCGGCAAAATTTGGTGCCTTGGGGGGTATAAAATGCCAAGCGGTTCCTTGTATTGCGAGAGCGTCAGCAATTTCTTGAACCATACTGGATCTTTCAGAATCAAAGAGATTCTTAAATTCCTTTGAAGCTCCCACAAAATTTGTGCCATTGTCACTATACACATTAGCACAATGACCTCGTCTTGCCACAAAACGTTTAAACGCCTCTATAAATCCTACTGAGGTAAGGTCACTGACTACTTCAATGTGTACAGCCTTCGTAACCATACACACAAACAAACAAATAAACCCCTTATACGCCTTGTGTCCTCTACCTTTAGACGTTCTCAACATTATGGGTCCTGCATAGTCCACTCCACTGTTGATAAAGGCCCTTGCAGGTGTGACTCTAACCGCAGGTAATGAACCCATAAATTGAGTTTGCAATTTAGCCTTGTGACGGACGCAAGTAATGCATTTACGGACGTGGAGTTTTATTAGATTTTTACATCCTACTATCCAATACGCTGAGCGTAAGTAGATTAGCATTAGCTGTACATCACCATGTAAAGTTTTTCTGTGAGCATCGTCAATAATTAATTTTGACAAAGGGGATTCATGCGGGAGTACAATAGGATGCTTCATTGACTCGCTTGCTTGGGACTGTGCTATTCTCCCACCTACTCTCAACAATCCACGTTGGTCCAAAAATGGAGCCAAAGACAATAACTTTGATCCTTTCGACTTAAGCTGTCCATGTGTCTTTAACTCGTCTATTTCTCGTCTATATACTAAACCTTGAGTTAACCTTATACACGTATTTAAAGCTTCTTCTAATTCAAATGAGCTTAAACCGGTAGCATTTTGTGCAGTAGTGTTCTTTCTTGTTATAAAACATCTGCAATAAGCTACAACACGAACTAACTTTTTAAGCGACGAATATTTCTCTAAAATTGCTTGTGATTGATGTACTGTACCTATGTGAGCTTTTATAGATTCTTCCTCGCGAGTGTCATTGTTCCTCAATTTGGTGTATAAAATGTGTCGTTCTCTTAAAAACCTAGGACCATTTTTCCAAATATCCAGATGAGCCAGATCCACAGGTTGAACACCACGTGATGCACAATCTGCTGGATTGTCCTTAGTAGACACATGGGACCATTGGGAACATTCTAGAGTCGTATGAATCTCTGCGACTCTATTGGCCACAAATGTCTTCCAGTTACTCGCATGTTTACTCAGCCAAGCAAGTACTATAGTGGAGTCTGTCCAAGCTCTAATACAGTTTTTTGGGGTATTTAAAACTGCTGCAATCTCCAGTAACAATTTTGACACCAAAACAGCTCCACATAGCTCAAGCCGTGGTATGCTTACTTGTTTTACTGGTGCAACTCTTGTTTTGGCACCTACTAGTCCGACATGGATATCACCTGATGCATTTATGACACGGAGATAAACAACAGCGGCGTAAGCAACATTAGATGCGTCTGAAAAACCATGTAGCTCTACAGTAACATCGTTTGATTGCGTGTATAACCAGCGAGGAATACGAAATTCAGTCAAACGTGACAAGTCATTACGGTAAGTATACCAGTCATTTAATATATCAATTGGAGGTTCTTCATCCCACCCTGTTCCTGCTATCCACAATCGCTGTATGAATATCTTTGCTAATATGACACTTGGTGCTATCCACCCTAACGGGTCAAATAGACGTGATACGTCCGATATAATTTTTCGCTTTGTTACAGGTGCAGACAGCGGAGGCAGTTTCACTGAGTACTGAAATTCGTCGTCGTTTCTGTTCCAAGTAAGTCCGAGAATTTTTAACTATCCTATTTGTTTCCGCTTGTTCTTTCCCTTTGTCCTGTGTTTCCTTTTGCTCTAACATTCGTAATAACTCTTTCTTATTACTAGACCACTTTTGTAATACAAATCCACCTTCTTTCAAAAGCTCATTCATTTCTTTAATTAGCTCTACTCCTTCTTCCACAGTTTGACAGCCACTCATCCAGTCATCCATATAATACTCTTTTGATACTCTTTCAGCTGCCATTGGGTATTTATCCTTATAATCTACCGCAATTTGATTGAGCACCTTTACCGCTAAGTAAGGAGCCGATGCCGTACCGAAAGTGACAGTTAGTAATTTATAATCTTCTATTTCATCCTTTGAGTCATTTCTCCATACTATTCGTTGATAATCACAATCCTCATCTGCCATTCTCACCATACGATACATCTTAATAATATCTGCGACTATACAGACCGGGTGTTTCCTCCAGTTCATAATCAAATGCCGCAAATCCGGTTGCAATGTAGGTCCAACCATTAAGGTATCATTTAATGAAATGCCATTTTTATTTTTACAGGATGCATCAAAAACCACGCGGACTTTAGTTGTTGACTTATCTTCTCTTATAACAGCATGATGCGGTAGGTATACTGCTTGTTCCTTGTTTCCATCAGGTTCCTGTACTAACTTCATATGATTCAAATGTAAGTATTCTTGTATAACATCTGTATATCTGTCCTTTAGTATTGTATCTGAAGCAAATTTTCTCTCTAAGTTTTTGAACCTTTTAATTGCTATATCTCGTGATTGTCCATTTTTGCAGGAGGGTACCTTTTCATGGAACGGCAGTTTGACCACGTATCTCCCATCCGATCTACGTCGTGTAGTTGCAGCGAAGAAGTCCTCACACCTTTGTTCTTCTGATGTTAATAATTTTGAAGGCAATAAATTTTCTGATTCTAACTCCCAAAAGCGCTTTAAATCAAACTCTTCCGTGCAAGTATGTAAAACTGTAATTCTATTTCCATCTGTAGCAGCATCTATAGGCCCAGATAATATCCACCCAAAAGTAGTGCACTGTGCCACTAAGGCGATCGTAAAATTAACTAACTAACTAACTATCTATCTTCACGCTGTATCCCTGACGGGGTAGTCAGAGAGGACAGATCGCCAGGCTTCGCGATCCATGCATACTTCTTTCGCTTCTTCGAGATTCATCAATCGCTTCATACACGCACGTCTGGGTATCCGAGTACTTTTGACCTTTCCGTTTTTGAGCAATCTGCTCACGTGGTCTTCATATGTAAGTCTCGGCCTTCCCTGACTCCTTCTACCCTCTACTTTTGAACAATATATATTCTTCGTCAATCGTTCCTCACTCATTCGTTGGACGTGTCCAAACCAACGGAGCACGCCCTTTTCCAGCTTAACGCTGACACTTTCATTCAAACCTGCCATATTGCGTATCACTTCGTTACGTATTCGGTCGGCCAAGGTAACGCCGCACAATTTTCGAAGTGATCGCATCTCCACAGCATTCAATTTACTTTCATGCATCTGCTGACATACCCAGGTTTCACTACCGTAAAGCAAAGTTGGCACTAGCACTGCGTTATGAATCGCCATTCGTGCTTCTTTTACGATGCTTTGTCGCTTTACTAACTGGGACAAAGCACCGTTAACTTTGTTTCCGGCAGCTACTCGCCGTTCTACATCCGAATCACATCTTCCATCCGCGCTAAACATACTTCCTAAATACACAATTTCATTCACTTGCTCTAGACGTTCCTGGTTTACCCTAATCTCGCATTTAGTTCTTACGTCACCTCTTTCAAATACTAGAACCTTAGTTTTACTTGCATTCATGCGGAGACCCTTACTTTCACACCCCTCTTTCATATTAGTGACTAATGCCTGTAGGTCGGCTTCTGATGAGGCCATGAGCACCGCATCATCAGCGTACAGCAGACAGTTTACTGTAAAGTCACCCAAATTCACACCCATATCACAATCTTTCAACTTCTGCAGGCAACTGTCCAGATACACTATGAACAGCCAGGCGGACATGACACATCCCTGTTTGACGCCTGTACAGACATCAAAAAGAGGTGACACATCCCCCCCTACTCGCACGCAAGCCTTACAGTCCCTATAAAGCGACTGTATTGCCCGCAGTAGCGAGCCGTCCACACCATATCCTGGCAGCAAGTCCCACAGCGTTTCTCTCACAACGTTATCAAATGCTTTCTCTAGATCCACAAAAGCGCAGAAAACCTTCTGGCTAAGAGCCAGAAACTTTTCAGCGATCATGCGGAGAGAAAACACTTGATCCATGCAACCTCTTCCACGTCGGAATCCGCATTGAGCCTCCCATAAATACCTTTCAGACTTTTCTTGCATTCGTGCCGTTATAACCTTTGCATACACATTACTAGCTAAGCTGACCAAGCTGATCGCCCTGTAGCTGGAGCAGTTTAGGCGCGAGCCTTTCCCTTTGTAAATAGGTACTACAACTGCTACTCGCCAGTCATCTGGGACCTCACCCGTCCGCCAGCACAAGTTGCATAACAGACAAAGTGTGTCCCAGACACGCGACCCACCGTACTTGATCATCTCAGCAGTAACTCTGTCTTTTCCCGCAGCCTTACCACATTTCATACTTCTTATCGCTTGTTCTATTTCTTTCATACTAATGACTTCAATGACATCGGGATCCGGAGCATCGAAGTGAGCTCCACTTCCCGATGTGGCATCTCTGTCTTTTCTTGCATACATCTTTCCATAATATTCACTCCATCTCTGCAGGACGTCACTTTGGTCTGTTAGGACGTCATTGTTAACACTAAGCACTTTATTCATACTGCAGATTGCCGAACAACTCCGGGTCTTGCCTACCTCTTTCCAGAAGAGCTTGGCATTATCCCGGAAATTGGACGACAACCTTTCATCCGCTTTCATTCTGCACCTTTCACGAGCTTCTTCTATCAGTGCCTTCGTGTTAACTTTCTGCAGCTTGTATCTCTCTTTCATATTAAAATCATTCCGCGAGGCTAAGTAGTCTAGCCATGCTTTCTTCTTCATTCGAACTGCTTCTTTCACTTCCTCATTCCACCATGCATCACGCTTATTACTACTGCCTCTTTTCGTTTCTCCACACACTTCCACAGCGGCATTTATCATACTGTCCCTAAGGTTCTGCCATACACTTTCCACATTCTCACTGCTTACATTGACGTCGCCAAGCTTTTCGGCTACCCTTTCATTATATTTATCCCTAATGGATGCATCCTGCAGCTTCCAGCTTTTGATGCTATAAGTCGGCCCAGGTTCAGGACACTCGATCGTAAAATACCCTCCTTTAATATCTGGCCGTAAACGTCTGCTCCTAACAAAATATCAATCCCATTTGGCATATCAAAATGAGGATCAGCCAATGCAACTTTTGATAATTCAACCCACTCACCCAACGATACTGCTGTTCCTGGTATGTAACTAGTTATTTTGCTGAGAACATACGCCCTGACTTGTAATATAACGCTAGAGTCTATTTTTGACCTTAATGTGATTACAACCATAGATTTAGACACTGACGAGTTTTGACCACCCAACCCCGATACTACATTAGTAACCATAATTCGTTTTAACCCTAAGCTCTGGACTGCAGCTTCGGTTACAAACGATGCTTGAGAGCCCTGGTCTAATAAAGCTCTAATAACTTTATATTGACCCGTTTTCGACTTCGCTTCAACCAACGCTGTTGCCAACAATACATGACTGCTCTTAATCTTGGTACAATATGCCATATGATTTACCGTTGCCATTGTTAGCGAGTCACTATGTGAACTAGACACCTCGTTTGTTTTAGTGACTCTACCCGAAACTTCCTCAACCGTTTGACCTACAAGCCCTGAACCAACAGTTGAAGTCGAGACATGCCTTGAATGAAGCAAGGAATGATGTCGTTTTTTACATATTCGGCAATTAATGGGTGTTTGGCAAAATTTAACACCATGATTGCTCCCTAAACAGTTAAAGCATATGCGATTTTTTATAACAAACTCACGTCTGGTTTCATAATCTTGATTAGAAAACTTTTTACAAAAACATAACTTATGTGCCTCATTACAAAACTCACAACAGATTTTATTAACATCAGTAGTAGTATGTAAAACTTTCAATATTGATTGCTTATGTTTAGTCGGTTCAATCACTTCTAGAGCCCGAAATCTACTACTTAAGAAATCGCTCAACTGACTATAACTAGGCAAGGAATCGGAATTTATAGTGTTTGAAACATGCAATTCCCATTCCTTGCGGGTTTCTGGGTCAAATTTCAAACACAATAAATGTATAACTATGGGGTCCCAAGTGGACACATCTACATCCAAATTAGAAAGCGCTGTCAAACAGTCAGTTGTAGTGCCAACAAAGTCTTTTAGAACACTAGCTGACGCAAAAGTAGCGCTTTTCAGACATAAAAAACGTTTTAAAATATTGTAAACTAGGAATTTTTTATTATTGTAACGCTGCTCTATAACATTCCAACAACTTTCATAGTTAGCAGCAGTTACAGGTGTATTCCTTATGAGTTGTTCTGCCTCTCCTGTTAAATAACTCTTTAAATATTGTAAACGCTGAACATTATCGAGCGACTTATTTTTGTGGATCATTGAAATAAAAAGATCCCTAAATGTAATCCACTCAATATATTTACCTGAAAATGTAGGAATCTGAATTTTTGGTAACTTTATTTGACTCGATTTGGTTTCACTATTATATTTATTATTATCTCCTAAATCTTTTGGTAATCCTAACTCTCTTGTTAAATCAGATAAAGACTTTTTTAATTCTCCTTTGTAATCTAAAAATTGTATTTCAGTAATATCGTATATATCATTTAAAATATAATGTTCATTTTTTAATTTAGCAGGTTCATTTTCCTGTAATAATTTCTTATGACCCTCCTTAAAGTCAACCCACATCTCTGTTAAAGCTTCTAATCTATTTTCAATATAATCTTTGTTAATTCTTTCTCTAGGAGACTTCTTAAAATTACTTCTAGCCTTAATAATCCTATTAGATAAATCATTTTGATAATTTATAAGTGCTTGAAGCGTTGCCATATTGTCAAAGTAACAACTTAGAGATTTTGATGAAAATACTTCTCAATATTTTACAAGTGTTTTACAATTCTGGGTGAAATCCAGCGTGGATTCCCCGTACCTCCGTTTTAAAGCTTACAATTCTAAGTCCCAAACCACCAGTTAAAATTATTCTAAGTCTAAAACTAATGTTAAAATTTTATAAGTCCTAAAATGTCTTGAAAATGTTTACCAATCTTGATAATTTTAAAGTTAGAATGTTTCTTGAAATAAGGTTGAAATTCTCTTAATTTTTAAAATATAAAATGTACTCACGATTTGCACTTCACTCACACAGATTGCACTAATAACCTTAAGATCTGTAGTGTTGCCCTCTGAACTCCTTTGGTTTCCGTTGACCTGCTGGCCACTGCTCCGGCCGAGCCCACAGCACGCCAAGCTCGCTTCTACCAGCTATACACAGCACCCGCCCGCTATACACAGCTTGACACAGCGCGTATTCCACGAGCGGCGCTTTCCTTCCACGTACTCGGTCTTTTGCAGCGATCCACTGCGAGTACGGGTTCGATGGTAACTACCACCGTGCACTACCTAAATGCCTTAAATCCGGCTCGTCAAGGACCATGAACAGGTCTGTACTTTTAGGTATAAATAATGGACTGTATTTCCCAAAACCGAATTTATTAACACAAAATCCAAAAACTATTAAATAAATTAATACAACACAACGTTAGCGTGATCTAGAACAACCGAGTGGCGCCATCTGTTGATAATGTCTTAAAACTAATAATTGACTTGAACACTGGGCTTGATAGCTTTCATAAGTGCCTGTTTAGTCGCGGACGCCGTTGTGAACTCGGTTGAACGATCAGGCGTGGGGTAAGCCACCACACAGGGTCGGGCTGGAAGAGCCTTCACTGCTGCTGGGGTGGGGGCCGATTTAGCTGGCAAACGTAACCTTAGTTTATCCGTATATGACATTTTTGGTTGCTGACATTTAAGTGCTTGCAGTTCTTTGGTCATATTTGCCACCTTAGTTTCGTTGCATGACGATTTTAATGCCAGAATAGAAATAATGCCGGTCAAGCGCTGGTTTAAATCCATGATACAAGTTTTATTAGACAACGTGATTCGCGATCCCTGATCGTTGATTATATTATTTATTGTAGCAATATAACTGTTTGTTTGATTATGGTATTCCGACAAGTCACTATTGACCAATTTAACTGATTGTACCCTTTGTTTACATCTTCGGGTGTTTGGAAAACCGGAGACATTTCACTAAAAAGTCGCTTTGCCGGTGGCGACCTTATAGTAGCACATACGCGTTTACCTCGCCCTCTATCGGGAGGTTCATCTCGGAAGGGCATTATTTTTTAACACAAATTATACAGCACAAATGAAAAAAAAGTGTCTAAAAAAATTATCGGCGCAACTTAATTCACTGATACCCACACTTTAGTATGAAAATCAAAAAAAAAAATTCCGATTGATAAATAGCAATATTTACGCGATTAACGACAATAAAACCAAGTTTCACTTACGTGTTACCGAAACACAATCACTAAAAAATCACATAAACTAATTCACGAGCTGGGAATACTAAGTTAAAGCAAAGAAAAATTATTAGGGGTTATCTAGTATTTAGATATATTTGATTTTAATTTGACGGCTACGGTACCGCAGTCTATGCGACTACAGCGTTGCGGTGCCGGGTCTGTAATGATGATGACGATGTTTGTGTGATACACATTTTTTTTCGGAGTTTTAGTGTTTCCTATATGATGTATAGAAGACACTAAGCATGTAAGTTACAGCATAAAGGCTTATTTTATTTTATTTTATTTATTTATATGATGTATAATATGTATGCATTTAGAATTATATAAGTGATATATTAGCTTACTTTGGGCTAGATGGCGCTGTGTATAATCTTCTGATTAATTTCGATGAGGGTCACAAAACATTCCTACTTCTCCTAGGACTTTACCAAAATATCTCTTTACGTCTTGGTCATTGTTGTAGGTCTTGGATTTCAGGAGTCACAGGAATGCGAAACGAGAAACGAAAGTAGTTTGCATTAGTAAGTTCTTAATAGTATATGCTTGAAAAAAGTGGACATCTATTTGCAAATTTCATCCATCATAACATCCTTACTTTCTGTGTGTTATCAAAAAATAATATACCTACGGGGTGAATTTTTCAAGTGGGCCTTCAGGGCCAAATCCTAAGCCATAAGGAATATCGAAAAATGCTCAAAGGAGTCGAGAGCCCGATTTTGATGAAAATAAAAACAGCATCATTGGATTTTTGTAAAATCAATAATCCTAGCTAAAAATCGAAACCAATGATTTAAAAAAAAAAAACTACTTGTGTTATTATACCGTTCGATAGTTTTGTTAATAACGATCGGTTTCTGGGAAGTAAGGCCCACTTGAAAAATTCACCCTGTGTGTGTGTACACAGAGTAAATTTTTTCAAAAAAAGGAGTTTGGTAAGGTGCTCGGTTGTCTATATATAAGATTACTGTGTAGTAATCGTAAATATAGACAACCGAGCACCTTTTCAAACTCCTTTTAGCCTTTAAAACTTTATAAGCCTACCCTTTAGAACTTTAGTCGTTATCAGAGTTTCAACGAGACAACACAAAAGAAATATCTCCCTAAGAAACAAGGGAAGAGCTAACATAATCTTTTTTCATCGTCTGTAAAACTTCCTGAAAAAACATTTGTGTTTAGTAATACCGATCAGCCGGCGAGGCAGAGTTCCAATTATCACCGGTAATACACATATTTTACGAAGTAAGATCTGTCGAGTGGGGGGATGTCAGGTACCATAGTTAATTTTGACGTTTTCGCTGGCCTTACACAACTATTTATTTTAATACTGCTCCTACTGGTCGCTTCAGCACATTTTTAAATCTCAAATTAAAAAAAAAGCTTGAAAAAGAAGGCAATGGACTCTGTTGTAACTCCTACTCTACTTCACGGATGCTAGACATGGCCCATTACAAGAGAAATTATTACTAAAATACAGACCTTCCAAAGATCCGCCGAAAGAAGCATGCTTGGACTAAAATTAAGGGACAGGGTTCGATATAGAAACATTCGGGAAGACACAAAAATTACAGACGCAGCTGAAACTTTATGCCGCCTCAAATGGCAATGGGCTGGTCACACGGCTAGAACGAGAGACGACAAGTGGAGCGAGAGGGTGCTTCACTGGTACCCACGAGGCGCACACCGTCCTCCAGGCTGCTGGGCAGATGATATCGTAGCCACCGCCAGGATCACATGGACACGCACGGCACAGAACAGACAACTGTGGAATAAAATGGAGGAAGCCTTCGTCCAACAATTGACACCCAAAAACTAATGCATGTATTAATAATTTCATCAATTTGCTTTATATTATTATTATTCTTTTTTTACTTTTGTAATTTTAATTTATCAACCTAATATTCTTGGGAAATAAAGGCTATTATTATTATTATTTTAAATCAATATTAAATATTGTAAAAGAGACTGTATAAATAAAATTCCAGTTCGAGACTACCAGGACTTTAATTGGTCGTGCTAATTAGTGTCTAGCACATAAGACCTTTTAGCCTTTTTGTTACCACCTCACTAAAAAGGCAATGGGTTCAAAATTTCTTCCAAATTTAACATCTAAAATAGACACATTTTATTTTATTAAATTTATTCGGCCCTTTAGATACACCCCAGTTCCGTGCTTCAGAAGGCACGTTAAGCCGTTAGTACCGGTTGCCAGTAGGTTGGCAGTCGTTAAGCCAAGTTGAAGGCCTTATGGGCGGCTTAAAAAAATTCGACAGCAGGTCGCCACAGCCTGCGCCTGTCCATTTCAACACGGCAATGGGCTCACCACCTGTTACGTGGGACGAAAATGCATACGGTGAAATGTGGGCGTTTATTATGGCTCTGCCTACTCCTTTGGGGATTAAGGCGTGACAATATGTATATATGTATGTATAAATAAAATTAGGGGTTGCAACCGGGAGTGCCGACAAAGTGAAACCTAAATTTATAAATAATTTATTTATCATTTACATATTTATTTTTTTGTCAAATCAAAACCTTCAAATATGGTATTGAGGTTATTGAGGTGAGTACTAATATCATTTTATTCTAAAATGAGTAGATTGCGCGAGGGACACTTCCAAATTGGTAAAATGTGTGCCCCCCCCCCCCCCCTGTAACTTGTATAGAAAGATAAAGATAAAACTAAAAAAAATACATGATGTACATTACCATAAAAATTCCACCGAAAATTGGTTGGAACGAGGCCTAGTATGTAGATTTTTTTTTAATACGTCATAAATCGTAAATGTTACTTGCTGTCACGGAACCCTTCATGGGCGAGTCCGACTCGCACTTGGCCGCTTTTTTTAATACTCAATACGCTAAGTTCTCACGACCGCTACACTTCTAAAGAGTAAAGTTGGTTACCAGCTTATTACGTGATAAAAATACAGCACTGTTTTGCCCTAAATATTAAATATCTACGCTACAAGAAGGATGTTTTGAAAAAAGAAAGGAACACAAAGCATTCACTATACTGTACTAATTACGCTTTTATCCCCGAAGGGGTAGTAGAGGCATATTATACGCACACATTTCACTGTGTGCATTTTAGTTTCGCGTATTAGATAGTGAGTCCAATGTTGTATTAAAATAGCTTATAATTTTGTCAAAACCGAGTTAATTAAAATATAAAAATAAAATACATATTTTTACTGTTTCTATCCGATGTTAGGTTTAATAGCCTGTACAAGCGCTTCATCAGCATACTTTATAGATTGTCTGTTCACATTGGCAGGTGCTACCTACCTACTCTGCACAAGTACGGATAGACATATTTATTAATTCTGAACAGTGTATAATTCTAACCAGATGAGTTGTATAGGTTTGTTTCTTGACTTTTTTTTTATATTGGGACTAATCCCACCCATATTCCCATTACTATGACTCCTGTAAACCAGGATCTACAGCAATGACCAAAACACCAGAAAAGTTACACCGAGCTCGATCTCGGTGATGTCCCAGGAGAAGTTAGCATGTCTTGGAACCAGCAACGAAATTAATCAGAAGATAATGTGAGGAAGTAAGAAAAGAACGTAATGCCTCTTTCCTCCTTTGCAAAGCGGGAGACCTGGAAAGCAACTAGGTGTAAATCCTATAGAAATAGGGAAGCACCACGGTAATAGCACAGTATAAAGAGTAAACCTATCAGGTAGCGTTACGCCTTTGAAGTTGACAAAAATGCCGACAACGTCTAGACAGTGATGCTTGTAGGGTTGTCACAAGTATACAAGGCTGATGTTATTTATAATTTATTTATTAACTCGTACTCGCAATCAACTATCAACATTATAATATAAAATCTTAATCTTAATAATATTATAAATGTGAAAGTTTGTAGAGATGTTTGTTACTCTTTCACGTAAAAACTACTGAATATATTTTAATGAAACTTTACAATAATATAGCTTATACATCGGAATAACACATATACTTTTTATCCTGGGATCAAGTTCTTATGGGACACGGGAACGGGAAACTTCTCTACGCGGGCGAAGCCTCGGGCGTCAACTAGTATGTATATATAATAAATCTATAATATAAATACCGGTTTAAAAAAGGATCTGAGATTTCATCAATTGCCGCACACGGAAGTAAATAAGGTTCATTTCATGTCGAATCGATAGTTTTTCTTATGAGAAAGCGTTTACAAAATGGCTTTCGCGTAGTAGATATAAAATTATGGGGTTTCTAGCAATCAATATGGCCGCCGAACTATTCTTATAAAATTTCATGTTGGGTATCGTATAAAGGATTTTTTGGTATGCTGAGTACGAATTTCGTGTTAATTTTGCAATCCAATATGGCCGCCACGTCGTGGTTTTCAAATTTCATGTTGGGTATCGTATAAGGGGTTTTTTGGTATGCTGAGTACGAATTTAGTGTTAATTTTGCAATCCAATATGACCGCTACGCCGTGGTTATAAAATTTGCGGTGCGGCGCCGGTATCACCATCGCGGGTCAGACCCGGAGCGGGCTTCCCCGTAGTTAAGCCCTTGAAAATGACACTTCCACCCCCGAGCATATAGCTCTGGCTCCCTCCCTCTGACCGTCCAATTAAGGTAAGCCAGAGTTGAGATTTGCTGCACTCCCGGGAGTATCACTCTCACTGCTCTCCCGTTAGCCCATTACATGCTAACCGGTGCAGAAGGGCAACAAAACTCTGAGGAATCAGGACCGATGTGTAGCCACGCACATTCAGCTCGCCACAAGCTGCCCTGCGGATGTGAGCTTTTCAATAACTTTCTGAAACATTTTTTTGTTGATATCAGAAAGTGGATGACTCAAAAAGCGAATCTACTATGACGAAAAACTTGAACACAGGATAGCATAGAATAGACTTAGAGTTTAGTTATAATCCCACATGTGTGGCTCCGCATACCATAATACTCTTATGCGATACCCAACATGAAATTTATAACAGGTCATATTGGATTGCAAAATTAACACGAAATTCGTACTCAGCATACCAAAAATCCCCTTATACGATACCCAACACTAAATTTTATAACCACGGCGCAGCAGCCATATTGGATTGCAATATTAACATGAAATTCGTACTCAGCATACCAAGAAACCCCTTATACGATACCCAACGTGAAATTTTATATCTACGGCACGGCGGCCATATTGGATTGCAAAATTAACACTAAATTCGTACTCAGCATACCAAAAAACCCCTTATACGATACCCAGCATGAAATTTTAAAACCACAGCGCGGTGGCCATATTGGATTGCAAAATTAACACTAAATTCGTACTCAGCATACCAAAAAACCCCTTATATGATACCCAACATGAAATTTTAAAACCACGGTGCGGCGGCCATATTGGATTGCAAAATGAACACGAAATTCGTACTCAGCATACCAAAAAACCCCTTATACGATACCCAGCATGAAATTTATAACCACGGCGCGGTGGCCATATTGGATTGCAAAATTAACACTAAATTCGGACTCAGCATACCAAAAAACCCCTTATATGATACCCAACATGAAATTTTAAAACCACGGAGCGGCGGCCATATTGAATTGCAAAATTAACACGAAATTCGTATTTAGAATATTAAAAACCCCATGAATTAAAGAAATCTATACAAAAATTCAAAAATCATAGCAAGCGGTCGTGAATGCGTCAGCCCTGAAAGACTGTCCCGAGCTACTAACAATATTTTGTTCGCAGCTCGGGACAAACCCTCCCGCGTCTCGTCGCTTGTCCCCCGCACGATTGCTGTCTGTATTGACTGTATGTCTTTCGGCTGTGGTAATAGTATATTACGGGGCCTATGTGAGCTATGTTTGATTCCAGTAATATGTAAGGCAGAAACGTTTAAAAGCACGAAAATTTACCCTCGATGCCACGAGATCCTCATAGTAAACTACTCCCGACGTTACATGTAAACAATTTAGCAACAATATGCTTAATTGTTTACAAGTAACGTCGGGAGTAGTTTACTATCGCTCATTTTGCCAAATGCTACACTCCCAAAGTATATGATGGGCGGTCTGATCATATTTGGCGTCAGCAGTTGAACACTGACAGAACGGTGACTCAACCAGCTTAAACGAATGTAATTTGCTCCTAAAGTTGTCCTCCATGTCCCGTAAGAAATTGAGCAACACAGTGATCAACCTCCAGCCAGGACATTCCCAGGCGTTCACGAACGTCTGGGAAAAACTGGTAGAGCTGACGCCCTTTGATGGAAGTGTTCCAACGCAGCTGCCATTCGTCTAAAAGTTCTTCACGTACATTATCACGATACAGTCTGGCAATTCTATGGCGATCTCTTTTTAACAAAAACCTATCATCCACGCCATCCTTAGCCGAATAGTATAAAGCATTCATAGCAGCAAACATTATGTTTTTTGACTAAGGAGGCGAGCGTAGCGAGCCGAAGAAAGTCTGCGTTTTAAGTCCACTGGTAGGGGAAAAATGCTATCGACGTCCGATCGTTCGTCCGTCCATTCAGTCTACAGGTCGCAGTTTACATCTGATTTGCATGCAACTTGGTATGGACAACTCATTATATAGCCAAAAACTTTTAGCGAGGGAGTTTTTCGATCGGGAGAAATGGAGGCAGGGGAAGGGAAATGATACCGTAGTGGTTGGCAATAACCAAAAAAATATTTAGCCTTTTCCTCAATTTACTCTGAAGTCTACGGTTCACAGAACCACTAGTTGTAGTTTTCCTTTTATCACAATGACCTCGTCCGTTAGAAAGATATGTCTATTTTTCAAAAATGCAGAACAAAACACCGGTAAAACTTTAAAACTAATAACAGGTTTCTTATCAACGAGTGAATCCTTCAGAAAATAACGAGGGTAAGTAAAAACTGGGTAAATATGTGTCAATTCAGCGCGCAAAATAGTTCTACAAAAATATTTTCTCAAAATATTTTTCGCAAGTCTACTTAATAGTTTTCCTTTGATTGTTGTCTTAATAACCGTTTATTCATTTTTTCAAGATTTTTCTCCTGTATTCTCGACTGCGAACAGATAAATGAAAAGTCATGATTAAACTATGTTATTTTTTGCTTAATAATGAACCCTTACAACAATGATAGTTTTTTGTGAATATCGTGAAGCATTGGCACAGAATAATAAATCAATCTTTGCTAGCCGATCTGTGACTGATAGCTGATCTACACGAATAAAAATTCCAGCGTATCTAGTTATGAAAATATAAGGCGCCTGTGTAAATTTACATAGCAAACTCATTTCAAACTGAATTTATGCCGACTATCGCAAGGTAAAAATGAAGGTTGTGGTTTAGGTATGTTTTTTGTTAAACTGCCTCTATGGCGTAATAGTAAGGGTATGAAACTGCCGTTGCTGAGATCTATAGCACAAGCTTATGTCTTTTACTTGTTAGTTTTTTGAGAGAAAATCATATTCTCTTTTGTATGTATGTGTTTGACCTTATGTCTGCACTACATTACAGATTAAAAAAAATGCAAGTCACATGTATCCGCTAGTAATGGGTATGTGATTTTATAATGCTTTTTTTTTGTGAATTCTCTCTGCATATTATCCAACCAAATACATTTCATTAGTTCTAAATTCTTTACAAACCCTTTTACTAATCGAAATGTGTTGCTTGGCCGTTTCATTACTCAAGAACCAAGGGATGCAGAATTAACGGCCAGTACTTAAATTACTTTCTGTTTATTATTCCATGGCATTCCATCACTCTTAAGGAACTTAAACAATTTAAAGACAACGTAAATTGTAACCTGGGTGTAGAGGGCCCCATCAATTTCTCCAGGGTCCAATCGCCCAGGCAACGTAAGGCGCCATCTTACTGTACTTAGCAAACTGACGTCATCTTAAGACGGAAAGGAGTAAAATAATTCGCTAGGTTTGAGTGGACCTTGGTAGCCAAATTAGTTAAGCGTCTGACTCGGCAAATCAGAAGACGCTGGTTTAAGTCAAGTTCGAGACTGAAAATATTTGCACTTTGAATTGAGTATGTGGAGAAGCGGGTGGAGATATTCCTCCGACACAAAGGGAAGATTCTCCGACCAGGCCCAGCGGTTGATGTTGGGGTGTTGCATATATCATTCTTCAGCGCGAAACCTCCTATAGCGCATTTTAGGATTCTTAGTATCGATGTAGTTCGATAGCTTAACGCTATGTGGCGCTGGTCGCCACTCACACTCCTCTCTGAGACCGGACGTCTATTGTGAATATGAGTCTGGGGTCTTCGTCTGATGTGAATCGCGGAAATGCCAGATTGTGTAGTTCCAGTGAGTCGGAACTGTATTGTGATGTAGTATGTACGTACCTATTATTTCAATGTGTGTAACCAAATATATAACTCGTGTATTAACATAATAAAGGACAGTCTTGTACCACATCTTGTGATGTTTTCATTTCAATCTGACACCCAACCTTACATGGCGACCCTGCCAGGATAAGGCTTGAATCATGTGTGCGTTTAATGTAAACTTTGCTCTGCGCGGCAACTGTTTAAGTGAGAGATATATTAAAAGTGACTTTCAATCATGTGTAACTCAAAAGTCATTAATCAAGAGGTATTTCTTAATCAAAATAGCGCCGCTAAAAACACCGCGACGGTGGAGGAATTCAAATTTCATTTGTCGGCCATAAGTATCGTGTTAACAATAATTTGCACGGTTTTATTCCTTGGTGCGCTATACTTCATATACAAAATTTACAAGAGATGTCATGAGTCTTGGACGCGAGAGCAAATAACGAGACATATCTTAAGGCGTTCTTTGGATCGATCCAGAAGGAACCGCGGCGGTGCTTGTGGCATGGCTGCAAGCGAGGAATGTCGGGTCCATGTTTCCAACAAGGATCCCTGACAACAAGAGGCGTGTAACAAAATATACAATTCAGCTAGTGTTCTCGTGAGTTCCGTGTTCTAATAAATGTGTGAAAGTGCGGCAATTCTAATACGGACAGTGTACGTATGCCTAAGCAGTGACATAATAATCGCGATTATGAAATATGAACTATAAATAATTATGAACAGTTATTATACAGTTAATTATTACAGATATACAATGACCTTGGTAAGATAAGAATATATTTAATAAAAATAGGACCAAGTAGACGAAAAGGTGAAATCGTTTTGAAAAAGCTAAGAGAGGCCGATAAATTACTGAGTACTTTCAATGAGCGTTTAGACTATTTAAGTTTGCTTAAAACCGGATTAAAAGACGAGGAATTATGTAAATTTAATAAATTAAACACAGATTTTGTTAGCTTGTATGACAATATTTTAGATTTGTGTAATAATTCATCGACTGAAGGATCGATAATAGAACTAAATATGGCGAAATTTGATTTAAAGATTGCCTTGAGTTTATTACTAGTTTTAAATGACGACGGCACAAATACGAAACAACTCATTGATGGGATTGAATACTATCAAACGGAACTTTTCTCAGACGATCAAATTATATTAATAAATTTTGTTTAAAAAGTCGACTTTCGCAGTCTGCTAAACTCAAACTTAATACAAAGTATGACAGTGTAAGTGAGTTAGTCAAGGCTATGAAAACATGCCTGTTACCTAAAAAATCGGCAACAGCTCTACAACACAAATTGTACAATTTGAAACAAAACGATCTTTCTATAGATGACTACGGTAAGAAAATAACTGATTTGTTTCTTGACTTGACAATTTCCCAATCTGAAGGCAATGAGTCTAACTTCGGTATATTGAAGCCTATAAACGAAAAATTAGCCATTAAAAGTTTTGCCGACGGATTGAGAAATCGTCGGCTAAGCACTATAATAGCAGCACGACAATTTATATCGTTAAGCGATGCCATACAAGCAGCCATCGATGAGGAGGTTTCAACACCGTCTACTTCAGGTGTTATTTTATTTATGCGTCGTAATAACAGCTACTACCAATATAGTAATTCCAGAGGTCAAGGGGTGTCACGAGGACGAGGACAAGCAACCCCACCGGCGGAACGGAGGGATGATCGAATATCGCAAACAGGTCGCGGTGGATGGAGATCTCGCGGCCGTGGTACATCCAACCATGGAACTAGAGGTAGGATTTTTTTAACCAAGCTATTAACCAGGAACAGCAAGAAAATAAGCATATTTTGACAGATGCAAAACCGCGAGAAAGTCAATCTGAAAATAATAATGATAATTTAGAAGAGTTTTTTCTTGAATAAAAGCGTTATGATGTCATGTGCTTCCATATCGGCTATAAAATATAAACACATTGCTGAGTTGAATGTATCCAACCAAAAAGAGAAGCTTATTGTAAATGGTATTGGGGGAAAATTGAAGCGATCGGTTTTGTTTATCTTGAATTAAGAGCAGGTGATCAAATTCTAAACCATAAGTTTTACGTATTTGAATCTTTACCCTGTAAGGCAAGTGGCATTTTAGGCTAAGACTTTTTCAGCAAATATCATTCGATAATTAACTTTAGAAATAACTCTTTAGTTATGTATAATAATAATAAAGAAATTAGGTTGCCGATTAACAAACATAATGACACGTTAACTATACCGGCTAGGTCTGAAAGTACACATTACATTACGACCGGCATAACGGAGGACTTTGTAGTTTGCGCGGCGGAAATAGGAAACGGAATATTTTTAGCAAGTACATTGGCAAGCCCCGTGGATGGAAAGCTACCAATTTGAATCTTAAATACTACAGAGAAAAAATTTTATTTACATAACATTCAACCTAATATACATAAAGCAAGCGATTATAATATCTGTATATTTGACAAGCCTAGTAAATATGCAGAACGAGTCAAAATTTGCTACCTTTATTAAAATTAGGCCATCTAAATAAGGAGGAACGAATTAGTATTAGAAACATATGTGCAAAATATAATGATACCTTTTATCTCGAAGGAGACCAGCTCACTACGACAACTATATATAAACATTCAATAACAATACAACCCGGTACTAGACCAATGTATAGCAAACCTTACAGGCTCCCGCATTCACAAAAAGGGGAAATACAGAATCAAATTGACCACATGCTGGAACAAGATATAATTGAACCTTGTAATAGCGAATGGTCTAGTCCCGTTCTTTTAGTACCAAAGAAATCAAACGGAGAGAAGAAATGGCGTCTAGTCATTGATTACCGAAAGCTAAATAACTGTGTACAAAATGATAAATTCCCACTGCCAAATATTCATGAAATATTAGACTCACTCTCTGGTTGCATTTATTTTACGCACTTAGACTTAAGTCAAGGGTTTTATAATGTGGAACTCGAACCCGATAGTAGAAAATTTACAGCTTTTCATTCAGGCCAATTTCAAATGACTAGAATGCCAATGGGTCTTAAGACAAGCCCAAACTCATTTGCCCGAATGATGACAATGGCAATGGCGGGCCTTAATTACGAAAAATGTTTATGTTATCAGGACGATTTGATTATAATGGGACGAGACTTATTGAACCATAACAAAAATTTAATCGATGTTCTAGAAAGATTACGTAGTGTCAATTTAAAAATAAAACCGATGAAATGCAACTTTCTTAAAAAAGAAATGCTCTATTTAGGCCACGTCGTAACAGACAACGGTGTGCTACCCGATCCAAAAAAGATTAGTGCTATACAAAACTATCCAGTTCCTCAAAACACACATGAAGTAAAGCGATTTGTAGCCTTAGCGAATTATTATCGCAAATTTATACCAAATTTTGCAGAAATTGCAAACAGTTTAAATATGTTGTGTAGAAAAAATGTAGAATTTATTTTTTGTATAGTGTCGCACAAAAGGCATTTCAGACACTTAAAGAATGTATGTCTGCACCACCAGTTCTCCAATACCCAGATTTATCATATAAAAATCAGTTTATTGTACAAACAGATGCGTCAGGTTACGCGATAGGAGCGGTTTTATCCAATGGCAATGGTCAGCCAGTCGCTTACGCCAGTAGGAGTTTAAACAAAGCTGAACGGAATTACCCAACTATTGAAAAAGAACTCCTGCCTGTATGTATGTATGGGCCGTAAAACATACCCTATTTGTATGGTCGTCGATTCAAAATAGTCACCGACCACAAACTACTGGTATATTTATTTAGTTTAAAGGAGCCGTCAACTCAAATTTAGATTATGTTTAGAAGAATATGACTATTTAATTGAATATGTCAAAGGTCAACAAAATGAGGCCACCGATGCCTTATCTCGAATTCCAATATCGTCGAAGGATTTAAAGAGCATGCACGAATGTTTATGTGTAATGACACGAGCATAAATCAAACAATTACAACAAACTTCTCATATTCCTGGAGATACCGCAGAAAACTGTGTCCCAGGACAAGCAAGGATTGTAGGAACAATTAATAAACCTAAGAATGCAGTAGAGCTGCAATTAATTGATAAAACAAGCCTAAACCGGCTACAAAAAACAAATAGGATATCTAAGGAAAATGGTGTATTTTCATATGATCACGGAATAAAGGTGTTGTATATAAATCCATCTGCTCGATCACAACCAGCCGCATTTGTGAGAGCGATGAGTGATTTCTGCAAAGTCAATGAGATACATGAAATATATTTTGTGAAAAATAAATACAATAACGTATTATAATGGTCCTTACAGTGTTATTAGAGATTTATCACCAAATGTAGAGGTAAACATCAATGGAAAAAATAATGTTATTAATAAAAACAGAACGAAGTTGTATTACTCATAATTATGTATAGTAACAATACCAAGGTTACTGACCTACATTGCGATCGTGGCTGTAAAATAATATACACTCATGTTGCACTGGATAGATTATACCAGCTAAGAAGAACATGTTTTAATTGTAAGAACATGTATTGTTTTTTTTTTGTATTATCTGTAATCATAGGAATAAGTGATAAAAAAAATTGAAATTAAAAAAAAACCATATAATAGTTTTTTTTTTATTGCCTTGGGAGGTGTGATGTAGTATGTACGTACCTATTATTTCAATGTGTGTAACCAAATATATAACTCGTGTATTAACATAATAAAGGACAGTCTTGTACCACATCTTGTGATGTTTTCATTTCAATCTGACACCCGACCTTACATGACACCCGACCTTACAGTATGCCGCTGATCCCAGTGAGTCGGAATCGTATGCCGCTAATTCCAGTGAGTCGGAATCGTATGCCGTTAATTCCAGTTAGTCGGAATCGAATGCTGAAAGTGCCATTGAGCTGGCTGAGACTTAATTACCGTCATACTGGAGTGCTGTGATGGTGGCGATCGTTCAGTAGTATTTACGTGAAAAGTTACAAACATACCTTTATACATTCTTACAAACTTTCGCGTTAATAATAATCGGATTTATATACCTAGTGCCCTCTAGAGGAAACATTTCTTTTTTTAAATGTACCGTGTTTAATATAAAATGGAAGGAATTTATTTGCATACTACAAACATTATTCACATTACCAGAACAGTGTTCAATATTATTTATTGAATAACTAAAGAAATCGAGTAATCATCCATGCCATCCTTAGCCGAATAGTATAAAGCCGCGCGTCTCTGAATTTCAGGATCAACCGGGAGGACCCCTGCCATCACCGGCAGAGCCTCCGTGCTAACCGTCCTATAGGCCTTGCATAAAAATATCAATGCAAGGCGTTGACTTTGCAGTAACTTTAAATGTGCAGCACCAATAGTAGGCTTATCTGCCCATACCGGCGCCCCGTAACACATACAGTCTAGATAAGTGGCCCCGTAAACGACCTTCAGTGTTTTGTACGAAAGTCCCCATGTAGCAGTAGATATTTTCGACAACGCATAAAAGCTATTTTTAGCCTTTTCACCTACAGTTTTTATGTGCTCAACGAATGCAAAATTTCTCTCTATAATCAATCCTAAATAGCAAACCGAAGTTTTATTTTTAATGTAAACGTTATTGAATTTAATGCGCGGTGGTACTTTCTAACTTCCTTTTAAAAGCAACTGAAATATTTTGTTGGATGCAAAAAATAATCTGTTTCTTACGCCCCACTCCGCAACGACGCGCAAACACATGTGGGCCAAGTTCTCGAGTCCCGCACGAGTATTCGACTGAACGAGCAACATACCGTCATCGGCGTATCCTGTCATTGAACAGCCCTCCGGTAATGGTAAACTGAAAAAGTCATCAAATCCTAAGTTCCACAAGTGTGGGCCTAGCACAGCCTATTGTTAACGTTTTGGTAACAGAATAATGACCTAATTTTAAAGTTGTTGTACCTTGTGAAAAATATGAATAAATAAGACAGTAAATATTTCTATAGCAAACCGCGAGACTTTAATTTCATTAATAGCATTTGGCCACCAAGCGTTATCGAAAGCCCCGGAAATATCTAGGAAAATGGCCAGCACATATTGAGAAACCGATGAAGTGACAGTCTTTCGCACTGATATTGCTGCGTCAATAGTAGATTTTCCTACTGTAAATCCAAATAGATTTTCGTGAAATTTAATGCCGCCGGGCAGGAGCCGAGGTACTATGAGACGCTATAAAAGCTTTCCCAAGGAGGGCAACAATGTGATCGGTCAGTACGACTTAGGGTCGCCTTTTTTAGGAATAATCCGAATATAGCCACATCGCCAAATAAGGGGGAACAATCCCACGTAAATACATCGGTTAAAAACATTTAATATTATTTCACACGACAGCTTGCAAGCCTCCTTTTTCATTTTGTTCGATATTTTATCGTCACCCGACGCCTTCTTATGGACAACGACCTAACAATTTCGAGGAACTCATCAGAAGTTGGTAGGTCTGACTGGGGTGAGTATGGTGGCTCAAGAGCCCACTGTCTTATCTGTCGGTGATAATCACTATCGTTCTCCGAGCAGTCGTCGGGTATAAGAGAATCCAAGAGGTAATCCGCGGTTTCCTTCAGACCTATAGTATGCGAGTTGTTAATTTTGATATTTCGTACATAGGCAAGATCAACAGAACGGTTAGCCCTAAACTCATGATATATGGCAACTCTAAGAGCAAGTAAAGCGCTATTGTATTCCGCACCGGCACTAATTTTATGCTTTTTAAAATAATTTAATTTTCTCCGGAAACCCCTTCGAAGCTCAGCTAAACGATCACTCCACCAATCGCATCTCCGGGTGTTGTCAATAGATCCACGACCAATGGCCACGTCGGCACAGTAGGTAAAAGTTTCTGACATTAACGAAGCACTCTCTTCGACAGACAGGTTACCACGACCAAAATCTTTGGCGTGAGCCGCAAACAGAGAACCAAAGAGCTCCCAGTTTGCGCCCCTACTTTAATCCTAAAATTACAAGTAGTACTTTGCGCCTCTCGTGGGAGACCTGGTAAGAGCTTGTAAACGATTAGACGATGGTCACTACAGGACGCATCCGGGAGGACACGCCATTCGTATATCGAGACGTCGCCGCGTGAAAGCGTCACGTCAATAGAAGACTCACCCATAGGGCCACAAAAAGTAGGTGGTGCATTGGGACAATTTTGTATAGATAAATTCATTTCTGCAATGAATTCTTCGACGGCGCAGTGCCAGTCCCTATCGAATACACGTAGTTTGCCATACCATAATGTAGAAGAGGCATTGACATCAGCGCCTATGATTATTCTTTGACCCGCAAGAGACTGCAGGACGTGACGAAGATGGAGTAAGTGAGGATCGATATGATGTGAATATTGAAAGTAGCAGCTCACAACAAACACCCTATAGGCCGAGGAAGTAACCTCAGCAACAGCAAAATAGAGATGTCATGAGGTTGCTCAAAGATTTTACAGTAAAATTTGTACTAGAAACATAAATCCCAGGTCGTGCCTTAGCATGTAATTGTACCACTCTGTTACGCAGGTGGGCGCTCTGATATTGTTCCTGTAAGAGGACAATGTCTAATTTTTTCTCTATTACTAGGCGGTCCAGTTCCACCGTAGCTGCTCTATCGTTGTGTAAATTATGCTGTCCTATAATTAGATTTTTCATGTTCCAAGATTTTATTTATTTATTAAATGAAACTACTACAGGTAGTTTGTGCTCAAAATGAGCTGCTGCAGCCTATGCTTATAGGTATGACACTCCCGAGAGCCGCAACGGTGGTCATGGGGCTTTTTAAACCTTTTGCAGGTTATACAGATGGGTTTAAAATCAGGACTGTCTTTATGTGGACATGCTCGTGTATCATGTTCCTCGCCGCAATTAGCACAGCTGGGTGACTTGCTGGTACAAAATTTGTGAACATGACCGCGGGGTAAGCCACCACACAGGGTCGGGCTGGAAGAGACTTCACTGCTGCTGGGGCGGGGGCCGATTTAGCTGGCAAACGTGACCTTAGTTTATCCGCATATGACAGTTTTGGTTGCTGACATTTAAGTGCTTGCAGTTTTTTGGCTATATTTGCCACCTTAGTTTCGTTGAATGACGATTTTGATGCCAGAATAGAAATAATGCCGATCAAGCGCTGGTTTAAAACCATGATAGAAGTTTTATTAGACAAAGTGATTCGCGATCCCTGATCGTTGATTATATTATTTATTGTAGCAATATAACTGTTTATCTGCTCAACTAACGTGCAATATTCGCCTTTATTATGGTATTCCGATATGTCACTGACCAATTTAACTGATTGTACCCGTTTGTTTACATCTTCGGGTGTTTGGAAAACCGGAGACATTTCACTAAAAAGTCGCTTTGCCGGTGGCGACCTTATAGTCGTACATACGCGTTTACCTCCCCCTCTATCCGGAGGTTCATCTCGCAAGGGCATTATTTTTTAACACAAATTATATAGCACAAATAAAAAAAAGTGTCTAATTAAAGTGTAAACAATAAAATTATTTCGGCGCAACTTAATTCACTGATACCCACACTTTAGAATGAAAATCAAAAAAACTTACCGATTGATAAACAGCAATATTTACGCGATTAACGACAATAAAACCAAGTTTCACTTACGTGTTACCGAAACACAATCACTAAAATATGACACAAACCAATTAACGAGCTGGGAATACAAAGTTAAACCAAAGAAAAAATATTAAAATTACGGAGCGATCGCACAGACCCGCTTGCTCAACAAAAGCGAGAATTAGGCCAAGAAGAATGGGGCCAAGCGTCGTGGCTGGTCGCAGCGATAGCCATTAGGCAAATAAATAATTATTGTTTTTTAAATAAATAACGGAAAATAAAAGAGGATAGGCTGATGTTACTTCAGAGAAGATTGAATGGCTGAGCTCCGTGGCGACGACTTCGCTGCTGATCGCCATCAGTTAAAATCCGGGTTAAATACTGCATTAAAAGTGCAGTCGCGCTTTTGAACCGTATATTAAAGTTCCATGTAACAAAATATCTCGCGATAAACCCTAATAAACACTTTCGTTTAGTTCAGTGCTATTTGTTTGTATTTCAAATACCTGTGTATCCCACGTCCCTAGCTGAGGAGTGGGCGTGGACTAGCAGTGTTTCCAGTACCGGACAGTTGCAAGCCCACACCTCGTACTCCTGTTACTGTTGACTCCGGAAGGACGTCACAATACTTACTCAATAAATTTTAATATACACATGAAGACATGACTAATATATCTAAGAAGCCTGTTACAGTGATTCGCTTTTAATAACAAGTTAGTATGATATTACAGTCTGACACTTCAATGAATTAAAGAACACTGATCTAGCTTATTATATTGACTACGAGGCGACTCTAGATAGAACAAGAAGCAAATATCGCTTTTACGAATATTCATGATGAGTAACCCTCAGAAATTTATTCTTAATACTCCGATTTAAAGAGATTTAGATTTAGAAAACACCTCAATCTTTTCACAAATGTTCACAAATTTGGATCTTTAAATAAGTTAATATCACGATGAAGAGTACTAATTCTCAACATTTTGCATATTTCTCATGCGTAGTGATATTAGAAATGTATACAATACTCGTCTACTCAATATTTAACACCCAGATTGTATCGACGTAATGTAACATACAACTTTTTTGCCGAGCGCAGATGTTCTATGGCGAGTAGAAATGAAATTTCTACGTCACTCGACTCGACCCAGTTGACATTCTCCACGTACATGATCAGAATTCTGAGAACTGAATGTATTTTCACTCTAACCTTCGAATACGACCGTGGATTCTATTTGTATAAATCTATAACCAAGCGTAGATGATAACAATTGTACACGATGAAATAATATATACTCGTAGTATACTTGTATTTACTGCCTCGGTAGCGTAAGTAGAGTATTTGACTGCCGCGCTGAAGTCCCGGGAAATAAGGAATAAATGTTTGTGTGATCTTAAATATTGGTTTGGGAATTTGGGTGTTTCCTATGTATATAAAAAATATATAAAAGTATGTTTATCAGCTGTCTAGAACTCATCTAATCCCAACTAAGCCACCGAGAACATTCGAAACTGAAGAAATTATCCAACACTTCCGTCTTTAAGCGACATTAGCACCATCCACCGGCACTTAGTACAATTGCTTTCCACTTTTAATATGGTAAGCATACAAATTGCTTTTCAAAATTGTATCTAACACCTGTTTATCAATCACGCCTTATACCCGAAGTGGTGGTAGAGACATATGATACGCCCGCTTTTCACTGTGTGTAGTCCTGTCGCACGTAATAGGTGGTGAGCGCTTTGCCGTGTTGAAATAAACAGGAGACAAGACAAGACAGAGGCAGGTTATGGCTACATTCAACTTGACTTAACGACTGCAATGTTACTGGTAACCGTGACCAACGGCTTAACGTGCCTTCCGAAGCACGGAAACGCTCACAAATGTAAATGCCACAAAGTAGTAACTCATCTGTGACCAGCGCAGTGATCGTTTACAGAAAACTAAGTGAGGGGGGCCACGAGCGCTTCAAAATCTAACACCAAATCCTTCTAATGTTCTAACTTCTAATCTTGACAACTTTTTCTGCCATTATTTATCCTATTCAATATTGTCCTACTATTTTTAGTATTTTTATTACTTTGAAATTGTAGAACTAGTAAACTATCGTACCGACTGATGCAGTTTACATTGGCGGTAATGAAATAACTTTTGATTATTTGTCACTTGGAAACTCTACGACTTTGATGAAATTCTAACGAGACGGAACAACTTGTTTACTTTGAATAAGTAATTTACTGGTTACATTAAATATGAATAATTTATCAACTGCGAAGAAAGTATGCGTTAGTATGGTTTTAAGTGCAAATAAAATAGTTTTTGCAGTATTTGTGCCAAATTTATTAGGTGTGTGTTAGATAAAACCTGTATTAAAAAAACTGGGTGGTTAACTTATCCTTTGAGAATGCCATGAGACGAAACTGATGTACAAAGTAAAAGTTGTGGAACAGTAAGCACAAATATTTTAATTTAATATGTGTGAGTGCTTATGTATAGATTTTAGTATGTAAAATAAAATAAATAAATAAATATCCATCACGCCTTATCCCCGAAGGGGTGGCAGAGGCATATTATATGCCCACTTTTCACCGTGTGGATTCCTGTCCCACGTAATAGGTGGTGAGCCCATTGCCGTGTTGAAATAGACAGACGCAGGTTGTAACACAGTTGGATCAAATCCGTACTGAACTGAATGAAAATGAAATGAAAATGGTTTCTTATAAATTTGTGTGAAAGGCAGTGACAAAGAATATATAATACCCGCTGCAAGTTAAGAATAAAATCAAGTCCGTAATCTCAATTAAGCCTTGACTACAGTCTGGTTACATTCCAATTGCCTTAACATAATCCTTAAAAACGAGAAAGTGCAAGATTTAAATAAATATATTTGATCAGGAAAAATTAGTAAGTAACAGAATAATATAAAATATTAAAAAAAAAATTAAAATTAACCATAACCTTTTGAGATTCTTTAAACTCCTTTGTTTTACGAAGTTTTTGACTCATCAGTGACTCGTCAATGTCATCCTTTACTACACAAATTTTAGCCTTAACAACTTTAACCTACTATTAATTGTGGTTAACAACAATAAGTGATAATCATTCCCAATTGTATAATTTAGAGATTATACAAGCTTGATAATAAATATAAATTTTGCAATTGGTACTTTTCGACCTTCTCTCTTTTCAAATAAAAAAATATGATCAAAAAAACTATATACTGTAATGTATTTTACTTACTTTTGACTTTTTTAATTAAATCTTTTATTATTCGTTCTCTCCAAGTATCTGCATGGCCATTATCTGTAGCATTCCTAGGCCTATATATTTCGAAAGTCTTTATGCTCTCTTTAATTCAATTTTTCTTGAATGGCAAACGGTATCGGTAGTGATGTCCACCGACGACTACTGCCAAAATCAGATGTGTTATGAATGTGTTATGTTATGCTCTCTTTATGTTAGTTTACCTTTTGTAATTTGTAATGTCAGTTAATGACAAGCCTAGGTTTTATTTTTAATTTATTGCTAGAGCTGCCAGTAGGTTAGGTTGTATAGGTATTAGACCTTGTTATAAATTAATATTCTTAAAATATGTTTAGAATAATATTGTTTAAATTTTGAAATGCTCTGTAAAAGAAGGGAGCCGGGGCCGTCAAATCAGTCTACATTTGGTGCTCGCCTTGTCAGGAGGTTCTGATTAATAGTGCTGAGTGAGAGGGTTGTGCCCTCTGTAATATTAACGTGATTGTCTGCAGTGGCTTGTGACGCCGACGGCTGGTGACTTTCAGCCCTCTGCCTGCCTTCAAATACCGCGACCTGCTTCTCCGAGGTCGGCGACGTGGAGGCCTGACTCAAGGCCCCTTCCTGGCGACGTGGAGGCCTTACTCGAGGCCCCTTCCTGGCGACGTGGAGGCCTGACTCGAGGCCCCCCTTCTTGGCAACGTGGAGGCCTGACTCAAGGCCAAACTGATAACCTTCTCTTTTAAAGAAACCTGCGCGACCTTCATTTTACCCCCGGTTTCCCTGGCCTTATATTTAAACTTTTATTAAATTAACTTTACCTTTTCCTTTTTTTTCTTTTACTTTTTCTATTAAGCCGGGGCTCCTCCAGTTCTGGTGATAGTTATCTCCTAGACCTTACATTTTTCTCCTCCCGGAAAATTGTAACGTTACAGTCTGGCGCCCAACTTCTTACTAACCCCCCCCTCTTTAATTATTTTCAGCTTCTCAAAATTCTAAAACCAACTTGCTCAAGTGATTTTTATTTGAAAAATATAAGCTTTACGCTTATATTTTCATTACCTCATCCACCTCAACCTTTACAATACTTCTTTATACTCTACTTATACATCACTATACTGCATCCCACACACTTGTACACCACGACGTTACCCAATGGCAATTGTCATCCATTCTTCGCTTGCAAGTGTTCTTAAAACCATTCGTGTTCACTTACAAGTTGGGGCTTGGATTACTCTACGACGTACTTTTGGACAATATCCTATAGTCGTTATCACCTAGGCACATTATAACTCTCTACTAATACATCACTATACTGCATCCCACACACTTGCACACCACTGCGGTTACCCTCTGGTAATCGTGCCCAGTCTTCGCTAGTGAGTGTTCTTAAAACCATTCGTGGTCTCTTACTAGTTGGGGGCTAGTACACTTCACGACGGCTGCAGGACAATATCCTGTGGTTGTTTTTACAAAACTTAACATAAATCAACTCTTTAAACATTACTTCATTTAGTTTGATTTGTTATCACGGCAACATTGTTACCATGGTAACATGTGGTTCACTTTAACCTGTATGAAGATTACTTGAAAATTTACTTAAACCTAGACTAAACTAATAAACTCGTAATATTTTAAAATCTTTACAAAATTTTCAAAATTTATCTAATCCTTCTGGGAGATTAGCACGTTGGACTCTTCGTTTATCATGCTTTGATTTTGATCTGAAACATAAGAGAAACTGTCACCACTTTTTTTTTCATTTTGGAGCGGCTTAAGAGGAAAATGGCACGGTTTAGATTTTAAAGTGTAGTTTTATATCTGCTGTGTTTGGTTGAGCGGGCGAGTCTATTTTGTGCAGCTGAGCGCGTCAGTTTGTGGCTAGGTTAATCCAAATTTATGAAGAATACCACAACAAACGGTTGCTTGTCAATTTTAAAAAATCGACTTCATTGTGTATGGTGGTACATGGGATGACAAAGTATGCCACGGGTAAAATTAAAATAACGTTATTAGGTATTTTATTACAATCAATATTTCGGTACTGACACGTGGTACTACTTTTATTCCATTTTAAAAATTTGACAAACTACTATTTGTTGTGGTATTCTTCACAAATTTGGATTAACCTAGCCACAAATTGACGCGCTCAGCTGCACCAAATAGTCTTCTTACCGGTCAATTCATATTGATGGGTTGCGAGCTCAAAGAGTTTATAAGCTCAATACCCTCACTCTACATTTCATACGTACAAGAAAAACCTCCTGCTATCTTATATTATAATCCATAAAATTTTTTTTTTAGTTTTAGTCTCCATTTTTTTTCTCCTGTTTAGGTTGCAATTTATGCGCTGGGTATCCGCTCTCGATTGCAATTTATGTAGATACATAAAACATAAAGTATTTTATATTATTTATTAAGTAGTACCAGGGGTAATATAAAATCTCCCGTGTTACTACTATACGTCATAGTAGTACCACGGGCAAAAAATATTTCCCGTGGTACTACCAGTAGTACCACCGGTAGTACCACGGGTAAGTACTGTCTAGACCTTACATTTTTCCCATCCCGGAAAATTGTAACGTTACAATACAAAAGCTCTGAATCTCTGTCTATTCAGAACACTACGATTACTTCATTAGTAAATTGCATAAGAGGCACTAAATTCATCCATCTATTGTGCCAGTGTCGACCCTTATCATAGAAAATGAACCAGAGCAAGGAGCATCTGTTATTGACAATAGAGAGTAAACAAATAATTTGTTAATAGCCTTAAGTCATGGAGCTTGTATTGAGAAACATGCTAAAAAAAAATGAAGCAACCAAGGGAGCACCTTGTCTAGGATTCTCTTCTAAACGAAAAATCTTGGGTGTAATTGAGCCTAGAAAAGGTCAAAAATCCCTTAATTTGAATTCGCTAAAACTTTTTTACAAAACACTATAAATAAATAAATAAATAAATAAATATCCATCACGCCTTATCCCCGAATGGGTGGCAGAGGCATATTATATGCCCACTTTTCACCGTGTGGATTCCTGTCCCACGTAATAGGTGGTGAGCCCATTGCCGTGTTTTTTAAATAGACAGACGCAGACTGTGGCGACCTGCTGTTGAAGGTTTTCAAGCCGCCCATAAGGCCTTCAACCAGGCTTAACGACTGCCATTTTACTGGCAACCGGGACCAACGGTTTAACGTGCCTTCCGAAGCACGGAAATGCTCGCAAATATAAATGCCACAAAGTGGTCACCCATCCAAGGACCAGCCATAGTGAAAGTTGCGTAACTCAGTGATCGTTTACAGAACACTGAGACCGCGGGGCCGCGAGCGCTTCAAAACACAACACTAAAGCTACAAAACACTAAAGCTTTCAATTATTAATATTTGCGTAAATTTCGTGTTTCAAACTTTAAATGATCAAAGGTAGCGTCATCGAACAAAATTTTCGAAATTAATGTAATTTCTGAATCATTTTGTTTCTTCAATTCGGTTGTTGTATGTATTTGTGTACATTATTGAAAAGGCCGGCAAATAGGCAATTGCCGGTCGAGTATGAGTAAATGCGATACCTTGGCATTTTTTTATCAAAATAATGAAAATTACAACTTAAAGTATTGAATTCTTTTTTATCTTATTCTTAATCAACAAATTAATCTTGGAGCCCGGGCTACAGGCTTTAAGCACCGCTTGATCAATGTTCTGTAAATAATTACAGCCTTAAGCATATTTCGCTTTGGCTAATTCTGAGTTAAATGACCGTCGCATGTCCATTTACAACTTTTTTCGTACCTTATACGGTACTTGAACTGTTTATACCAGCTTTGTTATATTTTGTTACTCATTTAGAATCGAGATAACTATAGTAGGTGCACATGTGTTCGAGAAAACTTATGGGAACCGTAAACTTTCGAGTCTATGAGCCGTGGCCAGCTATTGTGGGTTGTATTAAATAAATGTAGTTACTGTGTAACTTACAAAGTTGAGGCAAGTAGTTACCTAGTAGGTTATACATACGAGTGTAATAGTTTGACCCGAAATAAAATGACATTTAAATGAAATAATAATGCTGTACCTATACCGAGTGGCGCCGAGGATACCACATTAATTTGAACCACATACAGTACATGTTGTCTTCTGCGGAAAACCCCAACATGATCCAAAAATACTAATCAGTTTAGCCAAGTTTTTGCTTATGTTTGTTTACTTTATTTTATCACCATGTGTTTCATAGAAAAGAACCTTAGTAGGTATTGATCTATGTCAGTACCTAGGACATCGACCCGACACGTTACCGCTCTTACTAAGATATTTTTAAATAAAATTCAACCACATTTCAATGAAATAATGTTGACAATTCTCAGTCGTTCATTTGAGAGTGCGAAAAGAAAAAAAAGATTATGTTTCTCTCTATCTGACCTAGCCACATAGCTAGGGAGTTCAGCAGTGAAACAAATATCGATATTTGGATATTTATTAAAATATCACCGTTTAATAAAATCTCTACCACAAGCAAAGGTTTTAAAATAATATGTATTTATTTCTTAAATTAACCTGACTCAGTAATTACTTTTTAAAACACCTTTAATCTTCTTATGATTTTTCACAAAACACTAAAGCTTTCAATTATTAATATTTGCGTAAATTTCGTGTTTCAAACTTTAAATGATCAAAGGTAGCGTCATCGAACAAAATTGTGGAAATTAATGGAATTTCTGAATCATTTTGTTTCTTCAATTCGGTTGTTGTATGTATTGACTTTAAATTTTTTTTTAGTAATAACCCCACTCCCCATAACTTAAATGTACTAAATATAGCTGTTTCAGACGCTCAGCGCCGTATTCGTGATTCTAAAACTAAATCCTGGAATACATTTTGTAGTACTATTGATCAATCTACTTCTGTAACGGGTATGTGGAAGAAAATGCAATGGATGAAGGGCTTTAGACAAGCATAAGTGTGTTCTTCAGAAACAAGCAAGATAGGTCTCTTATCATCGCTTACACCTGACTTTGTGATGTGTTCAAAACCTATTCTTAATGGTTCGGAGTGATGGAGTCGCCTCTAAATGAAGAATTTTCTATTCAGGAATTGGAAATGTGTGTCATGGACAATATTACATATTCAACGATTGCAAATTTGCCACATACTGGGAAGACCTACCTGTTAAAGTTGTACAATTTGATATACAATACCTCGAGTATCCCTTCTCAATGGCGAAGCACTCACATTATTCCAATTTCTAAATCTAATAATAGCAGTGACAATACAAATCTTCGACCTATTGCATTAATGTCATGTGTGTATAAAATCTTTCATTGTATGATAGCAAAGAAACTGGAATGGTTTGCAGAAAGCAGGCGCATTTAGTCATGTCATTCTACGGGTTTTAGAAGGTCACAGTCATGCGTTAATAGCCTGGCTCGATTAATCACTCATACGCAGATAGGTTTCACTCGAAATGCTCTTACAGTCGCTGTGTTTTTAGACATAGAATATAACAATGTTCTAATAGATAGTTTTGTATGCAAACTCAACCAACTTCACGTGGGCATTAAATTTTGTTCGTACATATGGTTCTATTTTATAGAAAGGCATTTAATAATTAGTAGTGACGAAGAAAACGGTCACCCATATATTCGATGGACAAGCAAAGGTATTGCGCAGGGCGCTCCACTTTTACCAATTTTGTTTAATATTATCACAGCCGAAATTTGTCACAGTATGTAAAATGTTCATGTAGGACAATATGCCGATGATTTTGTTATCTATGCAAACCATAGTAGGATTGAAGTCAGTGTAAGTAATATTCAGAAATCATTAGATTTTTTTATTTTTTTTAATTGAGAAACTGGGTTTAGAATTGTCAAAAATAAAATCAATATATTGTATATTTAGTAGAGGCCGTAAGAGACTACAAATTAATATTAAAGAACACGACACGTCTTTAGGATCAGTGCAATGCATACGATACTTGGGTATGTGGTTAGATCAGTCTCTCCGTTGGAGTAAACATATTCATGAAATTTATCAAAAGGCACAAAAAATTGTTAACGTACTTAAAGCTCTTTCGGGGTCCTCATGGGGAGTACATCCTATACATATTCGGCGATTGTACATTTCACTCATTAGACTTGTTGCTAATACTCATACCACTAAACTAGATAGACTACAAAACCAAGCTCTTCGTATTATAGGTGGTTTTATAAAATCTACCGCAATTCACGTCATGGAGAGTGAATTAAGTATTCCGCTTTTATTTTTGAGAAGACTTTATTTATCATATAAGTACTGTTTTAAATCACAATCATGGAGTAATGACGTCTTCACCGAGGGTCTCGCTCAACTAAGCGGTATGATGCACCATCAATATTGGATTAAGAAGAGGAAACCCCTTCTGATTTCATCCTATAACACCATTTGCATAGAAGAGATTTCCACGACTTATCCACTAAAAATGTTCTCATAGAGTGTATGGGTAACCAAGATTGATATCAAAAGTATAATTAAAACCAATTTAAGTCATATCATTAAAGCAAAATCATCCTATGAAATCAACTATCTTAAGGCTAAGACTATTCAAGAACTTAGTGAGGTGTTTGCCGGATGGCACTCATTGTACAAAGACGGATCTAAAACATCTGAAGGTGTTGACTCAGCTTATTTTGACCCGGGCAATAAAAATTATGCTATCTTCAAAATGCACGATTCCATATCTATCATGACCGCCGAATTATACGCGCTGTCAAAGGCTTTGAACTATGCGACCAACCAGAATGTTCAAAAAATCGTAATTTTTTGTGACAGTAAAAGTGCTTTACAACACATACTTAAAAGTGTTAAAGGTTCCGTAGCTTTTGATATAACGTATAAGGTATTAGAAAAGATTCATTGTTTTAATAACTCGGGTCGGACCTTGGCACTGCAATGGGTGCCATCCCACATTGGGCTCCATGGCAATGAGGAGGCTTACAGGCTGGCTAAAAGAGCAACTAGTTCCGGTAGATCAAACAATTTAGTACCATATTATTCGGAAATTTTAAATAAATATAGACTAAGAACACGTCAGGTTTGGAAGGAATATTTTAACGAACAATCTAAAACTAAAGGACTCTGGTACAAGATTATTCAGAGTGAGCCTCCTCATGTGCCGTGGTTCTCGGGGACTACCATAAGACGCCAATTTGTAATCGCTGCACATCGTCTGCGTTCTGGACACATTCCACGTAACAAATTCGGTTTTATGATGGGTAAAGTAAATTCTCCTAATTGTGAAATTTGTGACCAAGTCGACGATGTACATCACTTGCTTGTAGAATGTGTAAAGAATGAAAACAAAGTATTGATGGATTACCTTAAACTAGCTGCTATAGATGTAGGATTGTTCCATGGAATCATGGCGGATCCTACGTCTAATGCAGCTAAGATACTCTACTCTTTTTTAATGTAAGTAGTTAGCAATATACTTAGGTTAAGGTACGATGGGATTGACATCGTCACAATGTGTACAAAAATCCCTAAATAAATAAAGAAAAAAAAAATGGGGATGAAGAGTAGAAGCGTGCACGTCGCCATCCCTGCCAGCTGCGGCTGCAATTCTACTCCAACACGAGTGCCACCAGGGCGATTACTGCTAGGGCGTGCCCCCGAGGCGACGCGCACCAGTTCGTCCCCGCTGGTGCAAAAAGTGTGTGCCAGAGCGGCGTAGGGGACCGCCACCCTACACGCGTGGCCCGACACGGCGGGAAGTGGAGGATGGAGTGCAGGGTAGCTGCGTGGAATGTTAGGGGAGGAATGACAGATAAGATGAATGAGTTGATGGATGTTATGAATGAGAGAAAGTTAGATGCAGTGTGCTTGACAGAGACCAAGCGCAAGGGCAGCGAAGTCTTGGAGCTCCCGGGTGGGATGCTCGCGCTTTGGTCTGGAGTACCAGAGAGCGAGCATGGCAGTCGGGGGGTTGGAATTTTGCTGTCCTCGCGATTGGCCTCCGGTATGTATGAGTACAAACTGGTAGGTCCTAGAATCCTCTGGATCCGTGTAAAACTTGGTTTGACGAAGATTTTCCTGGTAGCTGCTTACGCGCCAGTATCTTCGTCGAACGCGAGTGAGCTAGAGGACTTCTGGGAGAGTATGAGAGAAGCTCTAAATGTGATAGAAGGAAATGAAAGACTTATAGTATGTGGAGACTTGAATGGATGGGTGGGTACCGCTCGCGATGGTTTTGAGTCGGTACTCGGGAAGTATGGGGATAAAAGGGTGAACGACGCTGGCAAGCTAATACTGGCATTTTGTAAGGAAAAGGATTTGTTTGTGGCGAACACAATGTTCAACCACAAACAAATTCATATGTATACGAGGAGATGTAAGTCAAAGAGAAGCATGATAGATCTATTCCTAATGGATAGTCGGCTCCGTAAACAGGTAATGGACACAAGGGTTTATCGGGGCGCTGAGCTGGGATCAGACCACTACCTAGTTATAACTAGGATTAGGGGTATGTTCGCGGGTTGGCGTCATCGTACCGAGTGTCTTGAACCTGAGCCGACTTATAGCATCAAAAGCTGGAAGCTGCAGGATGCATCCATTAGGGATAAATATAATGAAAGGGTAGCCGAAAAGCTTGACGACAGCAGTGAGAATGTGGAAAGTGTATGGCAGAACCTTATGGACAGTATGATAAATGCCGCTGTGGAAGTGTGTGGAGAAATGAAAAGAGGCAGTAGTAATAAGTGTGATGCATGGTGGAATGAGGAAGTGAAAGAAGCAGTTCGAATGAAGAAGAAAGCATGGCTAGACTACTTAGCCTCGCGGAATGATTTTAATATGAAAGAGAGATACAAGCTGCAGAAAGTTAACACGAAGGCACTGATAGAAGAAGCTCGTGAAAGGTGCAGAATGAAAGCGGATGAAAGGTTGTCGTCCAATTTCCGGGATAATGCCAAGCTCTTCTGGAAAGAGGTAGGCAAGACCCGGAGTTGTTCGGCAATCTGCAGTATGAATAAAGTGCTTAGTGTTAACAATGACGTCCTAACAGACCAAAGTGACGTCCTGCAGAGATGGAGTGAATATTATGGAAAGATGTATGCAAGAAAAGACAGAGATGCCACATCGGGAAGTGGAGCTCACTTCGATGCTCCGGATCCCGATGTCATTGAAGTCATTAGTATGAAAGAAATAGAACAAGCGATAAGAAGTATGAAATGTGGTAAGGCTGCGGGAAAAGACAGAGTTACTGCTGAGATAATCAAGTACGGCGGGTCGCGTGTCTGGGACACACTATGTCTGTTATGCAACTTGTGCTGGCGGACGGGTGAGGTCCCAGATGACTGGCGAGTAGCAGTTGTAGTACCTATTTACAAAGGGAAAGGCTCGCGCCTAAACTGCTCCAGCTATAGGGCGATCAGCTTGGTCAGCTTAGCTAGTAAGGTGTATGCAAAGGTTATAACGGCACGAATGCAAGAAAAATCTGAAAGGTATTTATGGGAGGCTCAATGCGGATTCCGACGTGGAAGAGGTTGCATGGATCAAGTGTTTTCTCTCCGCATGATCGCGGAAAAGTTTCTGGCTCTTAGCCAGAAGGTTTTCTGCGCTTTTGTGGATCTAGAGAAAGCATTTGATAACGTTGTGAGAGAAACGCTGTGGGACTTGCTGCCAGGATACGGTGTGGACGGCTCGCTACTGCGGGCAATACAGTCGCTTTATAGGGACTGTAAGGCTTGTGTGCGAGTAGGGGGGATGTGTCACCTCTTTTTGATGTCTGCACAGGCGTCAAACAGGGATGTGTCATGTCCGCCTGGCTGTTCATAGTGTATCTGGACAGTTGCCTGCAGAAGTTGAAAGATTTTAATATCGGTGTGAATTTGGGTGACTTTACAGTAAACTGTCTGCTGTACGCTGATGATGCGGTGCTCATGGCCTCATCAGAAGCCGACCTACAGGCATTAGTCACTAATATGAAAGAGGGGTGTGAAAGTAAGGGTCTCCGCTTGAATGCAAGTAAAACTAAGGTTCTAGTATTTGAAAGAGGTGACGTAAGAACTAAATGCGAGATTAGGGTAAACCAGGAACGTCTAGAGCAAGTGAATGAAATTGTGTATTTAGGAAGTATGTTTAGCCCGGATGGAAGATGTGATTCGGATGTAGAACGGCGATTAGCTGCCGGAAACAAAGTTAACGATGCTTTGTCCCAGTTAGTAAAGCGACAAAGCATCGTAAAAGAAGCACGAATGGCGATTCATAACGCAGTGCTAGTGTCAACTTTGCTTTACGGGAGTGAAACCTGGGTATGTCAGCAGATGCATGAAAGTAAATTGAATGCTGTGGAGATGCGATCACTTCGAAAATTGTGCGGCGTTACCTTGGCCGACCGAATACGTAACGAAGTGATACGCAATATGGCAGGTTTGAATGAAAGTGTCAGCGTTAAGCTGGAAAAGGGCGTACTCCGTTAGTTTGGACACGTCCAACGAATGAGTGAGGAACGATTGACGAAGAATATATTTTGTTCAAAAGTAGAGGGTAGAAGGAGTCAGGGAAGGCCGAGACTTACATATGAAGACCACGTGAGCAGATTGCTCAAAAACGGAAAGGTCAAAAGTACTCGGATACCCAGACTTGCGTGTATGAAGCGATTGATGAATCTCGAAGAAGCGAAAGAAGTATGCATGGATCGCGAAGCCTGGCGATCTGTCCTCTCTGACTATCCCGTCAGGGATACAGCGTGAAGATAGTTAGTTAGTTAGTTAGAAAAAAAAATTAGATCATATTTTTGGCCCACTGTGCATTTTTATAGAAATTATATTGAGTGTAATTTAATCCGATACCACCGTGGAAAATTCATGAACTCCAAGATATTATTATTTTCTCTTTTGCTGTAACGAAAATATTATTATAAATTCATGAAAATCCATGAGATCTTTAAACTCCATATTACCACAGCTGTGCTTTCATAGCCTGAAAGTCAAACAGGCATTACGCTCATATCCCAGCGAGGTTTAGCCAACTATTATTGCATTCAGCAAACACAGTTCACAGTGGCTCTCAGTTACTCTCCTTCATTGAAAGCGATCTATTGAAAACTCCTGATAGCCTTTTAATAGATTTTTGATGATCATGAACTGGGGTAGTGATCTATTGTATTAAATGCTTTGTGTTTATTCCAATGGGCGGTTTCTTAAGTCTTTGTCACAACTGGTACAAAGGTCGCGTAATTTATAACTGAACTAGCTGTCCCGCCCGGCTTCGCCCGTGACATACTTCGAACCCAGTGGCACCCATTTAATCCCGTTGTTTATTAATTTCACATTCCCAATAATGTATAAACATTTTGCAAATTCATTGATTACTTCTCCGCTCTCCAGTACCTAACTACCTACCTACGCCTGCACGCGGCCTACGCACGGTGGTCGAATTATGGTTTCACGAAATTAATTTCGTGATATTCATTGAATTTGCAAGGTGTAAAGGGACAAATTAATCTTCATGAAATGCTGAAGCCAACTAACATAGATAAAAAGATTAGGACTAATAGCATATTTGTGTAAATAGCCTTCAAATAACCACTTCATAATTGATGGTTTTTTAAAGTATTAAATGGATATAGTATGTTATTCTTATAAGATAGACATATATCGTTGCGAACTTTTTTGTAGACCTACATTAGATACACAATTGCACAGTACATTATTTTGTTATATCTCAAAGGGTTTAGGCAGCGTTCTTGTTGGAAGCTCCCAGACGGCTTATTTTTTCCGACATCCCCAACAAATATCGTTATAGTTTGGTCAATGTTTACAAAAACTTAACAAATTATACATAAAAACCTTCTATGAGAATCACTCTAACTATTAATAAAAACCGCATCGTAATTCGTTTCGTAGTTTTAAAGATCTAAGCATACATAGGGACAGACAGCAAAAAGCGACTTTGTTTTATAATATGTAGTGTAATATTAATATCTTGTCAAAATATTTTTACGTACACGTAATTGGTGGTGAGGCTATTGCCGTATTAAAATGGACAGGCGCAGGTAGTGGCGACATGCTGTTGAAATTTTTGAAGCCGCCTATAAGGCCTTCAACTGGGCTTAACGACTGCCATGTTACTGGCAACCGGGACCAACGGCTTAACGTGCCTTCCGAAGCACGGAAACGCTCGCAAATGTAATGTAATGCCACAAAGTGGTCACACATCCGAAGACCAACCATAGTGAAAGTTGCTTAACGCAGTGATCGTTTATAGAACACACAAAACTAACTTATAAAGCTGAAGAATTTGTTTGTTTGGTTGAAAGCGCTAATCTCAGGAACTACTGGTCGGATTTGATTAATTATTTTTGTTGGATAGCCTATTTATCGAGAAAGGCTATATGCTATATATATCATCACGTTTCTACTCTGGAGAGCGGAATAGTAATCATACAGTTCGACAAATCGGGCAAATATTTAAGCTTTTTTGTAGGATTTATAAGCGACGGGAGTGCGAAGTCATGGGCGAAGCCGTGGGGCGTCACCTAGTCATGCCTACAAATATTATATCAAACGAGTGCTTTAAAGTTACATAATATTAAGAAGATACAAAATATAACAGGTTTGTACAATGACTGTGCAAATATACCAGTAATTACAAGTATATAGAATTCGCAAATGACTCTAAACATATAATTATGAAGCAAAAAAGAATCGTAACTCTGCGACGACAAAAATATGTTTTCGTGTTTAAATAATGTTCACTATTGTTACTAACTAACTATCTTCACGCTATATCCCTGACGGGATAGTCAGAGGGGACAGATCGCCAGGCTTCGCGATCCATGCATATTTCTTTCTTCAAGATTCGTCAATCGCTTCACACACGCACGTCTGGGTATCTTAGTACTTTTGACCTTTCCGTTTTTGAGCAATCTGCTCACGTGGTCTTCATATGTAAGTCTCGGCCTATCCTGATTTCTTCTACCCTCTATTTTCGCACAATATATATTCTTCGTCAATCGTTCCTCACCCATTCGTTGGACGTGTCCAAACCAACGGAGCACACCCTTTTCCAGCTTAACGCTGACACTTTCATTCAAACCTGCCATATGGCGTATCACTTCGTGACGTATTCGGTCGGCCAAAGTAACGCCGCACAATTTTCGAAGTGATCGCATCTCAACAGCATTCAATTTACTTTCATGCATCTGCTGACATACCCAGGTTTCGCTACCGTATAGCAAAGTTGGCACTAGTACTGCGTTATGAATCGCCAGTCGTGCTTCTTTTACGATGCTTTGGCGCTTTACTAATTGGGACATAGCACCGGTAACTCTGTTTCCGGCAGCTACTCGCCGTTCTACATCCGAATCACATCTTCCATTCGCGCTAAACATACTCCCTAAATACACAATTTAATTCACATGCTCTAGTCGTTCCTGGTTTACTCTAATCTCGCATTTGGTTCTTACGTCATCTCTTTCAAATACTAGAACTTTAGTTTTACTTACATTCAAGCGAAGACCCTTACTTTCACACTCCTCTTTCATATTAGTGATAAATGCCTGAATGCCTTGATCCATGCAACCTCTTCCACGTCGGAATCCGCATTGAACCTCCCATAAATACCTTTCAGACTTTTCTTGCCATCTTGCCGTTGTAACCTTTGCAAACACCTTCCAAGCTAAGCTGACCAAGCTGATCGCCCTGTAGCTAGAGCAGTTTAGGCGCGAGCCTTTCCTTTTGTAAATACGTACTACAACTGCTATATGCCAGTCATCTGGGACCTCACCCGTCCACCAGTACAAGTTGCATAACAGACATAGTGTGTCCCAGACGCGCGACCCACCATACTTGATCATCTCAGCAGTAACTCTGTCTTTTCCCGCAGCCTTACTATGTTTTAATTTATATTTTGAATAAAAACACTTGTACTTGTCTACAAAATTTAATTTTTACCTCGACTGGTTTTACCTCACGGCTTTTTCAAAAGTAGGAACTTAGTTTGATTAACTTAGTCAACCTTTGGAAATGCCGTAAGGCGAAACCGGTCAGGTTAAAAAGGCCTTCAAGTTGGCTTAACGACTGCCATGTAACCGGGACCTACGCTTATCTATAGATTATATTAAAAGAGAAAAAGTTTAGGCCTACGGCACTTTAAGATGTAAGGGGTGGCAAAATATATCATTTTTGAGAGTAATCCTCAGTTGCTTAGTTCGTTAGATAGCTCACCCGATAAGTGAGAAGTCACAGGTTTGTGTCCCACTTGAGTATTTAATATACACACTTTAAATTTATGAAACAGGCTTGTAATTAGAATATAATAGAATGGATGGTATTGGTATGGAATAGAATGGAATGGGATTGAATGGGATGGAATGCCATGGAATAGATTGGAATGGAATGGAATACAAGTTTATTTATACACCCAGTTGCACAGGTGGAGTAGTGATTCAGAGTATATTAACTAAAACATGAAACAAAGTTATCAAGCTCGTTTAATTTTGACACTGACATAATTTTGTGACACAAAAGTGTAAAAAAAGGTCAGTATTCTAACAGATAATACGATCACAAAAAGTAAAATTACTAATATTGTGACCAACATTTCAAGTTCGAAGTACTCTGCTAAGGATATATTAGCTGCAGGTGAGCGCAGATGATTGGTGCCTCCATGTCGTAGTACATACTCTATCCACCAAATGGCGCGATCAAGTGGACGCATCGGCTCGTCAGTTATATATTTTCGTAACTGCACAATATTTCGCCGATAACTGTAAATTGTAAAAAAAATATAAATATTGTGAATCATTTTTTACACAGCGTCATCTAGCCCAAAGTGAGGGAATATTAGCTGTGCTATGGAATCTAAACATCAGATAAACATACGTAAATATTTCAAAATGTTCATACTACAATTATACATTGAAAACAACCAAACACCGAACCAAATATTTGTGGATCACACAAATTTACAATGCGGAAATTACTCTTCCCTTTCAAATTATAATAATTATCCTTATATTTTATAAATATAATCACGTCATTTTCCCTAAAAGGATCAAAACTCTATTGTACGCCTGCGTATTACCTATAAACCAACTCATTATTAGCTGTGCGGTGAGGCTATTGGATCTTCAATGATTTAGCAACTGAAAATGGCAAGCTTTGTTACTTTCAATGAAAATTTAAACGATATTTTCTTGAAAAGTGAAAGCATATTTTTGCACGTGTTTATTGTGTCCTTTGTGCGTTATTTATATAACTATCTTCACGCTGTATCCCTGACGGGGTAGTCAGAGAGGACAGATCGCCAGGCTTCGCGATCCATGCATACTTCTTTCGCTTCTTCAAGATTCATCAATCGCTTCATACACGCACGTCTGGGTATCCGAGTACTTTTAACCTTTCCGTTTTTGAGCAATCTGCTCACGTGGTCTTCATATGTAAGTCTCGGCCTACCCTGATTACTTCTACCCTCTATTTTCGCACAATATATATTCTTCGTCAATCGTGTGCAAACCAACTGAGCCCGCCCTTTTCCAGCTTAACGCTGACACTTTCATTCAAACCTGCCATATTGCGTATCACTTCGTTACGTATTCGGTCGGCCAAGGTAACGCCGCACAATTTTCGAAGTGATCGAATCTCCACAGCATTCAATTTACTTTCATGCATCTGCTGACATACCCAGGTTTCACTACCGTATAGCAAAGTTGGCACTAGCACTGCGTTATGAATCGCCAGTCGTGCTTCTTTTACTTTGTCACTTTACTAATTAGGACAAAGCACCGTTAACTCTGTTTCCGGCAGCTACTCGCCGTTCTACATCCGAATCACATCTTCCATCCGCGCTAAACATACTCCCTAAATACACAGTTTCATTCACTTGCTCTAGACGTTCCTGGTTTACCCTAATCTCGCATTTAGTTCTTACGTCATTTCTTTCAAATACTAGAACCTTAGTCTTACTTGCATTCAAGCGAAGACCCTTACTTTCACACTCCTCTTTCGTATTAGTGACTAATGCTTGAAGGTCAGCTTCTGATGAGGCCATGAGCACCGCATCATCAGCGTACAGCAAACAGTTTACTGAAAAGTCACCCAAATTCACACTCATATCACAATCTTTCAACTTCTGCAGGCCACAGTCCAGATACACTATTAACAGCCAGGCGGACATGACACAACCCTGTTTGTCGCCTGTACAGACATCAAAAAGAGATGACACATCCCCCCCTACTCGCACGCAAGCCTTACAGTCCTTATAAAGCGACTGTATTGCCCGCAGCAGCGAGCCGTCCACACCATATCCGGGCAGCAAATCCCACAGAGTTTCCCTCACAACGTTATCAAATGCTTTCTTCAGATCTACAAAAGCGCAGAAAACTTTCTGGCTAATAGCCAGAAACTTTTCCGCGATCATGCGGAGCGAAAACACTTGATTCATGCAACCTCTTTCACGTCGGAATCCGCATTGAGCCTCCTATAAATACCTTTCAGACTTTTCTTGCATTCTTGCCGTTATAATCTTTGCATACACCTTACTAGCTAAGCTGACCAAGCTGATCGCCTTGTAGCTCGAGCAGTTTAGGCGCGAGCCTTTCCCTTTGTAAATAGGTACTACAACTGCTATTCGCCAGTCATCTGGGACCTCACCCGACCGCCAGCACAAGTTGCATAACAGACAGAGTGTCCCAGACGCGCGACCCACCGTACTTGATCATCTCAGCAGTAACTCTGTCTTTTCCCTCAGCCTTACCACATTTCATACTTATTATCGCTTGTTCAATTTCTTTCATACTAATGACTTCAATGACATCGGGATCCGGAGCATCGAAGTGAGCTCCACTTTCCGATGTGGCATCTCTGTCTTTTCTTGCATACATCTTTCCATAATATTCACTCCATCTCTGCAGGACGTCAGTTTGGTGTGTTAGGACGTCATTGTTAACACTAAGCACTTTATTCATACTGTAGATTGCCGAACAACTCCGGGTCCTGCCTACCTCTTTCCAGAAGAGCCTGGCATTATCCCGGAAATTGGACGACAACCTTTCATCCGCTTTCATTCTGCACCTTTCACGAGCTTCTTCTATCAGTGCTTTCGTGTTAACTTTTTGCAGCTTGTATCTCTCTTTCATATTAAAATCAATCCGCGAGGCTAAGTAGTCTAACCATGCTTTCTTCTTTATTCGAACTGCTTCTTTCACTTCCTCATTCCACCATGCATCACGCTTATTACTACTGCCTCTTTTCGTTTCTCCACACACTTCCACAGCGGCATTTATCATACTATCCCTAAGGTTCTGACATACACTTTTCACAATCTGCCGCTTATATGCAACGCCCGCTATTCACAATGTGTATTACTGTCCCACGTAATTTTGGTGGTGAGCCCATTGCCGTGTTGAAATAGACAGACGAAGGCTGTGGCTACCTGCTGATGAAATTTTTCAAGCCACCCATAAGGCCATCAACTTGACTTGACGACTGCCATGTTATTAGCAACCGGGACCAACGGCGTAACGTGCCTTCCGAAGCACGGAAACGCTCGCAAAAGCAAATGCCACAAAGTGGTCACCCATCCGTGAACAACGACAGTGACAGTTGCTAAACGCAGTGATCGTTTACAGAACACTGAGTTACAAAGTCCGCGGGACCACGAGCGCTTCTATTATTTTATAGAGCTTTGCCGCCCGGCTTCGCCCGTGACATACTTCCACGTGTTCCATTACTAATACGTGTTTTTTATATTCAATTAGAATTACATATACGAAATTTGGTGCTGCTATCTTGAAAATGAAGAATTTCACATATTAGCTTACAACTCCTATTGCACGCCTCATAAGCGAAGCGTTGAGGTGGGTACTACTGTTACTTCGTGCAAAACATCTGATTTTCAAACTTAAAATGTCTCTATTTATCATATATTGCACTAGTAAAATAATTTTGTTACCTTGGCCGACCGAATACGTAACGAAGTGATACGCAATATGGCAGGTTTGAATGAAAGTGTCAGCTGGAAAAGGGCGTGCTCCGTTGGTTTGGACACGTCCAACGAATGAGTGAGGAACGATTGACGAAGAATATATATTGTGCGAAAGCAGAGGGCAGAGGAGGTCAGGGTAGGCCGAGACTGACATATGAAGACCACGTGAGCAGATTGCTCAAAAACGGAAAGGTCAAAAGTACTCGGATACCCAGACGTGCGTGTATGAAGCGATTGATGAATCTCGAAGAAGCGAAAGAAGTATGCATGGATCGCGAAGCCTGGCGATCTGTCCACTCTGACTACCCCGTCAGGGATACAGCGTGAAGATAGTTAAGTTAAGTTAATATATACACACACACATATCAAGAAAAAACACTATTTTTAACACTTATGATATTTTTGGTGCCATTTTTGTTATTTAAACTAGTTAAAAAACTGTTTAAAAAATTCCGTCTTGGACGTCCGTGTGTCTGTATGTGCGGATTATTTTTTTGTTATCACGATAACGACCGAAATACTATACTAATCGAGTCATTTTTTTTTTCTCTTACGCTTTAGTATAATTAGGAATAGAACCCTTTCAATTTTCACGGTGTGATTCCATGTGGTTTAATTGTTATTAAATAAACAAAAACAAAATATCGACTGTTCTTCATAGTTTTACTATATCTATATCTTATTTTTTTTCTTTTCTGCATATACTGTATTTTTCACTTTTCCTCAAACAACGCCGCGGGAGATAAATGTATTACGTATTGAACAATATTTGATACCGACTGTCGATATTTTTTACATCTTTCTTATATTTATAATTCAATATTTTTTTGTTATCTTTACTGTATTTTTTATAATATAATAAAAGCGCGTGAGCCGTGCGCTTTTGGATTTTCCAAACTTTTTTACATCTTTATAAGTAAAATTACGTAAAACCGCGATACGCGTGTCCATTTATTTAAAACCATAAGCACGTGTAGGTACGTTTTGTTTTTATGTTTCTAACTTTGAAAATGTGGAACTTTCTATAATTTTACCCCCTATAGGTGTAATTTTTTAAATCTCTTTTCTAGTGTATGCCCCTACATTATAAATGCAGCTCACGCTAAAAATTTTAAGTTCGTTGATGTAAGGATTTCGGCTGAGCTTGATAATTGAGTGAGTCAGCAGTAATTTCATTAATATAGATTTGTCCATACTTCGCCCGTGATTTAACTACCTCGAAATCCCGTTGTAACCCCTTCTACTACCACACACCCCTAATTACTATTCAAAAACTATCATTTAAATTTTCATTCTCTATTTTACACCCTTATGACTAGAATTTTAGAAAATCCTGAATCACGTATTTATTTGTCTTTAATCAAAAGTAGTTATGAAAAGTTTGTTTTTTAACTTTGAAAATGTAGAATCTCTTAATCTCTTAATCTCTTTAAATCCCTATTTTATCCCTTTACAGGTAATAAATAAATAAATAAATATCCATCACGCCTTATCCCCGAAGGGGTGGCAGAGGCATATTATATGCCCACTTTTCACCGTGTGGATTCCTGTCCCACGTAATAGGTGGTTAGCCCATTGCTGTGTTGAAATAGACAGACGCAGGTTGTGGCTACCTGCTGTTGAAATTTTTTAAGCCGCCTATAAGGCTTTCAACCAGGCTTAACGACTGCCATTTTACTGGCAACCGGGACAAACGGCTTAACGTGCCTTCCGAAGCACGGAAACGCTCGCAAATGTAAATGCCACAAAGTGGTCACCCATCCGACGACCAGCCATAGTGAAAGTTGCGTACCTCAGTGATCGTTTACCGAACACTGAGACCGCGGGGCCACGAGCGCTTAACAGGTAAAATTATGCAAAACCGCGAAACACAACATGTCCATTTATTTGCAACCAAAAGCACGTTTACGTTATTTTATGTTTCTAACTTTGAGAGTGAGAACTTCTATACAACTGCTTGGCCCTTATTTTACTCCCTAGTAAAAAATTTGTTAAAATATTTTTTGTGGGTTTCTACATTATAAAAGTAGCTTACTCTAATTTTTGAAGTGAAAACTTCTTTAGCGGCGTTGGGTATAAAATCTTAAACTCGCGTCAGGGTCACGTGTCCTGATCGAAAAAGCGTAAGATGAGATGCGTAAGATGAAATGCGTAAGATGATTTTTGAAGTGAAAACTTCTTTAGCGGCGTTGGGTATAAAATCTTAAACTCGCGTCAGGGTCACGTGTCCTGATCGAAAAAGCGTAAGATTTTTTATCATCATCATCTTTACGTCGATCCCGGTCAATTTTTGAAGGAAAAACTTCTTTTAGCGCGGTACGCATATTTTTAGATGAGATAAAATCTCTGGACTCGCGACCATAATCATCATCATCATCTAACGTTGATTCCGGTCATCTACAGGTCTTATTAAATAATGCTGTGTAATCAATTAGGACTCTTTCAGTGTAGAATTATTTTTTGTCACTTTACGTCGATCCCGGTCAATTTTTGAAGGAAAAACTTCTTTTAGCGCGGTACGCATATTTTTAGATGAGATAAAATCTCTGGACTCGCGACCATAATCATCATCATCATCAAACGTTGATTCCGGTCATCTACAGGTCTTATTAAATAATGCTGTGTAATCAATTAGGACTCTTTCAGTGTAGAATTATTTTTATCATCATCATCTTTACGTCGATCCCGGTCAATTTTTGAAGGAAAACTTCTTTTAGCGCGGTACGCATATTTTTAGATGAGATAAAATCTCTGGACTCGCGACCATTATCATCATCATCATCTAACGTTGATTCCGGTCATCTACAGGTCTTATTAAATAATGCTGTGTAATCAATTAGGAGTCTTTCAGTGTAGATTTATTTTTCATCATCATCATCATTAACGTCGATCCCGGTCAATTTTTGAAGGAAAAACTTCTTTTAGCGCGGTACGCAATTTTTTAGATGAGATAAATCTCTGGACTCGCTACACCCCGTTACGATATGCAGCTATAGTGTGTGCATATATGCATGTTCCAACGCGTCTAGATAAATAAATTGAGTTTTCACTTCTGTCGGCACTCCCGGAGTGGTTAGGTTAGGTTTTTTTTAATTTTAGGCCCAAGAGCTTCGGCTGTGCGTTTATTATAAGAACTTCTTCATTTTTATTCATAAAAGACAACTCTAAACGATCACCTATGTATCGATTAGTGGATTCCAATAATAACAATTTTAATTGTATTGATATAATGTCAACGCGACCAAGCACAGTTAAAAAAATGTTGCATGAGAGACTAGGTTCGTACTAGTCACTTGTCTGTGTACTGATATCGTAAAGGAGAAGTTAATTTTATTTGAATGATAATTATGTAGTTTTTAATTCACTCACTGGTTCTCTATTAACAAACCTATCTAAAACATTATATAGTAACATGTGGTAAATGCGTTGGTGGCACAATTACTTATATATACTTCGAATCGAAATTGTAATGTTGTTTATTAATACACATTGTGTCATTGTTATTTTACCTTAACAAAAGAAAAAAAAACTCTATTTTACCCAATTATACTCAAAATTTAGCAAAACTGGGTTACATATATCCATTTATTTGTAATCAGAAAGCTATACGTAATTTCAAGGTTCTAACTTTAAAAATGAAGAATTTTCGTTCAACCGTTTATCCCTTATTTCACCCTCTTAATGGTTAAATTTCCAAAAGTCTTTTCTTATGCGTATATTATAAGGGCAGCATTTTTTATAAAAAAATCAAGTTTATAAGTGTAGTGTAGTGATGCTGGACGTTGATGGATAATTGAGTCAACCAGTAATTCTATTATTATAGGTAGAGGCTCCCGATTTTAATCGTAATATACTTTGAAATCCCATTACAACCATCCTATCCCCACTCCTCTAACCCTTGCCCCTAATTAGTATTCAAATATTTTTATTCAAACTTTTATCTCCTATTTTACACCCATATAAGTAAAATTTTGATCCTGAAACGCGTGTTTATTATTTTTTGATGAAAAGTAAGTCTGCGAAATTTGGTATTGCTATCTTTGAAAATGAAGAATCTCCCATATAAACTTAGAACCCCTACTTTACCCCTTTATAAGTAAAATTAGGCATAACCGCGAAACACGTACCCATTTATTTGTAACCAAAAACACGTGTACGTAAATTTTTGTTTCTAACTTTGCAATTGACTAATTTTAATACAAAAGTTTGTGCTTACCCCCTATTGTTGGAATTTTAAAAACCCTTTCATAGTGGAAACCTTCTATATAGGAGTAGCTCATTCTAAAAAAATTAAGCCTGTTGGTCTAAGGGTTTTGTCTTGACGTTGATTATAAGCCAACTTTGCTAACTTTGCTTTACGGTAGCGAAACCTGGGTATATCAGCAGATGCATGAAAGTAAATTGAATGCTGTGGAGATGCGATCACTTCGAAAATTGTGCGGCGTTACCTTGGCCGACCGAATACGTAACGAAGTGATACGTAATATAGCAGATTTGAATGAAAGTATCAGCGTTAAGCTAGAAAAGGGCGTGCTCCGTTGGTTTGGACACGTCCAACGAACGAGTTGACGAAGAATATATATTGTGTGAAAGCAGAGGGTAGAAGAGGTCAGGGTAGGCCGAGACTTACATATGAAGACCACATGAGCAGATTGCTCAAAAACGGAAAGGTCAAAAGTACTCGAATACCCAGACGTGCGTGTATGAAGCGATTGATGAATCTCGAAGAAGCGAAAGAAGTATGCATGCATCGCGAAGCCTGGCGATCTGTCCTCTCTGACTACCCCGTCAGGGATACAGCGTGAAGATAGTTAAGTTTTAAGTTGATTATAAGAATGAGACACCCACTAATTTCATCAATAAGAGACAACGGTGTTAATTCTGTTGTTGAAACCACTAAACTAAATTTCTCTAATTTTTATTTTTAGTAAGAGATTGCCAAATGCTATTCTGTTATTATGTCGAACTAAACTTGGTGATATTATAAACTGCAAAAACGTCTAATTTTAGTGAAAACGTTTAAATTTTGTGTGACGTTAAATTTGTATCTGACATCACTAAAATTCCTTTTATGTGATAAAATTCAAGAAAACATGTATTTAGATGCCGACTAACTTAGTGATTAAAATGTCTATGTACATCTTTCACTTTTTGTTCAATTTTATCTCATAAAATGAATTTTAGTGATGTCAGATACAAATTTAACGTCACACAAAATTTAAACGTTTTCACTAAAATTAGACGTCACCTATTTAGGTGACGTCTAATTTTAGTAAAAAGATTAATTTTAGTGGGACGTTTATTAATTTTAGTAACCGTTTGAAACGTGAAAACATTTAAAACGTTGTAACGTGAAAAATGTACATAGGCAGTTCAATCACCAAGTTAGTCGGCATGTATTTACATTCGACTGTTTATGTACATTTTTCACGTCTTGTCAAATTTTATCACGTAAAATGAATTTTAGTGACATCAGATACAAATTAAGTGCTATTTATGATATCACCAACTTTAGTTCGAAATAATAACAGAATAGCATTTGGAAATCTCTTAACAAAAATTAGAAATTTTTTAAGAAATTTAGTTTATTGATCTCAACAACAGAATCAGCACCAACGTCTATTTTACCCTTTTAAACGTAAAATTTGCAAAACCGCGATACATATGTCCATTAATTTATAGTCCAAAATAGATATTTTCATGTCTCAAACTTTGAAAATGACGAAGGTTCATACAACCGTTTATGCTTTTTTTTACCCCCTTAGGGGTAGAATTTTGGAAAATCCCTTTTTAGCGGATGTCGGCATTATAAGAGTAGTTTACCCTAAAAATTTCAAGTTTCTACGGATAAGAGTTTCGGCTGGGCGTTGTTGGATGAGTGAGTCACACATAATTTTGTTAATATAGATATACCTATTATTTTCCTGAGACGAAAATGTGAAATGAACGGCCATCATAGCGTGTGCTATGAAGTTACTTTTCATTTTTTTTAAATTAAAACTTTTTTACTCACGCTTGATTTGAGGAGTAAACTGGTGAATGCATTACAAAAAGTGTGATCAAGTAAAGCGAAAGAAAGTTGAGAAGGAGATATAAGTTGGTGATGATTGAAAGAGTTACGCTTCGTTCATTGCTGTAAGGGCAAGAGAGAGGCAGTTTTTCTGTATCTCTCATAGCTAGTAGCTGAAGCTAAAGGATTTAGTTAAATTTAGTTGTGTGTTCTAAAGCACACTTGATAATTTTTCACCAACCTGTCATCTGTTATTACTGTATTAATAGTTTTGGTTAACTTTTCCATAGTAATCGTCCCTATATCAAGTTTAATTCCAATGTTATGATATTCATACTTTTCGACATTAAACCATTGATCTCCTAACATGGGTACACCAATTAATGGCACACCTGCTGTTATAGCCTCATCTGTTGATTGTAGACCTCCTTGTGTTATAAATAACTTAATTTTCGGATGTTCTGTAAAATACAATGACCATATTAACATTTTTTTTAAAAATATTTTATGTCCTACCTGGGAAAATCTTCATCATTTTAAGAGTTCTCCTATTTGTTTCCTAAATCTACCTGGATTTGGAGCCTCGACTCCTCTAGGAGCAGCCATCGTTTGGGTTTTATTCTTAGGCATTGTTGGGAGTGCCTGTCGTAGGACCTTCCAACCCTGTAAAGGTGCCTTAATTGTTGGTTCGTTCGCTAGTCAGCAGGTGCATCGCTAGCAGGTGAAATCGCCTGGACACCGGAGATCTAGGTGAGGCCCCTTACACTCAAGTTGACGGTGACACAGATATGCAATTTTCACATCTCACTGAAAGGTTCTGGGATTGAATAGGAAGAAATCCAAAGCCAAATGGAATGTTTTTTGAAATCGATAGAGTTTAGTGTCTAAAAAAAATTACTTACTAAGTAACTCAGACTGTGGCAACCACTTAGATATCTTTATATTTCTGGTGCGATTAGGTAGCTCAGCAGCATTCCATTTCCATAACACATCGTAAGGCAACCTTGAGAATGCTTGTACAAAAACTTGTATTCTTTCAGGTGGTAGCAATGAAGGGTCTACATTTGTGCCAAAACTCATATATATTACTCCGTTCTTTGACGAATCTAAATATGATTTAAGATCCTGAAAGCATGTTTACATATAATCAATGAAGTCAAGAAAAGTTTGAAACGTAAATAAGTTAAATACTACCTACTGGAATACCTATTTTATTTTGTTATACTGATATCAAAATGTAGTCATAGTTCCTCAACAATAAATTTCAGGTTTTGTACTTACTAATGGCAGTTCTTTGGTAGGTTTTTGATGAAGTCCACCCATATATACAACAGTTGGAGGCACTGGTCGAATGCCCTCAAATAAAGGGTGTATATTCAAAAACAACATTTGGACATTGTTACTCAATTCATCCGTAGATGGAATACTATTCCCAAAATGCTTTTTTAATATGTCATCTTCTAATTGTTTATTATTTGCGTAATGGTATTCCAAAACGTATTCATTATATAACTCGGTAATTTTTTCCCAGATGGTTAAATTATTAATCCTTTGACGAGTCATCTGCGGATATAAAAATGGGTGTATGGACGCTCCGATAGTTTTATAGTTATCAAATATTCCACCTAAAGAACTAACTTGAATTACTGGAGCTTTATAAATATGAGAGTATATGAGCGCAGGCCTTATACACGCTTCTGCAAGAATTATGTCAAATTTTTGAGTCTTGTCTTGAAGCATTTTTTTCACTTCTTTATCTTTTAACTGAGCATCAAATATTAAAGCCATAGTACGTAATATTTTTCCACCATCCTTGGTCAAACTGTTTTTGTTTCCTTGTGACCTTAAATCAACTGTTTCTTTCCATATATGGTATGATATGTCATGAACATCAATTTCTGTCAAATTTTCAGGTGCTTTTTGTGTTTCGAATACAGGATCCGTTGTAATGACGACCACTCTATGTCCTCGTCTAGCAAGCTCCTGAGTTAATGGTCGAAATACTACTTGGTGACTTATTGATGGGAATGGAAACGCAGCTAGGATTCTTGCAGCTTCACCATAGTTAAAAATAATAAGATACAACGTAATGACACAGTGTAACCCTAACATGTTG